>OZ012738.1:568179682-568779682 GCA_963859935.3 Lathyrus sativus | reverse complement strand
TGGAGAGTTATTTTGTTATCTGATGATTTTGTGTGCCCCTGTGGCGTATCGTGTCTGATGAATCCTTCTGGTGGATATGTTTGTATATTTTGACTTGACCGATTTTGGTGTATATGATGTATATATGTATCTACATGACGAATTCCGCTGTATATTTTTGGAAAAGTATTCAATGAAGTATTTTGTGGAGTTTTCATCTGTGACATCCCGTTTGGTGTGCTAACTCTGATATGTAATATGATTTATTTGCATTTATTTTGTTTTGGGAACGGGGTGTTACAAGCTGGTATCAGAGCAGGTTGGTCCGTCCGGCCAGTGTAGTAGTTGAGTCTGTCTGTAGGATATAGTTTGTTTTTCTGTTAACCTGGCGTTGTTGTTGTTGAGTAGTATGGCGGGAATGGATGATGTTGCGTTGGCTGCAGCTATGCAAGCGATGACGCAGGTGGTTGCTAATCAGAACCACGTTGTGGGTGCACAATTCAGGGATTTGGCGCAATTTCAGAGTAACAAGCCGCCGACGTTTCAAGGAGGAATTCTGGACCCTGAAGCGGCGCAGAAGTGGCTTAAGGCGATTGAGAAGATCTTCAGAATGATGGGTTGCAGCGATAAGCAGAAGGTGAGGTTCGGTACTCACATGTTAGAGGGAGAAGTTGAAGCTTGGTGGGACAACAGTCGCCAGAGGTTGGAGACTGCAGGAACTCCAATTACCTGGGATGTGGTCCGAACTGGTTTTCTAGAGAAGTATTTTCCAGAGGATATCAGGAGTGCTAAGGAAATCGAGTTTTTAGAGCTGAAGCAGGGAAATATGACGGTGGCCGAGTATGCGGCTACGTTTGAAGAGTTGGTGCAATATTGTCCTCATTACAATACTGACGGAGCGATGACCTCCAAGTGTTTGAAGTTTGAGAATGAGCTACGTCTGGAAGTGAAGATGGGTATAGCTTGTCAGAAGATCAGGGATTATCCTGAGCTGATAAGCAGAAGTTGGATTTATGATAATGATAAACGGGAGAGGATCACGCATTACAAGGCTGCAAATGACCGTAAGGGTAAGCAAGGGTTTGGTGGTACTCCTTACAGTTTTCCTACTGATAAGGGGAAGTTTAAGGCTGCTGCTGATAGGAAGCCCAGAGAAAGAAGAGTGTTTGCTGGTGTGAAGTTTTTCCGGTGCAGTGGCATGGGTCATCGTGCTGATGATTATTCTCAGGAAGTGAAGAAGTGTTCCAAGTGTGGTAAGCCGGGCCATTTGATGGCTGATTGTCGAGTCGCTATACCTACCTGTTACAACTGTGGTGAGAAGGGCCACATCAGTATGCATTGCGAGAAGCCGAAGCCTTCTCAGGTGTCTCAGACCAGTGGTAAAGTGTTCACGGTGGTGGGAACTCAAGCTGCTAGTGATGATCGTTCTATCCAAGGTACTTGTTTCATCAATAATGTTCCTTTGTCTGCTATGATTGATACGGGTGCGACCCACTCGTTCATCTTTGTTGATTGTGTGAAGAGGTTAGGTTTGGTGCTGACTACTCTTGAGCGGCGGATGACTATTGAGACTCCCTCTATTGGTTCAGTGACTACTTCCTTGGTGTGTTTGAAGTGTTTGTTGACTATTTTTGGTAGAGATTTTAGGGTGGATCTGATTTGCTTGCCGCTTGGTAAGTTGGATGTTATTTTGGGTATGAACTGGTTAGAGTTCAACCGAGTCTACATCGATTGTTTTCGGAAGGTGTTGTTGTTTCTTACACCGGAGGAGGAAGCATTGGCGGATTCCATGTCTAGTAAGGAATTTAGGATCTTGTTGGAGGGTGAAGCTAAAATGTTTGCTTTATTTGCATCATTATTAGTTGACAGCAAAGCGTCATTGAAGGAGTTGGCGATGGTGAATGAATTTCCGGAAGTGTTCCCTGATGATATTACAGAGTTGCCTCCGAAGAGAGAAGTTGAGTTTAGTATTGATCTTGTACCTGGTACGAGGCCTTTATTTATGGCGTCGTACAGGATGTCGGCAGTGGAGTTAGTTGAATTGAAGTCTCAGATTAGAGAGTTGTTGGATAGGAAGTTTATCAGGCCAAGTGTGTCGCCATAGGGAGCTCCAGTTTTGTTGGTCAAGAAGAAGGATGGTAGTATGCGTCTGTGCATCGATTATCGTCAGCTGAATAAAGTGACCATCAAGAACAAATATCCTCTTCCAAGGATTGATGATTTGATGGATCAGTTGGTGGGAGCTCGTATGTTCAGTAAGATTGACTTGAGGTCGGATTACCATCAAATCAGAGTGAAAGAAGGTGATATTCAGAAGACGACGTTTAGAACACGATATGGACATTACGAGTATGCGGTAATGCCTTTTGGAGTGTCTAATGCGCCGGGAGTGTTCATGGAGTATATGAACCGGATCTTCCATTCTTATTTAGATCAGTTTATTGTTGTGTTCATTGATGATATCCTGATTTATTCGAAGTCCAAGGAAGAGCATGCATGACATTTGAGAATTGATTTGCAAGTGTTAAAGGATAATAAGTTGTTTGCGAAACTGTCCAAGTGTGAGTTTTGGTTGAAGACGGTTAGTTTCTTGGGCCACGTAATATCTGGTGATGGTATATCCGTAGACCCATCGAAGGTGAGTGCAGTGTTGCAGTGGGAACCGCCGAAGACAGCGACTGAGGTTAGAAGCTTTTTGGGTTTGGCAGGGTACTATCGAAGATTTATTGAAGGTTTTTTTACTTTGGCGTTGCCATTGACTCAGTTGACAAGAAAGAATCAAGTTTTTATGTGGGATGCTGCTTGTGAAGAGAGCTTTGTAGAATTGAAGAAGAGATTGACTACGGCACCAGTGTTAGTGTTACCGACTCCGAGTGAACCGTTTGTGGTGTACTGTGATGCGTCTAAAATGGGTTTAGGCGGAGTTCTTATGCAGAATGGTAAAGTGGTGGCGTATGCTTCACGGCAATTGAGGGTGCATAAGTGGAATTACCTTACTCATGATCTCGAGTTGGCTGCGGTGGTTTTTGTGTTGAAGATCTGGAGGCATTATTTGTATGGTTCGAGGTTTGAGGTGTTCAACGATTATAAGAGTCTGAAGTATCTGTTTGATCAGAAAGAGCTGAATATGAGGCAGAGAAGATGGTTAGAATTCTTGAAGGACTATGATTTTAGCCTAAGTTATCATCCAGGAATGGCCAATGTGGTAGTCGATGCTTTGAGCAGAAAAACGATTCATATGTCGGCTATGATGGTGAAAGAGATGGAGCTTATTGAGCAGTTCAGAGATTTGAGCATGGTTTGTGAGACTTCGGCATATTGCGTGATGTTGGGCAAGTTGCAAGTGAACAACGACTTCTTGGATATGATTAGAGAGGGTCAAAAGCTAGATGTGAAGCTAGTGGATTTGATGTCGGGAATAAGGAGTGATGCTGATAGTGATTTCAAGTTGGATAGTGCAGGTGTGTTGAGGTTTCGGGGCAGGATTTGTATGCCGGATAATGATGAGCTGAAGAAGTCAATTCTGAGTGAAGGACATCGTAGTGGTTTGAGTATTCATCCGGGAGATACGAAGATGTATCATGATTTTAGGAATATATTTTGGTGGTCAGGTATGAAGAGGGATATAACTCAGTTTGTTTATGCCTGTTTAACGTGTCAGAAATCGAAGGTGGAGCATCAGAAGCCTAGTGGATTAATGCAACTGTTAGAGATTCCAGTTTGGAAGTGGGATTATATCACCATGGATTTTGTTACAGGATTGTCGAGCACGACAAAAGGATTTGATGCCATTTGGGTAATTGTGGATCGGCTTACGAAGTCTGCATATTTTGTGCCGATTAATATCAGTTTTCCGTTGGAGAAGCTGACAGAGATTTATATTCGGGTGATTGTGAAGCTTCATGGTGTGCCGACGAGTATTGTGTCGGATAGAGATCTGAGGTTCACTTCAGAATTCTGGAAGAGTTTGCAGGAAGCTTTGGGTACTAAGTTGAAGCTGAGTTCAGCATATCATCCACAGACTGGCGGTCAGTCGGAGAGGACTATTCAGACTCTGGAGGATTTGTTGCGGGCTTACGTGTTAGAAAAAGGTGGTGTGTGGGATACTCATTTGCCATTGATTGAGTTCACGTACAACAACAGTTACCATTCTAGTATTGGGATGGCACCGTTTGAGGCTCTTTATGGTAGAAGATGTAGAGCTCCTTTGTGTTGGTATGAGACAGGTGAGAATGTTGTGTTGGGATCAGAGATTATGCAGCAGACTACTGAGACAGTTCAAATGATTCGTGTGAAGATGAAAGTATCTTAAGATAGACAGAAGAGTTATCACGATAACCGGAGAAAAGAGTTGGAATTCAGTGAACGTGATCACGTGTTCCTGAGAGTTAACCTAGTGACTGGTGTAGGTCGAGCGTTGAAGTCCAAGAAGCTGGATCCGAAGTTTATTGGGCCGTATCAGATTTTGCAGAAAGTTGGTGTTGTGGCTTATAGGGTGGCGTTGCCGCCTGAGCTTTCGAATTTGCATGACGTGTTTCATGTGTCGCAACTTCGGAAGTATGTCGCAGATTCGTCTCATGTGATTCAGAGAGATGAAGTGCAAGTCCGGGAGAATCTCACTATTGAGACAATGCCGTTGATGATCAAGGATCGCAAGATGAAGCGACACAGAGGGAAAGAGATACCTTTGGTGAGAGTGGTTTGGGGAGGTGCTGCAGGAGGCAGTGTGACCTGGGAGTTGGAAAGCAGGATGCTGGGTGCGTATCCGAAATTGTTTTCATCAGGTATTTTCGAGGACGAAAATAATTAAAGTGGGGAAGAGTTGTAACGCCCATTTTAATTATCTCGTTTTTCCGTGTTATTTTATTTTCGGCGTGTTTTGTGGGGGGGGGTTTGAGTGCGATTGTGTGTAGCCCTTAAGTTGGAATTAATTAATAATTTTGGACTTTAAAACTAATAATAAAATTATTAGTGATAATGATAAATTAATGACTAATAGTAATATTATTAATATTATTATTATTATTAAGTAAATAAAAGAAATGGAATAAAAGAATTGGGATAAAGGGCTGTTTGGGGAAAGAATTGAAAAGAAAAGTGGAAGGAGAAACAAGAACACGATCAAAGAGAAGAGGAATTAGAAGAAGAAGAACAAGGGCAATTGGAAGAAGGTTGAAAGAGAAGGATCTTAGAGGAAGAAGAAATCTAGAGTTCCGAGTCATCTTCTTCAGTTGTTCGAGTTATCGAGGTAAGGGGGAAAGTCGGGTCGAATGGTATGTTGCATGAATACTAGGTATAAGGGGATTTCCCTAACCCCATTAGGTTGTGATGATTTTGTTGGTATGTGTTGGAAATTCTGAGTCGTTGATGATATGTTGAATCTGTTGCATGTGATGTAGAGAGATCGTTTGGTGATTTGGGGATTTCGGGTAATTGTCGTGTTTATGTCGGAACTGAATTAGTTGAGTAGAGCTAAGGTTTATCGAGTTAAATCGAGAATAGATTATGTATCTAGGTTGGAGAATATTCGTCTGATATGATGGGAACTAAGTTGAGTGAAATCGGGCGAGTTTGGAGAGTCTTGCCGACTTTGAGCAATGGAATTTTTTTTCTGAAATCGCAGGCATTCGCCAGCACCTTCGCTGAGCGAACTGGGGGCGAACCATCACCAGGGATTCGCCAGGCAAACTGGGCAGTGAGTGCTCCCAGTAGCCACTGTCTGTATTCGCTAGGAAGTTCGATGAGCGAGCTAGTGGCGAGTCTTCGCTAGGGGATTCGCCGAGCAAACGGGTAGCGAGCATTCATTGCGGGGCCTCGCCAGGCGAATGAGCCAGCGAGCTTTACAGTATGTTTGTGTTTTGAGCTGTGCTATTCGGTTCTCTCATGATGTTGGACCCTTGTTGGTCATGATTGATTATGATATTGATATTGAACTATGGGGAGTATATGTGTGGTGTGGAATATGATTTCCTTGATATTCATTTAATTTGAATGATTGAATTCGGTGTATGTGATTGCGTATGAATATGGTGATATATATATATATATATATATATATATATATATATATATATATATATATATATATATATATATATATATATATATATATATATATATATATATATATATATATATATATATATATATATATATATATATATATATATATATATATATATATATATATATATATATATATATATATATATATATATATATATATATATATATATACACACACACACACACACACACACATGAGATATGATGAAATGTGATCAGATGGATCGTGGGCACCTTGTATGTGCGTGAATTGCTGTTGTGCATTAGTGTATGCATATCATGATGCATGTTTGGGGTCAGATGAAGCATGGTAGGGATAGATCGTTGCTCAATGGAGTGTATGCGATCTATCCTGAGTTTATTTGCCCGTACTCCGAAGGAGAGGGGGTGGTAGGAATAGATCATTGCTCAGTGGAGTGTATGTGATCTATTCTGAGTTGATTGTGATAGATCATTACCCGGGGGTGTATGTGATTTATTCCGGGTTATTTTCCCGTACTCCGTGGGGAGCTTTGTGGGATAGATCTTTGTCACTGGTGGGTGCATGCGATCTATCCGGGTTCGAGTGAGCGAACCAGTGAATCGGTACCACATATCATGGGTTGAGTTACATGTGTTGCATTGTCTTATATGCTATGTTGGTGTGTGTTGCACCCCAAAATTTGACCAACTTATTTCACCTGATTTTATGTTTCATAGCTTTAGCATTTGCATATTAGGTCATATTAGGTCATGTACATAATTCATTCATCTGCATAGCATAGCATGGGCAAGCCATCCAACAAGGGACCGAGTGCCAGTATTATCTCTATGAGCCTATCAAGAGGTTCTTATTCAAAATTTAAGCCTATGCAAGTCATCAGAAAGGAATTGAAGCTTGAGAAGTTAGTGGACCAATCAGTGGGTTTTTCTCCTATCTTGAGGGGGTTTGAAGACTATCAAAGAGATTGTGGGATATAAATTGAGGGCATGGAATGTATATAGACATCATGGAAGACCTAGAGGGTCATTTTTAGAGTGAGACAAGTCATTGATGTGATTACAAGAACTACAGTTGAAGACAGTCAATTAGGGTTTCATCTGGGTCAACCCTAGGTCAACCCTAGGTCAAATACTTGATTGAAGGGACATCAAGGCCTGTTTGAAGAATGGGGGATCCATCATTTGATATGTGGATATGGATGTGGTGTTGTGCCAAGGATAAATCAAAAGAAATCAAGAAGAAGAGAAGTCTCTAAATTAGGGTTTCAGTGTAAAATCCCCTGATTTAGGGCAAACTTCCAAGCAGAATAATTTAAGATACAAGTTTTCAAATGGATTTTTGGACAACATGAAAGTTGTTCCTCATAATCTTAGCTTTCTAGAAAGGTATGGTATGCCTCAATATGATTTGTGGAGCTCTACTTATGATCTTGACAAGCCAAGGGCATTTTGGGCATTTGGAGGTTATAAGTCATTTCAAGCATAAGGCCATATCTCCTACTTCCAAGCTTCAAATGGAAAAATCTTCAACATCAAACTTGCTTATAATGATGTTTTAAGGCTATTAGGGAGGTCAATAGATGTTAAAAAGGCTTGTATCAAAAAGTGATAAAAATGGCCTAAAAAAGGGGAATAAGTCAAATAAAGTGGTGGGAAAAAAAATCAAATTTTGGGTTAGAGGTCACAAACAAGCCATATGACATACCAATTTGATTGTAAAATGCATTTTAAAGACAATGGCATTGGCACATTTTTGAATTGAGCAATAATTTCATGACTTGCTTTGTAAAAGTGGTTACTTGAAATGTAAGTCACTAATCCAAACCACTTAACAAGGCATTTGGAAGGCTATTTTGGTTGGAAACTTCCAAGGGAAGATACATGAACAATCTAGAAATTTCCAAGGGAAGATACATGAACAATCTAGAAATTTCCAAGGGAAGATACATGAATAATCTAGAAAGTTCCAAGGGAAATGGATTTTATTATTTTGGGCTTGGGCTTCATTTCTAGAATATTCCAATCATCTCTATAAATGTTTAGAAACTCATTTGAAGCAAGGTTGGTGATTGATTGGAGTTGGATTGGAAGAGAGCATATCAATTTTCAAGAGAGCAAATCAAGTGGTGATTCTTCATTCAAGGCGATTTCGGTTCGATTAGAAGATTGTAGCACTTTCCTTGCATATTGTTGAACGAATTTGAAGCTTTCGGAAGTACGAAAAGAGCCGAAGATACTCCGTTTCGAAGCTTCGATCAAGGTATGTAAACCTTCACTTTCCCATGGATTTAGGATGAGATAATTAGAAATTCTCATGCGGTTAGGATCATGAACACCTATGGATGATTTTAGGATTGTTAATTTGGAGATTTTCTTCATTCCCTTTTTCTTTTTATTTTTCTGTTTTGAGGCCTGTTTGCTTTTATTACGTCAAAAATAGTAAAAATGTTCAAGAAATTATGATTTTTCTTTCGTGCTAATATCCATTGGTGTACATAACTGTTCATCTGTTTTGTTTAATTTTGTTCTCTTTAATGCTTCATGATTTTGAGCTGATTTTGGGATATGCTTTAGATGATATGCATAGGGTTCCCCAGAAATTTTATTGGAATTTCTAGACGATTCTAAGTTTAGTTTTGAATCCGCTTTTTAGAGCCATCGCCATCTGAATGTTCCCTGGACACTTTATGGGTTTTCCTTTAGAAAGTGACCTTAACTTTAGAGTTTGGTTTTAATTTTTTTATCATAGGTTGCTAACATCTTCAAGATATTGTATAATTTTTATTAGATTTTTGTGGATTGTTTTCCCATTTCTTTTGCATTTTACATTCTGATGAGTATTTTGCATGATGTTTGCTTTGCATATTTGATACCGCTGTTTTGTGGATTGTTCTCTCAATTGGTGATGATTCTTGCTTAGATCTTTTGGTAGATTGTAGCTAACACTTGCATGTTCCCTTAGGAATTTTTGTAGATTTTCTAGATGTAATTTGGTTCTGCTTTAGGGTTGTTGATTAGGACCTTCCCAATTGATGGTTAACTTTAACCCCTTGCATGTTAGGAATTGTTTAGACCCCTTAGAAATTGATATAGGGTTTGATATTCGATCTTGATAATATAGATATTAATATACTTTAGGGTTTCCCTTAGGATAATGTGATAAAACTTTAGAATAAAAATGGTAGTAAAAAAATGTTGAAATAGATATGGTGTAATAAAAAACTTAGAATAATTAAGGTTTTGAACATAACATAGGTGCAACAAAACAATTCCTTTTTGGGCTTTTTAGGTTGAATTAGAAGATGGGACTATAGGGGTATTATGGGAAAGTGTAGTAGATCCCTTAGAATAAGTATTAGAATTTCCCCTATTATATTAATATTTAGTATATTTTTGTAATTGTTTGATTGTATGGTGTGCCCGTTTTGGGGTTATTGCTTATTATTTGGGCTTGTTGGGCTTGCTTGGGGTTTGGGCTTGGCTTGAAGACCATGGATGGTGAAGCATTGAAGATAAAGACAAAGTTAAGGATTGAAGAACAAGTTCAAGAGTTGATGAAAATTGTAGCTTGCTTGTAGCTGTTGAAGATCACAGGAACTAGGAGCTAGGTAGAGCTTAGAGTAGAAATTTGATTCTTAAACATGGATGGCTTTGTTTGCCTCCATCCCTCTCTATGATTCAGAGTCTCTCTAGGATACTCACCCCCTTCCTTTGGAAGGCTTGGTGACAGTATCTAAGAGATAGAACTCTTGAGAGAAACATTCTACATTTTGTTAACAGTCTGTTTGCCACCTTTGGTGGTCAACTAACTGTTTAACATCTCAATTCATCCTATTAATTGTTCCTCATCCTGGAGAGTTTGATTTGAAGAAAAGCCATGAAAGATTAAAGATGGAAGTCATTGTTTGAAGATTGTGCTGTTGAAGCTGTGCATGTGACTGCTGCTGTTTGAAGCCCTGCTGCTTGAAGCTGTGGAAGATGATTACTGTTAGAGTTTTCCTCCTTGAAGATAGATGCTTGATGGAAGCTTGTTGATGAAGACTTTGCTTGAAGATGTTGATGGAGCTTGCTGTGTAGAGTTGTTGTTTACGGTTTATTTTTTGCTGTTTAGAAGCTTTTGATGTATTGTTTGAGTTTCCGGGACTGTATTGTTTGCCAATTAATCTGTTAGGTTGAAAGTGAATTTTGTTCGCTTTTGCCTGTTGTTTTCAAGGTTCGAGGAAGAGCAGGACTCCCTTGCCTAGCTTGTATTGCTGCATTCATGCATTTTACTGCTTTACTGTATATATGCTGTTGTTTTTCCGTTTATCCCGTTAGGATCTCTGTTTCTCTCTGCGCAAGAGAGAAATATGACAGACATTAGGTTCTTATCCATGCATGACAACATTAGGTTAGATTTTGATTCCCTTTTTTAAACCATAGGTTAGAGTTGTTGTTTCTCTTCTTTCTCAAAACAATCAAAAAAACACAATAAACATTTCAAACACCATAAAAAACAGTTATTGCGTAAAAGACTGTAAACCAATCAAAAACGTCATTTTTGTCCGCTTGGACCCATAATCAGGAGAAAACCTTTTTCAGAAGGATAAAAACAATCAAGACAGACTTGTGTCGTACGTGGCCCGAACTACGTTTGCTCTGATCTTTCATGCTGTATGAAAGTACGTAGGCATAGGATGCGATATCCTAGCGAGCAACCTTCCCCTCCTTTCCAGTAGGTAGGCGAACTACGTTGACTCTGATTTCTCGTTCCAGACGGGAATACGTAGGCATAAAGTGCGATACTTTGTCGAGTCATTTTATTTTCTTTTAACCCCAGACTTGTAGAATAGATAGAATAACAATCCGTACCAGAAAATAAGCGTGGATCCCGTCGAGTACGACGGACGTGAGGGGTGCTAATACCTTCCCCTTGCGTAACCGACTCCTGAATCCAGGATTTGGTTGCGATGACCATTCCTTTCCCGTCTTTGCGGTAGGTTTACTCTGAGCATTTCCTTTCCCTCCGTTGGGATAAATAACGCACGGTGGCGACTCTTCTGTTCAGCCGGCGCCGATTTTTGCAGTAGCGACAGCTGGCGACTCTGCTGGGGATCCAACGTCCCCTGGCTGCTAAGGACTGCGATAGTTCCTTATGCATTTGGGATCCAACGTCCCTTAAGCGAATCAATCCTAACGCTTGTTTTCCCGTCGAGGAATTTGTATGGATTTACATTTATGTCATTTACCTTCAGCACTATATTATTGATTATTGTTGTTATTGGGGGTTGTGACGGGTGTTCTATTATTGAGAGATAAGTCGGACCTGGGCTTGAGTGTACTTAGAATTAGAGTGGAAAGAAGCGCGCGCCCACTTGCTTTGCAGGTCTTGGTGTCCCGCAAAATTCACACTCAGACGAGGTTCCTCTGGTTGGCCTCCTGTCCCACCCTTTGGGTGGTGTGGGTTGCTGGTTAGTTGAATTGTCGACTCTGGGAACCGATCAATTGGAAGTTGGCTAAGTGAGGCCTCTTCAGGATTTGATGATGCCACTCCTTCTGGGAATCGTATCATCAACCCTGAAAGTCTGTGACGCCGACGACCGCATAGGATGCCATACCATTGTCAGTTATTAGGACACCTACCTGTGAGAGGGTTTTGGGACTATGCAGGTAACTAGACCTCCAGATACCGGTTTGTTTCTTGATTTGAGATTCAGGATATTTATGGACAGTTGAGGGGTCTATCAGAGACCGGGATTGGAGCTTCGTATTGGGTCTGTCTAAGACCAGAGTTGAGGATTTCTGGATGGTCTGTTTGAGACTTATGATGTGGTTTGGGCTTCTTAGCCATGGCACCTGGTTCCCTTGTTGCATCTATTTGCATTGCATTGTTGCATAACCATTATCATGTGCATTTCATTAACGTGTGTCTGTGCTGCAGGTGCATTTGCATTTTCCCTGATTCTAGCGTCCGGATTTCTGATTATTGATCATGGCTAGCTTGAGAAGGACAGTTGCATACAAATTACCAACCCCTGATGTTATTCCCCTGATTGGTTTGATTTCCCTTGCTGAGGAGGATGTCCAAAAAAGCTTCAGGATGAGTTACGGAAGACTGTTGAGGTTGGTTCGTATACCAACTGAGGTTGAGCTGGATGGGTTGTATACATTGATGCAATTTTATGACCCTGCCTTGAGATGCTTCACTTTCAAGGACTTTATTTTGGGGCCCACCTTGGAAGAGTACGCAGAGTTTGTTGAGCTGCCCGTGCAGAATAAGGTTCCTTTCATTCACTTTGACGCTAAGCCTAGGTTGGAAGACTTAGCAAAGGCTTTACACTTGGACGCTTCTGAGCTATTGGTGACTTCTTCGCGCGGGGTTCCAGGCTTCTCCCTCCAGTTCCTGATTGGTAAAGCCCAGGAATACGCCAAGAGTGGATGCTGGATAGTCTTTAATGTTGTGTTGGCTCTGTGCATCTATGGGATAGTATTGTTTCCCAACATCCCAGATTTTGTGGACTTTGACGCCTTTCATTTGTTTGCCGCTAGCAACCCTGTACCCATATTTCTCGGGGATTTCTACCATTCGTTGCATTACAAGAATGAAAAGAGGAGAGGGAAGAGTGTTCACTTTTGTGTGCCATTGATGAGCATGTGGTTTGAGAGCCACCTTCCTAAGAAAAAACCTTTGGTGGAGGTTGCAGATACAGCTGACTGGCCGAAGCGCCTGATGAGACTCTCTTCTGAAAACATTGATTGGTTTGACAGGGATTTGCTAGGGTCTGAGGTGATTTTCAGTTGCTCTGGATATCCAAACGTGCCTTTGATAGGAAGGAAGGGATGCATCAATTATAATCCATCTCTGTTTGTTCGCCAATTTGGATATGCATTGAAGGATCCACCTAGGGAGGAAGAAGTACAGGAATCTCCGTACTTCACTAGTGATGTGAACGGAGAATTATTAGCCCAACTTCAGCACGCTTGGATACGCATCAACAGGAGAGGGAAACCACTATTGGGAAAGAACGACAGTCAAGCTTACGCACCATACAAAGCCTGGGTACAAGAAAGAGCAAAACAGTTGCTAATGCCGTTTCCAGCTGTACCAGTCCATGTTCCTGTTCCAGTAGAGGAACCAACCACCGTTACCAGGGAAGTATATGAGCAAGTTGTAAAAGAGAAGGAAGCCTTGCTGTTGGCTAATGAAGAATTAGAGAAAGAACTGGCTCAGCTCAGAAGAGAGAAGAATGAAGCTGCATACTCTCTCCAACAACAGACTGAAACAGTAGCTTCGTTGAATGCTAAGCTGGTTGAAGAGAAACAGAAACGGGAGCGTCTGGGAAAGGATTTCAAGAGTTCACATGATATGCTTGAATCAAAGAAAACGACACTAGACGTAGCTTATCGAGAAATCTCTTCCTTCAGCAAAACGTGGAATGCCACGCTGACCAATAACAAGGAAAGGGAGGACAAACTAAAGCAGTAGATTTCTGACTTGGAACACCAGCTGAAGACTAGCAAGCTCAAGTACGAAGAGGAAGTTATGGCTAGATGGGCTCTTCAGGACACATTGAATGAGGTAGCCAAACGCAAGAAAGAAGCTCGTTCCCAGAAGAGAAAGGTTGATGATTGCTTTGGGGATGGTGAATGGGAAGAATCTATCGAGGATTTGAAGCGTGTGATCAGGCGGGGTGACGCACTGATTGAAGGATTGCTTGCTCAGCCGGACCATCCAAAGACCAAAAGGCTATTGAAGGAGTACAGGGGCTACGAACCTACTTGACTTGATTTGTATATTGTTGTTTTGAGCTGACCATCACCAGGCCTGTTGGTTGGGGTCATGCCTTCTATTGTACTACCTCACATTGATGTATAACTTTGCCCGATCAGCTATATATAAGTTGTTCCATCTTCTGTGAATGATTATCAGCCAATTATCACCGCAATGTCATGGCACGACACGACACATAGCACATGGCACTAGAGTTGGGGAAATAATACGCCCTAACGCACAGACACATATTGCATTGCATGTGCATACATATTGCATTTATCAGCTAATTATTGAAACTGTATCTCATCTTCTGCATCTCGACAGGTTTACAGAATTGCAAGTCAACATCCTCATCGGTATCCCACTCGCACAAACTGTAAGAAGATTATGGATCAAGTACAGCAAGAGATGCAGGAGATGCGGGAGAGGCTCACGCAGTTCATGCAGACTATGGAAACGGTTATGAAGGGGCAGGAAAACCTGTAGACTCTGGTGTTGCCGCTATTGGCAAAGGCAAATGGAGGTGGTAACGAGGACCATCACTCTGTACAAGTTGAGACTATTCATGGAGGCAGTGTGCATACTCCTCAGCCTGTAGTGAACCCTCCTGTGGTAAATGTGCCGGGCGCGAATGCGAACAACGGGGCTGGCACCGAAAATGGTAACAATGGAGTTGGAAATGAAGTTGTTGTTAATAATGTTGGACTCAAGGATGCCAATCTGGGGGCGTCAATAATAACGGAGATAATGGTTTCGGAAACGCGGGTTTCGGATACAATGAACAAGGCTTTGGCTATGGTGGTCAGGATGGCAGGTTTGGCTTTAGATATGACGGTGCTGGTATGGTTAACCAAGGTTATGGAGTGTCGATACTGCGAAAATCGGCGCCGGCTGAACAGAAGAGTCGCCACCGTGCGTTATTTATCCCAAAGGAGGGAAAGGAAACGCTCGAGGTAAACCTACCGCAAAACGGGGAAAGGAATGGTCATCGCAACCAAATCCTGGATTCGGGAGTCGGTTACGCAAGGGGAAGGTATTAGCACCCCTCACGTCCGTCGTACTCGACGGGATCCACGCTTGTTTTCGGTCGAAAAGATTGTTATTCTATCTACTCTACAGGTCAAGGGGTTAAAAATAAAATAAAATGACTGGGCAAAGTATCGCACTTTATGCCTACGTATTCCCGTCTGGAACGAGAAATCAGAGTCAACGTAGTTCGCCTACCTACTGGAAAGGAGGGGAAGGTTGCTCGCTAGGATATCGCATCCTATGCCTACGTACTTTCATACAGCATGAAAGATCAGAGCAAACGTAGTTCGGGCCACGTACGACACAAGTCTGTTTTGATTGCTTTTATCTCCTTCTAAAAAAGGGTTTTTCTGATTACTGGTCCAAGCGGACAAAAATTGACGTTTTGATGAGTTCACATTCTTTTACGGAAGAAGTGTCGTTTATTGTGTTTGGAATATTTATTGTGTTTTTCTGTTTGTTTGGAGAAAGAAGAGACAGAATTCAAACCTATGGTTTAAAAAGGGGAATCAAACTAACCTAATGTTATCATGCATGGGTTAAGACCTAATGTCTATCATGCTCCTCTCTTGCGCAGAGAGAAACAGAGATCCTAAGGGATAAACGGAAACAGAAACAATAGCATATATACAATAAAGCAGTAAAATGCATGAATGCAACAATACAAGCGAGGCAAGGGAGTCCCACTCAACCTCGAACCTAGAAAACAGCAGGCAAAAGCGAACAAAATTCGCTTTCAACCTAACAGGTTAAAGGGCAAACAATACAGCCAGGGAAATTCAAACAATACATCAAAAATTAAACAGCTAAAATAAACAGCCAACAGCAGTCTTCATCAACATCTGTCTTCAAGTCATCTTCAACTATCTACAAGCTTCAAGCAAGCATCAGTCTTCATCTTCAAGCTTCCAATGGCTTTTCTTCAAGTCTCACTCTCTAAGATGAGCAGCAGTCAACAAGATGAATTGGACGTTAAGCAGTCAGTTGCCTACCAAGGGTGGCCTACTGACTATTAACATGATACTGACAATTTTCTCTCAAAAGTTCTATCTTTTAAATACATTCACTAATCCTTCTAAAGGAAGGAGGTGGGTATTTAAAAGAGACTTTGAATCATAGAGAAAGAATGGAGGCAGACAAGACCTTCCATGTTTATGAAGCAAGTTTTCTACTCTAGAGCTCTGCCTAGCTCCTAGACCCTATAACCTTCAACAGCTGCCAGCAAGATACTCTTCATCAACCCTGGAAATTGGTCTTCATTCTCCTAATCTTCAATGGGCTTCATCAGCACAGTCTTCAGCTCAAACCCAAACCTCAATCAGGCCCAATACCCCACACAGTCAAATAATAACCCTAGAGAGGGCACACCACACAATCAAGCAAATACATGAAATATACTAGTAGTAATAGTAGAATAGGGGAAGTCTAATATTTTCTAAGGGATCTATTACTTACCCATAATACCCCTATAGTCCCATACCCAAAATTCAAACTACAACTCCTAAAAGAAATGATCTATCACACCTATGTCACACCTAAACCCTAATTTTGATTCCCCTAATCACACCTAAACAAACCATCTAAAACTTAATCCTAAAATCATGAATTAAATCTCATATGAAATTTAAAGTCCTAAGTGAAGTACCCTAAAAAGAATGGGTCCAAAATATAAAAGGATCTAGCTAAACTAAAATCAACAAGATCAAGTATTAAACTAAACATCACTTAAGACCCATTTAAAATAAAAATATACTAAAAATGCAAAAATAAAATGAAATGCTAATTTTATTACATGACAATTTTCTTAACAGAAATAGAAAAAAGATGCAAAAACAACCACTAAAAAATCAATAAAATTCAATTTAATATGCAATTTCTAAATTTGAAGAAATTAAAAGAAAATAAAAATAAAAGAAAAGGGAGAGGGGGTGTTAGAAGTAATGCGCCTAAGGTATTATCCAGATGGGCCAGGTATCAGGGGGGCGCGCATAGCAAATGTGCTAGGCCCAGTTCTAAACAAAAATCAAATCAGTAAATCCAAAGAGAAATGGAAAGCACGCGGTGCAAATAGCATAGCATAACAGTCCAAATCGTTGGGCCTGGCGAAAATGGGGTGCGAATATCAAACGGATCCACTAAGCCCAATCTGAGAACTTAAGTGAAACGGTGTGTTTCACGTTCTGAGTTCCCTCCTATTTCAACTTTGAATCTAAGCCGTTCGATCACGCTCTCAGTCAACAATGAAGACCTCATCCAACGCTTGTCATGTTTCGTCTTCCTCATGCCTAGGGTTTGTGCCATGAAAGCCATGAATGCAGAAGCTTCATCATCAACTTCTCCTCACTCATACGTGCTCGATTCTTCATCAAATTCAATCATGTAAAAAGCAAAATCACTCCAAATTCGTCACTGAATCCATCTATAGTATTGGTTTCAATTGATATGCCTTAGAATTCAAAACCCGATGCCAACCTCCATCTATGGTGCATGAACAAATCTCAGTATTCTCCAGTTTCTTGATATCAAAACAATCACCTCCTATCACTGATCAACCTAAGCCAAAGAACTAATGCTAACACTCAATATTAAGAGAGTTCTATGTCCAAACAGTTGGTGTGCTCCAATGTCAAACTCCCTGAAATGCTCTCAAACTCACTGGAATTGATCATCTACTTATTCCTAACAGTTCTAACCTAATGATTCTGCATCATGCTATCTAAATCAAGCTAATTCGAAGAGATCACTAACCTGGTGCAAAAATGAAAACAGATGGTGAAATCCTTGGATTTAGAGCTAGCAATGCTCTAGACTTGATCAATGGAGGTGGATCTTGATACTGTATGCAGCAACTCTTGCTCAAATGCTTTGGATTGCCATAACCAACTTCAATTGCACTTGGATGAGAGAAAATGGTATAGTACGATTCTTGTAATTTCTTCTTCAGATCTTGCTTGCAATGTACTCAGGGATGATTCTTGAATGGAATTGGATCATAAAATTGAATGAATGATGAAGAATTGAGAAGTTTTGAATGAATTTGCAAAAATGCAAAATGGAGTGAAACTAGGTGTTTTGGATCAAAATGAAGTGCAACCCTGCATTGAAGGAGCTCTAGGGTTTATATAGATGCCCATGGAATCATCTAGAAATTGCTGGAAGCTTCTTGTACACAAATCCCTTGTGTTTTGGCATGTGTTACTTTAATCATAAGCAAGCCATGATAACTCTCAAACTTTGAACTAAACTCAAAAATCCACTATTGCCAATGGTCTCAAAACATTATTTCCAATCAAAATGACCTATAATTTCATCCCATTTGGACATGTTATGAAAAATTCCCAAAAAATGGCTTTTTAATGACTTAAATCATGCTTTAATTAGGTCATTTTTGTAAATATGAGCTACACCCATTTTCAAACCTCAATGACCCCTTTTCTAGACTCAAAACATAATTTGGAACAACTTTGATGTTGTGAAGTTTTTCATTTGAAGCTTCCTTGTATGAGTTTTAGGCATATGCTTGAAATGACCCATAATTCTCAAATGACAAAAATACCCTTTTCTTGCCAAGGTCATAAGTAGAGTTCCACAAATCATATGAAGGCATACTATACCTTTCTAGAAATCTAAGATCATGAGGAACAACTTTCATGTTGACCAGAAATACATTTGAAAGCTCCTTGAGGGGTAAAAGTTTCTTGGAAGACAAGTAACTTTTACAGACAAAATTTCAGATGCCTCAGATGACCTGTAACTTGCCAGGACCATAACTTGAGTTCTATAAATCTCTTTGATGTCTTCCACCACTAAAATTAAATGTCTTGAGATCCTCTACAAGTTTCATGTTGGCCAAGGATCCATTTGAAGCTTGCATTTTGAATTATCTTGCTTGGAAGTTTGACCTAAATTAGGGGATTTTACACAGAAACCCTAATTTAGAAACTCCGCTTCTTCTTGATTCCTCTTGATTTATCCTTGGCACAACACCACATCCATATCTACATGTCACATGATGAACCCCACATTCTTCAAACAGGCCTTGATGCCCTTCAATCAAGCATTTGACCTAGGGTTGACCCAGGGTTGACCCAGATGAAACCCTAGTTGACTGTCTTCAATTGCAACTCTTGTGATCACATCAATGACTTGTCTCACTTTCCAAATGACCCTCTAGGTCCTCCATGATGTCTATATACCCTCCATGCTCAATTCACAGCTCACAACCTCTTTGATTATCTTCAAACACCCTCAATATAGGAGATAGATCCATTGCTTGGTCCACTGACTTCTTAGACTTCAATTTCTTTCTGATGTCTTGGATAGGCTTGAATTTGAATAAGAACCTCTTGATAGGCTCATAGAGATAAGAATAGTACTTGGTCCCTTGTTAGATGACTTGCTATGCTATGATATGCAAATGATTAGACTATGTACATGACTTCTTATGCAAATGCTAATGCAATTGAAACATAAACCAAGTGAGGTAAGTTGAGCAAATTTTAGGGTGCAACAACTGCCCCTATTCAAGCGACTTGGACCCGACTGGGTGAAGCGCGAACGGCCTTCAAACATTCGAGGTACGAGACGGTTGAATACTAAGAACCCAGAAATTTGCCAACCGCAAAAATGACCTGCACGACTGTTTGAGGAACACTATCTACAAATCTGATTTCATCATTATCTTGTCAATACTTGAATAACCTGGACGACTTCACTGGGGAAGTACTTCTGTCAACACAACATGACCCTGCCAACGATACAGGAAAATCACTCTATCACCATTACAGAAAAATAACACCGTCATCACTCTGCCACCACTGCGGGAAGATAATCTGGAAAAATAACATCGTCATCACTCCGCCACCACTGCGGGAAGATAATCTGGAAGAATAACAACACCGCCATCGCTACGGGTACTACTTTATCATTACTACAGGAAATGACTCCGCCATCGCTACGGGTAAGAACTCCATTACCGTTATAGACAAAATAACACCGCCATCGCTACGGGAAGATAACACCGCCACCACTGCGGGAAGATAACTCCGCCACCACTGCGGGAAATAACTCTGTCACCAATACGGGAAAATAACTCCGCCACCACTACGGGAAAATAACTCCGCCACCACTGCGGGAAATAACTCCGTCACCACTACGGGAAAATAACTCCACCACCACTGCGGGAAATAACTCCGCCACCACTACGGGAAAATAACTCCGCCACCACTACGGGTAAACACTCTGCCAAATACAGGAAAATAACTCCGCCTTTGCTACGGGTAAACACTCTGCCAAATACAGGAAAATAACTCTGTCACTGCTACAGGAAATACTCTGTCAAATACAGGAAAATAACTCCGTCACTGCTACGGGAAATACTCTGTCAAATACAGGTTTTCTGCCTATCTTTGCAGCAGCTAGCTCCATCAATCACATGGGTAACACAATATGAGGCTAGTCTTCCAATTTTCAGTGCTGTCATGGCAGCAAATCTGAGAAGTACTCTACCGGGGATTTTCTGAATCCACACTGCCAGACACCTATTTTAACATAGGCGACAACTTCCAAAAATCAATTCACGAAATCTTTTGATGTTGTCACAACAATAACCTTGAAGAAATACTCCTCTGGAGGGGTAAGAGAAACTTAATCAAGCAACTCTGTGGGGAACAATGCCACAACCGACATTATCATTACACATCTCACGTCGAGATCCTGAATGTTTGGTAATTCATTTGAGCAAGAGCTCTCTCCACCTGCATGGGAAACAATACTTAAAACCAACGGTTAGCCAACCTGGTTTATGTTTCAAAATGCATATGTTTTGACAATGACGCAATGCTTCATTCGACATGAAAATGCTACGCATTTTCATTTGGTAGATGCAAATATGATACTATATGCCAATGCAAATGCAGGCTCGAACTGCTGGGATACAGAAAACCGCTTCAGCAAAATAAATGCTGAAGACAACGCCAACTCCGCTGGGGGTAACCAGGTGCCACAGAATTATTCCAGCAAAATAAATGCTGGAAGAGTGAAGCCCGCTTCGCTGAGGAATAACTGAATGCGCCAATCATGATTGGACTTCTGCTGGAGAGTGAACGGGTATCACAAAGTATTCCGGCAAAATAAATGCCAGGACACACAACCAACTCTGCCGGGGAGAGTCTTAATCTTCGAGTTCCACTAGGAGGAAAAAGAACACTTGCTGAAAAGAGAGAACTCCGCTGAGGACGAAACGACTCTCTTGGGGAAAATCAACTGACTCCGTTGGGGGGAGAATAAATGACCCTATTGGGAAGGGAATCTCTACTGGGAAGAGTAGACTGTCTGAGTACAGCTCACAAGTTTGGAAATATTAATCTTCTGAGGCTAAACCACTCTGCTTGGGATGGGGGATCCTTTTGGGGGACACCACACTGTCTGAATACAACCTTCGATCTGGGAATCGTCAATTCTGCTGAGAGTAAACGACTTTGTTGGAGGATGTCCTTCGAAATAAGCTACGACTAGTTGGGGAATTCGATCCCTCTTCAGTAAGGAACATTGTCATCTCAGAAGCGCGACCTGCGTGGGGATTGAGTCTTTCGTTACGAGCTTCTGGTCAGTACTGCAATCTTTTGATCGTCCACGTCATACGGCTACGAACCCTGCAACACCACAAACAAGACAAGACAAGTCTATGCAACCAAATCTATTCAGGTTAGTGTTGGTGACATTATTTTCAGTTAATTCAAAGTTTTAGCAATTATTGGCAAGGGCCAGTGACGTTATACACTTGCTAGTTTTATTAAACCTCGGCGTTGTCATGTACAAAACAGTAAAGAACCAGCATCAAGTACTGAATAACATGTTTTATTGATTGGGCCCCTAAATGGGCGGAGTTTTGTACACGGGATGTAACTCCTGAAAAAAGGAAGCTACGCACAACAAATATACAAGTATGCACAAGAAGCATAAATATAAATGACAAATCAAATTTGTACACATGTCGGCAACGGGATGCAGACGAACATCATGAGCTGATCCTCCTATGACTCGCCCGACTCTAATGCTTTCCCGGTATTCACACTTCCGAAGAGAGTGTATCTGATAATCGACCCCTCAGGTATATTCTCCCGCACCAATGCGCACCGCAGTATCAAATTCGGACCGCAGTCATTTGCTTTTCAAATCCCTAACTTTTGTGTGAACCGCCCTTTACGGGTTTTCAGTTCACCGGGATACCCTTTTTTGCCGAAGCCGCCCAGTGTAGGTTTTCAACTTCGCGGGTGTACATTTTTTCAATTTTATCCCTAACTTTTGCCCGAACCTTTTGTTCTGTTTTTGGTTCGCCAGGATGCCCCATTTTTGCCTGGACTCTCTTTTTTCTGTCCAGCGGGTCAATTTCAAGCAAAGTATTTTTTAACTGCGTCCGAATTCACAGGAGACGTAAAGTCTTCACCGTCCATGGTGGACAACAACAAAGCTCCTCCTGAAAAGACTTTTCGGACAACGTATGGCCCTTCGTAGTTGGGGGTCCACTTGCCCCTGTGATCTGCCTGTGGCGGGAGAATCCTTTTCAGCACAAGGTCGCCCGTCTGAAAGCTCCGAGGATGTATCTTCTTATCATATGCTTTCTTCATTCGGCTCTGGTACAAACGACTGTATGCTAGAGAAGCTAGCCTCTTCTCATCCATTAAACTCAGCTGGTTCAACCTGTCTTTCACCCATTCTGCCTCGTCTAGTTGGACGTCTCGCAATACTCTTAGGGAAGGAATCTCAACTTCCAATGGTAACACTGCTTCCATTCCATATACCAACGAGAACAGGGTTGCCCCGGTTGATGTGCGTACCGTCGTACGATAACCGTGTAAAGCGAAAGGTAGCATCTCGTGCCAATCCTTATAGGTCACCACCATCTTCTGAACAATCTTCTTTATATTCTTATTGGCCGCTTCAACAGCGCCATTCATCTTGGGTCGATAAGGGGAGGAGTTGTGATGCTCGATCTTAAAACTCTGACACAGCTCCTTCATCATTTTGTTATTCAGGTTTGAACCGTTGTCGGTAATTATACGCTCGGGGATTCCGTATCTGCAAATGATATCTCTCTTGATGAATCTGGCTACCACCTGCCTAGTCACATTTGCATAAGATGCCGCTTCCACCCATTTGGTAAAATAATCGATTGCTACTAGAATGAACCGGTGTCCGTTAGAAGTCGTCGGCTCGATCTTTCCAATCATATCGATTCCCCACATCGAGAATGGCCATGGCGATGACATCACGTTCAGAGGACTCGGAGGCACATGGATCTTATCTGCATAGATTTGGCACTTGTGACACCTCTTCGCAAACTTGAAACAATCAGTTTCCATAGTCAGCCAATAATAACTTGCCCGCAGCAGCTTCCTCGTCATAGCATGCCCACCAGCATGCGTACCAAATGTACCCTCATGTATTTCCTCCATGAGCAGCTTCGCCTCTTTCTCATCTACACAACGTAGTAGCACCAAGTCGTGATTTCGTCTGTATAAGACACCGTCCGGATTCAAATAGAAATTACCCGCCAATCTCCTGAGAGTCTTTTGATCGTGACTGGATGCCCCAGCCGGATACTCTTTGTTTTTCAGGAATTTAAGGATATCAAAATACCACGGTTTATCATCAGATGCTTCGCCAATGGCAAATACGAAGGCGGGTCTGTCAAGCCGGGAGATAACAATTCTGGGAGCCTCGTTCCAGAAGTTGACTTTGTACATGGAAGACAAAGTGGCCAGGGCGTCCGCCATCTGATTCTCTGCTCGCGGTACATGATGCAATTCAACCTTGTCGAAGAAAGGCAACAATCTCCTTGCGTAATTCATGTACGATATCAAATTGGGCTGACGTGTCTCCCATTCTCCTTTTATCTGGTTCACCACCAGAGCTGAGTCTCTGTATACATCCAGATTTTTGATTCGCAAATCAATGGCTTCCTCAAGCCCCATGATGCAAGCTTCGTATTCGGCTTCATTATTGGTAACCGGAAAGGTCAATCGAGCAGTAAATGGGATGTGCGACCCATGTGGAGTGGTGATGATTGCCACTATTCCGCTACCGTAGGCGTTTACAGCTCCGTCAAAGATCAACTTCCATTTGGAGCCCAATTCTGGTCCTTCGTCTGGAAACGGCTCTTCACAATCTTTCATCTTTAGGTACATGATATCCTCGTCAGGAAAATCAAACCTCATCGATTGGTAATCCTCAATAGGCTGCTCTGCCAAGTACTCAGATAATATGCTCCCCTTTATAGCCTTCTGCGAGACATACTGGATGTCGTATTCAGTCAAAACCATCTGCCAACGGGCAATTCTCCCCGATAATGCCTGCTTTTCGAATACATATTTGATAGGATCCATCTTCGAGATGAGCATGGTTGTATGATTCAGCATGTATTGCCTCAGACGCTTGGCGGCCCAGGCTAACGCGCAACAAGTTTTTTCGAGCATTGAATATCGAGATTCACATTCAGTAAACTTCTTACTCAAGTAGTAGATCGCATGCTCTTTTCTTCCTGTCTCGTCGTGTTGACCGAGAACACAACCCATACTTCCCTCAAGAATTGTCAAATACATAATCAAGGGTCTCCCTGCCACTGGGGGTATCAAAATAGGAGGCTCCTGCAAATACTGCTTTATTTTATCGAACGCCTTTCGACAATTGTCATTCCACGTTACAGCTTGGTCTTTTTTCAACAGCTTGAATAACGGCTCACACGTAGCCGTTAGGTGAGATATGAACCGAGCGATGTAGTTTAACCTCCCTAAAAACCCGCGCACCTCTTTCTCTGTTTTAGGCGTCGGCATCTCTTATATTGCTTTTATTTTTGCAGGATCAACCTCTATTCCTCTTTCGCTCACGATAAACCCCAGCAGTTTACCCGATCTCACCCCGAAGGTGCACTTGTTAGGGTTCAGTCTCAGCCTGAACTTCCTAAGCCTTTTGAATAACTTCAGCAGATTCACCAAATGCTCTTCCTCCGTCTGGGATTTGGCAATCATATCATCGACATAAACTTCGATCTCTTTATGCATCATATCATGGAAAAGAGTCATCATTGCACGCTGATACGTTGCCCCAACATTCTTTAGTCCGAAGGGCATCACTTTGTAACAAAATGTTCCCCAAGGTGTTATAAAAGTAGTCTTCTCCCTGTCTTCTGGTGCCATCTTAATCTGATTATAGCCCGAGAAGCCATCCATGAAGGAGAATACGGAGAATTGGGCAGTGTTGTCAACCAGCACATCGATGTGAGGAAGCGGAAAATCATCTTTCGGGCTCGCTTTGTTCAAATCACGGTAATCTACGCACATTCTTACTTTACCGTCTTTCTTTGGCACTGGTATAATATTAGCGACCCATGAGGGATATTTTGTAACAGGTAGGAAACCAGCATCCCACTGCTTTTGGACCTCCTCCTTGATTTTCACTGCCATATCAGGTCTAGTTCTGCGAAGCTTTTGCTTAACCGGCGGGCATTCTTCTTTTAATGGCAGGCGGTGCACAACCATATCTGTATCCAGCCCAGGCATGTCTTCATACGACCAAGCGAACACATCACTATACTCTCTGAGCATTTCAACCAGTCTTCGCTTAACGTCGCTCTGCAACGCGGCTCCTATACGGATGTTCTTTTCAACCCCTTCCGCCCCCAGGTTAATAATTTCAATGACCTCCTCATGAGGCAGAATGACTCGTTCTTCTTGCTTCACCAACCAAGACAGTTCTTCGGGAACGTCACCATCTTCAACAATCTCTTCTTCGGCCTGAAATACGGGGTGCTCAAAGTCGAGACGAGTCATAGGCGGTTCAATGATGTCATCTGAAAATGTTATCCTGCAAAAGGAATGGTTAAATGCTTCAAAAATGCGTATAAAGCGAATAACCGCGTTGCCATTTTATTGTAAAACACAAAACAGGAAAAACAGAGATCGCAATATTTGTACATGAAAAAACGCCTTTTATTTAATGATTAAACAACGCAATGTACATAACAGCACGGCCCTAAGCAAAATCATGGTGCCTCGGGTAAGACACCAGATTGTTCAACAATTAAGAAAACAAAGTATTACTGTTTGTGAGTCACAGGAACAATCTCCTGAATAGACCAATTGCATAATCCTTGTCCTGGCACGCTCGACTGAATCCAGGCGTCCATGTCGCAATCATTGTCTCCTTCTTCGGAATCTGAAACAGCATTGATGGCCTCGTGATACACTCCACTAGCGGTGATGGTTATCGGTCCTCTGAAACGGGGTGCCCCTGCAGCAGGCGTTGATGACGACGGTTGATATCCCAGCCCAAATCTATCCATCTTCACGGGAATATCCAGCACCTTGCCCCAGCCCTTTGTCTCACCAGTCTTCACTAGAGCTTGAGCTTCCTTGTATGATGAGACGGCTACCTCTGATGCTTTACTTGGCCCGGGACTTTTGTCTCTGATGCGCAACCCTTCAAAGGCTTGACAGGGTGTTTCATGAATCTCGTCGTCGACTTCTACATACTTGAATGATGACAGATGGCTAACCAATATATCTTATTCTCCACAGACTGTGACTACACTGTCCCCTACCATGTATTTCAGCTTTTGGTGCAAGGTAGATGTGACTGCCCCAGAACCATGGATCCAGGGTCGTCCGAGAAGGCAGCTGTATGCTGGCTGGATGTCCATAATATAAAATTCAGTCGCGAAAACCTCCGGCCCCACCTGTAGAGGTAACGTTATGGATCCAAAGACTGTTCTTCGTGTACCATCAAATGCCCTGACCACCAAGTCACTAGGCGTACACAGGATTCCCCTAACGTCCAATTTCATCATTGCTTTCTTAGGCAGCACGTTTAAGGAAGATCCGGTATCTACCAGTACATGAGACATGACTGAGCCCCTACACTCGACTGAGACGTGCAACGCCATGTTATGCTCTCTCCCCTTCGGGGTCAAATCAAAGTCTGTAAATCCCAAGCTATGCGTTCACATGCGCCAACACCCCCTCAAACTGATTCACGGAAACATCTTGGGGTACGAAGGACGTATCCAGAACTTTCAACAATGCATTTCTGTGAGCTTCGGAACACAATAGCAACGACAGTATGGATATCTTTGACGGCGTCTGTTGAAGGTGCTCAACAATCTTATAATCACTCTTACGAATAAGGCGCATGAACTCTTCCACATCCTTCGATGACGTTTCTTTTTCGTTCCTCTGCACCGGGACATTCTCATTCATCTTTCCTTTTCCCTTCGCCAGTCGTTCAGCCTCTACCTCAGGCGATATGAATATTCTCCCACTTCTTGTCATCCCTCCGGTACCGACGACATTGTCTACGACCTCAACTGGCGGCTTACTAACATCAATTTTCACCCCATCACAGTATGCTTCCAACCCATAGGTCCAGGGGACTGCCTTAGTGCTCTCGTAAGGGATTGGTCCTGCCTTGGTGATAGTGATCGGCGGTCGCCTGGCTGGCGCCATTATAGTTATGGTTTTTCGGGGAATCGTCACAGTAGCTACATCACTTCGCTCGTCTGCTAATACCTCTGCAGGCTCTTCGACGGCCGTTCTGTCGAATTGCAATGTGCCTCCATCTATTAAGGTCTGAATGCCCTTCTTCAATTCAGCACACCCCCAGCTTGGATCCAACACTCTAAACAATACTCGTCGCAGCCTGGATACACACCTCCTTGCAATAACCTTCTCTTTATCTCACACAACGGTGTCTTGAGGTCGTCAACATTCATAATCAAGTTCAAACCCTCCTCAGTTAAAATAGCATTTGCCCCATGATTGGGCATGGGCTTTTGCACTATATTCGGACCTGCCTGTCCAAAATTGATAGCCTTGCTATCCAATAAATCCTGCACCACATGCTTGAACACGTGGCAACCCTCTATATCGTGGCTAGGAGCCCCGGAGTGGAATTCACAGTGCTTGCTTGCGTCAAAGCCGTACGGAGGAGTGCCCGTTACTGGCGCCATAGTTCTCTTTTCTACCAAGCTCAAGCCCAGTAACGTCTGTAGCAATTCGGCGTACGTTGAAGGAGGCGTTTCAAACACCCTCCTTGGTTTGCCCCCCTGGATTCTGCGCTGGGCAGGATGTACCCCCTGTTGTGGCTGCCGTTGCTGTTGTTGTATTTGTTGTTGCTGAAATGGAATAGTAACACTTGCCACCTGCTGCGGCTGATTGTACTGGTTTCGACCTCTGCCCCGGCCTCGGCCTCGGCCCCCAAACACTGCACTTGCATCACCTTGACGGCGCCCACTAAAAGCCTTTCTGTTACTGCCAGCTGAAATGGATTCCTCAGCTTGGAATCTTCCCTGTTTAATGTTGCTTTCAATCTTCTCTCCCATCAGGATTAAGTCTGAGAAACTGCCCAAAGAAGTATGAAACAACTTGTCATAAAACATGCCAGTAAATGTTCCTATGAACATATCATTCATTATTTTGTCCTCCAGAGGAGGATGAACTCTAGCAGCCATGTCGCGCCATCTCTACGCATACTCTTTGAAGCTCTCGCCCTTCTTCTGGGACAATCCCTGCAATTGGACCCGGTTGGGTGCCAAGTCACTGTTGTACTTATAGTGAGCCACAAATGCTTCAGCCAGCTGCTTCCATGTCTTTATCTGAGTTGGTTCCAGCCCCATATACCATTCAAGGGAAGGACCAGACAAGCTATCTTGAAAGAAATGCATCAACATCCTCTCATCGTTTGAATATGCCGACATCCTTCGGTAGTATGACCGCACGTGCACCTTTGGACAGGTATCCCCCTTATACTTGTCGAATGTGGGAGCTTTGAATTTGATCGGTACCCTCAGGCCAGGCACCAGACCCATTGTAGTCATATCTAAGCCAACAGCGCTTTGATTCACGACCCCCTTCATCTGCTCCTCGAGCATCTTGATTCTCTGAGAGTCATCCATAGGACCTTCGAAACCTCCACCGGAGAAAGCATCCTCTTGCTGATCTTCTTGCCAATTATCGTTCCCAGTTCCGTATCCATCGTACCCGTAATTACGGCCAACTCTAGTCTGATTCATCACAGGGCCTCGCCCCCTGTTACCATACCCCGGAGCGACTCCTGCAGGTCCAAAAGTCATTAACCCAGCGCCATTTCCATTTCCGAATCCGCCATAACCCTGATTAGCCATACCAAATCCGTCCTGTCCGAAGCCCTGAGCGTTGAAGCCGTACTTCCCAGCATGATCAAACCCCTGGTCATTGAAGTCGAATCCATTATTACCGAAGCCATTACCTCCCATATTATCACCCAGGTTGACATCTCCGAGCCCAACGTTGTTGACGACAGTCTCGTTACCGATTCCAACGTTACCGTTCCCGGCGGCAGCGCCGTTGTTCACATTGACAGCATGTATGTTTACCACAGGTGGAGCCACCAGTGTGGGGGTACCATCCCCGTGAATAGTGTCGACTCGCACAGAATTATGGTCTTCATTTCCGTGCCCAGCATTTCTTACCAACAAAGGCTGCACCAAAGCTTGCAAATTCTCCTGGCCTTTCGCAATGGTCTCCATTGTCTGCATGAATAGCGCTAGCTTCTCACGCATGTCCTGCATTTGATCCATAATTCTTCTACAGTTGGTACGAGTGGAGTATCGGTGCGGGCGCTGACTTTCAATCCTGAAAAGACCTGGTACAGTGCAGGAAATGAGATGCAGTTCAATAATCACCTGTAATGCAATATGAATGTGAATGCAATGCAATATGTGTCTGTGCATTAGGGCGTATCGTTCCCCGATTCTAGTGCGAATGTGCCAGTGCAGTGACAGTGACAGCAATACGAAGTTCGGAGCCGAATCATAGAAAACACCTCATATATTGCAGAGAAATCCATTAAGCCCAGAATACAATACCAATGAGTGTACAATAAGAAGGCATGAACTCAACCAACAATCCTGGTGATGGTCAGCACAAATGCAAATAAAGCATACACATTAATACATGAAATGGTCAAGTACTCCCATAGGCCTGGTACTCTTCTAATAACTTCTTAGTCTCTGGATGACTTGGTTGGGAAAGCAGACCCTCAACAAGTAGATCTCTTCGCTTGAGAACACGTCGCAAATCACCAGCGGATTCCTCCCATGCCCCTTCTCCGAAGCGATCCTCTAGCTTCCGCTTTTGAGACACAGCTTCTTTCTTGCCTTCGATGGCCTTGTTCAATGCATTCTGGAGACTATATCTTGCCATCACCTCCTCTTCACACTTCTTAGTGCTAGCCTTCAACTGTTCTTCGAGTTCAGAAATTTGCTGCTTCAATTTGTCTTCCCTCTTTTTGTTGTTGGTTAGCGTAGCATTCCACGTCTTGTTACAAGAAGAGATTTCCCGGTGGGCGGCATCGAGTGCTTTCTTTTTGGACTCCAACATGTCATGAGAGCTTCTGAATTCTTTCCCCAGGCGTTCACGCTTCTTTTTCTCTTCAGTCAATTCAGCACCTAGCCTGTTTACTAACTCGATCTGCTGTTGGAAAGAATGCACAGCCTTGGTCTTCTCACTACGCATCTGAGCCAGTTCCTTTTCTAACCCTTCATTGATCTTCATCAAGGCTTCCTTTTCTTTTACAACTCGCTCGTAGACCTCCATAGTAACAGTGGTTGGTTCCTCCACCGGAATATGAACAGGGACTGGCGCAGCGGGAAATGGCATCAGCAACTGCCTCGTTCTCTCTTGGATCCAAACTTTGTATGGTACATAAGCCTGACAATCACTCTTCCCCAACAATGGTTTCCCTCTTCTGTTGATACGCCTCCATGCGTGTTGGAGCTTGGCTAGTAACTCTCCATTCAAATCACCGGTGAAGTACAGAGACTCCTGTACTTCTTCCTCCTCAGGTGGGTTCTTCAACGCGTATCCAAACTGGCGAACGAACAGAGATGGGTTATAATTGATGCACCCTTTTCTTCCTATCAACGGAACATTAAGATACCCAGAACAACTGAAAATAAGCTCAGACCCCAGCAAGTCTCGGTCGAACCACTCAATGTCTTCAGAAGATAGTCTCATCAGGCGCTCTGGCCAATCAGCTGTAGTTGCACTATCTACAAAAGGTCCATTCAGGGGGAGATGGCTCTTAAACCACATGGTCAACAACGACGCACAACAGTAAACAGTCTTTCCTCTTTTGTTTTCATTTTTGTAGTGCAACGAATGATAGAGATCTCCAATCAAAGTGGGTATCGGGTTGCCAGCAGCAAACAGATGAAATGCGTCCAAGTCCACAAAATTGGGTAAATTGGGAAACAACACTATTCCGTAGATGCATAGAGCCAAGATAGCATTAAAGACTATCCAGCACCCGCTCTTGGCGTACTCTTGAGCTTTGCCAACCAGAAAATCAAGGGAGAAACCTGGAACCCCGAGCCAAGAAGTCACTAATAGTTCAGAAGCGTTCATGTGCAAGGCCTTAGCTAGGTCCTCCAGTTGGGGCTTAGCATCACGATGGATGAAAGGAACCTTATTTTGCACCGGCAGCTCGATAAACTCCGCGTATTCCTCCATGGTAGGCCCCAAAATAAAGTCAGCAAACGTGAAACATCTCAATGCAGGGTCATAGAATTGCATCAAGGTGTACAGCCCATTCATCTCAACAGCAGTTGGCTTGCAGACCAGTCTCAACAATCTTCCATGACTCATCCTGAAACTTCTCCTAACCTCCTCATCAGCAAGGGACATCAGACCAAGTAGGGGAGTAATGTCGGGTGTAGGTAACTTGTACGCGACTGTCTTTCTCAAACCAGCCATGATCAATAAGCAGAAGTCCGGGCACTAGAATCAGGGGATATGCAAATGCACCTGCAGCACAGACACACGTTAATGAAATGCACATGATAATGGTTATGCGAGTAATGCAATGCAAACAGATGCAACAGGGACCAAATGCCATGGCTGAGAAGCCTGAACCATATCAAAAGTCTCAGATAGACCCTCCAGAATTCCTCAAACCCTGGTCTTGGACAGACCCAATACAAAGCTCCAACACTGGTCTCTGATAGACCCTAGAATATAATTCTGACTGGTCTCTGACAGACCCCACAACTGTCCATAAATACCCAGAATCTCAGATCAAGAAACAAACCGGTATCTGAAGGTCTAGTTACCTGCATAACCCCAAACCCTCTCACAGGTAGGTATCCTAGTAACTGACAATGGTATGGCATCCTATGCGGTCGTCGGCGTCACATACTTTCAGGGTTGATGATACGATTCCCAGAAGGAGTGGCATCATCAAATCCTGAAGAGGCCTCACTTAGCCAACTTCCAAATGATCGGTTCCCGGAGTCGACAATTCAGCTAACCAACAACCCCTTCGACCCAAAGGGTAGAAAAATAAGTCAACCAGAAGAACCTCGTCCGAGTGTAGATTTTGTGGGACACTAATGCAAGCAAAGTCGGCACGCGTCCACTACTTTCTACTCTAATTCTAAGTGAACTCAAGCCCAGGTCCGGCTTATCTCTCAATCATAGAACACCCGTCACACCCCAATACAGCAATAATAACAATAATATAATGCTGAAAGTAAATGACAGAAAAAGTAAATCCATACAAAATCCTTGACGGGAAAACAAGCGCTAGGATTGACTCGCTTAAGGGACGTTGGATCCCCAGCAGAGTCGCCAGCTGTCGCTACTGCAAAAATCGGCGCCGGCTGAACAGAAGAGTCGCCACCGTGCGTTATTTATCCCAAAGGAGGGAAAGGAAACGCTCGAGGTAAACCTACCGCAAAACGGGGAAAGGAATGGTCATCGCAACCAAATCCTGGATTCGGGAGTCGGTTACGCAAGGGGAAGGTATTAGCACCCCTCACGTCCGTCGTACTCGACGGGATCCACGCTTGTTTTCGGTCGAAAAGATTGTTATTCTATCTACTCTACAGGTCAAGGGGTTAAAAAGAAAATAAAATGACTCGGCAAAGTATCGCACTTTATGCCTACGTATTCCCGTCTGAAACGAGAAATCAGAGTCAACGTAGTTCGCCTACCTACTGGAAAGGAGGGGAAGGTTGCTCGCTAGGATATCGCATCCTATGCCTACGTACTTTCATACAGCATGAAATATCAGAGCAAACGTAGTTCGGGCCACGTACGACACAAGTCTGTTTTGATTGCTTTTATCTCCTTCTAAAAAAGGGTTTTTCTGATTACTGGTCTAAGCGGACAAAAATTGACGTTTTGATGAGTTCACATTCTTTTACGGAAGAAGTGTCGTTTATTGTGTTTGGAATATTTATTGTGTTTTTCTGTTTGTTTGGAGAAAGAAGAGACAAAATTCTAACCTATGGTTTAAAAAGGGGAATCAAACTAACCTAATGTTATCATGCATGGGTTAAGACCTAATGTCTATCATGCTCCTCTCTTGCGCAGAGAGAAACAGAGATCCTAAAGGATAAACGGAAACAGAAACAATAGCATAATAAAGCAGTAAAATGCATGAATGCAACAATACAAGCGAGGCAAGGGAGTCCCACTCAACCTTGAACCTAGAAAACAGCAGGCAAAAGCGAACAAAATTCGCTTTCAACCTAACAGGTTAAAGGGCAAACAATACAGCCAGGGAAATTCAAACAATACATCAAAAATTAAACAGCTAAAATAAACAGCCAACAACAGTCTTCATCAACATCTGTCTTCAAGTCATCTTCAACTATCTACAAGCTTCAAGCAAGCATCAGTCTTCATCTTCAAGCTTCCAATGGCTTTTCTTCAAGTCTCACTCTCCAAGATGAGCAGCAGTCAACAAGATGAATTGGACGTTAAGCAGTCAGTTGCCTACCAAGGGTGGCCTACTGACTATTAACATGATACTGACAATTTTCTCTCAAAAGTTCTATCTTTTAAATACATTCGCTAATCCTTCCAAAGGAAGGAGGTGGGTATTTAAAAGAGACTTTGAATCATAGAGAAAGAATGGAGGCAGACAAGACCTTCCATGTTTATGAAGCAAGTTTTCTACTCTAAAGCTCTGCCTAACTCCTAGACCCTATAACCTTCAACAGCTGCCAGCAAGATACTCTTCATCAACCCTGGAAATTGGTCTTCATTCTCCTAATCTTCAATGGGCTTCATCAGCACAGTCTTCAGCTCAAACCCAAACCCCAAGCAGGCCCAATACCCCACACAGTCAAATAATAACCCTAGAGAGGGCACACCACACAATCAAGCAAATACAGGAAATATACTAGTAGTAATAGTAGAATAGGGGAAGTCTAATATTTTCTAAGGGATCTATTACTTACCCATAATACCCCTATAGTCCCATACCCAAAATTCAAACTACAACTCCTAAAAGAAATGATCTATCACACCTATGTCACACCTAAACCCTAATTTTGATTCCCCTAATCACACCTAAACAAACCATCTAAAACTTAATCCTAAAATCATGAATTAAATCTCATATGAAATTTAAAGTCCTAAGTGAAGTACCCTAAAAAGAATGGGTCCAAAATATAAAAGGATCTAGCTAAACTAAAATCAACAAGATCAAGTATTAAACTAAACATCACTTAAGACCCATTTAAGAGAAAAATATACTAAAAATGCAAAAATAAAATGAAATGCTAATTTTATTACATGACAATTTTCTTAACAGAAATAGAAAAAAGATGCAAAAACAACCACTTAAAAATCAATAAAATTCAATTTAATATGCAATTTCTAAATTTGAAGAAATTAAAAGAAAATAAAAATAAAAGAAAAGGGAGAGGGGGTGTTAGAAGTAATGCGCCTAAGGTATTATCCAGATGGGCCAGGTATCAGGGGGGCGCGCATAGCAAATGTGCTAGGCCCAATTCTAAACAAAAATCAAATCAGTAAATCCAAAGAGAAATGGAAAGCACGCGGTGCAAATAGCATAACATAACAGTCCAAATCGTTGGGCCTGGCGAAAATGGGGTGCGAATATCAAACGGATCCACTAAGCCCAATCTGAGAACTTAAGTGAAACGGTGCGTTTCACGTTCTGAGTTCCCTCCTATTTCAACTTTGAATCTAAGCCGTTCGATCACGCTCTCAGTCAACAATGAAGACCTTATCCAACGCTTGTCATGTTTCGTCTTCCTCATGCCTAGGGTTTGTGCCATGAAAGCCATGAATGCAGAAGCTTCATCATCAACTTCTCCTCACTCATACGTGCTCGATTCTTCATCAAATTCAATCATGTAAAAAGCAAAATCACTCCAAATTCGTCACTGAATCCATCTATAGTATTGGTTTCAATTGATATGCCTTAGAATTCAAAACCCGATGCCAACCTCCATCAATGGTGCATGAACAAATCTCAGTATTCTCCAGTTTCTTGATATCAAAACAATCACCTCCTATCACTGATCAACCTAAGCCAAAGAACCAATGCTAACACTCAATATTAAGAGAGTTCTATGTCCAAACAGTTGGTGTGCTCCAATGTCAAACTCCCTGAAATGCTCTCAAACTCACTGGAATTGATCATCTACTTATTCCTAACAGTTCTAACCTAATGATTCTGCATCATGCTATCTAAATCAAGCTAATTCGAAGAGATCACTAACCTGGTGCAAAAATGAAAACAGATGGTGAAATCCTTGGATTCAGAGCTAGCAATGCTCTAGACTTGATCAATGGAGGTGGATCTTGATACTGTATGCAGCAACTCTTGCTCAAATGCTTTGGATTGCCATAACCAACTTCAATTGCACTTGGATGAGAGAAAGTGGTATAGCACGATTCTTGTAATTTCTTCTTCAGATCTTGCTTGCAATGTACTCAGGGATGATTCTTGAATGGAATTGGATCATAAAATTGAATGAATGATGAAGAATTGAGAAGTTTTGAATGAATTTGCAAAAATGCAAAATGGAGTGAAACTAGGTGTTTTGGATCAAAATGAAGTGCAACCCTGCATTGAAGGAGCTCTAGGGTTTATATAGATGCCCATGGAATCATCTAGAAATTGCTGGAAGCTTCTTGTACACAAATCCCTTGTGTTTTGGCATGTGTTACTTTAATCATAAGCAAGCCATGATAACTCTCAAACTTTGAACTAAACTCAAAAATCCACTATTGCCAATGGTCTCAAAACATTATTTCCAATCAAAATGACCTATAATTTCATCCCATTTGGACATGTTATGAAAAATTCCCAAAAAATGGCTTTTTAATGACTTAAATCATGCTTTAATTAGGTCATTTTTGTAAATATGAGCTACACCCATTTTCAAACCTCCATGACCACTTTTCTAGACTCAAAACATCATTTGGAACAACTTTTATGTTGTGAAGTTTTTCATTTGAAGCTTCCTTGTATGAGTTTTAGGCATATGCTTGAAATGACCCATAATTCTCAAATGACCAAAATACCCTTTTCTTGCCAAGGTCATAAGTAGAGTTACACAAATCAGATGAAGGCATACTATACCTTTTCTAGAAAGCTAAGATCATGAGGAACAACTTTCATGTTGACCAGAAATCCATTTGAAAACTCCTTGAGGGGTAAAAGTTGCTTGGAAGACAAGTAACTTTTACAGACAAAATTTCAGATGCCTCAGATGACCTGTAACTTGCCAGGACCATAACTTGAGTTCTATAAATCTCCTTGATGTCTTCCACCACTCAAATTAAAGGTCTTGAGATCATATAAAAGTTTCATGTTGGCCAAGGATCCATTTGAAGCTTGCATTTTGAATTATCTTGCTTGGAAGTTTGACCTAAATCAGGGGATTTTACACAGAAACCCTAATTTAGAAACTCCTCTTCTTCTTGATTCCTATTGATTTATCCTTGGCACAACACCACATCCATATCTACATGTCATATGATGAACCCCACATTCTTCAAACAGGCCTTGATGCCCTTCAATCAAGCATTTGACCTAGGGTTGACCCAGATGAAACCCTAGTTGACTGTCTTCAATTGCAACTCTTGTGATCACATAAATGACTTGTCTCACTTTCCAAATGACCCTCTAGGTCCTCCATGATGTCTATATACCCTCCATGCTCAATTCACAGCTCACAACCTCTTTGATTATCTTCAAACACCCTCAATATAGGAGATAGATCCATTGCTTGGTCCACTGACTTCTTAGACTTCAATTTCTTTTTGATGTCTTGAATAGGCTTGAATTTGAATAAGAACCTCTTGATAGGCTCATAGAGATAAGAATAGTACTTGGTCCCTTGTTGGATGACTTGCTATGCTATGCTATGCAAATGATTAGACTATGTACATGACTTCTTATGCAAATGCTAATGCAATTGAAACATAAACCAAGTGAGGTAAGTTGAGCAAATTTTAGGGTGCAACATGGAGGAATGGCTAATAATGGTAACGACACTGGATTCGTTAATAATGGGTATGGACCGGCTGGTATCAATCAGGGATACTGAATTAGAGGTCAAGGACCAATGATGAATCAGAATGTATTTGGACGCAATCAAGGGTAAGATGGCTTTGGCAATGAAAATGTCAACTGGAACGAAGATCAGCAGGAAGATGCATTCTCTGGTAGAGGTTTTGACGGTCCTGTAGACAACACGCAGCGAATTAAGATGCTCGAGGAGCAGATGAAAGGTGTTGTGAATCAAAGTGTTTCTGGTTTGGACATGACCACGATGGGACTGGTACCCGGTCTGAGGGTACCTTTGAAATTTAAGGCTCCAACTTTTGACAAGTACAAGGGAGATACTTGCCCCAAGGTTCATGTGCGGTCGTACTATAGAAGAATGTCGGCTTATTCGAATGACGAAAGAATGCTGATGCATTTCTTTCAGGACAGTTTGTCTGGTCCTTCTCTTGAATGGTACATGGGGTTAGAGCCTACCCAGATAAAGACTTGGAAACAGTTGGCTGACGCATTTGTGGCGCATTATAAATACAATAGTGACTTGGCCCCGAATCGGATCCAGTTACAGGGTTTGTCCCAAAAGAAAGATGAAAGCTTCAAGGAATACGCGCAGAGATGGCGCGATATGGCCGCACGAGTTCATCCTCCACTGGATGACAAAGAGATGAATGATATGTTCGTAGGGACATTTACTGGTGTGTTTTATGATAAGCTGTTCCATACTTCCTTGGGTAGTTTCTCGGACCTAGTCTTGATGGGTGAGAAAATCGAAAGTAATATTAAAGTGGGCATATTCCGCGCTGAGGAATCCACTTCATCGGGAAATAACAGAAAAGGTTATGGTGGTCGCCGTCAGGGTGACACGAGTGCAGTATTCGGAGGCCGAGGCCGAGGTAGAGGACGTAATCAGTACAATTATCCGCAACAGGTGGCAAGTGTCACAATTCCATTCCCTCAGCAATCAGTACCGTTACAGCAGATACCGCCGCAACAACAACCACAGCAACAACAGCAGCAGCAGAGACCTAACCAGGGTCAAAGGAGATTTCCTAACACGAGGCCGAAAAGGGTTTTTGATGTACCTCCTTATACATATGCGGAATTGCTTCAAACATTGCTGGGTTTGAATTTAGTAGAAAAGAGGACCATGGCGCCAATGACGGGTACCCCTCCATTTGGCTTTGATACGAATAAGAAATGCGAGTTTCACTCCGGAGCTCCTGGCCACGACATAGAGACGTGTCATGCTTTCAAGCATGTGGTACAAGATCTGCTAGATAGCAAAGCCATCAACTTCGGGCAGGCTGGCCCAAATATCTTGAATTCACATATGCCCAACCATGGGGCAAATGCTGTGTTGACAGAGGAAGAGCTGAATTTGGTATTGAGTGTCGATGAGCTCAAGACTCCACTGTGCGAGGTTAAAAGCAGATTGTTGAGAGGAGGTGTTCATCCGGGCTATGATGAGTATTGTCTGGATTGCTGGGCTCAAGATGGGGGCTGCATTGAGTTGAAAAGAGGTATTCAGGCTTTGATGGACGAGGGTAGATTACAGTTTGATAGCACAGTCGTTGAGAAACCTGCAGAGGTTATGATGGATGAGGCTAATGATGTAGCGATGGTGACTATCCCACGAAAGACGATTACTATAACGGTGCCAGCCAGGCGGCCAACGATCACCATCACAAAAGCGGGGCCTGTCCCGTATGAAAATACTAAAGTCGTACCCTGGACCTACGGGTTGGAAGCCTACTGCAATGGCGAGAAGATAGAATTGAATAAGCAACCAGCTGAAGTTGTTGACAACGTTGTTGGAACTGGTGGGATGACTCGAAGTGGAAGGATCTTTGTGTCTCCAGAGGTAGAAGCTCAGCGTTTGGCTCGAGGAAAAGAACAAGTGAACGAGGGTATACCTGTACAGAGGAATGAGAAGGAAACGTCACTGAAGGACGTAGAGGAGTTTATGCGCCTAATTAGAAAAAGCGACTACAAGATTGTCGAGCACTTGCAACAAACACCATCGAAGATATCCATACTATCATTGTTGTTATGCTCCGAAGCACGTCGGAATGCATTGTTGAAGATTTTGGATACTTCATTCGTACCTTAGGATGTGTCTGTCAACCAGTTGGAAGGGGTACTGGCCCATGTGAACGCCGGTCACAGTTTGGGATTCACTGATTTTGATTTGACCCCAAGGGGGAGAGAACACAGCATGGCGCTGCATGTTTCTGTTGAATGTCGGGGCACGGTTATGTCCCACGTATTGGTAGATACAGGATCTTCTTTGAACGTACTTCCCAAAAAGGCTATGATGAAGCTAGACATTCGGGGAATCATCTGTACACCGAGTGATTTGGTGGTTCGGGCATTTGACGGCACCCGAAGATCGGTGTTTGGACCGATAACGTTACCCTTGCAAGTGGGACCAGAGGTATTTGAAACAGAGTTTTACATTATGGACATTCACCCCACGTACAGTTGCTTACTAGGACGCCCGTGGATACATGGTGCTGGGGCAGTTACCTCTACTTTGCACCAAAAATTGAAGTATATGGTGGGTGATAGTGTCGTTACCGTCTGTGGAGAGGAGGATATCTTGGTGAGTCACTTGTCCTCATTCAAATATATCGAGGTTGATGGTGAAATTCATGAGACGCCCTGCCAGGGGTTTGAAAGTTTGAAAATCAAGGATAAAGCTCCAGTCGTCAGTAAAGCGCCGGAAGTGGCTGTATCCTCGTACAAAGAAGCGCAGGCTTTAGTGCAAGCAGGAGAGACGAAGGGTTGGGGTCGTGTACTGGACATACCTGTGAAGCTGGATAGGTTCGGACTGGGTTATCAGCCGTCATCATCAGCGCCCATTGCAGGGCACCAAAATTCAAAGGGCCAATGACGATCACGTCCAGTGGGGTTTGTTTTGAAGCCATCAATGTTGTCTCCGATTCAGAGGAGGGGGATAGTGACTGTGACATGGATGCTTGGATCCAGCCAAGCGTGCCGGGGCAAGGGGTATGCAACTGGTCAATTCAGGAATTTGTTCCCGTGACTACAAAACAGTAATTTCTTTATTTTTCAATTGTTGAATAACCCGGTGTCCTGCCCGGGACATCGTGACTTTGCTTAGGGTTACTCTTTTATGTACATTGTGATGTTTAGATCATTAAATAAAAAGGCATTTTTTGTTGCATGCAAATATTGTGCTCTCTGTCTTTCTTGTTTTTGTTTTACAATAAAATGGCAACGTGGTTACTCGCTTTATGCACATTTTGAAGCATTTAACCATTCCTTTTGCAGGATAATATTTTTAGATGACATCATTGAACCGCCTATGACTCATTTCGACTTTGAGCACTCGGTATTTCAGGCCGAAGAAGAGATTGTTGAAGATGGCGATGTTCCAGAAGAGTTGTCTTGGTTGGTAAAGCAAGAAGAACGAATCATTTTGCCTCATGAGGAAATTATTGAAATCATCAATCTCGGGTCGGAAGGGATTGAAAGGAATATCCGTATAGGGGCTGCGCTGCAGAGCGAGGTCAAGCAAAGATTGGTTGAAATACTGAGAGAGTATAATGATATCTTTGCTTGGTCATATGAGGACATGCTCGGATTGGATACAGATATGGTCGTACACCGTCTGCCGTTAAGGGAAGAGTGCCCGCCGGTTAAACAGAAGCTTCGCAGAACTAGGCCTGATATGGCAGTGAATATTAAGGAGGAGGTTCAAAAGCAGTGGGACGCAGGGTTCCTGGTTGTTACGAAATATCCCACTTGGGTCGCAAATATTGTTCCAGTGCCGAAAAAGGACGGTAAAGTCAGAATGTGCATGGATTACCGTGATCTAAACAAAGCGAGCCCAAAAGACGATTTTCCACTTCCTCACATCGATGTGTTGGTTGACAATATTGCTCAGTTCTCTGTCTTTTCTTTTATGGACAGATTCTCGGGGTATAATCAGATCAAGATGGTGAAGGTGAGATAATACTTAGAAGGGGGGGTTGAATAAGTATGAAAAATTAAGACTTGAAAATAATCACACAATTATTTTTATCCTGGTTCGTTTAAACAACTACTCCAGTCCACCCTTCCTAGAGTGATTTGCCTTTCTCAACAAGGACTTAATCCACTATTAAATCAAACTGATTACAATAGTAACACCTAAGAACAACAGTTCTTAGTCTTCTCAAGAGCTACTGATTCCAACTGAATCCTCTTAAGGAATATCCTTTACAATCTATGTAAATTAAATATAAGAGTATTAATGCTTCTATAAAGCTTTTATCACAACAGTGATTTTTCTCTTAAGTTTAAGTACAATAAGATTCTAAGAAGAATAAGAATGAATGAGAGCTTTAGAATATAATGATTTCTTTTCAGCAGAGTGTGTAACTGAAGAATGTGGTGAAGTTATTCTTTTATAGGCAGCTGATCTAATGGAGCTGAGCGTTGAAAGGAGAGTCCCAAAAAAGGTCTGAGCCTTTTTGTCTTCACATCAAGTGACCTTTCCTAGAAGTAGATGGCACAGAAAAATCCTTTTTGTCTGTGTAAGTGTGTCTAGCACAAATGAGGAAAGAGACGTTGAATAACTCCAACGGATATATTCTTGAATATTTCTTCTTCAGTTTTCAGCAAGTTCTTCAGAGTCTGAATGGATCAGAGTCTTCTAATGAGATTCAGAACTATGCTGTATCATAGTCTTCTGCAGCAGGTGTGCTTTCAGCGTGTTGATCATCAGAGCATTTTTGATACAGAACTTCAGTACTTGGCAACGTTGGTACTTTCAGAAACTTCTGTAGACTAATGCTTTGAGAAACTCTTCAATCAATATTCTTCTATGCTTCAGTTGCTTCAACTTCAGATGCTTCTGATTATCTTCAGATGCTTCTGACTCAGAATGTTCTGGAGCTTCTTGCTTCAGATCCTTCTGGAGACTACGCTCAGGATCTTCTGTAAGGAGCAAACAGATTCTTCTGTAAGGTGCATCTGGCGCTTCAGAGTCAGAATAACTTCTTGTATTCAAGACATATTTGCTTCTAGAGAGTTAAATATTATTTCAATCTACAGTAAAACTCTCAAACAAATTTTAGAGTATATAATTCTTAAATATAAATTTCTTAACAGTTATCATCAAAACAAAGAGTTATTATTAAGAACCAATCTGTGTTCTAACAATCTCCCCCTTTTTGATGATGACAAAAAGTATCAGAAATTTTATTTAACTGAACATAAAGAATTATAACCCCCCCTGAGATGATGAATCTCCCCCTGAGTTAAATATGAAAAAGGAATAGAAACTTCCCTTTTATCTTGAGTAAGCTTCAGAGTTAGATCTTGTTTGTTCTTATAACAATTTAGAGTCAGAATATCTTGCAGATATAAGATTCAGAGTTTGATAGAAAAGCAAATGATCTGAGAGACTCAGAGATTCTTTTATAGAGTGTTCTTATCTAATGTTCTGAAATAGTCAATTTAAATATTAGATAGAATAGATATGTCTGAAGATTCATTCTAGTGAAGTTATATTAAACAGTTCAGATCTTTATTTTCTCCCCCTTTTTTGTCATAAGCAAAAAGTAAAAAACTTTTAATGAGACAAATAAAAGAAACAATAAATAGATAATTCAATGGAGAAAAACTGATCCATTCAAAATAATAGAGCAAGAGTACATAGGTAAATATCAGAAGATATAACAATAAAATTCAGATGCCAAAACAATAGATGCACAAACAATATAAAAAAGATCTAAGAGTGTTTTGACAAAAGCATCTTCAATAGGTCTGTAATCTCAGATGATGATTGCTCTTGCTTTAACATCCACTTAGTCATTGTCTCATTCTTCTCATCTTGTTTTGACATCCACTCTGTCATGTCCTCAGATTTCTTATCTTGCTTCGCCATCCAAGATTTTATTTCAGACTGACCAGCCTCCAGAGCAGCAATCTTGTCTCCAAAGTATGGATGTTCTGTCTTTATCTCTGATGAAGAAGGTGGAGGTTCTGCAGCCTGAACAGAGTCAATTGCCATAGGTTCTGGAGATTCTGAAGAGGGTTCTACCAGAGTCATAGTCAATGCATTGGCAGTTGGTTCTGTTGGAGGAGGAGGAGCATCCAAACAAAGCAGAGGTTCAGTTTTGTTGACAATCCAGAATTGAGTTCTTTCAGCTCTGAGTTTTGCATCATCAGAACAAACGTTCTTCATATTGGAAGCTACAGTGTTGAATCTATTGATGAATCCTTTCCAGATGATGTCAGTTTCATTTGCATCCATAGTTTCAGAGCATCTCTTCTGAACAGTACCTAAAGACATTTGTATTTCTTGCAAAAATGTTTGAAATAAATGATCAATATTAAGTCTGGGTGGTGGTTTAAGCAAGGTTTCCAGAGTAATATGTTTAGGTTTGGGAGTTGGTGGTAGCAGTGATTTTTGGATGGAAATCAGAGGAGGGGGATAATATGGAATGAAAGGAATTTCTAGTTTTTGAGGTAAGGATCTGTTTAAGGCATTAAGCAGATTAGGTTTTGGTCTTGTGCATGGGCAAACATCATCAAAGGGTTCATTAGAGTATGGTATGAAAGCAGAGGTTGATGGTTTATCAGATGCAGGTGGCAGAGCTGAAACAACAGCTTTACCAGATGTAGCAGATATTGTTGCTAAGGATCCTTCATTGTTCATAGATTGAATATATGAAAGATTACAGATGGAAGAGCCTGTCTGAGTTTTGGTTTCAGAGGTTTCAGGGGTTCAGAAGGTTCAACTCTATCATAAAAATCTTTCAGTTTGAAACCATAAGATAAATTGTGATAAAGAGAAGAAACTTGGGCACAAGATATACCAGATGATGATGGATTGGAAGTGGGAATAATCATCTCAAATGATGGTGCAGGTGGAGGCAAAGGATCTGGAATGGGAGTTTTGGCAGGTATGGTTGATTCAGATTCAGGTTCATGTACAGGGTATTTGTCAGATGGAGAAATTAGAAAACATGGATGGATATCTGATTCAGATGAGTTGGAGGATGTTGTAGGTGTACAAGAGGTAGAAGAGACTTGAAACACTGTTTTTAATGGAGTGATATCAAGAACTTCTGTCTCAGGGATATGAGTAGGTTCTGAAGAAGTATCAGATTGTTTGGATGGTGGTTCTGATGAAACAGGAGCAGAAGTTACTTTTGTGGGTTCAGAAGTAACAGATGCAACAGGTTCAGAAGATGGATTATTTGATGGTGGTATGACAGAGTCTTTTTCTGGTTGAACTTCTGAGGTTTGGTTTTCTGGATGTTCAGAAGTTTGTGGTTGATTATTTGTTTGTAGTTGATCAGAGTTTTGTTGTTCAGATTGTTGTTGTTGTTTTGATGGTTGTGGTTCTGTTGGTTGTGGTTCTATTGGTTGTGAATCTGATGGTGATGGACGTGGAATAAAGTGTTTGATGTGTATTTTGGGTTGAGGTGTTTTTGATACAGAAGTAGTGTTTTGTTTTTGAGGTGAGACATAACTAGGGGCAACAACAGAAGTTGTTTGAGTAACATGTGGTTTGGGAACAGACTTAATAGTTGAATCATTAATAACAACATTTTTAGAAATAAAAGAAGTCTTAGTACCTTTTAGTTTAATCCTCTTGGCAGATGCAGAGGCAGCTTCTTCAGAATCCTTTCTTTTTAAGAGATTCTTGGGTTTCTCAGCAATCTTAGCCTTCTTCTGGACAGGTTCAGATTCTTCTGCTGGCTGAGTCCTTTTCCTCTGAAGTGGTACTTCTTCTTCTTCTCCTGCATCTGGTAGTGGTTGTTTGACAAGCTGAAACACATTTGCTGGAACAGGTACTCCTTCCCTTTTGCATTCCTCTATATACATCAGCACTATATGTCTGGGTTCTTCAGCAAAGAATAGAGGAAAATCAGATACTGGAACCCTCTTATTCAAATCAGACATATTCAGCCTCTTTGGAGCAGTAGAGAGTTCATCTACAATCTTGAGTCTCAGAAGACTTTTAGCGTTCAGAGGCTTTCCCATAATAAACTCTAATTCCTCTGTAACCCCAGCATCATACAGAGCAGCCACTCAACCATTTTCAGTGAAAAGATCTGAGATTAACCTTCCAAAAGGGATCCAAGTCCTGATCTTCTGGCCTTTTTCTTTTACAGATTCTCTAGATGCATTAATGTGATTCCACAGATGCATGAACAAAATGTAAGGAAGATCTACCTTGTTGCTCTGACTAAGGCAGTACATAAAATAGATCTGTTCATTGTTGACATAATCTGGGGAATTGGTTGACTTCCTGTGATGTATGCATCCCATGAAGATCTTGGCCCAGATCTTGTAATCAGGCTTCAGATCTTTGAATCTGTTAGAAGCTTGTCCAACAGTCATAACTTCCTCATAAACCTCTTCCATATCCACACGCCCAGCTGGCAAGTGGGAAACACCATCTGTTTCTTCATAGCCTATCAATCTTCTTATCAGATCCTCTGTGATGATAATCTCTTTTCCCAGCACAGATGATAAAATAAACTTGGGATACTCAGATGCATGAATCCAGAATTCCTTCACAAGTAAAGGGTAAACTGGTCCAAACAACCTATCAAAGTATTTCACCCATCCTTGAGCTCTAACAATGGAGCGAAAATCAAACCCATTATCAGCCAGAGAGTCAAATTCAACCATAGATTCACACAGCACTTCTAGTTTATCAACAGGTGTGAGAAGAGTTCTCTTGGGAGGAGAATATGGAGCAACACCTAAGTTATCTGAAGTCACAGCAGCCATTGTAGATTGAAACTGAGCAGTTGTTGATGAAGAAGACGCCATTGAAGAATGCTTTTTCAAACACTTAGGTTTTGAGTTTTTATGCAGAGAGAACAAGAGATGAAAACGCATGTAAATTCTGAGAGTGAAAAGTGTGAAAGTGAATACACAACAAGTATTTATACTAAACACTTAGGCACATCAAAAGTCAGAAAAACGCACGTTTGAGCAAGCATTAAATGAAGAGAATAAAATCATTTCAAACAATAAATGCTTCTGACAATTTTGGGGGGAAAACCAAGATTTTTACTATTCAAATTTCACCTCAAACGTCTCTTCAGTTATGTACACGCCACCTCTTCAGATTTTGTGTGACACGTGTTTACTTGCATGCTGTTCTAAATTCTCTTAAGAAATGAAACGTTAGCCAACATTCAGATCTTCTAAAGATGGTTAGTTCAGAGTTTCACATCAGAAATATTAATCAGAATAGAATAAATAAACAGAAGAAATACTTCAGATGAATTAAGCATTTTTGCATCTGTAACAATTTGCTTCTGATAAATATCATTCTGGACAAAAATCCATACCAATATTTTTCAGAATAAAATTGAATCTATCTTCAACAAGGGGTTTTATAAAAATATCTGCCCATTGATGATCTGTATCAACAAAGGCTAAATTTATGATTCCCTTCTGAACATAGTCTCTGATGAAATGATGCTTAATTTCTATATGTTTTGCCTTAGAATGTAAAATGGGATTCTTGGACAAACATATAGCAGAAGTATTATCACAAAAGATAGAAATGTTACTCTCAAAAATTTGATAATCTTCTAGTTGACTTTTCATCCAGAGCATCTGCGTGCTACATCCAGCAGCAGCAATGTATTCAGCCTCTGTGGTTGAAAGTGCAATTGTGGGTTGCTTCTTGCTGTACCAGGAGATTAGATTTCTTCCTAGAAATTGACAACTTCCAGAAGTACTTTTTCTTTCTACTCTGTCTCCAGCATAGTCAGCATCACAGAATCCAACTAATTTGAAATCATCAGATTTTCTGTAACACAAACCCACATTAGAAGTACCTTTCAGATACCTTAGAATCCTCTTGACAGCTGTCAAGTGTGATTCTCTAGGATCTGATTGGAATCTAGCACACAGACAAACACTGAACAATATGTCAGGTCTAGAAGCAGTAAGATAAAGAAGAGATCCAATCATACCTCTGTAGAGCTTCTGGTCTACTTTCTTACTTACCTCTTCTTTGCCAAGTGAGCTAGTAGGATGCATTGGAGTCTTTGCCAGCTTGCTGTCAGACATGTTGAATTTCTTCAGAAGTTCTTTAACATACTTTGTCTGATGTATGTAGGTGCACTATGGAGTTTGATTAACTTGGATTCCTAAAAAGAATCTGAGTTCTCCCATCATGCTCATTTCAAATTCTGCCTGCATACATGTAGCAAACTCCTTTCCAAGCATAATATTTGTTGATCCAAAAATAATATCATCTACATAAATTTGGAAAATTAGAAGATCTTTCTTTATAGTTTTACAGAATAAAGTTGTATCCACTTTGCCTCTGATGAAATTCTTCTCTAGAAGAAAATTACTCAATCTCTCATACCAAGCTCTGGGAGCTTGTTTTAATCCATATAGAGATTTCTTTAATTTGAAAACATGATCTGGAAATTTTTCATTTTCAAAACCAGGAGGTTGGTGGACATAAACTTCTTCTTCTATAATACCATTAAGAAAGACACTTTTAACATCCATCTGATACAGAGTGATGTTATTTTGTGCAGCAAAAGAAATAAGAAGGCGTATAGATTCTAACCTTGCCACTGGAGCATATGTCTTAGTGTAATCAATACCTTATTGCTGACTGTATCCTTGAGCAACCAGCCTTGCCTTATTCCTCTCAACTTCTCCTTTCTCATTTAGCTTATTTCTGAAGACCCATTTTGTACCAATAATATTGAATCCTTGAGGTCTTTGAACTAGATCCCATACATCATTTCTGCTGAATTGGTTTAGCTCTTCTTGCATGGCAATAATCCAATCATTGTCTTGCAGAGCTTCTTCTATAGAAGATGGTTCAATTTCTGACACTAGTCCAAAAAGTGATGCTTCAGATGATCTTAGAAAGGATCTTGTTCTGATGGGATCATCCTTCTTTCCAATAATGACATCCTCTGGATGAGAAGCTTTAATTCTGGATGATGAACCTCTGATAGTTGACTCTTCAGAAATTTTTAGATTATTCATCTGAGAAGTTAAAGGAGTAGCATCTGGAGTTGCTTCTGGTTCCTTCACTTGAAGTTTGTCTGCTTCTGGAACTTCAGAGTCAATAAAGACTACTTCCCTATCTGCAGAGTTATCAACCTGCTTTGGCTTTTCAGAGCCAAGCTTATCATCAAATCTGACATGAATGGATTCTTCCACAATCTGTGTCTCAGTGTTGTATACTCTGTAGCCTTTAGAGCGTTCAGAATATCCAAGCATGAAACACTTCTGTGCTTTGGAATCAAACTTGCTCAGATTTTCCTTAGTGTTTAACATATAACAAATACATCCAAAAGGATGAAAATAAGAAATGTTGGGCTTTTTGTTCTTCCACAATTCATAAGGAGTCTTTTTCAGAAGAGGTCTAACAGACACTCTATTCTGAATGTAGCATGCTGTATCGATTGCTTCTGCCCAAAAATGTTTTGCCAGATTTGTCTCATTGATCATGGTTCTGGCCATTTCTTGCAAAGTTCTGTTTTTTCTTTCTACAACCCCATTCTGTTGTGGAGTTCTAGGACAGTAAAAATCATGAGCAATGCCATTTTCAGAAAAATATTTTTCAAAATATTTATTTTCAAATTCACCACCATGATCACTTCTGACTTTTATAATTTTGAAATTCTTTTCATTCTGGACTTGCTTGCAGAAGTCAAAGAACACAGAATGTGACTCATCCTTGTGTTTTAAGAACTTTACCCATGTCCATCTGCTAAAGTCATCAATAATGACCAATCCATACTTCTTGCCTCTGATGGATGCAGTTTTCACTGGTCCAAACAGATCAATATGAAGTAGTTCTAATGGTTTAGAAGTAGAAACAACATTTTTTGATTTGAAAGATGTTTTTGAAAACTTCCCTTTCTGGCATGCTTCACAAAGAGCATATGAAGTGAACTTCAGATTAGGGAGTCCTCTGACAAGATTAAGTTTATTAATCTGAGATATACGTCTCATATTAATATGGCCCAATCTTCTGTGCCAGACCCATTGCTCTTCATTAACAGACAAGAGGCATTTAACATTTTGAACTTTAAGTTCTGAAAGATTTATTTTATAAATGTTGTTTTTCCTCTTACCACTAAATAGGATAGAGCCATCCTTCTGACTAATAGCTTTACAACATTTTTGATTAAAGGTAATATCATAACCATTGTCACTTAATTGACTTATGGACAATAAGTTATGCTTTAACCCTTCAACAAGTAAAACATTAGTAATAGAGGGAAGTTTACCATTTTCAATGGTGCCAGATCCAATGATCTTGCCCTTCTGGTTCCCTCCAAACTTCACGTCACCACCAGACCTAAGTTCCAGGCTTTGGAACATAGACTTTTCTCCTGTCATGTGTCGTGAGCATCCAGAGTCCAGGTACCATGATTGGTGTCCTGACCTTGCTGCTAAGAACATCTGCAACAGGAATTATTTTGTTTTTAGGTACCCAGATCTTCTTGGGTCCTTTGGGGTTAGTTGGTTTGTAGGTTTGTCTAAACTTCTGTTTTACAACATAATGTTTATTCTGACTTGCCTTAGGTTTAAACACATAAGTACTCTTCTCAGAGCTTGTGTGTTTAATGTCAGTCAAGTGACCAAATTTGAATTAAGAATACAGAGGTGTCTTCCTGATGAAAAGTTTGTCAACAGGTTTTGGATTGCTTCCAGATGAAGACTCATATCCAATGCCTCTTCTGTTGTTTCCACTAACACCATAGATCATGGAAGCCATCTTGCTTCTGTCTATGCTCTTAGTGAGAAATCTCTGAAAACTGGAGTCATATTTTTCTAAAATATTTTCACATGACTTAGTCTCAGATTCAGATTCTTGTTGAGTTATTTCAAAGTCATTTTTGATTTTCAAATTTATTTCTTTTTGCTCAACAAGTTCTGTTTTCAGAAGATCAATCTCAAATTCAAGATTGCTTTTCAGCTTCTTGTATTTGAGTTTGATGTTGTTATAACTTTTAAGAACTTCTGTTAAAACTTTAATGAGTTCTTCTTTGGTAAGTTTAGCCATTACCTCTTCTGCATCATCATCAGATTCAGATTCTGATTCATATCCTGAGGTACCTTCCTCTTGATCCTCTGTACTGGCCATTAATGCAACATTTGCACATTCTTCTTCTGATTCAGAAGATGATTCACATTCATCTGAGTCATCCCATGTTGCCATCAGAACCTTCTTCTTTTTGTTAAACTTCTTCTTGGGTTTTTCTTTCAGAAGTTTGGGGCAGTCATTCTTGTAGTGCCCATGTTCTTTGCACTCATAGCACACAACTTCTTTCTTGGCAGATCTTCTGTGACTAGAAGATTCCTTTCTGTTATCAGATCTTCTGAAGTTGTTGAACTTCTTTCCCTTATGCTTCCAGAGTTTGTTAATCCTTCTGGACAACATGGATAACTCATCTTTTTCTTCAGAAGAAGATTCTTCAGAGCTTTCTTGAATGACCTGCAAAGCTTTAGCAGTTTTGTTAGATTTTAATGCAACAGATTTACCTTTTTCTTTCTTCTGAGGTTCATCTTCCTCAAGCTCAATCTCATGGCTCCTCAGTGAGCTGATGAGTTCTTCTAGAGAGATCTTGTTCAGATCTTTGGCCATCTTCAGGGCAGTCACCATTGGTCTCCATCTGATAGGCAGACTTCTGATGATTTTCTTTACATGATTTGATGTAGAATATCCCTTGTCCAGAACTTTCAGCTCAGCAGTGAGTATCTGAAATCTGGAGAACATGGCTTCAACAGATTCAGAGTCTTCCATTTTGAAAGCCTCATACTTCTGGATCAGAGCCAGAGCTTTTGTCTCCTTAACTTGAGAATTTCCCTCATGTGTCATTTTTAGGGATTCAAACATATCAAAAGCAGTCTCCCTGTTTGTAATTTTCTCATACTCTGTATGTGAAATAACATTCAGTAATATGGTCCTGGCTTTATGGTGATTTCTGAAGTCTTTCTTCTGAGAATCTGTCATAGATTTTCTGTCAATCTTTTTACCATCCCCATCTATAGGATGTACATATCCATCTATGACAAGATCCCATAGATCAGCATCATATCCTAGGAAAAAACTCTCAATTCTGTCTTTCCAGTAGTCAAATTTCTCCCCATCAAACATTGGGGGTTTGGTGCTGATCCTATCCCTCTCTTCATATTTATTGTTAATATTGGACATTGAATTATCAGCCATGATAACAAATAAATATCTATATCAAAGTATATCTCTCAGGATCTTTACTGACACTGTTAAGTGGTAGCACACTCAGAACCGGAGCTCTGATGCCAACTGAAGGTGAGATAATACTTAGAAGGGGGGTTGAATAAGTATGAAAAATTAAGACTTGAAAATAATCACACAATTATTTTTATCCTGGTTCGTTTAAACAACTACTCCAGTCCACCTTTCCTAGAGTGATTTGCCTTTCTCAACAATGACTTAATCCACTATTAAATCAAACTGATTACAATAGTAACACCTAAGAACAACAGTTCTTAGTCTTCTCAAGAGCTACTGATTCCAACTGAATCCTCTTAAGGAATATCCTTTACAATCTATGTAAATTAAATACAAGAGTATTAATGCTTCTATAAAGCTTTTATCACAACAGTGATTTTTCTCTTAAGTTTAAGTACAATAAGATTCTAAGAAGAATAAGAATGAATGAGAGCTTTAGAATATAATGATTTCTTTTCAGCAGAGTGTGTAACTGAAGAATGTGGTGAAGTTATCCTTTTATAGGCAGCTGATCTAATGGAGCTGAGCGTTGAAAGGAGAGTCCCAAAAAAGGTCTGAGCCTTTTTGTCTTCACATCAAGTGACCTTTCCTAGAAGTAGATGGCACAGAAAAATCCTTTTTGTCTGTGTAAGTGTGTCTAGCACAAATGAGGAAAGAGACGTTGAATAACTCCAACGGATATATTCTTGAATATTTCTTCTTCAGTTTTCAGCAAGTTCTTCAGAGTCTGAATGGATCAGAGTCTTCTAATGAGATTCAGAACTATGCTGTATCATAGTCTTCTGCAGCAGGTGTGCTTTCAGCATGTTGATCATCAGAGCATTTTTGATACAGAACTTCAGTACTTGGCAACGTTGGTACTTTCAGAAACTTCTGTAGACTAATGCTTTGAGAAACTCTTCAATCAATATTCTTCTATGCTTCAGTTGCTTCAACTTCAGATGCTTCTGATTATCTTCAGATGCTTCTGACTCAGAATGTTCTGGAGCTTCTTGCTTCAGATCCTTCTGGAGACTACGCTCAGGATCTTCTGTAAGGAGCAAACAGATTCTTCTGTAAGGTGCATCTGGCGCTTCAGAGTCAGAATAACTTCTTGTATTCAAGACATATTTGCTTCTAGAGAGTTAAATATTATTTCAATCTACAGTAAAACTCTCAAACAAATTTTAGAGTATATAATTCTTAAATATAAATTTCTTAACAGTTATCATCAAAACAAAGAGTTATTATTAAGAACCAATCTGTGTTCTAACAGATGGCACCCGAAGACATGGAGAAGACCACTTTCATAACACCGTGGGGAACATTTTGTTACAAAGTGATGCCCTTCGGACTGAAAAATGCTGGGGCAACATATCAAAGAGCGATGACTACTCTCTTTCATGACATTATGCATAAAGAGATTGAAGTATATGTAGATGATATGATTGTCAAATCCCAGACAGAGGAAGAACATTTGGTAAATCTGCTGAAGCAATTCAAGAGGCTTAGGAAGTTCAGGTTGAGACTGAACCCTAATAAATGCACCTTCGGGGTGAGATCGGGTAAACTGCTGGGGATTATCGTGAGCGAAAAAGGAATAGAGATGGATCCTGCAAAGATCAAAGCAATACAAGAGATGCCAGCTCCTAAAACAGAAAAAGAAGTACGAGGATTTTTAGGGAGACTGAACTACATTGCCAGGTTCATATATCACCTGACAGCTACTTGTGAACCGTTGTTCAAGCTGTTGAAAAAAGACCAGACTGTAACATGGAATGAAAATTGTCAAAAGGCGTTCCATAAAATAAAACAGTATTTGCAGGAGCCTCCTATTTTGATACCTCCAGTGGTAGGGAGACCCTTGATTATATATTTGACGGTTCTTGAGGGAAGTATGGGTTGTGTTCTCGGTCAACACGACGAGACAGGAAGAAAAGAGCATGCGATATACTACCTGAGTAAGAAGTTTACTGAATGTGAATCTCGATACTCAATGCTCGAAAAAACTTGTTGCGCGCTAGCCTGGGCCGCCAAGCGTTTGAGGCAATACATGCTGAACCATACAACCATGCTCATCTCGAAGATGGATCCTATCAAATACGTATTTGAAAAGCAGGCATTATCGGGGAGAATTACCCGTTGGCAGATGGTTTTGACCGAATACGACATCCAGTATGTCTCACAGAAGGCTATAAAGGGGAGTGTATTATCTGAGTATTTGGCAGAGCAGCCTATTGAGGACTACCAATCGATGAGGTTTGGTTTTCCTGACGAGGATATCATGTACCTAAAGATGAAAGATTGTAAAGAACCGTTGCCGGACGAAGGACTCGAATTGGGTTCCAAATGGAAGTTGATCTTTGACGGAGCTGTAAACTCCTATGGTAGCGGAATAGGGGCAATCATCACTACTCCACATGGGTCGCACATACCATTCACTGCTCGATTGACCTTTCCAGTTACCAATAATGAAGCCGAATACGAAGCTTGTATCATGGGGCTTGAAGAAGCCATTGATTTGCGAATCAAAAATCTGGATGTATATGGAGACTCAGCTCTGGTGGTGAATCAAATAAAAGGAGAATGGGAGACACGTCAGCCCAATTTGATATCGTACATGAATTACGCGAGGAGATTGTTGCGCTTCTTTGACAAGGTTGAATTGCATCATGTACCGCGAGCAGAGAATTAGATGGCTGACGCTCTGGCCACATTGTCTTCCATGTATAAAGTCAATTTCTGGAATGAGGCTCCCAGAATTGTTATCTCCCGGCTTGATAGACCCGCCTTCGTATTTTCCATTGACGAAGCATCTGATGATAAACCCTGGTATTTTGACATCCATAATTTCCTGAAAAACAAAGAATATCCGGCTGGGGCATCCAGTCACGATCAGAAGACTCTCAGGAGATTGGCGGGTAATTTCTATCTGAATCTAGACGGTGTCCTATACAAGAGAAATCACGACTTGGTGCTACTACGTTGTGTAGACGAGAAAGAGGCGAAGCTGCTCATGGAGGAAATACATGAGGGTACATTTGGTACGCATACCGGTGGGCATGCCATGACGAGGAAGTTGCTGCGGGCAGGTTATTATTGGCTAACTATGGAAACCGATTGTTTCAAGTTTGCGAAGAAGTGTCATAAGTGTCAGATCTATGCAGATAAGATCCATGTGCCTCCGAGTCCTCTGAACGTGATGTCGTCACCGTGGCCATTCTCAATGTGGGGAATCGACATGATTGGAAAGATCGAGCCGACGGCATCTAACGGACACCGTTTCATTTTGGTAGCAATCGATTATTTTACCAAATGGGTGGAAGCGGCATCCTATGCAAATGTGACCAAGCAGGTGGTAGCCAGGTTTATCAAGCGAGATATCATTTGCAGATATGGAATCCCCGAGCGGATAATTACCGACAACGGTTCAAACTTAAATAACAGAATGATGAAGGAGCTGTGTCAGAGTTTTAAGATCGAGCATCACAACTCTTCTCCTTATCGACCCAAGATGAATGGCGCTGTTGAGGCGGCCAATAAGAACATAAAGAAGATTGTTCAGAAGATGGTGGTGACCTATAAGGATTGGCATGAGATGCTACCTTTTGCTTTGCACGGTTATCGTACGACGGTACGCACATCAACCGGGGCAACCCCGTTCTCGTTGGTATATGGAATGGAAGCAGTGTTACCACTGGAAGTTGAGATTCCTTCCCTGAAGGTATTACGAGATGTCCAACTGGACGAGGCAGAATGGGTGAGAGACAGGTTGAACCAGCTGAGTTTAATGGATGAGAAGAGGTTAGCTTCTCTAGCATATGGTTGTTTGTACCAGAGCCGAATGAAGAAAGCGTATGATAAAAAGGTACATCCTCGGAGCTTTCAGACGGGCGACCTTGTGCTAAAGAGGATTCTCCCGCCACAGGTAGATCACAGGGGCAAGTGGACCCCCAACTACGAAGGGCCATACGTTGTCAGAAAAGTCTTTTCAGGAGGATCTTTGTTGTTGTCCACCATGGACGGTGAGGACTTTACATCGCCTGTGAATTCGGACGCAGTTAAAAAATACTTTGCTTGAAATTGACCCGCTGGACAAAAAAGGAGAGTCTAGGCAAAAATGGGGCATCCTGGCGAACCAAAAACAGAATAAAAGGTTTGGGCAAAAGTTAGGGATAAAATTGAAAAAATGTACACCCGCGAAGTCGAAAACCTACACTGGGCGGCTTCGGCAAAAAAGGGTATCCCGGTGAATTAAAAACCCGTAAAGGGCGGTTCACGCAAAAGTTAGGGATTTGAAAAGCAAATGACTGCGGTCTGAATTTGATACTGCATTGCACATTGGTGCCAGAGAATACTTGAGGATTCGTTTATCAGATACAACCTCTTCGGAAAGTTGAATACCGGGAAAGTGCCAGAGTTAGGCGAGTCATAGGAGGATCAGCTCATGGTGTTTGTCTGCATCCCGTTGCCGACATGTGTACATATTTGTGTTAGTATTTATGCTTCCTGTGCATACTTGTGTACTTGTTTGTGCGTAGCTACCTCTTTTCAGGAGTTACATCCAGTGTACAAAACTCCGCCTATTTAGAGGCCCTACCAATAAAACATGTTATTCAGTACTCGATATTTGTTCTTTATTGTTTTGTATGTGAAAAAACGCCGATTGTTTTGACAAAACTAGCATGTACATAACGGTGTTGGCCCTTGCTAATAATTGCTAAAACTTTGAATTGACTGAAATGATGTCACGAATGCTAACCCGAATAGATTCGGTTGTATGGACTTGTTTTGTCGCGTTTGTGCTGTTTTGCAGGGTCCTTGCCTGTTTGAAGCAATCGAAAGAGAATTACTATGGCCTAGCCAGGGCATTGGATGAAAGATGTGATTACAGTTGATGTAAATCCCCACGCAGGTCGTGTTCCCGGAAGTGGAAATGGCGCTCCCCTTTATTGAAGGACAAGATTAATTCCCCAGAAGAGTATCTTAATAGAGGTGTCTCCGGCAAGGTGGTAATCCCCACAGAATTGAGCATGTGTAGATGCAATCCCCGGTTGAGAAGGTTCTCAAGATGGATGACCAAGTCAAAATTGGTTCAGAAAGATGGTTTTTCTTTTTCCCCCGCAGGGTCAGTTATTTCCAACAAGAGTTGATAATCTCAAGATTGTGATTTGTATTCAGACAGTATGATTTCCTCCACAAGGACTTTCTATCCCGAGCAGAGTTGTTTAGCCTCAGAGTAGTGATTCCAGGTTGGCAGGCTGTGCTCAGACAGTGTACATTCCTCAAGGAAGATCCATTATCCCCAGTAGGGTCGTCTACTCTCTCCAGCAGAGGTTTCCTTCCCGGTAGGATCCTTTATTCTCCCCCCAGCGGAGCCAGTTTTGTCTCCAAGAGAGTCGTTTCTTCCCCCCAGCGGAGTTCTCTCTATTCAGCAAGAATTTTCTTTCCTCCCAGTGGAAATTAAAGTTCAAATCTCTCCCCAGCAGAGTTGGTTGTATGTCCTGGCATTTATTTTGCCAGAATACTTCGTGATACCCGTTCACTCCCCAGCATGGTGTTATTTGTCCTCAACAGCAAGGATTGGTGAAGCAAGCTCGTCAGAGCTTATCCCCAGCAGCTTGAACCTGCATTTGCATCGACATATAGTGTCATATTTGCATCCACCAAATAAAACGCGTAGCATTTCCATATTTTATGGAGCATTACGCCATTATCAAACATACACATTTTGAAGCATAGATCAGGTTGATTGACTCTTTGCTTTCAGGTATTTTCTCAATAGGAGTATGGAGTTCTAAAGATCAGATGGTACTAGACAATCAAGGTCTCGCCCGGAGACGTGTGATGTAGTTCAGTTTATTGTTCCCCACAGAGTTGCCAATTGAGGCATTGTTGTACCCGGCCAGCGGGATGTTTTTTCAAGATTGTTGTGCATTGGCACGAGGTTTTCACGAAATCAAAATTCAGAGGTGGTCACTTGGTATTGACGCGAGTGTTTGACAGTTATTCTCGGAACATCCTCCAGCGGAGTTAGTTACTGCAAAGAATAGGCAAAGAAGCTATGTCCGAGAAGAAGACATTCCTGTATGATGGGCAGAAGTCAAAGTTCCTGTGTGATGGGCAGATGAAGTCAAAGTTCCTGTGTGATGGGCAAAAGAAGACATTCCTGTGTGATGGGCAGATGAAGTCATAATTCCTGTGTGATGGGCAGAAGTCAAAGTTCATGTGTGATGGGCAGACGAAGACATTCCTGTGTGATGGGCAGAAGTCAGAGTTCCTATGTGATGGGCAGACGAAGACATTCCTGTGTGATGGGCAGAAGTCAGAGTTCCTGTGTGATGGGCAGACGAAGACATCCCTGTGTGATGGGCAGAAGTCAAAGTTCCTGTGTGATGGGCAGACGAAGACATTCCTGTGTGATGGGCAGAAGTCAAAGTTCCTGTGTGATGGGCAGACGAAGACATTCTTGTGTGATGGGCAGAAGTCAGAATTCCTGTGTGATGGGCAGAATTCAGAGTTCCTGTGTGATGGGCAGACGAAGACGTTCCTGTGTGATGGGCAGATGAAGGTTTTTCTGTGTAATGGGCAGATTAGGATTTTCAGTAAAGTGGATAGAAGTATGTTCCCGTGTCAGATAGGCGGATGACGATTTCTTTGCAGTTATACACAAAGGTGTGTTCCCGTTTCGGATAGGCGGATGAAAAGTTTGTGTGACATAAGCAAGAGGTGTGTTCCCGTTTCGGATAGGCGGATGATTTCCTCGTAGGGAGCATAGTATGTGTCCCATGACAAGATAGAGCTGCATTCTTACAAAAGTCTTCTTCCGGTGAAGCCACTAAGGATTGTTCCAGTATTGACAGAATAGTGATGAAGTCGGATCAGTAAATTTTTTTTTCCCCAAGTAGTGGTGTAGTTGTTTTGCAGTTGGCAAATTTCCGGGTTTATTGGTATTCAACCGTTTCGTACCTCGATTGTCTGAAGGCTCCGGGCGTTTCACCCAGTCGGGTCCAAATCATTTGAATAGGGGCAGCTGTTGCACCCCAAAATTTGACCAACTTATTTCACCTGATTTTATGTTTCATAGCTTTAGCATTTGCATATTAGGTCATATTAGGTCATGTACATAATTCATTCATCTGCATAGCATAACATGGGCAAGCCATCCAACAAGGGACCGAGTGTCATTCTTATCTCTATGAGCCTATCAAGAGGTTCTTATTCAAAATTTAAGCCTATGCAAGTCATCAGAAAGGAATTGAAGCTTGAGAAGTTAGTGGACCAATCAATGGGTTTTTCTCCTATCTTGAAGGGGTTTGAAGACTATCAAAGAGATTGTGGGCTATGAATTGAGGGCATGGAATGTATATAGACATCATGGAAGACCTAGAGGGTCATTTTTAGAGTGAGACAAGTCATTGATGTGATTACAAGAACTACAGTTGAAGACAGTCAATTAGGGTTTCATCTGGGTCAACCTTAGGTCAACCCTAGGTTAAATACTTGATTGAAGGGACATCAAGGCCTGTTTGAAGAATTAGGGATCCATCATTTTATATGTGGATATGGATGTGGTGTTGTGCCAAGGAGAAATCAAAAGAAATCAAGAAGAAGAGAAGTCTCTAAATTAGGGTTTCAGTGTAAAATCCCCTGATTTAGGGCAAACTTCCAAGCAGAATAATTCAAGATACAAGTTTTCAAATGGATTTTTGTCCAACATGAAAGTTGTTCCTCATAATCTTAGCTTTCTAGAAAGGTATGGTATGCCTCAATCTGATTTGTGGAGCTTTACTTATGATCTTGACAAGCCAAGGGCATTTTGGGCATTTGGAGGTTATAAATCATTTCAAGCATAAGGCCATATCTCCTACTTCCAAGCTTCAAATGGAAAAATTTTCAACATCAAACTTGCTTAGAATGATGTTTTAAGGCTAGTAGGGAGGTCATGAGATGTTAAAAAGGCTTGTATCAAAAAGTGATAAAAATGACCTAAAAAAGGGGAATAAGTCAAATAAAGTGGTGAAAAAAAATCAAATTTTGGGTTAGAGGTCACAAACAAGCCATATGACATACCAATTTGATTGTAAAATGCATTTTAAAGACAATGGCATTGGCACATTTTTGAATTGAGCAATAATTTCATGACTTGCTTTGTAAAAATGGTTACTTGAAATGTAAGTCACTAATCCAAACCACTTAACAAGGCATTTGGAAGGCTATTTTGGTTGGAAACTTCCAAGGGAAGATACATGAACAATCTAGAAATTTCCAAGGAAAGATACATGAACAATCTAGAAATTTCCAAGGGAAGATACATGAATAATCTAGAAAGTTCCAAGGGAAATGGATTTTATTATTTTGGGCTTGGGCTTCATTTCTAGAATATTCCAATCATCTCTATAAATGTTTAGAAACTCATTTGAAGCAAGGTTGGTGACTGATTGGAGTTGGATTGGAAGAGAGCATATCAATTTTCAAGAGAGCAAATCAAGTGGTGATTCTTCATTCAAGGCGATTTCGGTTCGATTCGAAGATTGTAGCACTTTCCTTGCATATTGTTGAACGAATTTGAAGCTTTCGGAAGTACGAAAAGAGCCGAAGATACTCCGTTTCGAAGCTCCGATCAAGGTATGTAAACCTTCACTTTCCCATGGATTTAGGATGAGATAATTAGAAATTCTCATGCGGTTAGGATCATGAACACCTATGGATGATTTTAGGATTGTTAATTTGGAGATTTTCTTCATTCCCTTTTTCTTTTTATTTTTCTGTTTTGAGGCCTGTTTGCTTTTATTACGTCAAAAATAGTAAAAATGTTCAAGAAATTATGAAAATTTTTTCTACAGATCTTGATTATCTTAAGAAATTTTAGGCACTGAGTTTGCATTTTTTAGATTTTTTTTGATTTAGTTATGATTTTTCTTTCGTGCTAATATCCATTGGTGTACATAACTGTTCATCTGTTTTGTTTAACTTTGTTCTCTTTAATGCTTCATGATTTTGAGCTGATTTTTGGATATGTTTTAGATGATATGCATAGGGTTCCCCAGAAATTTTATTGGAATTTCTAGACGACTCTAAGTTTAGTTTTGGATCCGCTTTTTAGAGCCATCGCCATCTGAATGTTCCCTGGACACTTTATGGGTTTTCCTTTAGAAAGTGACCTTAACTTTAGAGTTTGGTTTTAATTTTTTTACCATAGGTTGCTAACATCTTCAGGATATTGTATAATTTTTATTAGATTTTTGTGGATTGTTTTCCCATTTCTTTTGCATTTTACATTCTGATGAGTATTTTGCATGATGTTTGCTTTGCATATTTGATACCGCTGTTTTGTAGAATTTTGTTCTCTCAATTGGTGATGATTCTTGCTTAGATATTTTGGTAGATTGTAGCTAACACTTGCATGTTCCCTTAGAAATTTTTGTAGATTTTCTAGATGTAATTTGGTTCTGTTTTAGGGTTGTTGATTAGGACCTTCCCAATTGATGGTTAACTTTGACCCCTTGCATGTTAGGAATTGTTTAGACCCCTTAGAAATTGATATAGGGTTTGATCTTCGATCTTGATAATATAGATATTAATATACTTTAGGGTTTCCCTTAGGATAATGTGATAAAACTTTAGAATAAAAATGGTAGTAAAAAAATGTTGAAATAGATATGGTGTAATAAAAAACTTAGAATAATTAAGGTTTTGAACATAACATAGGTGCAACAAAACAATTCCTTTTTGGGCTTTTTAGGTTGAATTAGAAGATGGGACTATAGGGGTATTATGGGAAAGTGTAGTAGATCCCTTAGAATAAGTATTAGAATTTCCCCTATTATATTAATATTTAGTATATTTTTGTAATTGTTTGATTGTATGGTGTGCCCGTTTTGGGGTTATTGCTTGTTATTTGGGCTTGTTGGGCTTGCTTGGGGTTTGGGCTTGGCTTGAAGACCATGGATGGTGAAGCATTGAAGACAAAGACAAAGTCAAGAATTGAAGAACAAGTTCAAGAGTTGATGAAAATTGTAGCTTGCTTGTAGCTGTTGAAGATCACAGGAACTAGGAGCTAGGTAGAGCTTAGAGTAGAAATTTGATTCTTAAACATGGATGGCTTTGTTTGCCTCCATCCCTCTCTATGATTCAGAGTCTCTCTAGGATACTCACCCCCTTCCTTTGGAAGGCTTGGTGACAGTATCTAAGAGATAAAACTCTTGAGAGAAACATTCTACATTTTGTTAACAGTCTGTTTGCCACCTTTGGTGGTCAACTAACTGTTTAACATCTCAATTCATCCTATTAATTGTTCCTCATCCTGGAGAGTTTGATTTGAAGAAAAGCCATGAAAGATTAAAGATGGAAGTCATTGTTTGAAGATTGTGCTGTTGAAGCTGTGCATGTGACTGCTGCTGTTTGAAGCCCTGCTGCTTGAAGCTGTGGAAGATGATTACTGTTAGAGTTTTCCTCCTTGAAGATAAATGCTTGATGGAAGCTTGTTGATGAAGACTTTGCTTGAAGATGTTGATGGAGCTTGCTGTGTAGAGTTGCTGTTTACGGTTTATTTTTTGCTGTTTAGAAGCTTTTGATGTATTGTTTGAGTTTCCGGGACTGTATTGTTTGCCAATTAATCTGTTAGGTTGAAAGTGAATTTTATTCACTTTTGCCTGTTGTTTTCAAGGTTCGAGGAAGAGCATGACTCCTTTGCCTAGCTTGTACTGCTGCATTCATGCATTTTACTGCTTTACTATATATATGCTGTTGTTTTTCCGTTTATCCCCTTAGGATCTCTGTTTCTCTCTGCGCAAGAGAGAAATATGACAGACATTAGGTTCTTATCCATGCATGACAACATTAGGTTATATTTTGATTCCCTTTTTTAAACCATAGGTTAGAGTTGATGTTTCTCTTCTTTCTCAAAACAATCAGAAAAACACAATAAACATTTCAAACACCATAAAAAACAGTTCTTGCGTAAAAGACTGTAAACCAATCAAAAACGTCATTTTTGTCCGCTTGGACCCATAATCAGGAGAAAACCTTTTTCAGAAGGATAAAAACAATCAAGACAGACTTGTGTCGTACGTGGCCCGAACTACGTTTGCTCTGATCTTTCATGCTGTATGAAAGTACGTAGGCATAGGATGCGATATCCTAGCGAGCAACCTTCCCCTCCTATCCAGTAGGTAGGCGAACTACGTTGACTCTGATTTCTCGTTCCAGACGGGAATACGTAGGCATAAAGTGCGATACTTTGCCGAGTCATTTTATTTTCTTTTAACCCCAGACCTGTAGAATAGATAGAATAACAATCCGTACCAGAAAATAAGCGTGGATCCCGTCGAGTACGACGGACGTGAGGGGTGCTAATACCTTCCCCTTGCGTAACCGACTCCCGAATCCAGGATTTGGTTGCGATGACCATTCCTTTCCCGTCTTTGCGGTAGGTTTACTCTGAGCGTTTTCTTTCCCTCCGTTGGGATAAATAACGCACGGTGGTGACTCTTCTGTTCAGCCGGCGCCGATTTTCGCAGTAGCGACAGTGTGGGACAATAGGTTCGGGTCGATGTATGTGAATGATAATTGTGTGATTTATTGACTTTTATTCATGTACATTATTACCATTATATTTTGATCGTGATTTCTCACCCCTTGTTATTGTTGTGGTCTGTGCTTCTTCAGAAGTGCAGATAATCCAGGTGCGTAACTAGCTTGGATTGTGGCATGTCGAGTCGTAGAGATGCTCTGATACGTAACACCGGGGCTTTGGGGAGTTATTTTGTTATCTGATGATTTTGTGTGCCCCTGTGGCATATCGTGTCTGATGAATCCTTCTGGTGGATATGTTTGTATATTTTGACTTGACTGATTATGGTGTATATGATGTATATATGTATCTACATGAGGAATTTCGCTGTATATTTTTGGAAAAGTATTACATGAAGTATTTTGTGGAGTTTTCATCTGTGACATCCCGTTTGGTGTGCTAACTCTGATATGTAACTGTTTGATTTATTTGCATTTATTTTGTTTTGGGAACGGGGTGTTACAACCCCCATACGCATATGGACCCATCCCTTACGTGTATGGCCAAAAGGACGTGCTGGCTTGGGGATGGGGTGCGTATCACACATGTAATACCCCCTGGGTGTGTCCGTCGTACGCGTATGACCTCCCCCCATACGCGTATGGCCAGATAACATGCCAAAATCTCAAAATTTTCCTTTGCACGAGTTCTCATACATTGAATCTCATTCTAGCACCCAAATCAAATCCAAAATCATCTTTTCTTCAGTCTAATTCCAAAGTTCTAACTCTACTTCATGGTTTCATCATTCTTAATAACCTTTTGTGTTAACAACCCGTTTTTCGTTAATCCCATAAACCCCAAATTTCCAGATTTGTTCTATCTCAAAATTCAATATCGCAAAATCAATTTGCACGAACTTACCATTCAAATTAAACATATATACAAATTCAGACACATATTTAGTACATGATTAGAATTTAACAACAACAATCATCCCAATTACGAAATTCAAGCAATAATAAGAAAAATACACATAACCTACGAGCGAAAGGACCCTCTACTACCCTCTCATGTTCAGATCACCTATACTGAATCTCATTCTCCCCCTTACCTGAATTTCCAAGCTTTGATCCTTCAAAAATGATGGAAAATCCTCTTGTTCCCTTGCCATAAGTCTCTTTCTCTTCCTTCTTTTCTCTTTTTATGTAACTGATCTTTTGTAAAAACCTCCCACTAATCACTCTTAATTATTTTATTTATTTTATTATTTCCTAATAATTGCATTAATAATAATAATAGTAATAACAATAATATGAATACTAATACTAATACTAATAATGATACTAATAATAATAATCATAATGTTACTAATATTTCCTATCTATTATTAATTAATTATCATTATCTTAAAGTTTTATTGATTTTATTCCGTTAAGGCTACTCCTCACACTCACCCTTAACACCTACCCGTAACCAAGACAATGCCCAACAATCGCACAAAATAATCACAAAATGATTAAATAATTAAATGGGGTGTTACAACTCTCCCCCATTTAAAATATTTTCATCCTCGAACATGTACCTGATGAGAACAATTTCGGATACGAATCTCGCATCTTGCTCTTCAATTCCCATGCCACGCTTCCTCCCGCAACTCTTCCCCAAGCTACTCTCACCAAAGGAATATCTTTGCCCCTTAGTTGCTTCATCTTGTGATCCTCGATCTTTATCGACATCGCCTCCACGGTGAGATTATCCCGAATCTGTACTTCATCCCTCTGAAGCACATGGGATGGATCAACAATATAGTTTCAAAGTTGCGACACATGAAACACATCAAGCAAATTTGAAAGTTCGGGTGGCAACACCACTCTATAAGCAACAGTCCCAACTCTATGCAAAATCGGATACGGTCCAATGAAATTATGATCCAACTTCTTCAATTTCAGCGCACGACCAACACCGGTCACATGATTGACCCTAAAAAACACATGGCCGCCCTCGTTGAATTCTAAGTCTTTTCTCCTATTATCATGATAAATTTTTTGCCTATTTTGGGATGCCTTCATCTTCTTTCTAATCATCTGAATTATCTCAGTAGTTTGTTGCATAATCTCGGGTCTGAGTACAACACTCTCGCCTGACTCATACCAACATAGAGGCGTCTTACACCTCCTACCATACAATGCTTCAAAAGGCGCCATTCCGATACTAGAATGGTAACTGTTATTGTAAGTAAATTCAATCAGCGACCTGCTCAAGTATACAAGCTCTCAACAAGTCTTCCAACGATTGAATAGTCCTCTCAGACTATCCATCTGCCTGCAGATGACAAGCAAAACTCAACTTTAAATTAGAACCCAAAGCTTCCTGCAAGCTCTTCCAAAATCCGAAAGTAAACCTCGGGTCTCTGTCAGACACAATGCTCGACGGAACCCCGTGTAACTTCACTATTATCCTTATATAAATCTCTGCTAACTTTGCCAAAAGAAAACTGATGTTAATCGGTATAAAATGTGTCGATTTCGTCAGTTTATCTACAATTACCCAAATAACATCAAAGCCTCTCGCCATATTCGGTAACCCAGTAACAAAATCCATCACAATACTATCCCACTTCCACTCTGGTATTTCCATTGGTTGCATTAGACCAGAAGGTTTCTGATGTTCCACTTTTGACTTATGGCAAGTCAAACAAGCATACACAAATCTAGATATATCTTTCTTCATAACCCGACCACCAAAACAATTTCTTAAGATCCTGATACATCTTCATAACTCCTGGATGAATACTCAAGCTACTCTTGTAGCTTTCCTTTAGGATCAGTTTTCTCAATTCAGGATTATCCCACACAAATTCTGCCTCTAAATCTTAACACACCAAAATCATCCACTTTAAAGTCACCTTCTGCATCTGACCTTCCAGCGGTCATCAAATCCACCAGCATCAAATCAAGTTTCTGACTCTCTATAATCTCACTAAGGAAATCATTATTAACCTTCAGCATACCCAACATCACACTCTCAGGAGTCAGTTCATAAACCACACTTAAGTCTCTAAATTGCTCAATTAAATCCAACTCTCTAATCATCAATGTCGACACGTGGATTGTCTTCCGACTCAAAGCATCCGCCACGATGTTAGCTTTACCGGGGTGGTAACTCAAGATAAAATCATAGTCCTTCAAGAATTCCAATCATCTCCTTTGTCTCATATTCAACTCTTTTTGGTCAAATAAATATTTTAAACTTTCATGATCACCAAATACTTCAAACCGTGACCCATACAAGTAATGCCTCCAAATTTTCAACACAAAAACCACTACAACTAACTTAAGACCATGAGTAGGATATTTCCTTTAGTGTACCCTCAATTTTCGTGAAGCATAAGCCACAATTTTACCATCTTGCATCAATACTCCACCTAATCCCATTTTAGACGCATCATAATATACCACAAAAGTTTCATCTGACTTTGGTAGAATCAATATTGGTGTCGTAGTCAATCGCTTCTTCAATTCTCTGAAACTCTCTTCGTACAAAATATCCCACACAAAGGCCTGACCCTTTTTAGTCAACTGGGTCAGAGGAAGGGCTAAATTAGAAAACCCTTCGACAAACCTGCGGTAATAACCTGCCAAACCCAAGAAACTCCTAATCTTCGTCACTGATTTTGGAGTTTCCCATTGAAGTACAACACTTACTTTGGATGGATCCACTGTGATGCCACCACCAGAAATAAAATGTCCCAAAAAACTCACCTCATGCAACTAAAACTCACATTTTGAAATTTTTGCAAACAACTTATGATCTTTTAACACTTGTAATGTAATCCTCAGATGCTCTGCATGATCTCTTTCCGACTTGAAATAAATCAAAATGTCATCAATAAAAACTACCACAAACTGATCCAAATAAGCATGAAAGATACGATTCATGTACTTCATAAATACGCTTGACGCATTGGACACTCCGAACAGCATTGCAATATATTCGTAATGTCCATACCGAGTCCTGAAAGCCGTTTTCTGAATATCATCTTCTTTCACCAGAATCTGATGATAATCAGATCTCAAATCAATCTTACTAAAAACACGAGCTCCCACGAGTTGATCCATCAGATCATCAATTCTTGGAAGCGGATATTTGTTCTTGATGGTAACTTTATTCAGTTGACGATAATCAATACACAACCTCATACTGTCGTCCTTCTTTTAAACCAACAACACTAGAGCACCCCACGACGAGACACAGGGTCTAATAAAATTCTTATCAAGTAATTATCCGATTTGAGATTTCAACTCCACCATTTCTGATGCAGACATTTTGTATGGTGCCATAGATATAGGCCTGGTACCAGTAACAAGATCAATTGCAAATTCCACCTCTCGCTGCGGAGGCAACTCTGAAATATCATCCGAAAACACTTTTGGAAACTCTTTCACCACTAGTAACTCATTAATCGACGTTTTGACCTTAACAGACAATTAGGCAAACACCGCAAATTTTCCAACTTCATCCTCCAACAAGACTCTCAATTTCTTGGTAGATATAGAATCCGTCAACTCTTCCTCCTCTGGAGTAAGAAATATCAACCTCTTTCGATAACAGTCAATGTAAACATAATTGCTCTCTAGCAAATTCATCCCCAAAATAACGTCCAGATTACTGAGTAGTAAGCAAATCAAATCCACTCCGAAATCTTTACCAAAGATCAACACATGAAAATTCAAGCATACTAAAGATATAGTGGTCGACCCAATAGATAGATTATCAATCACCATACACTTACTCAAGGTAGATGACACAAGTCCTATTTTCTTCACACAATCAATAGAAATAAACGAGTGGGTTGCACCCGTATCAATGATAGAAATCAAAGGAGTGTTATGAATGTAAGAAGTACCTCTGATCAAACGATCCTCATTGGTAGGCTGAGCCTCTACCAATGCAAATACATTTCCACCGGTCTACGACTTCTTCGACTTTTGACAACGGGTGCTGATGTAACCCTGTTCACCACAGTTGTAACAAGTAGGTATATTGGTCCTACAATCTGCCACAACATGACATGACTTTCCGTATTTGAAACATTTATTCACTTCACTCTGACATTCATTAGCATGGTGACTCACGCCACCATATCTGAAACACTTGATAAGGTTGGAAGGATTTCCTCCCTTACTTGGCTTCTTGCCAGCAACAACTCTTTGCTTCCCTTTATTGGCTGGAGCACTGCAAGGTGTATTCTCATGTCTCTGCTTACCCCTTTTGTCACTCAGGGCCTTGTAGTGAGCAACTCAAGCCCTGTTGTCTTCATCATAAATTCGACATTTGCTCACCAACTTAAGAAGTATCTGATCTTTTGATACTTGATACTTTGTTTAATCTCAGGACGCGACCTATTCTCAAACTTGATACACTTCGAACTCATAGCAATATCAATATTGTAATGAGGATAATACTTCACCAGTTCCTCGAATTGAGCCGCATACTCTGCAACTATCAAATTTCCCTGCTTCAATTCCAGGAATTCAACCTCTTTCTTGCCATGAACATCTTCTGGAAAATACTTCTCCAGAAACTCATTCTTGAACGTCGTCCAAGTAACAAGACTACCTGCAGCTTCTAGCCTTTGACGGGTGTTATCCCACCAGTCTTCCGCTTCTCCATCCAGCATGTGTGTGCCAAATTGCACCTTATAGGCTTCATTGCATCCCATGGTTCTGAAGATTTTCTCAATATCCTTCAGCCACTTCGGCGCCACATCTAGTTCGTGTCTACCCTCGAACTTAGGGGGATTGTTGTTCTGAAACTTTTCCAAATTACGGAACTCGACGTCCCTAGTACTCTGAGTGATGCCCTGCACCGCCTGTGCAACAACTTATAGCGTAGAAGCAATCACAACATCATTCCTACCAGCCATACTGCTCAACACCAAAAGAAACACATGTTAGAAGAAACACACGACTATACACACTCTATAGTCAAACTCTACTACTACACTGGCCGAATGGGCCGACCTGCTCTGATACCAATTGTAACACCTTACTCTATCCGTTCATATAATAATTGAAAAATATAAAAATAATACGAAATCAAATCAGAGTTAATACACGTAGGATATCACATTCCAAAAAACAACATCAAAGTGAAGTATTAATGCGCTTCACATTTTATTTATTCCATAAAATAAATAGCACGAATAATCAGCGGAATTAAATCAAACAGTTTAACATGTAAACACCAAATACATCAATTCCCCACGTAATACATGGTTCCACAACAATTGAATCAAAACCAGATACGTAACAAATACAAATTTAAATAACACGAAACATAACGAAATCCCCATCCTTCCTGTGTAACGTATAAGAGCGACTCCTAAGACTCGATAAAATAGCAATACAATGCTCCAAATACTACTCAAGTACCTGATTATTTATACTCCCCAAGAAGCACAAACACAACAAACAGAAAAAGGGGTGGGAACTAAATTTAATAAATACACAGTGAAAACACCTGCTAAGAGTAGTTAACACACCAATCACACAATTATCACGCACATACAAGTGCCACCACATCATTTGGTATAAACAACCCACATTCAATTATGTATATGTAATGCGACTCAACTAACACGAAACAATGCATGCGGTACCATCACTATCACATACGGTTCACCTTAGAACCCGATTCCCGTCGAAATCCGGATAAGTTGTATACGTTCCTATGAACTACAACTTATCTCCGCACGACTCCCACAAACAGTCCGAACAAGACTAGGCACCCATCATGGATTCCCACCTAACTCATATCCACATAACATGATATGAATGCATGACACAAACTATGTACCACATAATAATTATTATTCAAGCATAAATTTCACGATCCTCAAAGGTCACACACGAGCCACATGCTCACCGTAATTCTCTCAGAAATTACCACCACCGCACAAGACCGTTCACACACGACAATCTTGGCTCACACACCCAATACGTCTCGACTATACGTTCTCATAAAAATCCATATTTTATTCTACTTAGTGTTATTACTAGTTTCTCTTATGTCCAACTATACCATCTTATTCTTACGGATCAAGGGAAATTGCATCGCACGCGAAATCGGGGCAAAAATCACGAAAATGGGAAATTTTCACCACAACCCTGCCCATACGCGTATGACCCTTCCTCACGTGCGTATGACCTCATCCCTATGCTCCAGGCTCGCGTATCATATGCGTATGGCCCTACTTCCTAGGCCCCCATATGTGTATTGCCTCCTGCCGTACGCGTATGGCTAGAGGCCATTTCCCTCAGAATCCTCCCCAAGAACTCACCATACGCGTAAGGCTACTCCCATATGCGTATGAACCCATCCCTTATGTGTATCATACGCGTATGGCCAGAAGGCCGTGTTGACTTAGGGGTGGGGTGCGTATCACACGCATAATACCCCCTGCGTGTGTCCCCCATACGCGTATGACCATATAACATGCCAAAATCTCATAATTTGCCTATGCACGAGTTCTCACACATTGAAACTCATTCCATCACCCAAATCAAATCCAAAATCATCTTTTCTTCAGTTTAATTTCAAATTTCTAACTCTACTTCATGGTTTCATCATTCTTATCAACCTTTTATGTGTTAACAACCCGTTTTTCGTTAATCCCATAAATCCCAATTTCCAGGTCTGTTTTATCTCATAATTCAACAATGAATAATAAATTTGTACGAATTTACCATTCGAATTCAACATACATACAAATTTAGACACATATTCAGTACATGATTACAATTTAACAACAACAATCATCCCAATTACGAAATTCAAGCAAGAAGAAGAAAAATACACAGAACCTACGAGCGAAAGGACCCCCTACTACCCTTTCATGTTCAGATCACCTATACTGAATCTCATTCTCCCCCATTACCTGAATTTCCAAGCTTTGATCCTTCAACAATAATGGAAAATCCCCTTGTTCCCTTGTCATAACTCTCTTTCTCTTCTTTCTCTTCTCTTTTCACGTAACTGATCTTTTGTGAAAACGTCCCACTAATCACTCTTAATTGTTTTATTTATTTTATTTATCCCTAATAATTGCATTAATAATGATAATAATAGCAATAATAGAAATAATACTAATACTAATAATAATAATGATACTAATAATAATAACCATAATGTTACTAATATTTTTCACCTATTATTAATTAATTATCATTATCTTAAAGTTTTATTGATTTTATTCCATTAAGGTTACTCCTCACACTCACCCTTAACACCTACCCGTAACCAAGACAATGTCCAGCAATCACACAAAATAATCACAAAACGACTAAATAACTAAATGAGGTGTTACAGTTACAACCCCATGAAATGCCAGAATGTGTTAAACATAGAATGTCATATTGTGTTTTCAAAGTATGCCGACTTATAACATTTCCATTTGAAAACCAATAATAAAAGTAAGTAAAAACAACCCTTGAAACAAGTGGTTTATGTGCAGATTAATCTAAATTCAGTGAAAAGTCAGTGAAACCAATCTAAATTACAAAACTATTAAGTGTTGATCATTTATGTTCAGTGAATAAAAAGATAATTCAAACATGTATCAATCAGTTCTAGTTCAATGTATCAAGCTAAAATGAATAGTTTGTTATAACAACACGTTATCGCACTATGATTGAAAATAACGGTTAACATATATTTTAAGAGCAATGAAAAAGGGTAACATAGTTACAACAAGAATGAATACCTTGTTATCTTGGATAACACATTCAAAATGCTGCTGCTTATTATGCTCCTTAATAATCTACACATCAACGACACGAATGGCAAACTTCTATACATTGTTATCAATCTTCAAGTCAACAATTATAATGGGTGCTTTAGACATGGTGATCTGAAAAGAGACAAATGTAAAATAACGTGTGTAAGATGACATATGAAGAAGGCAATATGTTTCACAAAAAAATCCACAACATGATGGAAAAAATAGACAAAACGGTTTGCATGAACGTTGAAGTTTCTAACTTTCACAGAAAAAACACGAGCACAAAACAAAAAGATTCAAAACTTTCAAAGAAAAAACATGAACTTGCAGTTATAAACTTATCAGTATGGCACAAAATGATTCGCACAAAACAGAACCGTGAGCACAACATCATTGAAGAACCTTAAAGAACTACATATGGACAGAAAATCAACTTTGGTCGCAACAACATCATCTACTCTCCCGATAACACTTTTCCACTCACCTTTTTTTTTCGTGCATCCGCACATTGCTTCGAATGTTGTTCCAACAATAAATGATTATTCTTTTCCGATTGATCATCTTGCACACCAGCACGCAAGTGACGCATCGAATTCTCTAGCCGTCTAAAGCTATAGAAAGTTGCAAAATCTAATAAGCTAACATAAATTAAATCCCTTTAATATCCAATGTCAACAAACACTAATGTCAACAAACATAACAATGCAATATCTATATTACACAAACATATAAATAAAATTGTCAAAATCTATACAAAGAATCAACATTCAATCTCATTTTTCATTATCATAGCAATTTTACTTACCAGAGATAAAGAGAAGCAAGTCTCGTTTTCCTAATGCTTCTCCTGTCAGTTTTGTTTTTCTTGCATCAACATTGAGGTGTTTCTCTTTTCTTATTTCCAGATCGAAAAAAAAAGACACATGAGATGCATCAAAATCTATTAATAAACAAAGACAGAGAAGAGAAAAAAATTAGAAAGTAGAGCATAGAAAAAATAAAAATATAATCAAACTTTAAACTTGAGATCCTTTCGGTTTCGTTCGTCGCGATGATCATCCATAAAATCATCCACCGTCAAGACTTCATTATCTCGTTCGACTTCACAATATTCAGCTTTGAGATGTCTGGATCTCTGTGCATGAGATTCTTGTTCTTTGAAAAAAAAGATGAAGATTTAGAGATGAATAACAAAAACAAGAATACAAAAATAGCTTTTCTTCTGCTTCAAAGTTTTCATATTATTCTTGGAGGAAGAGGGGGAAGGGCGATGGGAAATGGTTCTAATGAAATGGGAAAAACTAAAAATTTGAAAATAAAAAATCGGTTGAGAGAGAAATAGAGAAGAGAGGGAAAATATTGTTCTAAAAGTGGAGAAAGAGTAGGAATGTAGAGGAAAAATATCCAATACCGAAATGACATGTGACAAAAGCAAGTAATATGGTTGATACAAAAGAAATGAATGTGTGATTTATTTTTTTCTCACTAATTAGGCTGGAGTTAAAATTGATTACAAGGTATATTAGGGTGTTTGAGTAAATTTTTCGTTATTTGGTTGATAGTTGATAAATAAAAGTAAAAAGCCACTAAAACCCTCGGATATAAACCCTACTTCCTCCTTTAACTAATTCGGATTCACAGACACAGTTGCGTTGAGCAAAATACTAAATGGAGTCCCTTCGGTTGAAAACTAACTACCGATGTGTTCCGGCCCTGCAACAGTTTTACACCGGCGGCCCCTTTGCCGTCTCATCAGACGGCTCCTTCATCGTCTGTGCATGCGGCGATTCCATTAAAATCGTTGATTCCGCCAACGCATCCATCAGGTCCACCCTCGAAGGCGACTCCGAACAAGTCACAGCTTTGGCTCTTGGCCCCAACGATAAAATTCTCTTCTCTTCTAGCCACAGCCGCCAAATCAGAGTTTGGGACTTATCCACTCTCAAATGCGTGCGCTCGTGGAAGGTACAGTCAAATTAGGTTTAACTGTTTAAGTTCAATTCAATGTTCGGTTATGCTCATGCTTATGCGTATATGTATGTAGTGTAATTGATTTTGGTGTTGTTTTAGGGTCATGATGGTCCTGTTATGTGTATGGCTTGTGATGCTTCTGGAGGTTTGCTTGCTACTGGTGGAGCTGATAGGAAGGTCCTTGTTTGGAATGTTGATGCTGGATATTGCTCGCATTTCTATAAAGGTCACGGTGGAGTTGTTTCTTGTGTTATGTTTCATCCTGATCCTGAGAAACAGCTTGTGAGTCCCCCACCTTAATGCTATTTACATTTTTGCACTGTGTTTGTGCCAATATATGCATTTCCTTAGTAGGGATTAATTGAACAAATTGTCACTACCAAGTGAATTGAATCATAATCACTGACTACTGTCATGTGAGCTACACATTAAAATCCTCTTTTACATGTAGAAAGTCTAGAAAAGAAGACATTTTCTAACCGATTGATTCAGAGTGATTAATGACGATGGGTGACAGGGACACGAGTAGTGTAAGATTTAATTGATGGCCATATAATGTGGTTGTGTCTTTTTATATCCTTTCCATTTCGGTTTACATTTTGTGATTTTTGAAGAACAAGAAAACTTAAGTTAACGTAACATGAGAAGGGTGGAGGAGTTTAGTAGTTCTAAAGTAAAAGAATTGATAAGATAGTTTGTTCTATTCCTTTTAATACAAGCAAAAGTGAATTTTGTTTATCAATTCCCTATCACTATTCACTACTTGTTTCCAACCATATGCAAGTGTTGAATCCACCTTCATATATTTAACTTTTCCTAATGGAATTTGTGTATGCAGCTTTTTTCTGGTAGTGATGACGGGGGTGATAATGCAACTGTAAGGGTTTGGGATATTTCCAACGCCAAGAGAAAGACCTGCATTGCAATCCTAGATAATCATCGCTCTGCAGTGACTTCCATTGCAGTATCTGAAGACGGATGGACACTGCTCAGTGCTGGAAGAGATAAGGCAAGATTTATAATGTTCCACTTTCCTTTTTGTTTTAATTTACCCGTGATACAATGGTTTAATGTTGTTAAATAACTGGTATAACATTGCTATACTGCTATTACATAGTGGAATTTAGACCAACCGTGGCAGATGAAACAACACTTCTGTCAGTTCTTTGAACTGTTGTGATTTTGAGTTCTTTGTTAGTCACCTTTTTAATTTCTGTTTATGCAGCTTTTATTTGTGTGCGGCGTGCTTCATTTTATTTTTAGTTATTTATTTCAACTGCATTGCGGCTTCCGTTATTTCTTTCCTTACACCATGAACTTTTTCTTTTCTTACATTTTGTTTATTTTCTTTAGAGTGAGATTTATCCTCAATTTTGAACATTGCTTAATTTGTCTGGATGGCAGTTTTACTAGTAGGCCAAAACCGCAATGAACTTAATTTATTAATTTGACAAATTGGTCTGTGGATTTGTATTGGCAGATTGTAACGTTGTGGGATCTTCATGATTATAGTAGCAAGAAGACTGTCATCACAAACGAGGCAGTTGAATCTGTTTGTCCTATTGGTGCTGGGAGTCCTTTTGCTTCATCATTAGATTCATATCGGAAAAATTCAAAAAAACATTCTGGTTCCCAAGCAACGCATTTTGTTACTGTTGGTGAGCGAGGCATTGTGCGCATATGGAGTTCTGAAGGGTAATATGTGTTTTTTTTTTTTTTTTTTCCATTAGTTAAAATATTTCTAGTTCCATATCAATTTGCATGAAGTAAACTTAGTTATTGGTGGACTGAAATGAAAGCCGGGAGGTATGCAAGGACCCGAGTAATAAACTTGGTAATATAATTTGTGTTTGTTACTTGGAGTTTATTTATATGGTGGCAGCCTGTAACTTGTAAGTAATTTGGCACACCTAAATTTGGGATATAATATTTTTTACCAACTAAAGGTGAACGACCTTTAAATTTCAAAATTGTCTTAATCAAGATGGAAGCCGTGCACTCAGTTTTTTTATTTAATATCAACAGTGCAGTTTGCTTGTTTGAGCAAAAAGCTTCAGATGTTACAAACAACACAGACGAGGATGGCTCACGTAGGGGTTTCACTTCTGCTGTTATGCTTGGCTCGAATCAAGGATTGCTTTGTGTGACTGCAGATCAGCAGTTTTTGTTTTACTCTCTGAACTGGATTGAAGAGTTGTTGCAATTAAATCTTACCAAAAGACTAGTGGGATATAATGAAGAGGTTGTAGATATGAAGTTTGTTGGGGATGATGAAAAGTTCCTTGCTCTTGCTACAAATCTTGAACAGGTATAAAAATGTGCTAGTAGATTTAAACTTTATGTTGAAAAAAGGATAAATTTCCATTGGTTGCATTGCAGGATATTATTTTCATCTAATTTTATTTTATTTGATGTAGTGTTTGTTATTGTCACTGCGTTCAAAATTTGACATAGTGTAATCTTTAAATGTATGCACTAAGTGCTGAAAATGATCCATGTTTCTATTTATTGGGATAAAAAGTAATTATTTACATTCAAGAATCAAGACCGAGACTATAAGCACTAAAAGAATTTTTTAGATAGAACATTTGGGAATGAGATTCCATTTATGGAGTTTTTTCAATCTGTAATTGATTACTAAACTTTTGAAATAAGACCATTTTTTAATTTTCAATTAACAAAGAGAATACTGTGTATTCAACTATTTATGTTTAATAGAATTTTGCGATGTTCTCATGGTCTTATTTATGCTTTAGCTGCAAGTTGTGAGTCATGACATTAAAGCTTATTGGTTTCATACTTTATTTTTAATGTTGGAAACCATCTGTTGGGTAAGGATTAAAAATATTTTGCTTGGTGTTTTGAATGCTCATTTCGAATTTTTTCTGTTGTCATTAGACCCTCATAACATTATGTTATGATCTTAGGTGTAGATAAAGTAATGTGTGTGTTCTTTATATTTATCCAAAATCCAAATATTGTTTGATTATAGTTTCTCACCTTAGTAAATATAATATAAGTAATTTAACAAATTATTGCAAATTAGGACAAAAATGAACACGTACATGAAAAATAAAATAAAATGCTAGTCAAAAGCATCTTGCATAGACTGGTGTAATATCACACCAGAAAACTATATATCCTAATTTTCTGAAATTTACTAATCCTAATTTTATTAAAGCTATACAATTATTTTCATAAAAGGAAAAAGGGGACGTTGACTCCCTATTTGTTGGGATTTGAATGATTGATAATGTAAGAAGTTCAGCATTTGATTACCATCCTTCAAGTCACACAAGTGTGATGTTTAAGTTCTCGGCCTTTAACGTATTACCCTATTGGAGCTTTGCAGGTTCGGGTTTATGACCTTGCATCTATGTCATGTTCTTATGTCTTATCTGGTCATACTGAAATAGTTCTATGCCTTGACACCTGTGTATCAAGTTCTGGGAGAAACCTAATTGTGACTGGAAGTAAAGATAACACTGTAAGTTTTTTGTCTTTGGTCTCAACTAAGACTTTGAACTTTCTTCTGCGGGAACTCTTATATAATGTTTGTGTCCTAATAAGTTAATAATAATGATATGCTTGTAGTGCACTGTGTTGAAGTCAATCTAAAATTATGTAACAATGTCCACTTGCTGTATAGGTTAGGTTATGGGACTCAGAAAGTACAAGCTGCATTGGAGTTGGTAAAGGCCACATGGGAGCTGTTGGAGCCATTGCATTTTCAAAAAAAAAGCGGGACTTCTTTGTTAGTGGCAGTAGGTGAGTGTAGATGGATTAAATTTTTTCTTCATAACAGCAAGGATTTGTTTATTTTTTTTACTCCATAAGTTCCTGCATTTTGGAGTCACTTTATATGGGTTTTCTCATGATAACTCTTTTAATAGTAAAATAGTTGCTGTATAACTGTAAGATGAAAAAGTGCATGAAAGTGGTAAAAAATTTATGGTATGCCTTGGTTTTTTAAATCTATTCATAAATGATAATGTTATAAATGAAAAAGAGGGTAAATAATTTGTCACTCTTATTTCTCTCACAGCAGCAGTTTAGCACCAATAACTAGTTAGAAATAATATTTTCAAAAGCATTCCGCTGTTGAGTTTTATTGCTATCTGTTGCTCTGTTTTGCCAGTGACATTCTCAATTTGATATATAACATGTTAAAAAACATTATGGTTTACCTATGCTGTGTTGCCAATCTTTTAAAGAAGACAGTCACATTTATCTCTTTCAAGACAGTCTTCTCCCCACGGGTCATTATCCCCAAACATCAAGTTTGGCTTTCCTGTTTATTTTTTGATGTTTAACTTTTCTTTTTTTTATGCCGTATGACTTGACTGTTCCAATATGTTACCAGGTTTATCGTTGAATCCTCTGGTTTTAAACGTGCAAACTTTCAGATACTACTATACTGTTTAAATTTATTTCTTATGAATGTTGAATGTTTCTCAGCGATCATACTCTTAAGGTGTGGAGTATGGATGGTCTCTTGGACAATTTGACAGCTCCAATTAACTTAAAAGCAAAAGCTGTTGTTGCAGCTCACGATAAAGATATCAATTCTGTAGCTGTTGCTCCAAATGATAGTTTAGTATGTAGTGGTTCTCAGGTTGGTATTATATCTGACTTGCAAATTTCTTTAATCTTTTATATTAACTAATCTTATTAAAAAGGTGTGTTCCCATTGCTGACTATAGTATTCTTTATCATTTTTTTAACGTGTAAAGACTACTTACACTGGCTTCCTTCCTTTACTCTTCCTGTTTGAAAATTTTGTGCTTCCATTGTAGTTACCATTAATTATTTTTAAATGTCTTCAATCAGGACCGCACTGCTTGTGTTTGGAGACTTCCAGATCTAGTATCAGTAGTTGTATTTAAAGGGCATAAAAGAGGAATCTGGTCTGTAGAGTTTTCGCCTGTTGATCAATGTGTAGTAACAGCATCCGGGGACAAAACAATAAGGATATGGGCTATATCTGATGGCTCGTGTTTGAAGACATTTGAAGGACACACCTCAAGTGTGTTAAGAGCACTGTTTGTTACTCGTGGAACACAGATTGTTTCTTGTGGTAAGGGGCTATCTATAGCTGATTTTGTTAATTTCCAACATTTTGATTGCGTGTGTGATATCCTCAATTAATATTTCAGGCGCTGATGGTTTAGTAAAACTATGGACTGTAAAATCAAATGAATGTGTTGCCACGTATGACCATCACGAAGACAAGGTTCTACTCAATCCTATATTATATTCTTATATTCCCATTTATTGCGGTTTTTCTCCAGGCCTGATTGGTTGAGGGATTATTTTATATCTGTGTTTGGTCGAGGGTCCTCGCAAATATGTTGCATACTTCAGTTCTCAAGTGGAGTTTTGAATCTTTTATTATTAGTGAGAAATTTAGGATTTTATCTATTCACCTCTCAGCCAGAAAACTGTATAAACGCCACTGAATTCTATGCTCTACCGAACATTCAAATTATGCTTTTCTTGATCATTTATTATTTCCAAACTTAGAGAAACTTTAATCCAAATTATTAGCCATATCTTTTTATTTTTGCCTTCAAGTGTGTAGATAATATTTTGGCAGTGACACATCTCTGAATTCTTCTTGCTCCATAAGATAGTTTGTATAATATAGATGATTATATATAACTTATTTCATGCTCCATAAGATAGTTTGTATGATATAGGTGATGATATCATACTTATTTAAGCATTTGATCAACATTTAATATCAGTATAGATTTCATTTGGTTTGAATATAAAGACTAGTTAGAGCGGGTCGTTAAATATACCCTATATATTTACAAAGTATTTTGCATCATTCATGCATTTTCTCAAAATGCAGTTGCAAGGTTTTAATGACCTTTCTGTTGTTTCTCCCACAATTTTCCTTGACATATTAGTTCAATTTTTTTGGCCCTTGTAATCTAAAGCTGATTTTTTTTACTCTGCAGGTTTGGGCCTTGGCTGTAGGCAGCAAAACAGAGCTGCTTGCAACTGGTGGTAGCGATGCTGTTGTCAATCTGTGGCTCGATTCCACTGCAGCTGATAAAGAAGAAGCTTTTCGTAAAGAGGTTTGTTAAACTGACTGTGCATTTTCATTTTCCACATAGCATTGAGGTTAAATCAACGATTGATGATAATAATGATTGCTAAGTTTGATTCTACAATTATTCCCCATTACACAATGCACAAATTTTGATGGATAAGTGGTTACACAATCAGATAAAATTAGAGTTACATGATACTAATGATTGCTAAGTTTGATTCTACAATTATTCCCCATTACACAATGCACAAATTTTGATGGATGAGTGGTTACACAATCAGGTAAAATTAGAGTTAGAGTCAACAGAGAGAAATACTCTTTAAAATAATGTGTGCCTTGTGAATTAGAAAAGTTTTAGGTCTCTGTTAGTGTGGCTATTATTGTGAGAGAATAAAGTAAATTAGGTTGAGATAGTAAGGCATGTTATCTATGAGTAAGAGGAGAGGTTGTGATCAAGAACTATGATATGATTTTAAGATGTGAGGCATTTTACATGGGAGAGGCATATCCTTGAAGTTCTGCAACATCTTTGTAATTGGAGAGTTTATCCCAATTTCTTGGAAAAAGATACTGGGTTTTAACAAAAAGTAATATGGTTTCTATTTTTGATGCAGGAAGAGGGGGTTTTGAAAGGCCAAGAGCTAGAGAATGCCCTGTCAGATGCTGACTATACCAAGGCAGTCCAAATTGCATTTGAATTGCGCAGACCCCATAAACTTTTGGAGTTATTTGCAGAACTTTGCAGGTTAGCTTTTATCTATTTTATGACCTGAATCTTATTGGTATAAACATGACTGACACCCAAATCTTGTTGTACAGAAAGAAAGGAGCTGAAGATCATGTTGACAGAGCACTTAAGGCCTTTGGCAATGAAGAGCTTCGTTTATTATTTAACTATATTCGAGAATGGAATACAAAACCAAAGCTCTGTTATGTCTCACAGTTCGTGCTTTTCAGAGTTTTCAACATCTTTCCTCCAACCGATATTGTTCAGGTGTTTTTTAGCCGTTCTTTAAGAGGCTTTATGAAATTCGTATCCGTAATGCTACTTTTAATCCATTTTTAGATTTTGGAAAAACATTTTCGCATCCACTGTTTATGTCAAAAAGGGTTTAGGCATATGTATCTTGGTTCAATTTGACAGAATATTTTTCGTTTTATCTTATACATTTGCAAGTTTTTGAGGAAACAAAAAAAAAGTCTAACATACATTTTTTATGGGACCTTTCAGATTAAAGGGATCGGGGAACTGCTCGAAGGTCTTATACCATATAGTCAGAGGCACTTTGGCAGAATAGATAGACTTGTAAGAAGCACATTTTTGTTAGACTTCATTCTATCAGGAATGTCAGTTATTGAACCAGAGACCCATCAGACGGAATCAAAGGACGAGTTTCCATTACGATCTGAAATCGATGCTCCAGATCAAGAAAATGGGAAAGAGCAGAAAGATTACACTATTGAAAATAATACAGCTTCAAAGAAAAGGAAATCACACAAATCTAGACATGAAAATGGGATCGAGGAAAAGGATCAGATTCTTGAAAATGATACAGCTTCAAAGAAGAGAAAATCAAACAAATCAAAACATGGTTCCCAGAAGAAAGTCAAGGATGTTGCTTACAACAAAATTGAACCTATTCAATTACAAGCATAAGTTGGTGCTTTCATCCTCTCATGTATACATATGTTGATTGACTGTTGGAAGAACTTCATTCCTTCAAATTTTTGACGGTTGCTGTCATTAAAGAATATTTAATTAGGCCACAATTTTGTTGTTAATTACTATGTAATTTTAGCCACTGCTTTGTATTAGTATTTTTCATGTAGATCATTTTTCAAGCTTGCTCCCAATGTGTGGTATAGAAATGTTTCTTCAGCTGTCGATTGAAAGAAAATTTGTGACAGGAAGATTGCATACTTTAGCATGAACTCAAGCGTTTAAACAGTACTGCGCGCTTGAGCTTGTGTTTGTCCCACATAAGCTTATTATTATTTTAATGCCTGTTATTTTCTTGTCATAAATTTGTATCGTATTGCATCAGAAACATGTAAAAAACTTGTTTTTAAAGAGATTCCATTCAGATGTTATCCTATAGATTTATTTGAAACTTTTACTCAAATATTCCACATTTTCAAAAAAAAAAAAAATTCACTTTTCAAATTATTTCTCAAAGCACCCCACTTTAAGGTATTGATAGAGTGCAAGATGAATTGGTAACTCCTTTATAGAATAAAAATGTGTCAGCCAATTGTATTGGAGACACCATACGGTGTTGTCAATTCAATTGACGATAAATGATGTTGTCAATTCATTTGGAGAAAGCCAATTGTATTGGAGACACCATACGGTGTTGTCAATTCAATTGACGATAAATGATGTTGTCAATTCATTTGGAGAAAGGGTGCAACGTGAATTTTACTATAAATAGAGGTAGTATGATCATTTATTTTTACATCTTTTCTCATATTCTTGTATTAGTGACAACATGTATTGTCCCTGTTACGAGAAAGTGCTTTATTCGAGTTTGATTGTTTTAATCAGTTAGAAATGTTGTGTTTATCTGTTATGATATATGTTGTATGTGTTGTTTGTTATTAACTTTGTTGTAACAAAAAGTCATTAATATATCAAAATCTAATGTTACAAAAAGGAGAAACTAAATTATGATGTAGAGGTTGTTTTGACATATACTACATAATTTTATCATTTTATCAAGCGTAGCTGACACACAAACATCACAACAACCTTTATGGCTTTTAAACACTACTACCATTTCAACCTTTCACCAACGAATCCTTCACACCAATTCCCTTTTCAATTGTCCAGGCCGCACACCAATGACCCCTTCATCACATCCCAACTACTCTGGTATGGGTCGTAAAATTATTTAAGAAGACGACATCTATCGATCTCTAGTAAGTGGCACCTACATTTTAAGGGCGAAAGGACCTTATAATAATAGTTGCATTTGTTGGTCATGAATGCAATTTTGGGCGCGTCAAGTTAGTCCATTTTAATTTGGTTTTATCCAATGTAGGTGTCCATTAAGATCAAAGTCTTGTAACCTAATAACATGTCAATTAATACATCAATGTTTGGAAACATGTAAGTGATTTAATGGCACGCCAAATTCAAAGTGAAGTTTACACACATTCCCCATTTCCCAAATGTCTTTAGAACCAAAACTGTGTTTTCCAACCGAGTTGGGTATTTAATTTTAGTTATAAAGTTAGCCTCTTTCAATTTTCCAACTTCTTCGTCAATGGCCACCCGCTTCTCCTTGTATACCTTACACTTTCTCGGTGCTACTAGATTGAGTTGTTAATGGAAAGACGGTAACATACAACTCAAGTGTCAATCCTCGACATATCAAAAGAGGTCCAAGCGAACACATCATTAATTTTTTAGAGCAAGGCAACTAGATCCTCTTCTCCGACTTCCATCATGGAGGTGCCCAACTTGTTGGTGTGGAATTCAAGCGAATCTATTTAGACCTCTTTTAGGTCCTCTATCAACATAATTTTTTCTCTTCCAAGCTCTTCTCTAGGTCTGAATCCACGAAGTTCACCCTATGGATATCTAGTTGTGGTGTGGCATATACGACCACTGTTTCTCTTCCGATTCTTATAATATCTTGGTAGAGTTTTTGGGAGGTTTCTTGACCTCTTTGGACCATGCTAATACACACATTATTTAGTGGATACTTCACGCTCAAGTAGAGCATTGAGAGAGCGACTTCTAGAAGGTTAAAAGAAAATTTCCCGATAATTATGTTGCAAAATGAGGGGGTATCGTTGATGAGATACCTAAGTTTTATTATCTTGGTGTTTTCCTTTAATACCAACACCATTTTGAGGGTGATATAACCATTCACTTGAACCTATTCACTAGAGAAACTGACCAAGGAGCCCCAAATGACTGCAGATTGTATGGATCCAAGTTCAATATCTTAAAGTCCCAATACATGATGTTTTCTGAAACTAGAGCACCTCAGATTTTCATCAGAGAGCGGCTGTGGATCTAGGATCTCATCTTCTTCTAGTGGGTTGTCTTCGTGATGCCAATGCTGAAGGGTAAAGTTGTTATCCTGCATGGTTTGGTTGGAGAAACACAATTCCTCCATAGTGGCTTACATCTCCGCTATGGCCTTATTATAGTTGCTACCGCTGCTACCGGTGGAGGTGGTGTGTAACGCCCCGATTCTGATTTCCCATTTTTGTTGAGTCTTTTTGATTTGATTGAGTGATTATTATTTTAAATTGTGGAATTTATGTGTTAATAGGTTATGTTTGCATATTATGCTATTTTACCGATTTTGAGAGTTTTCGGAGAAAATAGATTGGAGGGTATTTTAGACATTTAGTATTTAATGTTAAGTTGGATAATTTGTGAGAAAATGGATTTAATAGATGTTTTGAGAGGAATAGAATAGAAAGAAATATAAGTGGAAAGAGGAGAGAAAAGAGAAAGAAATAAAAAGAAGAAAAATAAGAGAAAGAAAGAGGAAGAGGAGAAAAAGAGGAAAACTTGGAAAATCATCAAGAACAACATCTAGGATTCGATTTAATCGGGTAAGGGTGTGAAATCTTATTATCTTATCGATGTCTATGATTATGTATGCGTCTGTTTGGATTTGTTGGAGAGTTTTCCATCTTTTTCCATTTTAGGTCTAAATGGATTAATCGGTAAGAATCGATGTTTGAACGGTTAGAATCCGAAATAAATGGAGTAGTTTAGTCGGGTAATGTTGGGCTAAAACTACTGGAACTGGTTGGGATTGAATCGATTGATTTTTGTGATGATTTGGTGATCTTGGACAGTTTGGGGTTCTGAGTTCGCAGATTCGCTAGCGTTCGCCAGGCGAGCAGAAGCGAAGGTTCGCCAGGCGAAGCCCAACGAGTGGGTAGCGAACCATTGCAGTAGCCAAGATCAACCTTCGCTGGTGTGTTCGCCAGGCGAAGGAGGTGGCGAGAGGGTTCGCCAGGCGAAACCCAGCGAATGAGGTAGTGAATACTTCCAGTAGCTACTGCCTGTCTTCGCCAGCGAGTTGGCCAGGCGAGTGAAGCAGCGAGCATTCGCTAAATGCTTCGCCAGGCGAAGGTCAACGATTGTGACAAAATTTTTCATTTCTTGTGTTTTCCATCCAATGTTGATTGTTTGGTTCGATTGTGTTTAATCCTTATCTGAAATGTATAGTTTGTGTATTATTGTGATAAGATGTGCTGTGGGTAGCCGTATGACGTGAATCCTAGATTGTGAATTGTGAAGTGTGAAATGTGGTCGTTTGGAAATTATGTGCATTGTTAAATTGAATGAAAATGCGTGATTATGTGATAAGAGTTCGTAGCCGTGTGGGTGGTAAAGCGATGCTCATTGCCGTTTGGCATGATTGATATGAATGTACATAGATTGTATGTGCTAGTATGAGATGAATGCATGAAAATATTATGAATATGTATGCATTTCAAGAAGTGTATGGAGTCATTTTGCATGTGAAGCATCATGATATACACTCTTGTGCTGATTGATTCCGCGTAGAATCTCCTGAACGATTGTGTGCCCGTGTGGGGTGTGAGCAATTGGATTGTGTGCCCGTGTGGGTTGTGAGCAATTCATAAACATTATATGCCCATGTGGGGTGTGAGCAATGGGTGAACATCGTGTGCCCATGTGGGGTGTGAGTGATGGTTCCAATAAGTTCCTGAGTGAACTTGAGATGATTGAGTCGGTACCGCATTTGCATCTGCATAGAGTCGTGATTTGGTCTCTATGAGTTGCATTTATCATCATGAATTGTGTATTGGTAAATAAACATAATTGTAAATGTTTATGTGGAGTGATGAATATGTTTAGTGTGAATATATACATTGTGATGTATACGAATGAATGGTGAATATATGCATGATGAATATGCTTGGTGAATTATATATATGTTGCGATATATATATATATATATATATATATATATATATATATATATATATATATATATATATATATATATATATATATGATTGAATTGTGATGAATGTGGTGAAAATGGTGATATGTGTATTATTATGTAAATATATAATTATATGCATTGATTATTATGATAATATTTCTCACCCTTCTGCTATTTTATGATGCTCTATGAGGCATTGCAGAGTAGGATTGCTGGAGGTCTTTTTGTGAAGCGTGGCTTCATTCTTTTTGGTCGGTTGACTCTGATATGTAGCACCGGGTAGCTAGGATTGTATATAATTCTTTTGTGATACGTTGTATATGTATCTGTTGATGAGATATTTATGAAAACATGTTGAATGATGTTGTGAATCAAACTGAATGATATATATATATATATATATATATATATATATATATATATATATATATATATATATATATATATATATATATATATATATATATATATATATATATATATATATATATATATATATATATATATATATATATATATATATATATATATATATATATATATATATATATATATATATATATATATATATATGTTTGAAGTGATTCAATGTTTAGATTTTCCGCTTTTATTCTAAATATTGAGATGTGGGTGTAAGGACTAAGTTCCTCTGTTTTGAAAGTTACCCCACTGTTGCATATCTTGTTGAGCAGGTGTTGTATGTGTTTTAATTTCAAGCGTAATGTGACATGTCTCTTTTATACCGTGTTTTTAATTACACTTTGATGAAAATTTCAATACGTGCCTAAATGATTTATTTGATTATTTGGGGGTATAGAAAGGGGGTGTTACATTAAGTGGTATCAGAGCCAATGTTGATTCAGTTGTGTCTGTCTTGTTGTTGTGTTGGTTAAACAGTTGTTTAACCTTGTTGTTATTTTTGGGAATAATCAGAATATGGCTGGTCGTAACGACAATGCGATGGCTACTGCATTTGAGGCAATGGCTAGAGCGGTGCAGGGTGCGCCGAATGCGAATGATAACAATGAGTTCAGGAAGAATCAACCACCGGCCTTCAAAGGAAGATTTGATCCCGACGGTGCCCAAATTTGGTTGAAAGAGATTGAAAGAATCTTTCGAGTTATGGGCTGTGTAGAAGAGAATAAGGTGAGACTTGGGACTCACATGCTGAGAGAAGAAGGCGATGATTGGTGGGTCGGAATGCGACAAGTTCTAGAGGTGGATGATGAAGAAATAACTTAGGATTCATTTCGTATGGAGTTTTTGAGGAAGTATTACCCTGAGAGTGTTAAGGGGAAGAAGGAGATGGAATTTCTTGAATTGAAACAAGGTAGTATGTCCGTAGTGGACTATACTGCTAAGTTTGTGGAACTGGTTCAATTTCATCCTCATTATACTGCGGTTACTGCTGAGTTTTCTAAGTGTATTACATATGAGAATGACTTGCGTCCTGAGATTAAGAAAGCAGTGGGATACCAAAGAATAAGGAGATTTTCGGATTTGACCGAATGCTGTAGAATTTTTGAGGAAGATAGCAAGACTCGTTCTACACACTATAAGAGTTTGAACGAGAGGAAAGGAAATCAACAAGTTAAGAGTGGACCTTATGTGACACATGTTGATAAGGGTAAGCATAAGGGAAACTTTGAGAAGAGATCTGGAGGAGCAAGTTCTGGTTCCGTAAAGTGCTACAAGTGTGGCGAGATGGGCCATAAGTCTTTTGATTGTGGGAAGACCATTGTCAAGTGTTCTAATTGTGGAGGTATTGGACATGTTACAACTGATTGTAGAAGGAATATGGTGAAGTGTTTTAATTACGGAGAAGTTGGTCACATTAGTACTAAGTGTACTAAACCGAAACAAGCTCAAGCGGGCGGAAAGGTGTTTGCATTAGCAGGTTCAGACACTACTAGTGCAGATCGTTTGATTAAAGGTACATGCTTTATTAATAATACGCCTTTAGTTGCTATTATTGATACTGGAGCGACTCATTCGTTCATTTCTTTTGAGTGCGCTAAGCGTTTGAAATTGTGTGTGACTTCTTGTGGTGGTGAGATGGTTATTGAGACTCCTGCTTCAGGGTCGGTAACTACATCTTTGGTGTGTGTAAGTTGTCCTTTGACCATATATGGTAAAGACTTCCTTATGGATTTAATGTGTTTGTCATTGGAAGGATTAGATGTAATCTTGGGTATGAACTGGTTGCAGTTTAATAGAGTTCGTATAGATTGTTATCACAAGTTAGTGAGGTTTCCTTCTATGGAAGATGATGAAAATGAGAGTTTTCTATGCACTAAAGAGTTGAAGAAACTTTTAGCGGATGAAGCTCAGTTGTTTGGTTTGTTTGCATCATTGTCGGTGGAGAGCAAAGTTGAGTTCGATGTGTTTCCTGTGGTGTGTGATTTTCCAGAAGTGTTTCCGGAGGATATTACGGATGTACCGCCGGAAAGAGAAGTTGAGTTTCCTATTGATCTAGTTCCTGGTACTAGATCAGTTTCGATGGCACCGTATCGTATGTCGGCATCAGAGTTGGTAGAAATGAAGAAGCAATTGAATGACTTATTGGAAAAGAGATTTGTAAGACCAAGTGTTTCTCCTTGGGGTGCACCGGTATTGTTGGTAAAGAAGAAAGATGGAAGTATGCAGTTATCATTGATTATTGGCAATTGAACAAGGTGACGATTAAGAACAAGTATCCGCTTCCAAGGATCGATGATTTGATGGATCAATTGGTTGGTGCGTGTGTTTTTAGCAAGATTGATTTGAGATCGGGATATCACCAGATTCCTGTGAAAGAAGAGGATATTTAAAAGACGACTTTTAGAACACGGTATGGTCATTATGAATATTTAGTGATGCCATTCGGGGTTTCTAATGCGCCAGGTGTGTTTATGGAGTACATGAATCGTATTTTTCATGATCAGTTGGATCGCTTTGTGGTTGTGTTCATCGACAATATTTTGATTTACTCTAAGTCTCAAGAGGAGCATGAAAAGCATTTAAGGATTATGTTGTAAATTTTGAAAGAGAAGCAATTGTATGCTAAGTTGTCGAAGTGTGAATTTTGGTTGTCGGAAGTAAGTTTTCTTGGACATGTGATTTCCGGTAATGGTATTAGTGTGGATCCATCCAAGATTGATGCGACGATGCAATGGGAGTCTCCTAGATCAGTTACGGAGATTCGAAGCTTTTTAGGATTGGCGGGTTATTATCAGAGGTTTATTGAGGGATTTTCAAAGTTGGCACTTCCGTTAACGCAATTGACTTGCAAAGGAAAGGCTTTTATTTGGGATGTTGATTGTGAAAAGAGTTTCATTGAGTTAAAGAGAAGATTGACAACAACGCCAATTTTGATTTTGCCGAATCCAATGGAACCATTTGTGGTTTATTGTGATGCTTCTTTGACTGGTTTAGGTGGTGTTTTGATGCAAGATGGAAAAGTTGTGGCTTATGCTTCAAGACAATTGAGAGTGCATGAAAAGAATTATCCTACGCATGATTTGGAATTAGAGGCCGTGGTGTTTGTTTTGAAAATTTGGAGGCACTATCTTTATGGTGCAAAGTTTGAAGTTTTTAGTGATCACAAGAGTTTGAAATATTTATTTGATCAGAAAGAATTGAACATGAGACAAAGAAGATGATTAGAACTTTTGAAGGATTATGATTTTGGTTTGAATTTCCATCCGGGTAAGGCAAATGTGGTGGCCGATGCTTTGAGTCGGAAGTTGTTACATGTATCCGCATTGATGATGAGAGAATGAGAATTATTGGAGAACTTTAGAGACTTGAGTTTGCTTTGTGAAATGACGCCGAGTAGTGTGAAACTTGGTATGCTACATGTTACGAATGATTTTCTTGCAACCGTATGTGAAAAGCAAAAGTTGGATTGAAGTTCGTTGATTTGATGATGAGTGAGAATGAGGATTTCAAGGTTGACAACTTTGGGGTTTTGAGATTTCGTGGTCGTATTTGTATTCCCGATGATGAGGAGTTGAAAAAGATGATATTGGTAGAAGGACACCAAAGTAACTTAAGTATTCATCAGGGTGCGAACAAGATGTATCAAGATTTGAAGAAGATCTTTTGATGGTCCGGATTGAAGAAGGATGTGGCTCAATTTGTGTATTCATGTTTAACGTGTCAGAAGTCTAAGGTAGAGCATCAGAAGCCTAGTGGATTGATGCAACCGTTGGATATTCCAGAGTGGAAATGGGATAGTATATCGATGGATTTTGTTACGGGGTTGCCGTATACGCAAAGAGGTCATAATGCTATTTGGGTGATTGTTGATAGGCTTACTAAATCTGCTCACTTCATTTCGATTGATATTAGTTATCCTTTGGAGAAGTTAGCCAAGATTTATGTTCGTGTGGTTGTGAAGTTACATGGAGTTCCTAAGAGTATTGTGTCGGATAGAGATCCTAGATTTACGTCGAGGTTTTGGGAGAGTTTGCAAAGTGCTTTGGGTTCTAAGCTAAGATTGAGTTCGGCTTATCATCCGCAGACGGATGGTCAAACCGAGAGGACAATTCAATTGTTGGAGGATTTGTTGCGTGCTTGTGTACTAGAGCAAGGTGGTGCTTGGGATAGTTATTTGGCGTTGATTGAGTTCACCTACAATAATAGTTTTGATTCGAGTATTGGTATGACACCATTTGAAGCTTTGTATGGTCGGAGATGTCAAACACCTTTGTGTTGGCATGAAACTGGTGAGAAGTTGGTAGTCGGACCGGAGATGATACAACAAACTACGGAGAAGGTGAAGTTTATTCGGGAAAAGATGAAAGCTTCTCAAAGTAGACAGAAGAGCTATCATGACAAGAGAAGGAAGGATCTTGAGTTTCAAGAAGGCGATCATGTGCTTTTGAGAGTTACACCGGTTACGGGTGTGGGTCGTGCTCTGAAATCGAAGAAGTTGACTTCTCGTTTTATTGGTCCGTATCAGATTACTGCACGAGTTGGTGTTGTGGCTTATCATGTGGCGTTGCCTCCGAATCTTTCGAATTTGCATGATGTGTTCCATGTTTTGCAACTTTAGAAGTATGTTCCAGATCCGTCACATGTTATTCCTATGGACGAGGTTGAAGTAAGAGATAACCTTACGGTGGAAGTTTTATCGATTAGGATTTTGGACCGTGAAGTTAAGAAACTTAAAGGCGAGAATATTGCGCTTGTGAAAGTAGCGTGGGGAGGCGATTCTGAAGGCAATATGACTTGGGAATTGGAAAGTGGGATGCGAGAGTCGTATCCGGACTTGTTTGAATCAGGTAATATTTTCGAGGACGAAAATTTCTAAAGTGGGGGAGAGTTGTAACGCCCCGATTCTGATTTCCCATTTTTGTTGAGTCTTTTTGATTTGATTGAGTGATTATTATTTTAAATTGTGGAATTTATGTGTTAATAGGTTATGTTTGCATATTATGCTATTTTACCGATTTTGAGAGTTTTCGGGGAAAATAGATTAGAGGGTATTTTAGACATTTAGTATTTAATGTTAAGTTGGATATTTTGTGAGAAAATGGATTTAATAGATGTTTTGAGAGGAATAGAATAGAAAGAAATATAAGTGGAAAGAAGAGAGAAAAGAAAAAGAATAGAAAGAAGAAAAAGAAGAGAAAGAAAGAGGAAGAGGAGAAAAACAGGAAAACTTAGAAAATCATCGAGAACAACATCTAGAATTCGATTTAATCGGGTAAGAGTGTGAAATTTTATTATCTTATCGATGCCTATGATTATGTATGTGTGTGTTTGAATTTGTTGGAGAGTTTTCCATCTTTTTCCATTTTAGGTCGAAATGGATTAATCGGTAAGAATCGATGTTTGAACAGTTAGAATCCGAAATAAATGGAGTAGTTTAGTCGGGTAATGTTGGGCTAAAACTACTGGAACTGGTTGGGATTGAATCAGTTGATTTTTGTGATGATTTGGTGATCTTGGACAGTTTGGGATTCTGAGTTCGCATATTCGCTAGCGTTCGCCAGGCGAGCAGAAGCGAAGGTTCGCCAGGCGAAGCCCAGCGAGTGGGTAGCAAACTATTGTAGTAGCCAAGATCAGCCATCGCTGGTGTGTTCGCCAGGCGAAGGAGGTGGCGAGAGGGGTCGCCAGGCGAAACCTAGCGAATGAGGTAGCGAATACTTCCAGTAGCTACTGCCTGTCTTCGCCAGCGAGTTGGCCAGGTGAGTGATGTAACACCCATTTTAATTATTTAGTCACTTTATTATTATTTTAAAAATTATATGTTGGTGTGCCCTTTGGTGGGGGTGTATTTGATGATGTTTGGTGGGTGTCCCTAATGTGGGAGGACTATTGGTGATATTTTGGTGTGAAATATAGTAATATAAAAATAATAGTAACATTGGTGGGGGTGTTATTATTATTATTATATTTATTATATTTGTTACTATTATTAATATTATTATTATTTTGGTGAAATAATAATATTAGTATTATTATATTATTATTATATTATTTTTATTAATATTATTATTATTATTGGTGTGATAATATTATTATTATTATAATTATAATTATTGTTGGGTGTATCACTATTATTATTATTATGTTGAATATTACTATAATATTATAATAGTATTATATTATATTATATTATTATTATTATTATTATAATGATTATTATAATTATTATTATTAGAATTATTATTGGGAATATTAGTGGTTGGAATAAGTAAAATAAGAGGTGAAAGGGTTATTGGGAAGTTAGAATGGAAATATGAAAAGTCACGATAGAAACCGTGAGGAAGGAAATATGAAGGGGTAGCAAGGAGATATTAGAAAAGTTGGAATGGAGAGGAAAGGGATTACCATAGGCGTGGGATATTGGTGTGATAATAATAATAGTATTATTATTATTATTATTATTACTATTATTATTATTAGTGTTATTATTATTATTATTATTAAAAGTATTATTATGATTATTGGAGAGATAATAATATTATTATTATTGTTATTATTAATAGTATTATTATTATTAAGATTATTATTATTATTATCATTATTATTATTATTAGAATTATTAATATTATTATTATTATTATTATTATTATTAATATGTGGTATTATTAATATTAGTAAGATTATATTAGTATTATTATTATTATTAAGATTATTAATATTATATTATTTTATTAGTTATTATTATTGGGATTAGAATAATTAAAAAGGGAAATAGAATATGAGGGGTTAGGAGAGTTACGATACATTTTAGAAAATTGAGAAAAAAGAGCGATAGAAAGAGAGAAGAGGAAAGAACGAGGAAAGTGAAAAAGAACGAAGGAAAAAGGGAACGAAGAACGGAAGAGGAAGGAGAAGGCCAAGAGACCAATTCTAGGAGGAATTCTATCGATCGACCAATTGTCAAGGTAAGGGGGGAGAAATTTGATTGGGAATGGTTTATACATGTATAGGGTAGAGGGGATTCCTTAACCCCGTAAGAATTTATCGTTATATAAAGTTTTATATTGGCATGCTATGATTATTGTTGATGTTGGGGGATTGATGAATGCTGATGATGCATTTTGGGGTATATATATATATGGTGATGATGTTACTGTAGTATTGATCCATTTTGTTGGATTGTTGATGTTACTGTAGTGTTGATAGTAACTAGGAATATAAAGCTGATGAGATTATGTGTTGTTACCGTAGTGTTGGCAATGACCGTGATTATAGCTTTGGGAAAAGTTATGTGTTGTTTCCCTATAGCGTCGTTAATGACTATGGTTAGGACCTTGGTGAGATTCAGAGTGACTCTGAAATGTCGGTAATGTACCGTAATGTCGGTTCTAGAGTAGAAATTATAGGATAATTGGTAAGTATAATATCTATTGGCATGTTTGTGATTGTGGATTGATGTTGATGAATTATTGATTTTGGTGTATAGGCTGAGGTGTTGGTTTAGGGAGGTTCTGAGTAACCTCAGAGACTTTTGGTGAGATGTCTGAATTGGTCTCGTGTGATCCTTCTAGCCTTGCTGTAGTGTGAAAATGATGAGTATGGGATATAACTTGTGTACTTGGTGATAGTACGCGTTTCCCTTAATATTGTTGGTGAGCAATTAGTTAATGTATATGTGTGTAGTGATTAGTAGGATCGTGTATCCCCGAGTGGGGGGGGGGGGGGGGGACGTAGTTATATACGGTGTGATAGTATGAATTCGTTTACTATCTGATTGATTTATATGGTGTTGGTGTAATATATCTATACATATGCATTGTTGTATGATGATATGATCAGGAGGATCGTGTGCACTTAGCGTGCCAGAATATAATAATTATGCATTGGTGTCTTGCATATCATGGTGTTTTGGTGGGATGAATCATGTCTCAGGAGGAGCGTAAGTGATTCATCCGTACTCCTTTGTGGAGAATGGTGGGGGATAGATCATGTCTCAGGAGGAGCGTAAGTGATCTATCCAGGTTCGATTGAATGAACCAATGAGTCGGTACCGCATGCATGGTGTTGAGTTGCATAATTGCATTATAATATGTTATATTGTAATTTGAACAGTAGGTTCGTTATATGGTGTTGTTGGGGTGAATAATTGATGTGTTGGTGTGTTTTACTGCCTTATTACATGTATTACATTACCATTATATTTTTGATCATGATTTCTCACCCCTTGTTGTTGTTGTGGTCTGTGCTTCTTCGGAAGTACAGATAATCCAGGTGCTTAGCTAGCTTGGATATTGGTGTGACTGTCGAGTCTAGGATGCTCTGATACGTAGCACGGGACTTGGGCATTTTTATTGTTTCATGTTGAACTCCTATTTTTTTCCTGCGAACGTATCAAAATTTTTATTTAATTGTATTATTTAAATATTCCGCTGTATTTGGAGAAAAACCTTTTTTATAAGGAAACGTGATTTTTATGTGATATCCCACTTGGGAAGGAAACTCTGATTTTTATTATGTTATTCATATTTTATTTGTTTTGGGAAGTGGGGTGTTACAATTGGTATCAGAGCAGGTCGGTCCGTCCGGCCAGTGTTGTTGAGTCGAGTTGAGTCTGTCCGTTATGATGTAGTTGAATATCTTTTAACCTGGTGTTGTTATGTTTTGAGCAGTATGGCAGGAAGGAACGATGCTGCATTAGCTGCTGCTATGCAAGCAATGGCGCAAGCTGTTGCTAATCAGAATCAAACTGCAGATGCCCAATTCAGGAGTTTGGCGCAGTTTCGGAGCAACAAGCCGCCAACGTTTGAAGGAGGAATTCTGGACCCAGAAGCTGCTCAGAAGTGGCTGAAGGCAATTGAGAAAATCTTCAGAACTATGGATTGTACTGATGAGCAGAAGGTGAGGTTTGGTACTCACATGCTGGAGGGTGAGGCTGAAGCTTGGTGGGACAATAGTCGCCAAAGATTGGAAGCTGCTGGAACTGCCATTACTTGGGAGGTAGTTCGGAAGGGTTTTCTGGAGAAGTATTTTCCGGAAGATATTCGGAGTGCTAAGGAAATTGAATTCTTAGAGCTGAAGCAGGGTAGTATGACTGTAGCAGAGTATGCTGCTAAGTTTGAGGAGCTGGTGCAGTATTGTCCTCACTATAATGTGGAAGGGGCAATGACTTCTAAGTGCTTAAAGTTTGAGAATGGACTGCGTCCAGAGATTAAGCTGGGGATTGCTTGTCAGAAGATCAGGAGCTATCCTGAGCTGGTAAGCAGGAGCAGGATCTATGATAACGATAACCGGGCAAGGATTGCACACTACAAAGCTGTTAATGACCGTAAGGGTAAGCAGAGGTTTAGTGGTACTCCTTATGGTGTTGCTGCTGATAAGGGAAAACGTAAAGCTGTTGTTGATAAGAAGCCTAGAGATGGGAGAGCATCTGCTGAAGGGAAATGTTTTCGGTGCGGTGGTATGGGACACCGTGCTAATGATTGTCCTAATGAAGCCAAAAAGTGTTTTAAGTGTGGAAAACCAGGTCATGTGATAGCTGACTGCAGAGCAACTATGCCGACCTGTTATAACTGTGGTGAGAAGGGTCACATCAGTACCCATTGTGAGAAGCCGAAGAAGCCTCAGACGTCTCCGGCTGGTGGAAAAGTGTTTGCTTTGGCAGGAACTCAAGCTGCCAGTGATGAGCGTGTTATCAAAGGTACTTGTATTATCAATAATATTCCTTTAACTGCTATTATTGATACGGGTGCAACACACTCGTTTATTTCTGTGGATTGTGTGGAGAGGATAGGATTGGTGCCGTCTACTCTGGAGAGACGAATGACTATTGAGACACCCTCTATAGGTTCAGTGACTACTTCTTTGGTATGCCTGAAGTGTCCGCTGACTATTTTCGGTAGAGAATTTGAAGTGGATTTGATTTGTCTACCACTTGGTAAATTGGATGTTATTCTGGGTATGAACTGGTTAGAGTTCAACCGAGTCTACATCGACTGTTTTCGGAAGGAATTGTTGTTCTTGACCCCTGAAGAGGAAGCTTTAGCAAGTTCTTTGTCTAATAAAGAATTGAGGGCCTTGTTGGAAGATGAAACTAGAGTGTTTGCTTTATTTGCAACTTTATCGGTGGATAGCAAAGTGTCAATGGAGGAATTGGCAGTGGTGAATGAATTTCCGGAAGTGTTTCCTGACGACATTACGGAATTGCCTCCGACGCGAGAAGTGGAATTTGGTATTGATCTTGTTCCTGGTACGAGGCCTATTTCTATGGCGCCGTACAGGATGTCTGCAGTGGAATTGGCTGAGTTGAAGTCTCAGATTGGAGAATTGTTGGATAGAAAGTTTATTAGGCCAAGTGTATCGCCGTGGGGAGCTCCAGTGTTGTTGGTGAAGAAGAAGGATGGTAGTATGCGTTTGTGCATCGATTACCGTCAGTTGAATAAAGTGACGATTAAGAATAAGTATCCTCTCCCGAGGATTGATGATTTGATGGACCAGCTGGTGGGAGCTCGTGTGTTTAGTAAGATTGACTTAAGGTCGGGTTATCATCAAATAAGAGTAAAAGAAGGTGATATTCAGAAGACTGCTTTTAGAACTCGATATGGACATTATGAATATGCTGTAATGCCGTTTGGAGTGACTAATGCGCCGGGAGTATTTATGGAGTATATGAACAGAATTTTCCATTCTTATTTGGATCAATTCATTGTAGTGTTTATTGATGATATATTAATTTATTCTAAATCTGATGAAGAACATGCAGGACATTTGAGAATTGCCTTGCAAGTGTTGAAGGAAAATAAATTATTTGCTAAACTGTCAAAGTGTGACTTCTGGTTGAAGAGAGTGAGTTTCTTGGGGCATGTAATATCTGAAGATGGAATAGCGGTGGATCCGTCAAAAGTAAGTGCAGTATTGCAGTGGGAACCGCCGAAGACAGCGACAGAAATTAGGAGCTTTCTGGGTTTAGCTGGTTATTACCGCAGGTTTATTGAAGGGTTCTCTAATTTGGCGTTGCCATTAACTCAGTTGACGAGAAAGAACCAAGTTTTCGTATGGGACGCTGCTTGTGAAGAAAGTTTTGAAGAGTTGAAAAAGAGATTGACTACGGCACCGGTGTTAGTGTTACCGACTCCGAGTGAACCGTTTGTGGTGTACTGTGATGCGTCTAAGATGGGATTAGGAGGAGTTCTTATGCAGAATGGTAAGGTAGTAGCATATGCTTCGCGGCAACTGAGAGTGCATGAGCGAAATTATCCTACTCATGATCTTGAGTTAGCTGCGGTTGTTTTTGTGTTGAAATTTTGGAGGCATTACCTGTATGGTTCAAGATTTGAAGTGTTTAGTGATCATAAGAGTCTGAGATACCTGTTTGATCAGAAAGAGCTGAATATGAGGCAGAGAAGATGGTTAGAATTTTTGAAGGATTATGACTTCAGTTTGAGTTATCATCCGGGAAAGGCCAATGTAGTGGCAGACGCTTTGAGTAGAAAGACAATTCATATGGCAGCTCTGATGGTGAAAGAAATTGAGTTAATTGAACAATTCAGAGATTTGAGCATGGTTTGTGAAACTACTGCAGAGAGTGTAATGTTGGGTATGTTGCAGGTAAATAATGACTTCTTGGATATGATTAGAGAGAATCAGAAGTTGGATGTGAAATTGGTAGATTTGATGCCTGGAGTAGGAAGTGACTCCGATAGTGACTTTAAATTGGATAGTACAGGTGTGTTGAGATTTAGAGGCAGGATTTGTGTACCAGATGATGAGGAACTGAAAAAGCTGATTTTGAGTGAAGGACACCGTAGTAATCTGAGTATTCATCCCGGAGCTACGAAGATGTATCATGATTTAAAGAAATTATTTTGGTGGTCTGGTATGAAAAGAGACATTGCTCAATTTGTTTATGCCTGTTTGACGTGTCAGAAATCGAAGGTAGAACACCAGAGACCTTCTGGATTTATGCAACCGTTGGAAATTCCGGTTTGGAAATGGGATTGCATTTCTATGGACTTTGTTACAGGATTGCCAAATACGGCGAGAGGTTTTGATGCTATATGGGTGATTGTGGATCGGTTAACGAAGTCTGCACACTTTGTGCCAATTAATATTAGTTTTCCGTTGACGAAGCTGGCGGAGATTTATATTCGGGTAATTGTGAAGTTACATGGTGTTCCGTCCAGTATTGTGTCGGATAGAGATCCGAGGTTTACTTCAGAATTTTGGAAGAGCTTGCAAGAAGCTTTGGGTACTAAGTTGAAATTAAGTTTAGCTTATCATCCACAAACTGATGGTCAATCGGAAAGGACTATTCAGTCGCTTGAGGATTTATTAAGAGCTTGTGTATTGGAAAAGGGTGGTGCGTGGGACACTCATTTATCATTGATTGAATTCACGTACAATAATAGTTACCATTCGAGTATTGGAATGGCACCCTTTGAAGCTTTGTATGGGAGGAGGTGTAGGACTCCTCTGTGTTGGTATGAGACCGGTGAGAGTGTGGTGGTTGGACCAGAAATTGTTCAGCAGACTACTGAGACGATTCAGATGATTCGTGAGAAAATGAAAGTGTCTCAGAGTAGGCAGAAGAGTTATCATGATAATCGGAGGAAAGAGTTGGAATTCTGTGTAGGTGATCACGTATTCCTAAGAGTTAACCCGATGACTGGTGTGGGTCGGGCGTTGAAGTCCAAGAAGCTGGATCCTAAGTTTATTGGACCTTATGAAATTTTGCAAAGAGTTGGTGCTGTGGCCTATAGGGTGGCGTTGCCGCCGGAGTTGTCGAATCTACATGATGTGTTTCATGTGTCGCAATTGCGAAAATATGTTTCTGATCCATCTCATGTGATTCAGAGAGATGATGTTCAGGTTCGGGAGAATCTTACTATTGAGACGATGCCGTTGAGGATCGAGGACCGTAAGATGAAACAGCTCCGAGGGAAAGAGATACCTTTGGTGAAGGTAGCTTGGGGAGGTGCTGCAGGAGGCAGTGTGACCTGGGAGTTGGAAAGCAGGATGCGAGAAGCGTATCCGGAGCTATTTCCATCAGGTAATTTTCGAGGACGAAAATAATTAAAGTGGGGGAGAGTTGTAACACCCATTTTAATTATTTAGTCACTTTATTATTATTTTAAAAATTATATGTTGGTGTGCCCTTTGGTGGGGGTGTATTTGATGATGTTTGGTGGGTGTCCCTAATGTGGGAGGACTATTGGTGATATTTTGGTGTGAAATATAGTAATATAAAAATAATAGTAACATTGGTGGGGGTGTTATTATTATTATTATATTTATTATATTTGTTACTATTATTAATATTATTATTATTTTGGTGAAATAATAATATTAGTATTATTATATTATTATTATATTATTTTTATTAATATTATTATTATTATTGGTGTGATAATATTATTATTATTATAATTATAATTATTGTTGGGTGTATCACTATTATTATTATTATGTTGAATATTACTATAATATTATAATAGTATTATATTATATTATATTATTATTATTATTATAATGATTATTATAATTATTATTATTAGAATTATTATTGGGAATATTAGTGGTTGGAATAAGTAAAATAAGAGGTGAAAGGGTTATTGGGAAGTTAGAATGGAAATATGAAAAGTCACGATAGAAACCGTGAGGAAGGAAATATGAAGGGGTAGCAAGGAGATATTAGAAAAGTTGGAATGGAGAGGAAAGGGATTACCATAGGCGTGGGATATTGGTGTGATAATAATAATAGTATTATTATTATTATTATTATTACTATTATTATTATTAGTGTTATTATTATTATTATTATTAAAAGTATTATTATGATTATTGGAGAGATAATAATATTATTATTATTGTTATTATTAATAGTATTATTATTATTAAGATTATTATTATTATTATCATTATTATTATTATTAGAATTATTAATATTATTATTATTATTATTATTATTAATATGTGGTATTATTAATATTAGTAAGATTATATTAGTATTATTATTATTATTAAGATTATTAATATTATATTATTTTATTAGTTATTATTATTGGGATTAGAATAATTAAAAAGGGAAATAGAATATGAGGGGTTAGGAGAGTTACGATACATTTTAGAAAATTGAGAAAAAAGAGCGATAGAAAGAGAGAAGAGGAAAGAACGAGGAAAGTGAAAAAGAACGAAGGAAAAAGGGAACGAAGAACGGAAGAGGAAGGAGAAGGCCAAGAGACCAATTCTAGGAGGAATTCTATCGATCGACCAATTGTCAAGGTAAGGGGGGAGAAATTTGATTGGGAATGGTTTATACATGTATAGGGTAGAGGGGATTCCTTAACCCCGTAAGAATTTATCGTTATATAAAGTTTTATATTGGCATGCTATGATTATTGTTGATGTTGGGGGATTGATGAATGCTGATGATGCATTTTGGGGTATATATATATATGGTGATGATGTTACTGTAGTATTGATCCATTTTGTTGGATTGTTGATGTTACTGTAGTGTTGATAGTAACTAGGAATATAAAGCTGATGAGATTATGTGTTGTTACCGTAGTGTTGGCAATGACCGTGATTATAGCTTTGGGAAAAGTTATGTGTTGTTTCCCTATAGCGTCGTTAATGACTATGGTTAGGACCTTGGTGAGATTCAGAGTGACTCTGAAATGTCGGTAATGTACCGTAATGTCGGTTCTAGAGTAGAAATTATAGGATAATTGGTAAGTATAATATCTATTGGCATGTTTGTGATTGTGGATTGATGTTGATGAATTATTGATTTTGGTGTATAGGCTGAGGTGTTGGTTTAGGGAGGTTCTGAGTAACCTCAGAGACTTTTGGTGAGATGTCTGAATTGGTCTCGTGTGATCCTTCTAGCCTTGCTGTAGTGTGAAAATGATGAGTATGGGATATAACTTGTGTACTTGGTGATAGTACGCGTTTCCCTTAATATTGTTGGTGAGCAATTAGTTAATGTATATGTGTGTAGTGATTAGTAGGATCGTGTATCCCCGAGTGGGGGGGGGGGACGTAGTTATATACGGTGTGATAGTATGAATTCGTTTACTATCTGATTGATTTATATGGTGTTGGTGTAATATATCTATACATATGCATTGTTGTATGATGATATGATCAGGAGGATCGTGTGCACTTAGCGTGCCAGAATATAATAATTATGCATTGGTGTCTTGCATATCATGGTGTTTTGGTGGGATGAATCATGTCTCAGGAGGAGCGTAAGTGATTCATCCGTACTCCTTTGTGGAGAATGGTGGGGGATAGATCATGTCTCAGGAGGAGCGTAAGTGATCTATCCAGGTTCGATTGAATGAACCAATGAGTCGGTACCGCATGCATGGTGTTGAGTTGCATAATTGCATTATAATATGTTATATTGTAATTTGAACAGTAGGTTCGTTATATGGTGTTGTTGGGGTGAATAATTGATGTGTTGGTGTGTTTTACTGCCTTATTACATGTATTACATTACCATTATATTTTTGATCATGATTTCTCACCCCTTGTTGTTGTTGTGGTCTGTGCTTCTTCGGAAGTACAGATAATCCAGGTGCTTAGCTAGCTTGGATATTGGTGTGACTGTCGAGTCTAGGATGCTCTGATACGTAGCACGGGACTTGGGCATTTTTATTGTTTCATGTTGAACTCCTATTTTTTTCCTGCGAACGTATCAAAATTTTTATTTAATTGTATTATTTAAATATTCCGCTGTATTTGGAGAAAAACCTTTTTTATAAGGAAACGTGATTTTTATGTGATATCCCACTTGGGAAGGAAACTCTGATTTTTATTATGTTATTCATATTTTATTTGTTTTGGGAAGTGGGGTGTTACAAGTGAAGCAGCGAGCATTCGCTAAATGCTTCGCCAGGCGAAGGTCAGCGAGTGTGACAACATTTTTCATTTCTTGTGTTTTCCATCCAATGTTGATTGCTTGGTTCGATTGTGTTTAATGCTTATTTGAAATGTATAGTTTGTGTACTATTGTGATAAGATGTGCTGTGGGTAGCCGTATGGCGTGAATCCTAGATTGTGAATTGTGAAGTGTGAAATGTGGCCGTTTGACAATTATGTGCATTGTTGAATTGAATGAAAATGCGTGATTATGTGATAAGAATTCGTAGCCGTGTGGGTGGTAAAGCAATGCTCATTGCCGTTTGGCATGATTGATATGAATGTACATAGATTGTATGTGCTAGTATGAGATGAATGCATGAAAATATTATGAATATGTATGCATTTCAAGAAGTGTATTGAGTCATTTTGCATGTGAAACATCATGATATACATTCTTGTGCTGATTGATTCCGCGTAGAATCTGCTGAACGATTGTGTGCCTGTGTAGGGTGTGAGCAATCGGATTATGTGCCTGTGTGGGGTGTGAGCAATTCATAAACATTATATGCCCATGTGGAGTGTGAGCAATGGGTGAACATCGTGTGCCCATGTGGGGTGTGAGCGATGGTTTCAATAAGTTCCTGAGTGAACTTGAGATGATTGAGTCGGTACTGCATTTGCATCTGCATAGAATTGTGAGTCGGTCTCTATGAGTTGCATTTATCATCATGAATTGTGTATTGGTAAATAAACATAATTGTAAATGTTTATGTGGAGTGATGAATATGTTTAGTGTGAATATATACATTGTGATGTATACGAATGAATGGTGAATATATGCATGATGAATATGCTTGGTGAATTATATATATATATATATATATATATATATATATATATATATATATATATATATATATATATATATATATATATATATATATATATATATATATATATATATATATGATTGAATTGTGATGAATGTGGTGAGAATGGTGATATGTGTATTATTATGTAAATATATAATTATATGCATTATGATAATATTTCTCACTCTTCTGCTGTTTTATGATACTCTATGAGGCATTGCAGAGTAGGATTGCTGGAGGTCTTTTTGTGAAGCGTGGCTTCATTCTTTTTGGTCGGTTGGCTCTGATATGTAGCACCGGGTAGGTAGGATTGTATAGAATTCTTTTGTGATACGTTGTATATGTATCTGTTGATGAGATGTTTATGAAAACATGTTGAATGATGTTGTGAATTAAACTGAATGATACGTGTATATATATATATATATATATATATATATATATATATATATATATATATATATATATATATATATATATATATATATGTTTGAAGTGATTCAATGTTTAGATTTTCCGCTTTTATTCTAAATATTGAGATGTGGGTGTAAGGACTAAGTTCCTCTGTTTTGAAAGTTACCCCACTGTTGCATATCTTGTTGAGCAGGTGTTGTATGTGTTTTAATTTCAAGCGTAATGTGACATGTCTCTTTTATACCGTGTTTTTAATTACACTCTGATGAAATTTTCAACACGTGCCTAAATAATTTATTTGATTATTTGGGGGTATAGAAAGGGGGTGTTTCATGGTGCCTCGTCTCACCATGGTGAAAAGGTGATTATGCAAACTGAATGTTAAGTAAAGGTGACCTAGGTCAATTCACCGACGCTTCATAGTGGGATCCAATTGTACTTGTGATAAATACAATGATGGGATCCCTGCTTGTTTAGGACAAAACAAGAAGACTTTTTGGTACATCTCTGAAAATGAATGTCTGTACCAATCCTAAGGGTTGGAATATTTATATTCACAGTTTATGTGATAAGTTGTGGGTGAAGAATCGATTCAAATCCTAACTGTTTGGCTGAAACGTGGGAATAAGAACACTCAGTCCTTCCTCTTTCATAAAAGGAGCCGTTTTCTCCTTAAAATTGGGGTAATGACAAATTTTACTCTTATGTTGTGCCATGACACATCTTCGTGTATCTACAACTAAATTCTTACAGTATTAGGCTGGACAACCCTCGCTTAAAGTAGAAAGGTATGGGTCGGACGCATTCACGTGCTCGCTACATGAGTTGAAGTTGCCCTTACACTCCTTCCACTTTCTTATATCTTTTATTATAACTTCGAAATTTAAGGTCAAACAATCAAATATCCCTTTTTAGTTAATATATTTTAAAACATACTGATAGCTGACCAATATAACAAGAACTAAAGATTCATCGCAAAAAATTAATGTTCTATGCACATTTTTTTTCCATCTACCCATTACACAATAAATTTTAAAAAACTAAATACAAACAAAAACAAATATTAAATGTCAAATGGATATGTATACATGTATAACTCTACTTTAGGTAGAATCTTCCTGTGGGCACGTTATGGTGAAGAAGTCGACAATATTTACACATTCTTTGGGGTTTTTCCATTGCTATGTCGGCTTGGGGTTAATATGGAGAAGGTGAAGTATAATGCAAGAATTTATTTATTTGGTAGCAGTCTCCATCCATCGTTGGTTTTACTGTCAAATTCAAAGGATCTAGTCCCTACCATTGAAATAAATCAAAACATTTATAACTATATTCTCATAAAAAAAAATGTTATCTTTCTAAAGTGAATACTACTTTTTTACTCAATTGAATCCTATTTAAGAAAACTTAGAGAAGTTAAATTACATCATCTTATCCTACAACACATCAAGAAAGAAACAAATATGTCTCGAGTAGGTTATGCTCTTGAGCCCAAGAAAGTCGATACCTTCATTCAACCCTCATTCCTCCATTACGCCAAACAACACTCCATCGATCTCGTACAAATCGACCTCACCATACCCTTATCCCAACAAGGTCCATTTCACTGCATCATCCACAAACTCCACACCCAAAACTGGAAGAAACAGTTACACGAATTCTCAACCAAAAACCCTAACACAGTCATCATCGACCCTCCCGAGTTGATAGACCGTATTCACAATCGCATTACCATGCTCGAATCAGTGAAACAGTTAGAACTTTCTATCGAAAATGGAAACGCGACTGTTGAAATTCCCGACCAAGTTGTCGTCAAGGAACCGAAATTATTCGATTTCGGTTCGATTGAGGAGCAGGGTTTGAGGTTTCCTTTTATAGCGAAACCGTTGGAGGCTAACGGGACTGTTGATTCTCATAATCTGTTTCTGGTTTTCGACCGTGACGGTGTTAATTCCTTGGATAATAATCCTATGGTGCTGCAGGAGTTTGTGAACCACGGTGGGGTCATTTTCAAGATTTACGTTGCCGGGAAGCATTTTAATTGCGTAAAGCGTAAATCTTTGAATGATATTTCAGAAGAGAAGCTCAAAACGATTAAAGGGTCGGTGCCGTTTTCGCAAATATCCAACTTGGGCGAGGGGGAGGGTGGTGGTAGCAGTGTTGTTGATAAGGCTGAAATGCCTCCTCAGAGTCTGGTTGCTGAGTTGGCAAGAGTGTTGAGGGAAAGATTAGGACTTAATCTTTTCAATGTGGATGTGATTAGAGATGGTAAAAATCCAGGAAGGTACCTTGTGATTGATATCAATTACTTTCCTGGGTATGCAAAATTACCATCTTATGAAGAGTTTTTCACCAATTTTTTGATGGATGTTGTGCAACAAAGTGAGTCTGTTTGAGTGAGTTTTCAAGCCAGAGAAAAAGGACCATGTGGTTAATGTTTCTTTTGTTGTGTTTTTTTGAGTTACTCTCTTGGTTCCAAAATAAGTGTTGCATTGATGATAGTAGATGCATTGTATCCTTTCACTTCTTAATGGCTCAAAATGTTTCTTATTGAAAATAAAGAATATTCAGGAATGGCAATGATGCTTGTTTTCTAGGCTGTGTTTTTCTTAATAATATGAATTGCTTTAGCATCTGGTTCTATGATTCTAGTCAACTAAACACGAACAAGTAAACAATATCAATTTATCGAGTTTATTCCATTCAAACAGCAACACTTCTCTGTAGTTAAATTGATTTCTAATCTTATTAAAACATTAAATTAATTAAAAATGATATCCGGGAAAGAAGTGACAATGCAAACATATTGTGGTACACTTCATTGTATTGTAAACTTCCTATCAATTCCTATGAGTTTTATTCGTTGAGTACAAACTAAATAGCTAAGCGGATTGCACTCCCACAGTCAATAACATGATGCAACAATCCAAACTACACTTTCAACAAACTTCACCCATATCTTTAAGGATGTGTTTGGTTCGGGGTAGATGGAGGGGAGGGGAGGGGAAAATTTTAATTAAATATGTTTGGTTCAAATTTTAGGAGGGGAGGGGAGGGGAGGGGAGGGGAGCAAAATCCCTCCAAAACACACTTTTTGGTTCCCTCCAAATTGGGGAGATTTGGAGGGGAGGGGAGAGAATATTAATTTTGATATTTAAAAATTATTATATTTACTAAAATATCCTCAGTTTAATTTTATTATTTCAAAACTATTTGTTATCTTTTATGTTACTGTTTTTTCTCGATTGTTTTCATCAATTTATTATAATTGTTCTTCACCTTCAAATTATTTTATAATTTTTATAATTAATATAAATCATAATCATTGTCTTTTTTTTTTATAAAAAAATTATGTTTCGTCATATTCGCTTTTTTCTTTTAATTTTGTTATGTACTCTATCATATTTTCTTTTATATCAAATTGTAAACCATATCATTTTATTTATTTTTGTTTATTCATTTTATTAAATATTTTGAACCATTAATATTTAATAATAAGTTATTTTATATATTTGTTTTGTTATATGATTCATCACAATTTAAACGATGTTATTGGCATATAGTTTAATTTATGTTGGAAAGTTATAAGTCGAATCGATTGTACTCAATTTTTTTAACTTTAGTGACAAATAAATATTTTTTTTAATCAATCAATTTTAGAAATTTTATTACCAACAAAAATACGCACGAATTTTTCACATTTTAATATCATATGACTTATATAAGATCATAAGGATAAAAATGTAAATTATTAATAAAACCCCTCCCCTCCCCTTCTGAACCAAACACATTTTTAATTAAAATCCCTCTCCTCCCCTCCCCCCCTCTCTTTTGAACCAAACACTTATTTAATTAAAAAATTCCTTCACCTCCCCTCCCCTCCCCTCCCCTCCCCTTCATTAAAATCCCTCCCCTCCCCTCCCCCTCATTTGAACCAAACAGACCCTAAGGCGAAATTCAAGTGGTTTAGTAGGTAAATCCAAGAAATTTGATTATGAAGTTCAAATTTTATACTATAACCGAAAGTCTAACAAAACAAACTAAGAAATAATATTTGTCCGTTTACTGTAACACCTTACTAAAACTTCACAAAAATAATGATTAATTTAATTAAATAAACACAATCACAAGGGTGTCACACTTCATAAAACATTATAATTATCCTGCTCCGTAATATGGGTTACACAAAAACATATATTAATTCGAACATACTCATTTATGAGGCTTTTACAACGTTAAGTTCTTTTAAAAACAACGCAGCGGATTCAACATAAAGAAATTCAATTATGATTTTACAACTAAAATTGAGTCTTAAACTCCAATATCCATAACATCAACAAATGATAAGTTTCGCCAACACTTAATTCAACATCTTAGAATATCACTATGAAATTATTAGCAAATACTTCGAAATAAACAACATAATAAATTAAGAAGACAAACTTCAATAGCTAGCTTCCACTTACTTCCTTGGAGTCTACTCCTGAGTATCTGTGCGTTACCCACGTGGAGACAACATTCAAACAGAAGAGGTGAGTAATCATAATCAATTATAAACGACATAAGTGAAAGATAGCATACAACAAACATGTATAACCATTTACAACAACAACGTGTTACTCTACTCACAACCATCACATCATCATCATATACAAGGATATTATATAATTCACAATTTGTCATCCAACATCATCATTCTAAACAACAACCAATCAACAAGAATGCAATGTTAATGCAATGCACTGACTCAATATGCATGTGGTACCAAATTATGAACACTTAGGTTCATTTCACTCCATGATCCCCACCATAGGATCGATTCCCTCTTGGAACCGGAGCACAACAAAATCGCTACCCCGACATAGGTAATGCTTCACTAATTCCCCACCATAGAAATTAGCTACTCGCACTCGATCTCCACCATATGATCAAGGTCGCAACATAAATATAACCAAAATTTCGACAACATGGATGCATGATTCACAACATGCAACAATAACACATACACATTGACCCCTCTTCTGACCGTGTATGCCACCATCAACATAATCATCATAAACACATCATGCATACATTCATACATGCAAATCATTAACAACATTATCACAACAACAACATCAAAATCACATCATAACAACATCATCATAATAGTGTCAACATAGCAACATCATTATCACACAACATTAGCACAACAATACCACGATTCATTATCCGAACATGTAAACCAACACTTCATCAATACAATAGGCATATAAATAGTATTTAAACATTTCACTTATTACTAATATGTTATATCTCTAAGTGCTAGCTTTCTAACACTTCAAACGGCCCGTCAATTGGATATACGGTTAAAAAGATATAACAAAAATCGTTGAAAGACAAATAAGTTTCAAGTTCAGCATTTCTTTCAAATATCAAAAACATCAAATAATTATCATGATCAACCTCTGGAAGTAATTTTATTTGATAGTAATTCACGTTTGCTTTCCAACGCTTCGAACAAAACTCGATTTAGACTTACGGTTACAAAGTTATGGCAAAAACAATTTCGCATTACCAATTCCAAGGATCTACTACGGCCGCCCGTAATAGAGGCCACGGCCCGCAACACGCCTTTGTCAAAAAATCACTCTGGGCACGTTCCTGGTACAAAAATTCAGGGGTTCCTACGCCCACCCGTAGCAACTGCTACGACCACCCGTAGCAGGGCCCAGAAAACTCCAATTTTCTCGCGATTTTTTGAATCTCTCATATTTTTCAGCCTTGCAACAGATCCCAAACCTCATATTTTGACACCTAACAACCCCAAAATATGTCATACCATATAGTACATAAATCAAGTGTAAGAAACACATTACAACATCAAGATATACATACCCAACAACTCAATTAACATAATTTTTCATCACAGAATCATCATCAATTAAAAGAAAAACTAAAACTCTATTCTAGTCTTCCCTCAGGCCAATCACAATTGAAAACCATTACCCACCCTTACCTTGTCATTCCTAGCAACTTTGATTCTCAAACTCTTTGGATGGATGGTTCTTCCTAAGCCTTCTCTTGCCCTAACACTCTTCTCTTTTTAACTTTCACGTACTGCAAAACTGACCTCACTTCTCTCTATTTTCTCCTTTAAAAATAACCTCTTTCTATGGTTTTTCACTTCTACCCTCACTTACTCCTCTAACTCTCCATTATTGTCCTCAATATTCTCTCAATTGTCAATTCTACCCCTTATTCCTCTATATGCCATGTTACTCTAATTATCTCATTTATTTCATTAATAAACTATATAGGACTATTTAATAAAATAATTTTATATCCTAAAATCAATAAAACACACAATATATGGAATTCAACAATTAAACTATAGTAAAACATCTAATTCACGAAACAGGGTGTTACATTTACAGTGAAATTTAGTAAACAAAAACAAGTTTTATTTCACTTAAGAGATTAAAATCGAAAAGATTCCATGGCATATTAGTGTGAAAATTATAAGTTTAAAATAAATTTGACATCAAAATCGAAGTGAAAAAAGACCGAATGACTGAAACTAACTTCAATGCAGTAAATGATTTTAAAATAAAGACTTTAATTTGTACAATTGGAACACATATATGTACATTCTTAACTCTTTTTTCACAAACAGATAGCTACTTTGAGTTTTACAAAATTTGTGTACAATTGTGAACCCCTAAAATATAAGCGAATGCTTACTTATATACTAGTCCTAAGTTAACCGTCTACAATGGCCGACTAAGCAAAACATGTCACGTCTTCATCTTCATGCAACCTTCATATTCGACAAGCTCCCACACGTCTTCGAATAATTATATGATCGTATCCACTTACACCTCATTCGATATTTTGGAGTAAACAACTTGGAAACTCTAAATTTCACTAAGTCCCAAAACCATTAAACTTCCTAGTCTCTGACTGATTGTAACTCGACCAAAATTTGTACTACTTCTCGACAAATCAAACTCATCGAGATCTCCATCGTTATAAATGATCACTTTATTTTTTTTGACAATAAACCCATTACCATATGAACCTTATCATATCTTTATAATTAATGTTTGTGTCAAAAATCTGAGGCAACAAATTGTCCCCCAAAATGCCATGTTTCGAATTTGAATCAAAAGGAGAAATGTGACATTTTTGAAAGTATTTTCAATACTGTACAAACTCTCTCACTGACGTCATCGTCATCATTACCACCTTAATTCACATTGCCATTTTCCAGAAGATCTTCTCATAAATTCATTATTACTCCTATTTTCTAGGTGATCATGGATTTGCACGTTTCACTAACTACTCGACTTCTGTCAACTTTCCCACTTCTTAAAAAATGAGGCGTTTCACATCAACACGCGTATGCCATGTGTTCGTCATTGACAAGAAAATGACTATATAAGTACTTCTTTCTTATTTTCTTCTCATCTTCTTCCTCTCGCTTTAGCATTTCACACACATAAAACCCTTTTGCAACAAACTTTTCAAACTCAACAATGACAGCAAACACTTCATCTTCCAAACTTGATATTGGAAAAAATCCTTTTGCATTCACGATTTCACCATCAGAGGATGAACAAGGAAGGGATTTTGTACCTGAACCACCAATGGTCAAAGAAAATAAATCATAATCTGGGCTAATCAGGTACTCATTCCTTTCTCCCTTCTTGACAAAATTTTCGCGTTCTCAGGACCATATCCGACTACTAAGTCACAACCTGGGAAGGTGGAGAATTTCTTCCCATGGTATCCCATCGACACGCCTTCTAAGTTTGAAGAACGCTCTTTCGATCTGTATTTTATGGAAACATTTGTAAGTGAAACTTTCTGTTAGATGTATTTTGCATGATGTCAAAACTAGGATACTTTAGCGTTAATGTATATTGGACAGTATCCTCTGATTCTACACGTGCATCTTAGCATTAGGAAGCATTAAAATGGTTTGAAAAAGTTTCATACATAAAAAATGCATCGAAAACAAATATTTGTGAAAAGCATTACAGTATGTTTCGACACATAGAAGGAACATTTTCCTATGTGTCGACACATCCATCCTTCAGGTCAGCACATATGCTGCAATATTAAAGTCCGTAGGTTCTGTGCATGTGCTGACTCCTATAGGTCGACACACGACCTTCACGGATCGACTCAAGACCTTCACAGGTCGACTCATGATCTTCACAGGTCGACTCATGACTTTCATAGGTTGACTCATACGATGCATATTTCTAAAATTCACAGTTTTCTTCATTCTTTTGCATTTCTTTTGCTTCAAAACTCGCATATATAAATACTTGATACATGCATAATTTCTAGTAAGATTCTAGAGTAAACCTACACGAAACCGGGATTTCAAAGCATTCTAATCATCTTCAACCTCTCTTCTATGCATAACACAATCAAACTACATATAATTATTTTTTGATTGGGTGCCATCTAGATTAGGTTTGATAACGTCCAATTTAGGTTGTTTGTACTGTAAATTGGATTGAGTTCTTTGAGGGTTTCAAATAAGAAAATTGATATGGACAAGATTACACAATTCGGATCCAATTGAGTGAAAACCTTGGGACAAGGGGTGCCTTACAAGGGAGTAGCGTGAGACAGTGGATCGTCTTGGTAAATCTTGGCTTTCAACAAGTGTGTGCTTGGAATTAATTCGACCGAGTGAAAGCCTTAGGACAATGGGTACCTTGTAAGGAAGTAGCGAAAAAGGTGAATTGAATCAACATTGTTGGTGACTTGATCAATCTTTGATCAAGTTTTTTTGGAGGTGCTAGAATCAACATAAAACTTAGGGTTTGTAGGGTTGGATTGCTACATCTCTTGTATTCATAATTTTGTAAAGTAAGGTTAATTGCAAGTATCACAATTTGAATTCGAATTGAGGGCAGACGTACCCATAGCGAGGTCAATTGGAAAACTGTCTAAACAAGTCCTTGTACTCTCTCTCTCTCTCTCTCTCTCTCTCTCTCTCTCTCTCTCTCTCTCTCTCTCTCTCTCTCTCTCTCAATCTATTTTAATTTGTGTTTGCAAATGACTGAATTTAATGTTTGTTCGATCAATTCGTATGTAAATTATTTTTGAACACATTTTAAAATAGGTGTTGTTGAATTAATCGCAATCCGTTTGATTGTGATCGGGTTTTAAGATCAACAAAATCAAACAAATTTTCAAATGATATCGATTGCACACAAGGTGTTCGATAATTGCCTTATTGTGTTTTTGTATGTTTTGATCATTGATTGGAAAATAAGCTTTATGTATAGCTTTAGATTCAATTGGTTTTAATTAATAGTTGTTATACAAATTTGTGTTCATTATCATACGTTTGTGTACATATTCGAGCTTTTTGATAGAAGTTTGTTTAGATGATTTGATTCAGGTTGTTTCTGTTGTGGCATAAGACTTTTCAAGTCAATTTTTGGTAAAAGTTTTTAACTTGTGATCTATTCACTCCTTATAGATCGAAGCCTATCGTCTAACAAGTGGTATCAAGAGCTCCGGTTAATTTCGGGCTTAAGATTTGCTTATTAGAAGAATGACTATCGAACCTAAGGGAGCGTACAATAGAGTACCAATTTTCACTGACGAAACTTATGGCTATTGAAAAACTTGTATGCGTATTCATGTTAACTCGGTTGACAAAGGTATACGAGACGCCATTATGAATGATCCTAATGATATTACAATGACCAATGGTGAAGGTGTTACCGTACCTAATCTGCAAGCACAATGGGATGATAATGATAAAAAGTTGTGGTCACATAATTGGAAGGTACAAAATATTATCACATCGACACTTAGTGTTGATAAATATTATCGTGTCTTTCATTATGAGACTGTCAAAGTTATGTGGGACGCATTAAAAGTTGTCAATAAGAAAACTATTGAGGTCAAACTATCGCAGACATACGAAAACGGTTCACACATCTTATCAATTAATTGATTGATTTCGATAAACCTATTTCTAATAATATTGTTACTAATAAAGTTTTGAAATGGTTCAAAATGTTTCTTATTGAAAATAAAGAATATCCAGGAATGGCAACAACATCGGTTTGTGCAGGATGCTTGTTTTCTAGGCTGTGTTTTTCTTAATAACAATCAACTATGAATTACTTTGGCATCTGGTTCTAGATTCTAGTCAACTAAACACGAACAAGTAAACAATATCAATTTATTGAGTATATTCCATTCAAACAGCAATACTTCTCTCTGTAGTTAAATTGATGCTTATTTCTAACCCTTACTAAAACTTTAACTAATTATAAAGAATTATACATAATGTTATATCATCTAAAACAATAAACATAATTTTAAGAGGATTGATTTTGATATCCAAAAAGATGTAACGACACATCTTGTTGTCCATTTGTCTACTATTTTATTCGTTGAGTACAAACTACACTTTCAACAAACTTTACCCATATCTTTAAGGCAAAATTCAAGTGGTTTAGTAGGTAAATTCAAGAAATTTGATTATGCTTGGGCTAATGGTAGTTTAATTTATTTATGTTTAATTATGTATTCTCTTTCCGATCTTTATTTTCATAAGTAATGTTATTTAGTCATTGAAACCATTGTTTTTTTTTTTCCTTCATATTTTGTCATCTTTATTGTTAACATAATATTAAAGAGATTGGTTGATTCAACAAGTCATTTGCACCAATGAAAACTCTCTTTCAATTTTTGTTGTTGTTAAAGTTATGTTCCTTATACAAGGTCCCATTAATTTGTGTTTTACAAGAGAGAAGAGGTGAATTGTGATGGTTAAAAATCAAAGTTCAATTATAAAATTTTAATTTATAAAAATATTTAAATTAATATTATAAAATAAAAAAAGATTAAATAAAAAATATTTAAATAAAGAATATTAGAAAGATGGAGAGAAAAAATGCAGTGAAAAAATAAATAATAGAAAGATAAAGAGATAGGAAGAGGGAAGTGCTTCAGCGATTTATACAGATTCTACCCAATCATTTGACCTACTTCTGTGTTCAAGAATTTTTTCTCGAAAGTTTTCACTAAAATGATTTTGACCTTTTTATATAATATGTCAACGGACCTTCTTACAACTAAATAAATAATTTAATGGGCTAATCACACGAACCAAATAAAATATGCTTGAGCTCAGGAGCCAATAAGACTTTTTCATAGATTAAAATCAATAATCAAATATATGGTTTACAGACTAATATCAAGAACCAAATAAAAACTTTTATCTGGTAACCTCAAGAACCAATTAGCAAATCTTACAAAGATATTACACAAGATAAAATATCCTTTTGAGTAAAATACAATATAAATATATACATCACCAATACAATAAAAATCTTATAAATATTTTTTACTCTCTTAACACTAAGTAAACTTCGATGAAAGAATAGAAAAAGTAGAAGAAAAGAGTAAAAAGTGAGATTTCAAATTTGAATTCTAGTGTAATTTGATAATGTGTGAGAAAGAGAGATTTAAAATGAAAAGTTGTTGTTTAAATATGACGAGTTTTGTTGTTATTTGATAGTATATAAATGACTAAATGCAAAGTTATGTTATCATCTATATGGGTATGTATGACTCAATAAAAAAAATTGTAAGAAATTGAGCACACCGAACTGAATGAAATCACATTAGTTTGGTTTGGTTTTGTTCGTTTTATTTATAAACGTCAACCGAACCAAATTAAACCAAACATATTTTCTCTTGTGTTTCAGATGACTTTTCGTCTAAACCGCACCGCAAACACCCGTTCTTGGTCATATATGTCAAATTATTGATAGGACCCGTGAATAAATGAGAAAAAAGTAAGAATTGATTTGTTTAACTTTTGAGTTATAAGTGAAAAATAGAAATAAGAAATGAAACTTGAGAGAAAAAAAAATTCAAATTTGAATTTCAAATATGAAAATTGGAAATTGAAAATTGATACTTGGTATATTGTAATAGGAGAAGTGGAAGATTCAATGAGAAAATTAGTTAATTACTGATATACTATTTTGTTAGTATAAAATCTTAAAATTAAATGGGCAAATATGAAAGTGCATGTAATTAAATTATAATGGTTAGATAGTAGATTTTATGCTATTGTTTTATATTTATTATTCCACTTTTGTTTAATCTAATTTTTATATATTAAATGAAAAATTGTTGTTTAAATATGATAAGTTTTGTTGTTATTTGATAATGTATGAATGGCTAAATACAAAGTTATGTTGTCATCTATATCTGTATGTATGCCTCAATAAAAAAGTATAAAATATCGGACAAACCAAACCGAACTAAACCACATTGATTTTGATTGGTTTGTTTCATTTTTATTTCTAAAAGCCAACCGAATCAAATTAAAACGCGCGTTTTTTTCTTGCAGTTCGTATGACTTTTAACATCAAAACTGTCTAAACTGCACCACAAACACCTTTACTTAGTCATAGCTGTTAAATTATTGATAAGACCCGTGAATCAAAGATAAAGAAGTAAGAATTAATTTGTTTAACTTTTAAATTTTGAATGAAAAATGAAAATAAGAAATAAAACTTGAGAGAGAGAAAAATTCAAATTTAAGTTTCAATTTTGAAATTTTGAAATTGAAAATGGACACTTGACATGTTGTAATAGGAGAAGTAGAAGATTAAATGAGAACTTTAGCTAATTACTGATATACCCTTTTATTATTGTAAAATTGTAAAATTAAAAGGGCAAATATGAAAATGCATGCAATTAAGTTATAATGTGTAAATAGTAGGTTTTATGCTATTGTTTTATATTTATTATTCAACTTTGTTCTAATCTAATTTATATATATTAAATGAAAAGTTGTTGTCTAAATATGATGAGTTTTGTTGTTATTTGATAATGTATGAATGACTAAATACAAAGTTATGTTGTAATCTATATGTGTATGTATGACTCAATAAAAAATTATAAAAAAACGAACACACCAAATCAAATGAAATCACATTGGTTTGATTTGGTTCGGTTTTATTTATAAAAGAGAACCGAACCAAATTAAATCACATACTTTTTCTCTTGTGTTTTGGATGAATTTTAGAATTAAAACTGTTCAAATCGGACCGCAAACACCCTTAGTTGGTCATAGCTGTCAAATTATTGATTGGACCCGTGAATCATGAGAAAGAAGTAAGAATTAATTTGTTTAACTTTAGAGTTATAAGTGAAAAATTTTCATTAAAAAAAGTGAAAAATTTTGATTAAAAAAAAGTGAAAAATTATGTTAAAAAAAAGTGAAAAATAGAAATAAGAAATGAAACTTGAGAGGGAAAAATTCAAATTTGAATTTCAAATATTAAAATTGAAAATTGAAAATTGATACTTGGCATGTTGTAATAGGAGAAGTGGAAGATTAAATGAGAACATTAGTTGATTACTGATATACCCTTTTGTTAGTTTAAAATTTTGAAATTAAATGGACAAATATGAAAGTGCATGCAATTAAATTATAATGGGTAGATAGTGGACTTTATGATATTGTTTTATATTTACTATTCCACTTTTGTCTAATTTAATATTTATATATTAAATGAAAAGTTGTTGTTCAAGTATGATGAGTTTTGTTATTATCTGACAATGTATTAATGAATAAATACAAAGTTATGTTGTCATTTATATCTGTATGTATGATTCAATAAAAAATTGTAAAAAACTGAATTAATCAAACCAAATTAAACTGCATCGGTTTGGATTTGTTTGGTTCAATTTTATTTCTAAAAGCCAACCAAACCAAATTAAAACGCACATTTTTTCCTCTTGCGATTCAGATGACTTTTAATGTCAAAACCGCACAAACCGTACTGCGAACACCTCTACTTGGTCATAGTTGTCAAATTATTGATAGGACATGTGAATCAATGAAAAAGAAGTAAGAATCAATTTGTTTTACTTTTGAATTTTTAGTGAAAAATGAAAATAAGAAATGAAACTTGAGAGAGGGAAATATTAAAATTTGAATTTTAAATTTGAAAATTTGAAATTGAAAATGGACACTTGACATGTTGTAATAGGAGAAGGGGAAGTTTAAATGAGAGCATTAGTTGATTATTTATATACCTTTTTGTTATTGTAAAATTTTGAAATTAAAAGAGCAAATATGAAAGTGGATGCAATTACTTTATAGTGGGTAAATAATAGATTTTTTGCTATTATTTTATATTTATTATTCGACTTTTGTCTAATCTAATTTATATATATTAATTGAAAAGTTGTTGTCCAAATATGGTGAATTTTGTTGTTATTTGATAATATATGAATGACTAAATACAAAGTTAAGTTGTCATCTATATGTGTATGTATGACTCAATAAAAAAATTGTAAAAAATCGAACACACCGAACCGAATAAAATGACAATGGTTTGGTTTGATTTTATTTATAAAAGCCAACCAAAGCAAATTAAACTGCACATTTTTTCTCTTGCGTTACCGGACCGCAAACACCCTTACTTGGTCATAACTTTCAAATTATTGAAACCTGATTAGCTAATTTTAGAGCAGAAAAGTTACATAACTTTTGCTCAATTTTATCCTTAGATAAATCACACATTTTAGATTATGACAACTGTCATTTTATTTATTTATTTTACAAAAATAAACAAAAATAAATTAGTCTCATAAAGAGAGTCATTTTACTGAAACCGACACAGATTCCTTCATATTATCATTCTTCACACCTCCATCATTCCGCTGCTGCGCCGCTCATCGACTGCCACCTTCGTCTGTTAACACTAACATGCATGGGGGCGATAACATGAAATGGTTTCCTAAATAACTTCTTCCCCGACTGCCACCACATATCCACCTAACTTTATTGTTCATTGTTATGTTGTTTTCCTTTTATTTTCATTGTTTGGTTCACTACTACAAAAATGATTTTTGGTAGCACAGAAAAGACATCGCTTTCTGTAAAAGCGCTGCTAAAGAGTCAGGAAAAAAGAAAAGAAAAAAAAGAGCTGACTTTAGACATCCCTTTTAGAAAAGCGCTGCTAAAGGTGGCAGTTATGGCTAACAATAGAAAGCGCTGCTAAATGGGGTACCTACAAAAGCGCTGCTAAATGGGGTACCTACGAGAGCGCTTTTAGAAAGCGCTGCTAAAGGGGTAACCTACAAAAGCGTTTTCTAAAAGCCCTGCTAAAGGTGGCAGTAAAAGGGGTACATAAGAAAGCGCTTTCAGAAAAGCGCTGCTAAAGAGTGTACAAAAGAAAGCGCTTTTATAAAAGCGCTGCTATAGGGCCTGCCTAAGGCAGACCTTAGAGAGCGCTTTTATAAAGCGATGCTAAAGGCCATGCAAAAGTGTTGCCTTATGTTTAAGTAGCATAAATTTAAAAAAACTCATAATTTTTCAGAACAGAACAGTCTTTTCTTAAAGCTTCGCTCACGCTCGCGATAGTGCCCTACTCCCTCCGTCGACCACTTCCCTTCGTTGTGTTCGTCCGACCGCCACAAACCGTCACCGTCCTCCGTAGCTGTCCGTCGTGTTCTGCATTTCCGCCTCCGTCCGTTCGTCTTCGTCCTCCACCTCCTCTGTCATCCATTTCCACCATTTTTAAGGTATTTGAAGTTTTTTTAAAATGTTGTTGATAGAAACAAATGATGTTGAAGTTGTTGTTGTTAGTGTTGATGTTAATGTTGTTGTTGATGTTGTTAATGGAAACAAATGATGTTGTTGCATGTTAGTGTTGATGTTAAAATGATAATGTTTATGGAAACAAATGATGTTGTTGCATGTTAGTGTTGTTGTTAATGTTAAAATGATAATGTTGATGGAAACAAATGATGATAATGTTGTTGTTGTTAGTGTTGATGTTAATGTTGTTGTTGTTAGTGTTGTTGTTGATGTTAAAATGATAATGTTGATGGAAACAAATGATGATAATGTTGTTGTTGTTAGTGTTGCTGTTAATGTTGTTGTTGTTAGTGTTGTTGTCGATGTTAAAATGATAATGTTGATGGAAACAAATGATGTTAATGTTGTTGTTGTTGTTAGTGTTGATATTAATGATGTTGTTGATATTGTTGATGGAAACCAATGTTGTTGTTGTTAGTGTTGATGTTAATGATGTTGATGTTGTTGATGAAAACAAATGAATTAATTTCGTATATATGTTAATGTTATTGTTGTTGATGGAAACTTGAATTAAGTAACGATAACGTTGTTGTTGATGTTGTTAGTATTGATGTTAATGATATTGATGTTGGTGATGAAAGTAAATGAATTATTATGTCTGTTAATTTTGATCGTTTCCAAGAATTATTTAATGTTGATGATGTTAATTTTGTCTGTTATAGGGGTTACCTGTGAAGAGCAAGATTGTGATCGTTTCCAAGTATCCTACTGTGTAGTTCTAGAAGTTGGTGATTTCTCTATAGGTGCTACAGGTATTCGTTGTTTTTGTTTAACTTTCTTAGTTTAGTTTAGCCTACTTAATATATTAGTATGGATAAAAAATGGAATGTCTTCTAATCGATTGTTAAAAGAGTACGAGAATGGGGTATCAAAATTCATTAAGTTTGCTATTGAACACGCCAAAGACCCCAGTAGGATCGCATGTCCTTGCTTAGGTTGCTGCTATGGGCGTCAGATTGACGCAATTCAGTTGGAATCTCATTTAAAGAGACATGGAATTGATCGAAGAGACATGGAATTCAGTTGGAATCTCTACAGGTGCTACAAGTATTCGTTGTTTTTGTTTAACTTTCTTAGTTTAGTTTAGCCTACTTAATATATTAGTATGGATAAAAAATGGAATGTCTTCTAATCGATTGTTAAAAGAGTACGAGAATGGGGTATCAAAATTCATTAAGTTTGCTGTTGAACACGCGAAAGACCCCAGTAGGATCGCATGTCCTTGCTTAGGTTGCTGCTATGGGCGTCGGATTGACGCAATTTAGTTGGAATCTCATTTAAAGAGACATGGAATTGATCGAAGTTATACATGTTAGACATTACAGGGTGAGATAAGTAACGAGAATGTCGAACTGGGGGATAATATGACATATGCTTCAAATGACAATGGCAGAGATACATATGATTGTAATCGAGTCGAAGAGATTGCAGAAGCACTTGAAGAAGATCTTCAGGGTTGTCCCAAGATGTTTGAGAGGTTGGTAAGCTATGTAGAGGAACCGTTGTATAAAGGTTGCACTACTTTCACAAGATTGTCTATGGTATTAAAGTTGTACAACTTAAAGACGTGTAATGGATGGTCGGATAAAAGTTTCACGGAGTTATTAGCCCTTATGAAAGAGATGCTTCCGGAGGATAATGTTCTTCCCAATCGAACCTATGAAGCTAAAAAAAAGTTATGCTCTATTGGCATGAGCTATGATAAGATACATGCTTGTCCAAATGATTGCATTTTGTTTCGAAATGAATATGCATCATTAAACGAGTGTCCTAAATGCGGTGTATCTCAGTATAAGAAAAAGTTGTCACCAACAAAAGTCTTATGGTATTTTCCTATAATTCTGAGATTTAGACGCATGTTTCACATTGAAACAGATGCAAAACACTTGACTTGGCATGCAGATGATAGAATTATAGATGGGAAGTATCGACATCCGACAGATTCACCACAGTCGATGAAAATTGATAATGAGTATCCTAATTTTGGAGAAGAAGCTAGAAACCTTCGCTTGGCATTATCAACTGATGGAATGAATCCGCATGGTCTACAGAGTATCTCACATTCCACATGGCCTGTAATTACTATGATTTATAACCTACCTCCATGGCTATGTATGAAGCCTAAGTACATGATGTTATCTATGTTAATTTCTGGCCCTAAACAACCAGGGAATGCCATAGACGTATACTTGACACCTTTAATCGAAGACTTAAAGAGTTTGTGGGAGAACGGTGTGGAGGTTTGTGATGGATATAGGAAAGAAAGTTTCAATTTGAGGGCGATGTTATTTGGTACAATTAATGATTTTCCAGCATACAGAAATCTACCGGGGTATAGTATTAAAGGTCAATGTGCGTGTCCTATCTGTGAAGAAAACACAGATTGGACGCGATTGGAATTTGGTCAGAAGAATGTCTTTCTTGGTCATCGTAGATTCTTAAATTCTAATCATCACTACCGTGGGTGGAGACAAGCATTCAATGGAAATTCAGAACAAGGTAGAGCTCCACCTACATTGACAGGTGAACAAATTTTTGAAAAGGTGAAAGATGTGAGTACTAAGTTTGACAAGCCTTTTGCTCATACGCTTGTCACGCGTGGGTGGAAGAAGAGGTTAATTTTTTTGAATTTTCGTATTGGAAGTCGTTGTATGTAAGACATTTTCTTGATGTTATGCATATTGAAAAAAATGTATTTGAAAGTGTTATTGGTACGTTACTCAATATACAAGGAAAGTCTAAGGATGGCCTTAAAGCAAGAAAGGACTTGGTAGCGATGGGAATAAGAAACGAATTAGGACCCTTGAAGAAAGGAAATCGAACATATCTACCACCTGCTGCTTATACTTTATCTAGAAAGGAGAAAAAGATATTGTGTAAGTTTCTAAGTGAAGTTAAAGTTCCAGAAAGATACTCTTCAGATATTAGAAGACTTGTTTCTATGAAAGACCTCAAGTTAAAGAGTTTACAGACACATGATTGCCATGTTATAATGGAACGCTTTCTACCAATAGGTATACGTTCTATTTTGCCAGAAAAGTGAGAAGCGCAATAACTAAATTGTGTTTTTTCTGTAGGTCAATTTGTAGTAAGGTGATCGATCCTGCGATCTTACCAACATTGTAAAAAGAAATAGTTATTACTTTGTGTGAGCTTGAAATGTATTTTCCTCCATCATTTTTTGACATAATGATACATCTTGTTGTTCATCTTGTGAAAGAGACACAATTGTGTGGACCAGCTTATATGAGATGAATGTACCCTGTTGAACGTTATATGAAAATATCGAAAGGGTATGTGAAAATCCGAAGTCGACCAGAGGGTTGTATTGTTGAACGATACATTATTGAAGAAGCGGTTGAGTTTTGTACTGAATATTTGTCCAATGTTCAATCCATTGGCCTCCCAAAATCTCATGTTGTTGAAAAAATAGTGGGAAAATAGTTAATTGGAAATAAAGTTGTGACAGTTTCAAGGGATGAAAGGGAGCAAGTGGGTTTGTATGTTCTGCACAATGACATTGAGGTTGAGCCGTATGTTGAAATGCATAAGGACGTTCTCCGAGGTTTAAATCTGAATAGAAATGAAAATTGGATAGTACGAGAGCACGATTGAAGTTTTATAACATGGTTCAAGGATCATATATTTTCAAAGTTGTATTTTGATCCCACTTCAATAACAAAAAGGTTGAGATGTTTAGCATATGGTCCAAGTTTGCATGTGTTTTCTTATAGCGCATACTCAATTAATGGATACACATTTTATACCAAAGAACAAGATGATAAAAGTACAATGCAAAATAGTGGTGTCGTCGTGCTTGCTGAAGCAATGCACATTTCGAATGTGAAGGACTTAAACCCAAAATATGCAAATCTGTCGTATTTTGGGGTTATCGAGCATATTTGGGTGTTTGATTATGAAAAGTTTCAGATTCCTATCTTTGGATGCAAGTGGGTTGAAAATAATAGTGTCATACGAATGGATAAGTCAGGATTTTTACAAGTGGATCTTAATAAGCCGGGGTACAAAGATGGGCCTTTTATTCTAGCCACGCAAGCTAAACAAGTGTTCTATGTCACTGATCCGACAAGTACGAAATGGTCTATAGTTCTTTTTTCCAACAAAGTAATCGATGATAACATTGAAGATCAGGGTGATGTTGATGTTGAGAAGGAATCTTATATTATAGATGATCAAGATGAGAATATTAGAGCAAACGAATCATATATTAGAAATGATCATAACGAGGGAATTTGGATCAATCCATCCATCCGTGTTGTTAAGAGACAAGTAAACCACGTTCTAACGAAGAAAAGAAAGAGATGTTAGTGACAAAGTATTGTCTCATTCAATAAAATTACATATTATATCATTCAATAAAATTACATATTATGTCATTCAATAAAATTATATATATGTTTTTCTTATTTATATATTTCTTATTTATATGTTTTTCTTTTCATATATATTTGTCATTCATTTCATAATTTGGTTTTTCTGAATTACAGGTATTATGGCCACCAACGAGGAAAAATCACATGATGGAAATGAAACAGCACAAGACGTGGAAGGCGATATTACAAAAGGAATAACGATTATGAAAAAAATCATCCGTGCGAGAGATAAAGGTATAAAGTATGATGTGCATTGGAATGAGACATATTAATTGAGCATAACAGTGCGATGCTGACAAGTTACATTGGAGCACTTGTTTGTTCGCAAATTCCAATTACTTGCGATAATTGGAGAATTCCTTTGTTACAACCGACTAAAGACAAAATTTAGAGCGAGATAAATGTATGATATTTGATATTTTTTAATTATGTCGATGATTATGTCTTTAAATTAATCATACTAACATACTATATGTATGTTTATTTGTTTGCAGAGATCTTTTAATATTGATGATTGCAGGATAAAATATTGTCTTTAATTGGCCGGAAAGCGACTAAGAGGATTTAGAGCGTTTTTAACGAACAAGTTTCTTAAAGATTCTGTTTGAAACTTTGTCAAATCAGAGCGTCCAAAGAAGTATGCTGATCTGATTTCAGATGAAGAATGGGAAACATTTGTTGCCAAGCGAAGAACCAAAGAATTCCATGTAATTATAACTTATCATGAACAATGTATAATATATATACTTCTTTCACATGAGTTCTGATATGACTTAAACTTGTTTTTTTAGGTTGTGAGTGACGTAAATCGGCAACGAGCGTCAAAACCCGTGTATCCATTTAAAAAGGGCGTTTGGGATATGCATGCTTACAACAAAAAATAGTAAGTATATATAAATGCTTTAATATGATATAGTTACAAAAAATAGTAAGTATATATAATGGGATATGCATGCTTTATCATATGTCTTGATGTGTAGTTAGAAGAGGAGAAAAGTGATGCAACATCTCTTCCGAACCATGTTTTGTGGAAGGCTGCCCGTGTGGGAAGAGATGGAGTCGTTCAGGAAGAAGTTCAACAAGTATTTGAACAATGTGTAAGTACAACATTAGTTTTGTCATAAAATCAAAAGTGTATAATATATTTATGCTTTTATCTATATTTCAGGAGACTCTATCCCAGACTATAACTGCAGCTGAGGATGATGATTGCAGGAGCGTACTGAGTTGAGTGTTAAATATTCCTGAGTATTCTGGGCTTGTGAGGGGTAAGGGATTTAGTGTTACTCTAAAAAAATTTTATAAGCAGCCAAAGAATAAAAATCCTAGCAATAAACAAGTGATGGAGACGTTGGAGGAATTGAAAGCTCAGATTCGTGAATTACAAAAGGACAAAGACAGATACATGTCAGAAAGGCGCGGTCCAGAGTGTAAAGATACTACATTGAAATTTATTTAGCACAATTTTCTTAATTGACACATTAATCATATTCATTATTTGTTTAGGGCATTTCACTTTGTCGACTATATTTATTGTCACCGACTTATCACATGGTTGGCAAGGAAAAAGTGCATAATGTAACACCCTTCTAAACCCCACGGATAATATATGAATAATCAGAGTAAATTTCCATGCATTTACAAAAGGGCATTACGCATAACTTTCAAAATATCAAAACCACCTGTCATGCTTATTACTATTTCAATATAAAATTATGCTTTACAAAACTTCATTTTTGCATGTAGCAGCGGATTCAATTATACCACAATTTTCATAAAAGAAACATTTATTTTTATCACATAAAACAACATCACTTAGGCACTAAGGCCAACATCATAATATTCCAATGGATATAAACACGTTTATAGAGTACACAATGTATATTTTAAACACAACCGAAGCGATCCCAGTGTTACATGACCAGAGCATGACTCGACCCAACATAATTAAATCACTAAACGGCTACACCAAAAGCGACCTCGTAACTACGAGCAATACTACTCCTTGGTACCTGCACGATGTCATGTAGGACATCATTCCAGCAGAAGGGTGAGAAATATTATCATAATAACAATGCATATAATTATATATACACAAATACACAAGCACAAAATACATATATTCCACATTTTCTCACCACAATTCATTATAACTCATCATGTACAATACAACATATATATAATCAAATATGGATAATCACCAAGCATATTCATCATGCACGTATCCATAAATCTCAACATTCCACATGAACATACACATATTATGTTTACTCACTAATTCACAATTACACATTCACAATTCTCAAATCAACAATTCATGTTCATAAGCATACTTTCATACAATGATCACATATTCATAACTCTCAATTACACAAGTAATGCACATACGCATATTCCACCATTCTCACCATACATCATCATAACTCATCATATACTTCACAAAGCATATATATATATATATATATATATATATATATATATATATATATATATATATATATATATATATATATATATATATATATATATATATATATATATATATATATATATATATATATATATATATATATATATATATATATATATATATATATAGACAAATATGGACAATCATCAAACATATCCATAGTTCACAATTACACAAGTCATGTACATACACCTATGCATAACTTCATACAACAATCATATATTCATTCCATGAGACTCAATGTAACTCAATGCAACTCATGCCATGTGGTACCAACACTTGTTATCATTTTTCGGTTTTTACACTTAAACCGGGTCCGTTCCCTAGACCGATAACAACAAAAGCCCGTTCCCTAAGCTTTCAAACCCCGCTCTAGGTTTGGGACAGGTCACTAGCCTCCACGAAACTAGCAAACATTGCCTCTTGACTAAATGATGCATATGCAATCAACAACAAAATGCACTTAAGACCGATCACACGTCTTAATCCCATGCATTCACATAATTCCTCCCTTCAATAATTAAACAAGATTGCACACACAACATATCATATAATCAAGTATTCATACTTTTCATCAACATATTTGTCAAACAATGCACGCATATCTTACAATATGCTCTCATGCATTAATTCACAATAATCGGATACAACAAATATGCATTCATAATTCAACCTCATTAACTTTTCAAACAATGCACACATATTCACAATATGTTCTCATGCATTTACAATATCGCATATAATCGATATGCATTTACACTTCAATATCATTACCACATTTATCAAGCAATGCACACATATTCACAATATGTTCTCATGCATTCTTCACATACAAACAATATGCATATATTTGTCAAAAGACTATATTTCATAATCGATTCCACCATCTAGGATTCACGCCATACGGCTACCCACAGCATATCATATCACAACATGCACAAGCTATACGTTATATAACAAAAGTATTCTGCACAATAACACATCAATCACACACATTCGCGACGGTAAAAATCAATACAACAATATGTTTTCAATTTTCTGCTATAATTGAACTAGGTACAGGCCTCAAAGCCATTTTTTCTAGAAAGATAATCTCGTTAACTTACCAACACTTCGAACGGGGGTTAAAACCGACTTACGGTTCAAGAGTTATGAATTTTTGAAGTTTTCCGAAAAACCAGAATTTTGCCTAAACACGGCTACGGGATTTTGCATTTTCGCCCGAAAATCCGACCGATTCAATTCTTTTTTTCGAAACAAACACATACTCATACTCACCTAACATATAGCAATGAATTAGAACCATTAAACACGATTTCTACGACGTCCGATTTTCACTCAAATCTCAAACCCTCAATTATCCAAAAATGTCAAAACTCACAAACTCAACCAAATTCAATCAAACGAAATCTAATAATCACGGCTAAACATTACCCGACTAAACTATGCAATTTATTTTGAATTCTAACCGTTCAAAACTCAATTCTATCGATTTAACTCATTTGCCCTAGAAATAGAAAATAGAGAAAACTACCAACAAATCCAACACAACTCATACATAATCATACACATTGATCAAATAATAATGTTTCTCACCCTTACTTTGATTGGATTGAAGCTTGAAGTTGATTCTTGATGATTTCTCCAAGTTTCCCTCTTCTTTTCTCTTTTCTCCTCTTTCTCTATTCTTTCTCTCCTTTTCTTTCTTTCTTTCTCTTATGTTTCTATCTCTTTTCTTTTCTCTCCAATTTCCCTTATATATCCTTTTATTTTCTTTCCATCATAATTCTTCTCTCAAAAATATCTATCAATTCATTTCTCACAAAATATCTCATTTTATCATTAATTAGAGAATATCTAATAAATCCACATTATTCTACCAAGTAGAATAAATTAATTAAATCCATTAACTCATTTAAATAATCCAATAATTTATTTAAATCAGATAAATCACATAAACCAATTAATTAACACAATTAATCACTTATTGAAAAATTGGGCTGTTACACATAACACTTTGGGAGACTTACTTCACCATAAACCATTTCCTGCTGGATTTTTGAAAGTATCGGTTGATATTGCTTTAGAGGGGGGTGCGTTGTTGCCTATACCAGATGATGTTTCGGATGCAACAGTGGTGGGAGACGCAATAGGATCGTATGTTGCATGGCCGTCAAATCTCATTTTCATAGGTGATGAGGTAGGTTGAACACCATTATGAACCTTGTAGTATTCAAAGGTTTTACGACCCATACATGAAAGTTATTCTTACATTTACGTATCATTTATTTACATGATGATCTTAGACTCCTACAAAATCCAAATCAAAAGATAAGGGAATTGTGCGGTAAACCGATTCAGCTGCATCAAAAAAACAGGTACTACTACAGTTACATGATGATCTTATTATTATACATTAATTACTTAACTTATATGACTTTTAGGTTCATGCTCAACAGTTGCAACAAGTCAGCAATGGTAAGATGCCTGAATCTAGCAAGGTTCCCAACAAAAAACAGGCCGAGCCAAAAAAAGCATCTGTTCCTCGATTTGGGTTGTGCCTTGAAACATATGTAGGAACAATAGATGTGGCTGAGGGTGCATCCGTCAAATACCTATGGAGGAAGGTATTTTCGGTTTTGAATATGCCGAAACAATTGCAAAAGAGGATTTGGACCAAATTTTCCAACATTCTGAATTGGGCATCAGTGTTATGCATTCCTACATCTGGTACTCCGATCAATTTTAATTAAATAATTGAATAATTTATTTTCTCATTTAAATGAATATTCTAATGTTGATTATGTTTTTATTTAAGGTTCTTGTATGACAAGTTGTTGGTCCCGCATAATTTAACTTCAAGATTCACATTCTTATCTGCTAGCTGTATCAACTCACGGTCAATTGATCACACTCCAGATGTAATTAGGGATTACATGGTCCAAGTATTTATGACTGCAGATACAGAGAAGTTGTATTTTTTCCCATATAATACTGGCCATGGGTTAGATTTCATTCTAAATTCATTTATTATAATTATTCGTTTTTTGCCATTCTCTATAACATTTTCGTCTAAACTTTTGTCTTATTTTACAGTGGACACGGGTTGTTGGTTGCGGTTAATCCAATGAAAGAAATAGTGTATTATCTGGATTCATTGGATGGTGATCAAATAAAATATCCTGATATGAAGAAAATGGTTGATACGTAAGTGATGAGATATATTATATTGTTCTGAATAATTATCTTTATTTATTATGTGAGATTGTTCTAAATATTCATTTATATTATGTTAGAGATATACAAATATTCCAATCACAAAGAGAAGCAACAATGCCAAAAAGGAAGGCTAACAACATTAGCTGGATCAAAGTGTAGGTATATTTTCACAATTTTGACTGTTATAATGATTCTACTTGATAAAACTAGTTAAACTATATATCCTGATAAATATTCATTTGTTTTTTCCATTTACAGTGTCCTCGTCAGTGCAATGGGATTGATTGCAGATATTTTGTATTGAGGTTTATGAAGGAAATTATTCATTCGGGTCAAATAGAGATTCCAATCATGGTATGGATCAATTTATAAGTTATATGATTTATTTTAATATTTAACCGATATTTCATCTGAGTAATTAGTTTTAAAACTAAATCATGCATGTTATGTTATATTATGTAGTACTTTGATAAATTCAAGTGTGGTGCTTACTCGAAAGACAGATTGAAAGAGATTAAGGAGGAATGATGTCAATACATTCTTGAGTTGATAATTGTATAAGGTATATATATTGTCAAATATTCATGCGGGATAATTATATTTCTGGAAGTCGTATGTAGTTTTGGCGCTATATGTGTAGTACTGAATGTATTTGTAAAGTTATCAGTTTTGTAATTATATGTATAGTGACTGTATTTGTGAAGTTGTTTTGATGATCGTCTTGTGTTGAATTATAAGCAGGTTAATTTATGTGTTGAATTACAAAGATTATGGTATATATAAGGCCAAAGTGTTGAATTACAAAGATTATGGTATATATAAGGTCAAAGTGTTGAATTAAAGGCCTGAATTATAAGCAGGTTTATCGAAAAAAATATAAAAAATGGTGCAACATAATTCAAAAAACTCGTTTCTAAAATATATGAAGAATAGACAGCGCTTTTACTAAAAAAACGCTATGAAAAAGTGATTTTTTTAAAATTTATTTTTTTAAAGACGTGAAGAATAGACAACGTTTTTATTAAGAAAGCGCTGCTAAAGGGGGGCATAGAGAGCGCTAAAAAAGCGCTGCTAAAGGGGAGGAGGGGGGGGGGGGGGGGGCGAATAGAGAGCGCTTTTATGAAATTAGTTGATTAAAAAAGAACATTAACTGATTACTTGGCATGTTGTATTAGGAGAAGTGGAAGATTAAAAAAGAACATTAGTTGATTACTTATATCCTCTTTTGTAGTGTAAAATTATGAAATTAAAAGGGTAAATATGAAAGTGCATGCAATTAAGTTATAATGGATAGATAATTGATTTAATGCTATTGTTTTATATTTATTATTTAACTTTTGTCTAATTTAATTTTTATATATGAAATGAAATGAAAAGTTGTTATCCAAATATGATGAGTTTTATTGTTATTTAATAATTTGTGAATGACTAAATACAAAATATGTTGTCATCTATATGTATATGTATGACTCAATGAAAAAATAATAAAAATTCGAACAAACCGAATCGAATGAAACCACAATGGTCTGATTTGATTTAGTTTATTTCTAAAAGTAAACCGAACTAAATTAAACCACACATTTTTTTCCTCTTACACTTTAGATGATTTTTAGCTCAAAATCACCCAACTGCACTCCGAACACTCTTACTTGATTATAGCTGTCAAATTATTAATAGGACCTCTGAACTAATGAGAAAGAAGTAAGAATTAATTTGTTTAATTTTTGAATTTTGAATGAAATATAGAAATAAAAAATGAAGTTCGAGAGAGGAAAAAAAATTCAATTTTAAATTTTAAATTTTAAATTAAAAAATGAACACTTGTTGTAATAAGAGAAGTGGTAGCTTAGATGAGAATATTTGTTGATTACTGATGTATTTTTTTATCAGTGTAAAATTTTAAAATTAAAAAGAACAAAAATTAAAGTGCATGCAATTAAATTATGAGTTAAATATGTTTGTGGTTCTCCTAAATATTTCAATTTTTATTTTAATTTTTAAAAATATTTCTTTTAAAGAATGATTCTTCTATAATTTTTCATCCACACTTTTGATTCTTCTTACAAATTAGTGACGGTTTTTACAATTTAACAACAAAATTAACGATAATTTATTACTTAGCGATTAAATCAGCGACAGTTTTAATATTAAAAATTAAAAATGTGAATAAAATTTTTTATAAAAAATATTTTTTAAAAATACTATTTTAAAAGACTAAAAACGAAATTAAAATATTAAAGAGAACCACAAATCTATTTCACCCTTAAATTATAATATGTTGATAGTACATAGAATAGTAGGTAGTAGATGACAAAGATGGTAATAATAATATAAATTTGAAGGAGTTATTTGCAAGAGTGGAAATAGTAAAATCACGTCTGACACGAGAATGAGAGAAAATATAGTGTTGTTCGGAGATTCAATAACGCAGCAAGCTTTCCAAAATGGTTGGGGTTCTTCACTCGCCGATGCCTATTCTCGCAAGTTAACGTTTCTTTGTCCTCAAACTCTCTCAGATCAGATCCATTTTATGTATTTCTCTCTGTATATTGCAACTAACAAATCGGAAAATCAACTTAATTTTCAGGCTGATGTACTTCTTCGTGGCTACGGCGGTTACAACACTAGATGGGCCTTGTTCTTACTCAATCATATCTTCCCTCTCGTATGTTATCTAAATCAAATTACTCACTTGCCTTTTCCGATTCGACGGTTATTGATTTTGGCTTCATTTTCAGGGGTCCAGCAAACCGCCGGTTGCTACCACAATTTTCTTCGGTGCTAATGATGCGGCTATAGCCGGAAGAACCAGTGACAGACAACATGTACCTCTTCCAGAATTCAAACAAAACCTCCAAAAAATAGTCAACCACTTGAAGGTTCAATTTTCTAGATTCCGTCTATGTTCAATTTTGTACATTCCGCCAGCATTTTCGTGTAATTAGTGAAATGATTTCGATTTCTGATGATTTTCTAAGGTGCATTAGCACAGTTGGGTGTTGCACTGGATTAAGGAATAGCTGTTGTGTTGATTGAATCTTTCCTGTACTAAAAATTCTGTGCTTAGAATGAATTAAACTCATACATCTTAAAATGTCAATTACATTATAAGTTATTGATTGCAAATGAAAATCTGATTTCAGTCGAGCTCGCCAACTATGCTTATAGTGCTTATTACTCCACCTCCAGTTTGTGAGGAAGGGCGTCGAGCATTTGCCATGTAAGATTAATTGCTCCTTTCTAGTTAAATTTTGCATTTGTTTATGAACATTGTCTGGCGCCACTATTGGCTATTTGTGACATCTTATTGGTATCATTGAAAGAAACTATTCTTGATACCTTTTTTGTGTTGTTTATTATGCACTAATTGCTAAATTTAGTGCTAACCATTGTTATTACTGTTATTAGCACCACTGTTGCATCCGTATTTGTATTTTCTGAACCACCATTTGATTATTTATCTTCCTGTCATATATGCATCTAAAATATCTGACACGGTCTTTTTTGTTATACCTTGCACCCTCACAGTGCACTGTTGTTCTGTTCCTATCAGCTTCTAGTAAAATAATTGCGGTTATTTATTCCCAGTTTGTTAAATCTACCATTTTAAAACTGTCATGCAACTGTTCTGTTTCACGCCTTTGCTTAAGTATATGCTGTAATTTTTGTGGTATAAGATTTGCCAGTCAGCGAAATAGAGAATATTAGTTTTAAATTATTAACCATTTTATGTTAGTTTCATGTTCGAGTAGTTTTTATTGTGTCTTGCAGATCCTTATATGGTGATAATGCTCGTAAATTGTCCGAAAGAACAAATGAAGTTACCGGTGAATATGCAAAAGTATGTGTTGATACAGCTAAGGAAATGGGTGTGGCGTATATCGATTTATGGTCCAAAATGCAAGAAACAGATGGCTGGCAAAAGAAATTTTTAAGGTTTGTTGCAATCTTGACTAGAAGAAAAGCCTGACATAAGTTTAACCACCTTTTCTTGTTGATTAAAGCCAAAAAGCATCATGGATTTAGCTTGACTAAATCTGGTTATAGTATGATCCGGTTCTTAGTTAAGGGCATTGGTTTATCTTCTTATGAGTCTTGTTAATGATGTAATAAACTGCTTTCTTCTAACTATTTATTATGGGTGATTAAGATTGTTGTTTTGGTGTTACAGGGATGGGTTGCACCTGACAGTAGACGGAAATGAAGTTGTATATCAAGAAGTGATCAAGGTGTTCAATGAGGCAGGACTTTCTGCTGATAAAATGCCATTGGATTTTCCTCACCACTCTAAAATTGATCACAAAAATCCTGAGATCGCTTTCCAGCAGAATATTTGTGATGCCTCATTATAGAAGGGTTCTGGTTTAGTCTTGCATTTTTATCTACTCTCTTCTATTCACGGACTTGCTAGTTTTATTTTACTGATTTTTCTATCTAGTTAATGAGTTTCTTAATGAAATTGTGTACAAGTTTTTGATTCTGTTATTTAATAAAAGTTTGTTGCTTACTGCGTTTAATGTGTGGGGTGTATCTGTGTGTGACTTCAAATCATTCTAGTACTAACTAATAACTACTATTGAGTTGAAGACTTCAGAAATTAAAATGGACATTGAAACATGCAAATTTGCCTATTTTTCTCTCTATAGTTGTTGCCCTCTCACTCTTTCCAATTGTTCTAGCTGATCCATTAAGTAATTGGTCATTGACTTCAAATTGGGGGGTGAATAAGAGAGAGGTTTCCAACCCAGCCATAAATTTTGATAATCCCACTTCTTTACTTAATTTTAAATAATTTTTATACTTGAACGAATATGATTTTGTTCGGTTAAAATTAGAGAATTTTTTAAGGCATTTCATGAATTTCATTTCCATTGTGTGGTTTTCAACAAATATTTTTAAATTTCGGAGATATATCTTTGGATGCATTCCCATGACTTAATAATATTTTGGAAATATATCTCTGAAGCAATTTAAAATTTAAACGGTCATAGCATATCTCTCATAACCCGTTTCTATTTGAGTTTTTTCAGAGATGTATCTATACATCTCCGAAGTGTTTCATAATAGATTTTTTTATAAAAAAGTATAGTGTATTTGTTCGCAGATGAATTATAAAATAACAGACAAACCAAAATAACATAACAATATAGTAATAGGATGTCATACGTCACGTAAATCCAAAATGTAGTAACAATGTCAAGACAAACGTACAAACTATAACACTAAAACAAAAAATACAGATAACTACTGGGTGTGCCTGATAACCTCTCCTCTGCCTCCTCGGCCATCGCTCCCCCTGTTCTCGTGCGATGTCTGCGGTACAAAAGTGCCCTTGTGCCTCCGCAATAATGCCATCCAGTACTCGCCTGATAGCATACCCCTCAGGAAAGATACCCTAGTAAATGCTTGTCTGCGCCATCTCCACTATGCGACAACAACAAGGCAAGACATTCTCAGAATGATCCATCTGAGTCCGCTGCTCCTCTAAAATCTTCTGATGAGCGGGTCTGGGCGGATCTCATGGAGCAGTCGGCACCATGTACGGATGTGAGACCTTGAAGAACCACCTGATGTATCTGTCGACGTAGTTCCAGTCATTCAGCGCTATGGTAGCCCGACACTCATCCGGTACCGGATGACTCTGATAATCAACAAACATCTCCTCTATTAGTATATGAGTCAAGGTCGGAGGTGCAGAGACAACAGGGTGTCTGGGGATGGTCTAGGTGTACCTGAATTGCCGCATGACGCACTCGGACAGATGAGGAGCAGCGATACTCGACCTGTAGGCCATCCATCTGGAGTATAATGATATGTCGTTAAATGGCCGCGTTTGACGGTGATCCACGTAGCAGTTGAAGTGGATGTCCTCATCATCCAAGCGGTCAAGATAGACTCTGAAAGGCTCGGCCACTTGGCTCCCTCTCAGCGGGATAAAAGAATACACACGGGGCATCTCCTCAATATACTCACCCCAACACGATACAAGCTACATGAAACCATGTAAGCTTTGTACATACTGCAACTTTGTAGCAACAAACCAGACAAGTTCATAACTCCCCCTGTCACACATAGATAATAATCTCCCTCAAGGGAAAAACCCAAATCACAAGAGAAGAAACAAATATGAACTATCCAAGTTCACACATCATAAAAAAACATATCACAAAAAAATAAATAATGCCACGACATCTAGTCTGACATTACAGAACTAGTAGCAGCACAAACCTAGTAGTAGAACTCCCCCTCAAAAACACAACCCACTGTAGAGAAAATAAATTCTCCGAGATAAGACACACCATCACTCCTTATCATAAAGGACATTCTGAACTATCTCAGAGACACATGCAACTAGAAGGTCCTTCTTTCAACCACAGGCATGATAGACACTCATGTTCCCCCTCAATAGTTGCATACAACAAGCAACCATAAAGCACACTAAAACATGACATGATGTCATGACATCTGATCCAGCATAAGAAATGAAAAACATACTAACACTTTACTCTCCCTTTTTAGCCTAAAATTGACAAAAATAGAGTAAATTTAAAAAAACATAAATGGAAGCACACAGTAGCAATGACAACAAACAACTCTAACGGAAACACAAATCTAAATCATCTTCACGTAACCTTTCACATCTTGCCCCTATCAAAGATCCTTCTACACTCCTTAAAGCTGTCACATGTTTTAGAAGAATTGACACTCAATTCCCTTGCCACATCCTTAGAACATGTCTTCTTCAAGTCAGCCTTTCTACCTTGCACATAACTTTTGCTCCATCCTTTAACTATAATCAATTTCTTAGACTTATCAAGCATCAGAAAGTAGAGGGAAGATGCAGTATCTGTTTCAATAGAGTATCTTGCAATTAGATCCTTGGATTGGTTTGAATGACCCTTAATAGAGAGATCTAAAGTGACTTGAGAGTTATCTGATATAATGCTAGTGAAATTACAACTTTCTCTTTTTCCCGCCTTATCAGTCTGCACAGAGGATGTTTCAACATTGTCTTCAACATCTATTCTTTGTTCAGTAATTGATTCATCAATTACCACATTGAAGGATTCCATTATCATTCCAACACTGAAGTTAAAGACCCTATAAGCTCTGCTGCTTGATGAGTAACCCAAAAATATTCCTTCATCACTTATGGAATCCATCTCACTCTTTTGATCTTTGTTAGCCAAGACATAGCATTTACTTCCAAAAATATGAAAGTATTTGACTGTAGGTCTTTTTCCTTTCCATAGCTCATAGAGAGTAACTGAAGAGCCTGCCCTCAAGGTGACCCTATTATGAATATAACATGCAGTATTCATAGTTTCGTCCCAAAAGTGATATGGCAGTCGCTTATCATGAAGCATGACTCTAGCTGATTCTTGTATAGTTCTTGTCTTTTGCTCAATAGTTCCATCTTGTTGAGAAGAGATGGAAGAATAAAATTCATAACTGATGTTCTCAAACTCCTTGTCATGATAGCTTCTAACCTTGACAATCATACTATTTTGCTCCTTTTGAACATTTTGACATAAATCTTTAAAGGCTTCAAAAGTGTCAGATTTTTCTTTAAGAAAGTTCACCCATGCAAACCCTAAAAAATCATCAATAACTAGATAGACATGTTTCTTTCCATCCAAACTATCTGTCTGCATTGGTCCCATTAAGTCCATGTGAAGAGGTTCCATTATCTTGGAAGTAGTCTGATGTTGTAATATTGGAGATGACATAATGGATTTCTTCCTAATCTTACACTCACCACATACTTTCCCATCTTTGACCTTGAGTTATGGTATTCCTCTAATGGATCTTTCAGATATGATTTCCCTCATTCTGCTGAGATGAAGATGTCCAAGTTTCTAGTTCCATAGCTTTACTTCATCCTCATTCGTTACAGAACATGTGGAAGAGTAAGCAGTTATTTGAGGTTCCCACGGATAAAAGTTGTCTTTACACCTTATACCTTTCATCAGAACAATATTTTTTATCATTTTTGACAAGGCATTCTGTCTTTGAGAAATTAACTAATGATCCTTGGTCACATAACTGACTAATGCTAATGAGATTTACAGTTAGTCCTTTCACAAAGAGAACATCTTCTAAACTAGGTTATCCAACACACACCAGCTTTCCAACTCCTTTGATTTCAACTTTAAACCCATCCCCAAATCTGACATAACCTGTGGGATGAGGCTTGATATATACCAACAACTTCTGAACCCCTATCATATGTCTAGAGCATCCACTATTAAAGTATCAGTCTTCTCTAGTTGAGGTCCTCAAGGAAGTGTGAGCTATTAGGTTCTCATCCTTCTTTTTAGATCTTCTAATTTTGCTTACTTGATTAACCTTGGTATGAGCTGAAATTTTTGATTTCCATATAATTTATAACATAAAGACTTTATATGACCATACTCTCCATAGTAATGACATCTCCAACAAGATTGATAATTATTTGGAGGTTCATTATGTCTGCCAGAATGTTGTAACATGTGGTTAGACATCATGACCATCTTCTCCCTTTCAGAAGGAAATAACTTTTCTTCATACACTCTTCTTTATTTATTATTAGGTTGATAATGAACTTCTGCATCTCCAGTATGTTTTATTATTTCAGCCTTATTTTTCATCCTACTCAAGGAATCTGTCATGTCATAAAGCTTGGAATTTAAGAGAGTTCCCTCATTTTTAAGTTGAGAAATAGTACATAAGAGTTCCTTCTTCTCATTTTCAAATTCAGCTATGACCTTTCTCTGATTTGCATGTTTCTTAAGTCTTTCTTCACATTTGTCACAAGTTTCCTTGTAGGAAACATCCAAATCTTCATAGAGGACCTTTTCATCACAAGATTCTACTTCATCTGCCCATATGCCAGAGAGAGCAATAATAGGTTTGACAGTCTATGTGTTGGATTCATCTTCTGACTCATCATCATCAGACCAAGATACAGTCAAGCCCTTTTTCTTTTTCTTGAGATAGGTGGGACATTTTGGCCTAACGTGACCAAAACCTTCACACTCATAACACTGAATCCCTTTACTTTTATTTGATTTCTCTTTAGTTGTGGTATTCTTTTGAGAATAATAGTTATTCCTGATGTCAGATGTGATGTCCTTGACACCCGGTCTTCCCTTTCTGTCCATTCTCTTCAGAATTCTATTAAATTTCTTTTCAAGTAGAACAATGGTATTTGTCAGTCCCTCATCAATATCCAGGTTAGCTTGACCCTCTTTATCTTTAGCATTGGATACAAAAACAATGCTTTTGTTCTTCTTTTCAATTCTATCATTCATGGTCATTTCAAAAGTTTGAATGAAAAGTTACTTAAACACAAATCATTCCTTCCTATTTCAAGCCGTTTTATATCCTCACACATCACTTAACATCATCATGGACAAAACATGTGCATAATTTGGCTTAAAATTGATAATTGCGAAAAATTGCAAAACTGATCATGAGCAACTTTCAGTTCCATGAAGCCATGTTCAAACCACATGAGAATCTTGTACACTTGATCTTTAACGCCCATTCTTTTTGCAAAATGATCACATCATAGCAAATAATACAATGTGAAAATAAAGGTTTCATTTGGATGCTTGGGAAAAAAGTTATAAGCTTGCAAAGTTGGCATAATGGCCTGTAATCAGAGGTCAAGAAAATTCTAAGTCCAAAATGACCTATAATGTCTTCAAACTTTTCATGGCTTTCCAAGCATAATTGGCCTTTGATCCTTGAAATAAATTTGTAGAGGGTATCAAATAGGATAATTGTGAAAACGAACCACCCATAAAAGTTAAAAATTGAGAGAGTTATGATCTTTGGAAGTTAGACAAATATCACTTGAATTTAAACCAAATTTCATTAAGTCCACAAAATTACCTATAATGTCTCCACACTTTTGATGGCCTTCCAAGCATAACTATATATTGAATTGTAAAGAGAAGTTAGAGGGGATGCCAAGATAAGTCATTTGCCCAAAGAAGCACTAATAATTGTTGAGTTATGAAATCTTGAACTTGACCTTGAAATGTTGACTTTTTGGTCAAACCTCTTTTTGCAAACTTGTAACCTTGAACTTTTTCTTGCATGTCAAAGCACATTGATGATCATATGAACTTAAAATGATGTACCCTTGATTGTCCTTTGATGAAAATTTCAATGGCTAGTGGAAACTTGTTGTTGAAGGCATGGAAATAAACACACGAGTCTTTGAAATTTTTTGAGAAACAAGTCATCCAACCTTTGAGTTATCTTTGATCAAATGAAGTTGAATGATACTGGAGACACTATTATTTGAGATTAGAGGTCATTTTTTGAGGAATATCCTTTTCTAATCAATGGTTGACCACTCTTTAATTGAGGAGCTCAAACCCTAGTTGATGATACAATCACTTGATAATCTTGATTCCAAATCCTACCTTGCAAAAGAAACAAAAGAGACAAGGTATATATTTTTTGTATTTTGATTAGTAGTTAGTGAATTATAAAGCATATAAGTGTCATACCCCAAATTTTTCCTATCTTTTTCAAAATTTCATTTGTCTTATTCTATTTTCAATTTATTGCTTACACAACATAATGTATTTTCCAGCATAAATAATTCCTAAAATGATTAGCTAGGATAAATTCTTGAAAATGCAAACAGACTAGTTGAATTGTTTTTCAAAATGTGCAAAAAGTTAGTGGTTATAAAGTCTCAAATTTAAGTTTGTAGACGTCGGTGATATTGGTATACTATTCGCATAGTTTAACCTGTCGCGCACGTTTTGCTTCTCGACGACTTTTCAGTTACTTTTCGATCAGTCAGAGTCATTTTACTGGTCCTGGTGAATTTTAAAATCTGACCAAATGTTGTATTTTTTCGGGTGATTTATTCTGCGCTGATAATTTTAGCGCAGTCGTTTTTTATTTTTCGGGAATTTTGATACCTGGCTTTTTATTCATTTTATTTGTTTTTTTAGTTAAATAATCTTTTAAGTAATTTAGAATTACATTATATTTGATTAATTAATTAAGTTTTTTTTAGATAATGAGTGTAATTAATTATAATTAAGTGAATAATTAGATTAAGATTATTTGTGTTTTTATTTTATTTAAATATTAATTTCTAATTAAAAATTAAGTGGGAGGAAAATGAAAAAGTTATAATAGTGTGAACATAGGATTCCTTTGTGTTATTTCATCCAAAAAAAGTGAACCGCCAGCTAATGCACAGTACGTGCGTCCACCATTCCAACGATACTCACCACCCACTAACTTTTGGCTCTTGATTAAATTGTTATTTTAAATTTGTAATTAATTAATGGGTTAGATTTTTTTAATTGAGTAGATAATTATAATTTTAGTTGATTAATTATTGGATTGTTAAGTAATTGTTTGAATATTCACTTAGTTGATTGCATTGCGAATTCGAGGCATGAACTTGATTTCACTTTCAAACACGTTTGGATGCATAAATTTTTTTTCTTTCGATTTCGGTTGGTTTCGAGTCCCGTGGCTTACTATTGGGCATTCTTATAATGAACCTTTTTTTTTTATCTTCATGCACTTGTTTGCTTTTGATCACCTTATTCCTATCCACATTCGACAAAATATACCCCAATTTCCATGACGTGTAAAGAAACTTTATTACTTTCATTTATTTCGTTCATGTCTCGCTCTTGCACCGATTAAATCCTTTCAAAAGAAATAAATTCTCGACCCAATGTCGAGCCATTTTCCACCCTTGTAAGTCGATTACTTCCTAAGCATCGCCATCAATCTTTTTTGGTCACAATACACAACATTCAAAGCTTACTCATGCGCTTCCTTACAGTGAGACCTATTTGATCAATTCTTTCTAGTTGGTCATTTAGAAGACTAGCCCACTTTGCTAGTATACACGATAAAAACTCAATTTAATTTCCTGTTCATTTATCGAAACTCTAAATTCAAACCTCGACTCTCCTCGAGTATTTTGCTTCAAATCAAACTAAAATACTTAACAATACTTAAATACAATTTCAATAATGTTGAAAAGGGAGTTGGAATCGAGTCTTCGATTCCTCTTCTCAATTGTTTGGGCCCGAGGAGTCTTTCTTAAGCTCGAACAATTGTCTTCTAAAATGATAAACGAAATCTAAATATATTTTCTTCAACACTTAGATGAAAACGAGAGAGAGTCAAGTCTTTGACTCACTTTCTCGATTACTTGGGCCCGAGGAGTCTTTCTTAAGCCTCGAGTAATCGTCATCCGATTAATTCACTCTAATTACATCAAAGATCTTTCATAATATAAGATGAAAACGAGAGAGGGTCAAGTCTTTGACTCGCTCTCCCGATTACTTGGACCCGAGAAGTCTTTCTTAAGCCTCAAGTAGTTGTCATTCATAAACTACTTCAACTATCTTCTATCTTTCATTGCTTTTCTGACACAACTTCTTTTCTAGATGAAAAAGAGAGGGAGTCAAGTCTTTAACTCACTCTCCCGATTACTTGGGCCCGATGAGTCTTTCTTAAGCCTCAAGTAGTTGTCATTCGTGACTACTCAAACCATACCGAAATCCTTTCATACTTAAGGATGAAAAAGAGAGAGAGTCAAGTCTTTGACTCACTCTCCCGATTACTTAGGCCCGAGAAGCCTTTCTTAAGTTTCAAGTAATCGTCATCTGGTTAGCTTACTCGAACCATATCCAACTCTTTCACATTCGAGGTGGAGAAGAGAGCGAGTCAAGTCTTTGACTCACTTTCCCGATTAATTAGGCACGAGAAGCCTTTCTTAAGCTTTGAGTGATCGTCATCTGGTTAGCTTACTCGAACCATATCCAACTCTTTCACATTCGAGATGGAGAAGAGAGAGAGTCAATTCTTTAACTTACTTTCCCGATTACGTAGGTTCGAGAAGCCTTTCTTAAGCTTCGAGTAATCGTCATCTGGTTAGCTTACTCGAACCATATCCAACTCTTTCACATTCGAGATGGAGAAGAGAGGGAGTCAAGTCTTTGACTCACTTTCTCGATTACTTGGGCCCGAGGAGCCTTTCTTAAGCTTCAGGTAATCGTCACCTCTAGCTAAGCATCTGATACATCAAATCTCGTTTTCTTGCTCCCATGAGACCAATACCCTAAAACCTATTCAAATCTATCCTCTTTTCCAAACCAAAATACTTAACAAATCAAACTCTCGTTTTTCGCCCCCGTGCGATTGAACCTTCCCGAAACACTAATTCCTCGCCCTCGTGCGATCCACAACTCAAACACAACTTTCCCTAAGAACATTGTTTATTCCCTTCTTCCGCACATACAAACTCGTGCTTCAGCCTCCCCTAGCAAGCAAACAATCCAATGTTTAGCAGTTAGAACGCGACCTAAACACTCGTTCGTTTCAAACATTTTAACCGTAGTTGGCCAAACTACGGCTGCTCTGATTCCTTATTCCCTAATGAGGATACGTAGGCACGGGGATATCTATCCTTAATGAGCACACTAACAACTAACTTCCCCTTTCTCTTGCCCCAGTGCAATCGAGACCAACCTGTTATTCAAAACCTATTCTCTCGCCCCAGTGCGATCGAGACCTTTTCCCGTAGTTGTCCGAACTACGGACGCTCTGATTCTTCATTCTCTTCTGAATGTAAGATACGTAGACACAAGATTTCGATGATCTTGGCGAGCACAATTCCCCATAATTTCACAATTTCCTCCTTTTCCCGTAGTCCCACGAACTACGATGCTCTGAATTTCCCATTGCACGAGGGAGTACGTAGGCATAAGGGCCCCAATCCTTGGCGAGCACCCTAATATAAAAACCACCATTTCACCTAGTAAGCAACTCTTTAGAAGATAAAAACAAGCATAGCTAACTTCTCTCACGAATCGAATCAAGAGGTTCCCGTTGAGTACAACGGACGTAGCGGGTGCTAATACCTTCCTTTTGCGTAATCGACTCCCGAACCTAGAATTTGGTTGCGATGACCATGTTCTTATCTCTTTTAAAGGTTTTATCGATATTTTCTTATTCCTTATTCGGAATGAATAAAGTTCGGTGGCGACTCTGTTCGAACATTTTTTCCGCGTCCATTGTGAGGATCGTATTTTTTGAGGTACGACAATAAGTACACAAACAAAGATGCACAAAGAGGTACTTGATGATCTCTGCCTGGTCAAACCCAAGGATGAGAGGGTTGGGAAATAACCAAGTTTGTGATCTTGATACATTCAAAGATGAAAAGGAGGTGGGATCTTAGGGGTGAAAATTAGGGTATGATAGTAATCTCAATACTATGCGACACATTTTTCATCGCCAAAGCTTTGTAACAAGACTTTATAGTGAAATGATTTTGACAGCCTCCAATCCAAACATATCTATCTAACACTCCTAATGAGGGACTAATATCATAAAGAAACTCCAACAAAGGTCTAAATTCAGTCAGCAAATCACCATGAAGATTCAGCTCACAAATACCCAAGTTCCACTCCCTCAATCCATCCACCCACACACCCATCTCTCAAACTGATGCACATTGAGCTGCAAAATTTTCATATTGTTGTTGTAACAAGCATCTCAATGGCATAGGGCCCATCCAACAATTATGCCAAAATGACACACCACTGCCGTCACCTAACTTGCAAGACAATTGACTGAAAAAACCTCCTATTTTCACCGAGTCACCAATCTTCATAATATCAATCCACCATAACGAGACCCTTTTTGAAACCGAGTTGTTCTTCTTAAGTAGAATCCTTGAAATCAAACTGACGTATCTGCAACGAAGGAATTTGTGCCAAATAGCCGAGGAATCATTAATAAAGCTCCATAACCATTAAGTTAATAAGGCCTCATTGAAAACATTTAAGTCTTTAACTTCCAGCCCTGCACAATTCTTAGGTAAACATACCTATCTCATCCAATCCAAGTAATGCCTAGCTTATGAGCAGAGCCATATCATAGGAAATTTCATTGTATTGTGATAAGTTCCTTCAAAATTTTAGATGTATGTTTGACAAGTGAAAGATGATATACCATTAGGTTAGTGAGGACATAATTAATTATAATTACCCTCCCCCAAACGAAATCCTTTTTCCTCTCCACGATGCAAGCGTTTCTCTAAAACAATCCAGAACAGGTTTCCAGAAAGCCAGTCTTCTGTGATTACCCCCCACATCCAAACCTAAGAATACGAAAGGTAAAGAGCCAATGTTGCACGCAAGAAAATGGGCAGCAGTAGACAAAAATGATTCCTTTAATCTAATCACACACACCTTGCTCTTCCAAAAATTGATGCGTAGTCCTCAAAGCATTTTGGATCCCCTCAAAATCGACTTGCACCTCTTCATCTACGAACCGTGTTAGATTTACCTGCACCTCTTCATTCATTTTATAGCCTTATAAGATACCTTTAGCAATAGCCTTCCTCATCATTACCACTAGGCCCTCTGCAACCAATGAAAAAAGAAAAGAGGACAAGGGATTGCCTCGCCTTCTTTTGATTTTGTAAACTTTATCTCTTTAGATTGTGTTAGGACAGGATATTTTTGTTTGAGCTTATCTTTTTTGACATTTACCAACAAAATATGTCATAATTGTGATTTCAATGTGCCTTCTTGGTTTAATTATTTGGTTTATGCCTAATGTTGTGGATAAAAATTGGAAAGTGATGAAGTAAAGATTGAGAGGCCTGAAGTAGCCGTCGGACAGGTTATAATGTCTCTTAAAGTGGACAAGCAACGTAACATGTTGAAATTAATAAGTCCATGATTAGAAACTCATTTAAAAATCTATAAACATGTTTTTATTTTATTGGATAGAACTAAACTATTGAGTTTTTTTAAGAGGCAAAAAGAACTTTATTAAAGCTCATTCTAAGAGCATAAGAAATGCTGCTGAATGAGAAGATAAAGTACAAACTAACCAAGGCGGATTAGTTCAGAATCAAGCAACATAAAACCATTACAAATTGCACCATTTAACAAGCATAAGAAAAAATACAACATATCAAGATTAGAAGGCTCCATATACACCAAACATGCAACAGTAACTAACATTAACACCAGATAACCCAATCCTTGACGCCAAAGCGGTACCGAGCCTACGAGAGTGCTGAAAAACACCACAAGACTAACAATATCACCAATAACTAGAACACATCTGAGGACACAGATGATTGGATAGCAAATAATTCCAAAAACTCCTTGAGCGCCAAAATTTGAAAGACCAAGACTGCTACAATTATGAAAAAAATTAAAAATAGTCAAATTGCTCCCAAAAACACATCACTATTGCTGACCGAAAAACTAGAGCCACAATTGAATTGATAAAACTATGCCAACTTGCAGTAAACAAACCAGCCAGCAATAAGATATCCTTCCTGCACACAATTAAGAACAAACACTGATAAGGGTCTGTTTCATGCACGCTTCTATAGAAACTCTACACGACAAGGCTGCAACCCAAGTAAAACAAATGGAAGAGAGACCTGCCAGCAACCAAACCAACCATCTCTCTAATGATAAACCCGTAACACATTGCGCTCGAAACTCTACCAATAAACACCTCCACATTTGACAACCCCCTAAGGTTCTACACATAAATCCAACGACTGATCCACAAGAATTATCTGCGTGTATTCGCAAGACCGAAACACTTTTTAGGATGTGTAAATCATTGTGAAATGCAATTAGAAATTGCATTTTCTTTGAAAGGAAGCCATTTCCATGATAAAACTTTTGCATCGTCAACCATATTTGCAACGCTAATATCCTTTTTCCGAAAAATCTTTTCGTTGCTTGCCTTCCATATTTCCCTCACACAAGCAAACCAAATCACCACTATCTTTGAGGACGCCCAAATCCCTCTACCCAAATATCCACCAAACTGCATTAAATGTTTCCATCCATCAAATTGCATTACAGTGGCCACTCCAAGCCATTGATGAATGCAACCTCAAACACCTGCAAAAACCGGGCACTCGAAAAATATATGAGACACAGACTCTTCACTAACATACTCTCTTGAACACCTATTCGCACCCTGATTAATCTCTCCATTTATAACAAGGTTATCTATAGTAGGATTCCTATTTTGGAGCATTCTCCAAACCAACCCCAACACTTTTGAGGAAACCTCCTTATTCAACACTGGACCAAGGGAAAACAATATGATTTTGATGATCTGACATTAGCCTCTTATAAGCCTCCTTTACAGAATACTCCTTTGTATCTAAATGAGGCCAATTTCCTAAAACTACCAAACTAATATCCTAAAACACAAATTGGACGCGATTGGAATTTGGTCAGAAGAATGTCTTTCTTGGTCATCGTAGATTCTTAAATTCTAATCATCACTACCGTGGGTGGAGAAAAGCATTGAATGGAAATTCAGAACAAGGTAGAGCTCCACCTACATTGACAGGTGAACAAATTTTTGAAAAGGTGAAAGATGTGAGTACTAAGTTTGACAAGCCTTTTGCTCATACGCTTGTCACGCGTGGGTGGAAGAAGAGGTCTATTTTTTTGAATTTCCGTATTGGAAGTCGTTGTATGTAAGACATTTTCTTGATGTTATGCATATTGAAAAAAATGTATTTGAAAGTGTTATTGGTACGTTACTCAATATACAAGGAAAGTCTAAGGATGAACTTAAAGCAAGAAAGAACTTGGTAGCGATGGGAATAAGAAATGAATTAGGACCATTGAAGAAAGAAAATCGAATATATCTACCACCTGCTACTTATACTTTATCTAGAAAGGAGAAAAAGATATTGTGTAAGTTTCTAAGTGAAGTTAAAGTTCCAAAATGATACTCTTCAAATATTAGAAGACTTGTTTCTATGAAAGACCTCAAGTTAAAGAGTTTAAAGACACATGATTTCCATGTTATAATGGAACACTTTCTACCAATAGGTATACGTTCTATTTTTCCAAAAAAATTAAGAAGCACAATAACTAAATTGTGTTTTTTCTTCAAGTCAATTTGTAGTAAGGTGATCGCTCATGCGATCTTACCAACATTGCAAAAAGAAATAGTTATTATTTTGTGTGAGTTTGAAATGTATTTTCCTCTACCATTTTTTGACATAATGGTACATCTAGTTGTTCATCTTGTCAAAGAGACACAATTGTGTGGACCAACTTATATGAGATGGATGTACCCTATTGAACGTTATATAAAAATATTGAAAGGGTATGTGAAAAACCGAAGTCGACCAGAGAGATGTATTCTTGAACGATACATTGTTGAAGAAGCAATTGAGTTTTGTACTGAATATTTGTCAAATGTTCAATCCATTGGCCTCCCAAAATCTCATGTTGTTGAAAAAATAGTAGGAAAACAGTTAATTGGAAATAAAGTTGTGACAGTTTCAAGGGATGAACGGGAGCAAGTGCATTTGTATGTTCTGCACAATGACATTGAGGTTGAGCCGTATGTTGAAATGCACAAGGATGTTCTCCGAGGTTTAAATCTGAATAGAAATGAAAGTTGAATAGTACGTGAGCACAATCGAAGTTTTATAACATGGTTCAAGGATCACATATTTTCAAAATTTTATTCTGATCCCGCTTCAATAACAAAAAGGTTGAGATGTTTAGCATATGGTCCAAGTTTGCATGTGTTTTCTTATAGCGCATACGCAATTAATGGATACGCATTTTATACCAAAGAACAAGATGATAAAAGTACAATGCAAAATATTGGTGTTATCATGCTCGCTGAAGCAATGCACATTTCAAGTGTGAAGGACTTAAACCTCAAATATGCAAATCTGTCATATTTTGGGGTTATCGAGCGCATTTGGGTGTTTGATTATGAGAAGTTTCAGATTCCTATCTTTTGATGCAAGTGGGTTGAAAATACTAGTGGCATACGAATGGATAAGTCAGTATTTTTGCAAGTGGATCTTAATAAGGTGGGGTATAAAGATGAGCTTTTTATTCTATCCACGCAAGCTAAACAAGTGTTCTATGTCACTGATTCGACAAGCACAAAATGGTCTATATTTCTTTTTTCTAACAAAGTAATCGATGATAACATTGGAGATCAAGGCGATGTTGATGTTGAGAAGGAATATTATATTATAGATGATCAAGATGAAAATATTAGAGGGGACGAATTATATATTAGAAATGATCATAACGAGGGAATTTGGATCAATCCATCCGTCCGTGTTGTTAAGAGACAAGTAAACCATGTTCCAACAAAGAAAAGAAAAAGATGTTAGTGACAAAGGTACTTGTAAAATTACATATTATATAATTCAATAAAATTATATATATATATATATATATATATATATATATATATATATATATATATATATATATATATATATATATATATATATATATATATATATTTTATTATTTATATATTTATTATTTATATGTTTTTCTTTTCATATATATTTGTCATTCATTTCGTAATGTGGTTTTTCTGAATTACAGGTATTATGGCTACCAACGAGGAGAAATCACATGATACTTCTAAACATGATGGAAATAAACCAGCACAAGACGTGGAAGGAGATATTACAAGAGGAATAACGATTATGAAAGGAATCATTCGTGCGAGAGATAAAGGTATAAAGTATGATGTGCATTGGAATAAAACAGATCAATTAATTGAGCCTAACGGTGGGATGTTGACAAGTTACATTGGAGCATTAGTTCGTTCGCAAATTCCAATCACTTGCGATAATTGGAGAATTCCTTCGTTAAAATCGGCTAAAGAAAAAATATGGAGCGAGATACAAGTATGATATCTAATATTTTTTAATTATGTCTTTAAATTACTTATACTAACATACTATATGTATGTTTATTTGTTTGCAGAGATCTTTTAATATTGATGACGACCGGAAAAAAATATTGTCTTCAATTGGCCGGAAAACGACTAAGAGGATTTAGAGCGTTTTTAACGAACAAGTTTCTTAAAGATTTTGATTGAAAATTTGTCGAATCAGAGCGTCCAAAGAAGTATGCTGATCTGATTTCAGTTGAAAAATGGGAAACATTTATTGCCAAGCGAAGAACCCAAGAATTCCATGTAATTCTAACTTATCATGAACAATGTATATACTTCTTCCATATGAGTTCTGATATGACTTAAACTTGTTTTTCAGGCTGTGAGTGACGTAAATCGGCAACGAGCATCAAAACTCGCGTATCCATAAAAAAAGGGCGTTTGCGATATGCACGCTTACAACAAAAAATAGTAAGTATATATAAATGCTTTAATATGATATAGTTAGAATACGAGAAAAGTGAATCTTATTATCTGTCTTATTGTGTAGTTAGAAGAGGAGAAAAGTGACACAAAATCTCTTTCGGACCATGTTTTGTGGAAGGCTACTCATGTGAGTCGTTCAGGAAGAAGTTCAACAAGTATTTGAGCAATGTGTAAGTACAACATTAGTTCTGTCATAAACTCAAATGCGTACAATATATTTATGCTTTATCTATATTTCAAGAGAGTCTATCCCGGACTATAACTGCAACTGAGGACGATGATTGCAGGAGTGTACTGAGTCGAGTGTTAAATATTCCTGAGCATTCTGGGCGTGTGAGGGGTAAGGGATTTGGTGTCAGTCCAACAAAATTGTATAAGCAGCCAAATAATAAATATCCTAGCAATAAACAAGTGATGGAGTCGTTGGAAGAATTGAAAGCTCAAATTTGTGAATTGCAAAAGGACAAAGAGAGATGCATGTCAGAAAGGCGCGGTCTAGAGTGTAAAGATACTAGTGACAAAGATAGTATCAACTGTAATTTTCAGCAGAAGCTTCCCGAGGTAATTATATATATTACATTAAAATTAATTTAGCATAATTTTATTAATTGACACATTAATTATATTCATTATTTGTTTAGGGCATTTCACCTTGTCGGCTCTATTTATCGTCAACGACTTATCGCATGGTTGGCAAGGGAAAAGTGCATAACACTTTGAGAGACTTACTTCACCATAAATCGCTCCCTGCTGAATTTTTGAAAGTATCGGTTGATATTGCTTTAGAGGGGGTGCGTTGTTGCCTATACCAGATGATGTTTCGGATGCAACATTGGAGGGAGACGCAAAAGGATCGTATGTTGTATGGCCGTCAAATCTCATTTTCATAGATGATGAGGTAGGTTGAACACCATTATGAACCTTGTAGTATTCAAATGTTTTACGACCCATACATGTAAGTTATTCTTAAATTTACGTACCATTTATTTACATGATGATCTTAGACTCCTACAAAATCCAAATCAAAAGATAAGGGGGTTGTGCGGAAAACCGACTCAGCTGTGTTGCACCCCAAAATTTGCTCAACATCTTTTACCTGGTTTATGTTTCATTGCATTATCATTTGCATAGTTCTATCATTTGCATATCATGGCATATCATTCATCCAACAGGGGATCAAGTGTGATTATTATCAAGAGAAGCCTAGCAAGAAATCTTATCCAAGCTTGAGAAGTCATCCAAGTCATCAGGAGGTGGTGGGAAGTCTTGATCACCTGAGGACCATCAATGGGATGTGAAGCATGAGGTGTGAATATGAGATGTGTATAGAGCTCATGGAGTGCCTAGAGAGACATGTTGGAGCTAAATCAAGTCATTGTGTCAAATGCAAGAGCCACAGTTGGATTGCAGAAAATTAGGGTTTCATCTGGATCAACCCTAGGTCAATTGTGCAATTGAAAAGCATTCAAGCCTACTTTGAGGTCATGGAGTTCATGGAATGATGTGATAAGACATTTGTGGTGTTGTTCCAAGATTAAATCAAGAATAATCAAGAATGTGGGAAGTTGCTAAATTAGGGTTTCAGTGCAAATTACCCTGTTTAGTGCCTAACTTCAAGGCCACATACGTCAAGATACAAGTTTCAAATGGATCTTTGGCAAACATGAAACTTGTATAGCATCTCAATAGCTTTAATTTGATTACTAGAAGTCCTCAAGGGGAGTTATAGAACTCAAGTTATGGTCCAGACAAGTTACAAGTCCTCAGATGACACTGAAATTTGTCTGTGAAAATCATCTGACTTCAAGGCTATTTTTGACCAAGAAGGATGTTTCACTTGAACTTTTGGTCAACATGAAGTTGTTCCTCATGATCTTATCTTTCTAAATTGTACTAGAAGTCTTCCATCTGATTTGTAGAACTCAAGTTATGAGGTTTACAAGTCAGGGGTATTTTGGGAAAGTGAGATTATAGGTCATTTTTAAGCATAGGCCAAAATCTCCAACTTGCAAGCTTCAAATGGAAATTTGTTCAACATGGAACTTGCTTAAAATGATGTTTTGAGTGCAACCAAGTGGTCATGAGAGTTTGGTTTGGCTCATATCAAAAAGTCATTTGAAATGGTTTGAAAAGGAAGAAAATTCAAATGATTAAAGGAGGGAAAATGTGATTTTTGAGTTAGATGACCAAAACCAAGCAAATGAGTACATTTTATGATTGGAAATTTCATTTTGAACACTTTGGCACTTTTACATTTTTGATTTGAGGCATAATTCCATGACTTACCATGTAGTTGCTTCACTTGTAAGTTACATATGCAAAATCATACACAAGGCAATTCAGGCCAATTTCTCCATCCAAACTCATTCTAAATGACATGTGCAAGGTGTGAGAAACTTCTAGAACCAATGCAAAGCTTGCAATACACGACTGTCATAGTGAATTTGGATGAGAAAACCAGAAAATGCAAACCACTGTTTTGGGCTTCAATTTGGATCCAAAGGCCCATGAAACTCTTCTATATATTCATTAGAATGAGTTCAGATCATTTTAGAGCATCATTTCGCGCCAGAGCAAGCAAGAGCAAGTGAATTTTCTCAGCTGCCACTTGAAATTGAATTCTGAGTTTGGAGCCAATTCAAGCCAAATTGAAGTGTGCAATCTCTTCCTTCTGGATCATTGAAGCTATCTGGAGCATTTGGAAGCAAGCCACGAGCTCTAAGTACCTCTGTTTCAAGATCTATACCAGGTTTGCATTTCTCAAAATTCAGCATGATTTAGCATGAGATGATTAGAATTGAACTTGTGGTTAGGATCTACAAATGACATAGATCATTTTAGGCTTTATTTGGACCCAATTGGTGATGATTGAAGATGACATAGCAGATCTGTTTGGACTTGAATCTCTTGATTCATAAGGTTTTAATGCTAGTTGTTTAGATCAGGTTGATGTACACAACGAGATGAAGAGATCTATACCATTAATTTTGAGTTTAGTGAGAGTTGTTGATGATGCTATTTCTGAAACTTGAATCGTGTTTGACTATGTGGTGAGAATTAGAGCATTTTGATGATGGATTTGGAATGTACGTGAAAAACTGAGTTGATTTGGTATATAGTTTGTTATTTTTGGTTGTCTGAACCTGGACTCTCGCTGGAGAAGACGACCGGAGTCTTCTCCGGCCACCATGAACCACCAGCCTGAATCTCCACCTGGCCTGCCTGAGATTTGGAGAAGATGAGTCATGGACCCTTGGATCATCACTTGACCTTTGACTGCAGCCAAGATCCGACGCACATGACTTAGAGTTGTTTTTGAATTTCTGATAGCAAAACGCTGCGTTTAAATAAATGAGGTGGTAAGCTGTGGCGCGTCCAGATCTTTGACTAGTCTCCTGATCCAACCATCCATGTTTAATTCTGATTTTAATTTTTTTTATTTCATTTTGTTTTATTTTAATGGTTTGTTGATTCCAAAAATCATATTAATTCCAATTTTGATCAGAAAATTATTTTAAAAATATCCTCATGATCCTTATGGAATTTGTGATTTTCTGGGATTAACAAAATACAATTTCATGCATTTTTCAATTTAATTTGATTTTCCTTATTTTGTTTAATTCTTTTAATTTTGCATAATTGCTCACCTGTTTTGTTGAATTTAGTTCTTCCAATTGATAATGAGTTTGGCCTTGATTGTTTAGTATGTGTTAGGGTAGACATGTATGTTCCCTTAGAATTTTTGGTGGATTTTTAGAACAACATTAAGTTCTGTTTTAGGTGTTGAGATTAGGACCCTCCCAAAATTGTGGATCCCTTTGACCTATTTCACTTTAGGAATTGTTTAGATAACTTAGAAGTTGATTTAGGCTTCAATCTTTTTACACTAGGTTGTTCAAACATGTAGGTTCACCTAGGAATTTAATTAGATTTTTGCAACTTCATTTTCTATTTTAGGTGTATTTTACAATTGGCTTGTGTTTGTGGTTTCCTCTCTTGAGTGCTTTGGATTGTTTGGTTTGGTTGGCTGCTTTGGAGTGGGTTTAAGCTTGAGTTCTTTTTGGTGGAGCTTTTGGATTCATTGAAGATGCTTGGGATTGAAGATTGGAGCTTGGAGTTGAAGGATTTTTCCTCTTGTGGAGCTTTTTTAGGAGCTTAGGAAATTAGGGTTTTAGGAAGTGCCTTAGACCTAGTTTTGATTCTTTCTTCAAACATGAAGTGCATTGTTTGCCTCTATTCTATCCAATGACATAAAGTACTTCTTGGGAAGCTCCATCTCTCCTTAGGAGGGATGAGTGGTATGCCCAAGTGAGTAGAACTTTGAGGATACCTTTCATTTGAAATGCTGAGTTCTTAGTGATTTCCCTTGGTTGTCATTAAGTTTCTTAACATTATAACTTGATCTTGTTGATTGATCCTCTTCTTGGAGTGTGCTTGTTGAAGCTTGAAGATAGAAGCTTGCTTGAAGATGAAGCCCTGTCTATCAACTTTGCTGTCTTTGCTGTTTAGAGCTTGCTGTTGCTGACTGCTGTAGGAGTTTGGTGCTGCTACTTGGGTTGCCTCCTCTGTGTCTTTTGTTTTTCTCTGTATGGTTTGTTTGCTTGTGTTGATTACCTCTAGGTTTGAGGTGGAGCTTATCTCCTTTTGCCTGTTGTCTTCTCCCTTGCCTCTCTTATATTGCTGCATTACATACTGTTTACTGTTTACTATTTACTATAATTGCTTGCTGTCTTTTGCTGTTTATCCCCTAGGATCTCTGATTTCCTCTGTGCAAGAGGGAATTATGACAGACATTAGGTTTCTGACCCATGCATGATAACTGTAGGTAGATTCCCTTTCAACCATAGTTTTAGGGTGTCTCTTTCCTCCTCTCAAAACAATTCAGAAAACACAGTAATAAGGTTAATTGAAGTCGTGCGTTACGAGCCTTAAGCTATCTGGGAAAAGGTTGGTGGAGGGTCTCTCTCCAGTAATCTGGATGTTAGTGTGGTACCCTTTGGGTGACATACGAAGCGTTCACTCCTGGGTCATAGTCTCTAGTGCGACTGAGATTGCAAACATCCTAAAAAACAGTTCTTTCGTAAAAAACTCAAACAAACATTCAAACTCTGTTTTTGTCCGCTTAGACCTTAATCAGGAAAACCCTTTTCAGAAGGAGATAAAAACTGTCAGACAAGCTTGTGTCTTCTGTAGCCCGAACTACGTTTGCTATGATCTTTCATGCCGTATGAAAGTACGTAGGCACAAGATGCGACATCTTGGCGAGCAACCTTCCCCATAACCCGTAGTTAGGCGAACTACGTTGACTCTGATTTCTCGTTCCAGACGGGAATACGTAGGCATAAAGTGCGATACTTTGCCGAGTCGTTTTCTTTTCTTTTTAACCCAGACCTGTAGAGTAGATAGAATAACACACCTTAGATAGAAAACAAGCGTGGATCCCGTCGAGTACGACGGACGTGAGGGGTGCTAATACCTTCCCCTTGCGTAACCGACTCCCGAATCCAGGATTTGGTTGCAATGGCCATTCCTTTCCCTCTTTGCATTAGGTTTACTCTGAGCGTTTCCTTTCCCTCTTATGGGATAAATAACGCACGGTGGCGACTCTTCTGTCATAGCCGACGCCGATTTTCGCAGTAGCGCCAGCTGGCGACTCTGCTGGGGACTCCAACGGTTCCCTATGCGAGTCAATCCTAGCGCTTGTTTTCCCGTCTGGGGGTTTTGTATGTATCTACCTTTCTGCCTTTACTTTCAGTATTATATTATTGTTGTGGTGCTGGGAAAAGGGTTAGAATGAGAGATAAGCCGGACCTAGGTTTGACTTTGCACATAGACTTAGAAGTAGAGAGTAGTGGTTAGCCTGCTTGCTTAGCTTGCACCAACTAGCCGCGAAATCTACGCTCGGACGAGATTCTCTTTGATGCTTCTTGCTTGGCCCTTAGGGCTCGACAAGTTGTCTGACCCGAGGATTGTCGACTCTGGGGACCTATCAATTGGGATTCAGCTAAGTGACGCCGCTTCAAGGGATGATGATGCCACACCTTCTGGGTATCGTATCATCTCTCTTGAAAGTCTGTGACGTTGAACCCGCATAGGATGTCGTACCTCGTCTGTGAGTTAAGTACATACCTGTGAAGGGTAGGTAGGTCTGTTTGCAGGAAACCTTTGACCTCAGAGCACCTGGTTTATCTCTGTCAGGGAGATGTGGTTACAGGGTTTTTTTGAGTGGTTGGTTTGGTTTGAGGCAAAGATTTGATGGTTCTCAGGCTTCAGTATAGAGCAGCACAGTTCATCAGCATTGCACTTGATCTCCTGTTTGCATATGCATGTGCATTTTCATGTTTTCATTTCATTAACGTGTATTTATGTTGCAGGTGTGATCATTCCCCTCTGATTCTAGTGTATCTTCTGGCCAGACATGGAGTCCATGAAGAGGACAATTGCTTACCGGTTGCATTCACCAGATATCAGTTCCTTGCTGGGATTAGTTGCTCTAGCAGATGAGAGAGTGAGGGTTGAGTTCAGAGTATCTTATGGGAGATTGCTTAGTTTGTTGTACAGGCTTTCAGCATTTGAGACGACTGGGGTGTATACTTTGATGCAGTTTTATGAGCCTCAGCTGAGATGTTTCCTGTTCCCCGACTATATTCTGGCACCCACTTTGGAGGAGTATTCTGCTATGTTGGGAGTTCCTGTGTTAGACCAGATGCCCTTTATACATGTTGAGGCTGAGCCTGAGTTGGCTACACTTGCTGAGATTGTCAGTTTAGACGCTTCTGGGTTCCCTGGAGGTTTGGTCAAGCTGAACGAAGCTTATGGTTTTCACTTGTCTGTCCTGGTTGAGAAGGCTACACAGTGCGCGAAGAGTGGATGTTGGGTTGCCTTCAGTGCCATTCTAGCTGTCTGCATCTATGAGATTGTCTTGTTTCCTAATGTGCCAGACTTTGTTGACTCAGATGCCTTCTTGATTCTTGCCTCGAAGAATCCAGTTCCTACTCTCTTGGGCGATGTTTATCATTCTATTCACTATAAGAATGAGAAACGTCGTGGCAAGAATGTTTCTTGCTGTCTTCCTCTCTTGTACAGGTGGTTCCAGGGACATCTTCCAAAGACATGGCCTTTTGTTGATGCTGTTGATATTTTGGATTGGTCTTCCCGGTTGATGGCGCTGTCTGCTGAGAACATCATTTGGTTTGATCGGAGCATGCTTGGCACTGATATTGTATATAGTTGCAGTGGCTTTCCGAATGTCCCTTTGATTGGACGAAAAGGCTGTATTAACTATAACCCTTCTCTGCTGGTAAGACAGTTTGGTTATGCCTTGAGAGATCCTCCTATTGAGATAGAGATACAGGAATCTCTGTATCTCACGGGCTTATTAGACGAGGCTGTTTTGATCAGGTTGAGACATGCATGAGCTACCATCCATAGGAGAGGGAAAGCTTTGCTTGGTAAGAGCAATAACAAAGTTTATGATCCTTATTTGGCTTGGATCCACGAGAGAGCTAGTATTTCCTTGATGCCATATCATGTTGTGGAACCTCTGTATATTCCGGTGGTTGAGGTACCTACTTCGGTAGAGATTGAGAAATATAACAAATTGTTGGCTGAAAACGAAGAATTGAGAAAAGCCAATGATGAGTTAGAGAAAGAGATCTTCCAGTTGTGTCATGAGAAGAATAAAGCTACCTTCACGGTGAAGGAACAGACTGAGTTGATTAATAGGTTGGGTTCAGATTTGACTGAAGAGACCAACAAGAGAGAAAAAGTGGGAGTAGCCTTGAACGGTGTTAGCAAGGTGCTTTCTTCCAAGAAGGAACTCTTAAACAAAGCTTATTCCCGACTCGACAAGTGGGAAACATTGTGGAATACCACGCTTACCAAGCGAAAGGAGCGTGAGGATGAGCTGAAGCTGCAGATTGCCATGCTAGAGGCGCAGATTAGAGCCCAGGATACCAAGATTGCTGAAGAGACATCAATTAGGAGCGCTGTTGAGCTTAGAGTAAGTGACCTTGGCAAGGAGCTGAGAGGTTGTGAATTGAAGGCCGGCTTCAAGAGATGCAGACTCGACGAGTGTTTTGGTGAAGGAACCTGCAAGGACGACGCCAAAAAGCTGAGATCCACTGCTGAGCGACATGCATTACTGATACAGGAGCTAATCTCCAGACTAGGTCATTCGGAGACGTTGGGGATATTGGAAGATGTCAGAGCGCGCCATTTGGCCTGATTTATCTTTGCTTTGCTTTTGTTATCCGTACCTGTATTTTGACCATCGCCAGGCTTGTTGGCCGAGGTCTTTTCAGCTGTATTCAGTTGTATCTTTGTACTTGGCCTCTTGGTATTTGTCTATGTATGAGGTTTTTCTGATTCCTTGCTTGGGACTCCGTTGTCGTGATGGCCTTCTCTCTGAAACTAGAATCGGGGGGGGGGGGGGAGATAACATGTAGCATACTTATACATTTGCATCTGCATACTCATATTGCATGACCGGTTTTTTTAAAACCTGTATCTTATTTCCTGCATCTCACAGGTTTCAGGATTGACAACCAGAGAACGCATTGTTATTCTACTAGGAACAACTGCAAGAGAATCACGGATCAAGTTCAAGTCGAGATGCAGGAAATTCGTGAGAAGTTGGCACTTTTCATGCAAGCAATGGAAACTGTGGTCAAGGGCCAGGAGAATCTCCAGACTCTGGTGCAACCGCTGCTGGTGCGGGCGAATGGAAATACTGATTATCACTCTGTTGGAACCCCTCGCAGGGAGGATGGGATACCTACAGTGGTCGTTCCCACAAGTGGTGGAGTTGGTGCCGGTGATGGAAATGGCAATGGAAATACTGGTGCTGGTGCTGGTAATGGTAACACTGGTACTGGAAATGCTGGAAATGGTGATGGGAATGTTGTTAACAATACTGGCAATGCTGGAGATGATAATCAAGGGTTCGGTGACAACAATGGTTTTGGAAACAATAACCAAGGGTTTGGCATTGGTAATCATGATGGTAATTTTGGTTTCAACAATCAAGACTTTGGCTATGGTAACAACAATCAATGGTATGGAAACGGTGATATTGGCCTTGGTAACATGAACAACAACGGTGCTGGGATGGTTCCTTTCAACACTGGTTATAGACTAGGTGGGGTCAACCAAGGATTCGGTAACAGAGGACGGGATCCTATTTTCAATCAACGGGGATATGGCCATAACACTGGTTACGAGGGATATGGCAATGAAAATTTGAACTGGGGCGAGGATCGTCAGGAAGATGCCTTCTCCGGACAAGGCGTGGGATTTGAAAGGCCTAATGATAATGATAGGAGGTTCAAAATGCTGGAAGAGAAGATCAAAGGGATAGCCAATCAGAACTTTGCTGGGTTAGATATGACTACCATGGGACTAGTGCCTGAGCTGAGGGTGCCTTTGAAATTCAAAGCTCCAACATTTGACAAGTATAAGGGGATACATGCCCTAGAGTTCATGTACGTTCTTACTACAGAAGAATGTCTGCATACTCTGATGACGAGAAGATGCTTATGCATTTATTTCAAGACAGTTTATCGGGACCATCGCTGGAATGGTACATGGGACTGGAGCCCACCCAAATTAGAAGCTGGAAAGAATTGGTTGATGCTTTTGTTAAACATTACCAATATAATAGTGACTTGGCGCCAAACAGGGTTTAGATGCAGAGTTTGTCTCAGAAGAATGGTGAGAGCTTCAAGGAGTATGCGCAGCGCTGGTGCGATATTGCGGCTAGGGTTCATCCCCCGTTGGTCGAAAGAGAGTTGATTGATATGTTTATTAGAACATTCTCTGGAATGTATTACGACAAATTTCTTAATGTCTCGATGGGTAGTTTCTCCGACATGATTCTCATGGGAGAACGGATTGAAAACAGAATTAAGATTGGGAAGATTCAGGCAGGTGAGTCCACCTCAGCTGGAGGTGCAAGGAAAGTCTTTGGTGGAAGGAGACAAGGCGACGCCAGTGCGGTATATGGTGGTCGAGGTCGTGGAAGAGGTAGGAATCAGTATCAGCCACAACAAGTTGCTAGTGTTACTATCCTGATACCTCAGCAAAAACAACAACAGCAACAGCAACAACAGCCGCAGCAACAGAGAATGCACCCTGCCAGCGTAGAATTCAAAAGGGTAGGCCGAAGAGAGTATTTGAAGCACCTCCTTCGACTTATGCTGAACTGCTTCAAACGCTGTTGGGTTTGAATTTGGTTGAAAAGAGAACGATGGCCCCGTTGACGGGCACTCCTCCATTTGGTTTTGACGCTGGTAAACATTGTGATTTTCATTCCGGGGCGCCCAGACATGATATTGAAGGTTGCCATGCTTTCAAACACAAGGTTCAAGATTTGCTTGATAGTAAGGCCATTAACTTTGGTCAGGAGGGTCCAAATATTGTACAACAACCCATGCCAAATCATGGAGTGAATGCTATCATAATGGAAGAGAATTTGAACTTGGTTATGGATGTGAATGAATTGAAGACACCGTTGAGTTGTGTTAAAAACAGATTGTTGAAAGGGGGTGTATTCCCCGGATGTGATGAATATTGTCTGGATTGCTAGACCCAACCAGAGGGTTGCGCTGATTTGAAAAGAGGTATCCAAGCCATGATGGATGAGGGGATTTTGCAATTTGATTGGACTACTGTTGAGAAGCCTGTTGAGGTATTGTTTGAAAAGCAGGGTGAGATTGCGACTGTTACGATCCCAAGGAAGACTATTACGATATCGGCGCCCGCCAAGCGGCCGACTATCACAATAACAAAAGCGGGACCCGTTCCTTTTGAGAGTACAAAAGCTGTTCCATGGACATATGGGTTAAAAGCGTACTGTAATGGAGAAAAGATTGAGGTGAATAGCCGACCGACAGGGGCAGTTGACAATGTTGTTGGAACGGGAGGCATGACCCGTAGTGGAAGAATCTTCACCGCACCTGAAGTTGAAGCAGAGAGAATTGCTAAAGGCAAGGCCAAGGTGAATGAAAGTGGACCATCCCAGTTGAAAGAGAAAGACACGTCGCTCAAGGACGTAGAAGAGTTCATGAGGCTAATTCGCAAGAGCGATTATTAGATTGTTGAGCACTTACAACAGACACCCTCAAAAATTTCAATCCTATCTTTGTTGCTTTGTTTTGAGGCTCACCGAAATGCTTTGTTGAAGATATTGGACACGTCATTTGTACCTCAGGAGGTTTCTGTCAACCAGCTAGAGGGGGTACTGGCGCATGTCAATGCTGGACATAGTTTGGGTTTCACTGATTTTGATCTAACACCCAGAGGCCGAGAGCATAATATGGCTTTGCACATATCGGTGGAATGTCGGGGCACCGTAATGTCGCATGTTCTTGTGGATACCGGATCATCTCTGAATGTATTACCTAAGAAGGCTATGATGAAGTTGGATATCTGGGGAATTATTTGCACGCCAAGTGACTTGGTTGTGAGGGCGTTTGATGGAACGAGAAGGTCGGTGTTTGGATCGATAACGTTGTCGTTGCAGGTCGGGCCGGAAATATTTAACACTGAATTTTATATCATGGATATTCATCCAACTTATAGCTGTTTACTTGGGCGTCCATGGATACACTCTGCAGGGGCTGTGACGTCCATGCTGCATCAGAAGCTTAAGTTTGAAGCCGGTGGTGGCATCGTTACTATTTGTGGGGAAGAGGACATCTTGGTCAGTCATCTCTCATCATTCAAGTACGTTGAGATGGATGGAGAAATCCACGAAACGCCCTGCCAAGCCTTCGAAGGGTTGCAAATCAAAGACAAGTCTAGTGTTCCCAGCAAAGTACCAGAGGTTGCTGTGGCTTCATACAAAGACGCGCAGGCGTTGGTTCAGACTGGTGAGACCAATGGTTGGGGTCAAGTACTGGAAATTCCTGTCAAGATGGACAAGTTTGGACTAGGGTATCGCCCAACATCAGCATCTTCTTCACAGAAAGCACCTAAGTTCAAAGGACCGGTGGTGATTACTTCAAAGGGAGTCTGCTTTGAGACGATTAATGCTGTTTCCAACTCTGAAGACGGAGATAGTGATTGCGACATGGACGCGCGGATCAAGCCTAGCGTGCCAGGACAAAGTCTCTGCAACTGGTCCATCCGAGAAATTATCCCAGTGACTACAAAACAGTAATGATTTGTTTTCTTGATTATTGTATAATCCTGTGTCCTACCCGGGGCATAGTGATTTTGTTTTAGGGCCACCTGCTTATGTGTATGCACTGTTTAACCATTGAATAAAGGCGTTTTTCTCATACAAATTTTGGTGCTCCCTGTTTTTCCTGTTTTTATTTTAACAATAAATGGAAACGTGGTTATGAGCTTTGTTTGCACTCATTTGAAGCATTTAACCATTTCCTTTGCAGGATTCATATTTCAGATGACACCGAACACGAACTTCCTATGACTCGCTTTGACTTCGAGCACCCGATATTTCAAGCTGAGGAAGAGATTGTTGAGGATAGCGACCTTCCAGAAGAGCTGACTCGACTGTTGAAACAGGAAGAAAGAATCATTCTGCCTCATCAGGAAGAGATTGAGATTATTAACGTGGGGTCCGAGGGAGTTGTCAGGAACATCCGGATAGGGGCTGCACTGCAAAGAGACGTCAAGCAAGGTCTGATTGAGATGTTGCAAGAGTACAGTGATATCTTTGCTTGGTCGTACGAGGATATGCCAGGATTTGATACTGACATGGTTGTTCATCGTCTGCCATTGCGAGAAGAATGTCCGCCTGTTAAGCAGAAACTCAGAAGAACCAGACCAGATATGTCTGTGAAGATTAAGGAGGAAGTTCAGAAACAGTGGGATGCTGGTTTCCTTGCTGTTACAACTTATCCCTCATGGGTCGCCAATATAGTACCAGTACCAAAGAAAGACGGTAAGGTGCGGATGTGCGTAGGCTATCGTGATTTGAATAGGGCGAGCCCAAAGGACGACTTTCCGCTTCCTCATATCGATGTGTTGGTCGATAATACTGCTCAATTCTCCATGTTCTCCTTCATGGATGGCTTCTCGGGTTACAATAAGATAAAAATGGCGCCAGAAGACATGGAGAAAACAACCTTCATTACTCCCTGGGGAACATTTTGCTACAAAGTGATGCCCTTTGGTTTGAACAACGCTGGGGCAACATATCAACGTGCTATGACGACGCTCTTTCATGACATGATGCATAAAGAGATCGAGGTTTATGTTGATGATATGATTGCCAAATCCCAGACGGAGGAAGAGCATTTGGTTAATCTGCTAAAATAGTTCAAGAGGCTTAGGAAATTCAAGTTGAGGCTGAATCCTAACAAGTGCACCTTCGGGGTGAGATCCGGTAAACTATTGGGGTTTATTGTGAGCGAAAAAGGAATTGAGGTTGATCCTGCTAAGATAAAAGCAATACAAGAAATGCCAACGCCTAAAACAGAAAAAGAAGTGTGTGGGTTTTTAGGGAGGTTGAACTACATTGCTCGGTTCATATCTCACCTAACCGCTACATGCGAGCCATTATTCAAATTGTTGAAAAAGAATCAGGCTGTGACCTGGAATGAAGATTGTCAAAAGGTGTTTGAAAAAATAAAAGAATATTTGCAAGAACCTCCAATATTGATACCCCCAGTAGCTGGGAGACCATTGATTATGTATTTGACGGTTCTTGAGAAAAGTATGGGTTGTGTTCTCAGTCAACATGACGATACTGGACGTAAAGAGCATGCGATTTACTACTTGGGTAAAAAGTTCACAGATTGTGAATCCCGTTACTCAATGCTCGAAAAGACGTGTTGTGCGCTAGCCTGGGCTGCCAAACGTTTGAGGCAATACATGTTAAACCATACAACCATGCTAATTTCAAAGATGGATCCGATCAAATATGTATTTGAAAAGCAAGCACTCTCCGGGAGGATTGCTCGATGGCAGATGGTGCTGACAGAATACGATATTCAATATGTTTCTCAAAAGGCTATCAAAGGAAGTGTTTTGTCAGAGTACCTAGCGGAGCAGCCGATTGAAGATTACCAACCAATGAGGTTTGATTTTCCTGACGAGGATATCATGTACTTGAAAATGAAAGATTGTGACGAGCCGTTGCCGGATGAAGGTCCAGAGTTGGGTTCCAAATGGCAGTTGATATTTGATGGCGCTGTTAACTCCTACGGTAGTGGAATAGGGGCAATTATCACTACTCCTCAAGGGACGCACATTCCCTTTACTGTCAGATTGACCTTTCCAGTTACCAATAATGAGGCCGAATATGAGGCGTGCATCATGGGTCTTGAGGAGGCTATTGATTTGAGAATCAAATATCTTGATGTATACGGGGACTCTACTCTAGTGGTCAACCAGATTAAAGGAGAATGGGAGATGCGGCAGCCCAATCTGATACCCTATATGAATTATGCAAGGAGATTGTTTCCTTTCTTTGATAAAGTAGAATTGCATCACGTGCCACGAGCAAAAAATCAGATGGCCGATGCTCTTGCGACATTGTCTTCAATGTATAAAGTTAACTTCTGGAATGAGGCTCCCAGGATTGTTATCTCTCGCCTTGATAGGCCCGCCTTCATATTCGCCATTGAGGAAGCATCCGATGGCAAGCCGTGGTATTTTGATATCCAAAATTTCCTAAAGACCAAAGAGTATCCGGCTGGGGCATCCAGTCGTGATCAGAAGACTCTTAGGAGATTGGCTGGCAATTTCTATTTGAATCCAGATGGCGTCCTGTACAAGAGAAACCATGACTTGGTGTTGTTTCAGTGTGTGGACGAGAAAGAGGCTAAGTTGCTCATGGAAGAGATCCATGAAGGTACATTTGGTACGCATGGTGGTGGATATGCAATGACGAGAAAACTGTTGCGGGCAGGTTACTATTGGCTAACGATGGAAACAAATTGTTTCAAGTTCGCGAAGCGGTGTCATAAATGTCAAATTTATGCGGACAAAATTCATGTGCCTCCGAGCCCTCTGAATGTTATGTCATCACCGTAGCCTTTCTCGATGTGGGGAATTGATATGATTGGGAAGATTGAGCCCACGGCATCAAACGAACATCGGTTCATTTTGGTAGCTATTGATTACTTCACCAAATGGGTGGAAGCAGCGTCATATGCTAATGTCACCAAACAAGTGGTAGCCAGATTTATCAAAAGAGATATTATCTGCAGATATGGAATCCCAGAGCGGATTATCACCGACACGGCTCAAACTTGAATAACAAGATGATGAAAGAGCTGTGTCAAAATTTCAAGATTGAGCATCACAACTCTTCTCCTTATCGGCCCAAGATGAATGGCGCTGTCGAAGCGGCCAATAAGAACATAAAGAAGATTGTTTAGAAGATGGTTGTGACTTACAAGGACTGGCATGAGATGTTTCCTTTCGCTTTGCTCGGTTATCGTACGACGGTACGCACGTCAACCGGGGAAACCCCTTTCTCATTGGTGTATGGCATGAAGGCAGTGTTACCATTGGAGGTTGAGATTCCTTCTTTGATGGTTTTACGCGATGTCTAACTTGATGAGGTAGAATGGGTAAAAGATAGACTGAACCAGCTCAGTTTAATGGATGAGAAGAGACTGGCTTCTCTTGCATATCGTCGGCTGTATCAGAGCCGGATGAAGAAAGCTTATGATAAGAAGGTATGCCCTCGAAGCTTTCAGACGGGCGATCTTGTGTTGAAAAATATTCTCCCACCACAATTAGATCACAGGGGCAAATGGACTCCCAACTACGAGGGTACATATATCGTCAGAAAGGTTTTCTCTGGAGGAGCCTTGTTGTTATCCATCATGGATGGTGAGGACTTTACGTCTCCTGTGAATTCGGACGCAGTTAAAAAATACTTTGCTTAAAGTGACCCGCTGGACAGAAAAAGAGAGTCCAGGAAAAAATGGGGCATCCTGGCAAACCATAAAAAAGGAATAAAAGGTTCGGGCTAAAGTTAGGGATAAAATTGAAAAAATGTACACCCGCGAAGTTGAAAACCTGAAAAGGGCAACTTCGGCAAAAGAGGGTATCCCGGTGAATTGAAAACCCGCAAAGGGCGATTCACGCAAAAGTTAGGGATTGAAAAAGCAAATGACTGCGGTCCGAGTTTGATACTGCATTGCTTGGTGTTTGGGAATACCTGAGGATCGTATATCCAAGACAATCTCTTCCGAAGATCGAGTACCGGGAAAGCGCCAGAGTCGGGCGAGTCATAGGAGAATCAGCTCATGGTGTTTGTCTGTACCACGTTGCCGACATGTATATCAAATTTATTTTGTATCTTTCTTTGTGCTTCTTGTGCATATGTTGTATTTTGCTTGTGCGTAACTTCCTCTTTTCAGGAGTTACATCCAGTGTACAAAACTTTGCCTATTTACAGGCCCATTCAATAAAGCATGTTATTCAGTACTTGATGCTTGTTCTTTACTGTTTGTTTGTGAAAAACGCTGATGTTTTTGATGAACTTTCACTTGCATAAACTTGCTGGCCCTTGCCAATAATTGCTAAAACTTCGAATTGACTGAATGAACGTCACAGATATTAACTCGGATAGATTTTGTTGTGTAGATTTGTGTTGTCTCGTTTGTGTTTTGCAGGGTCCTTATCTTTGAAGCAAACGGTCAGGAATTGTATTCCCCAGCCAAAGTCTCTTGGCGTAGGGCTTGACTTCAGTTGATGTCGTTTCTTAGCAAGTCGTATCTTATCCCTAGAGAGTGGGGAGACGACGCTTATTCCTACCAGATGTGGAATTGTCCTCCCCGAGAGAGTATCACCAGGAATGTCGCCTGAAGAGTATCCTCATGGAAGTTGTCCATAGGATATCCCCAGCAGGTCAAAAGCAATATCCCCGGCAGAGGACGCCTCCCCAGAGGATGGTTATTCCTTTCCCCGCAGGTTGTCATTCTTTCGTCAGGATGATTGTCCTCAGCGGAGTTTGTAGCTCTGAGTTTGTAGACTGTGTCCCGACAGTGTAGTTCTTCCCCCAGAAGGGTCGCATCTTTCCCCAGCAGAGTTTGTGTTTTCTTCCTAGGTGTTTGATCTCTCCTCGACAGAGTTGGATGTTGTTTCTGGCATTTATTTTGCCATAATACTTTGTGATACCCGTTCATTCCCCGCGGAGATGGTTTTGTTCTTAGCCATTTTATACCAGAGTGTTTCTCAGCAGTTTGATCCTGCATTAGCATTTGCATATATCATCATATTCACATCTACCCAAACGCGTAGCATTTCCATGCCGTATGGAGCATTACGCCATTGTCAAACATACGCATTTTGAAACATAAGCCAGGTTGGTTAACCTTCTGTTTTCAAGTGTTGTTTTCCCTGCAGGTGGAGGGAGCTCTTGCTCAGATTAATTACCAGATAAGCAAGGTCTCGGCGTGAGACGTGTAATGGTAATGTTCGTTTTGTCATTATTCCCTACAGAGTTGCTTGGATTAGTTTCTCTTACCCCTCCAGCGGAGTATTTCTTCAAAATTGTTGTTATGACAGTATCAAAAGATTTCGTGAATCATTTTTTGGAAGTTGCCACCTATGTCGAAGTAGGTGTATGGCAGTTTGGATTCAGAAAATCCCCAGTAGAGTCCTTCTCAGATTTGCTGCCATGTCCGCGCCAAGAGTTTGAAGACTGGACCAATATTTTGTTACCCATTTGATTGATGGAGTTAGCTACTGCAAAGATAGGCAGGGAAGCGGTATCCAGAGATATTTTCCCGTAGTGGTGACAGAGTTATTTTCCTGTATTGGGAAGAGTTATTTCCCGTAGTGGTGACAGAGTTATTTTCCTGTTGTTAGATAGAGTTTTTTTCCCGTAGTGGTGACAGAGTTATTTTCCTATTGTTGGACAGAGTTATTTTCCCGTAGTGGTGACGGATTTATTTTCCTGTATTATTGGCAGAGTTATTTTCCTGTATCGTTGGCAGTTATTTTCCCGTAGTGGTGACGGAGTTATTTTCCTGTATTGGGCAGAGTTATTTCCCGTAGTGGTGACGGAGTTATTTTCCTGTTGTTGGACAGAGTTATTTTCCCGTAGTGGTGACAGAGTTATTTTCCTGTATTATTGGCAGAGTTATTTTCCTGTATCGTTGGCAGAGGTTATTTTCCCATAGTGGTGACGGAGTTAGTTCCTGTGTTGTTGGCAGAGTTATTTCTTATTCGTTGATAAAACTATTTCCTCAGTGGAAGTCGCCAAAGTTATTCCCTGTGTTGTTGGCAGAGTTGTTTCCCCAGTAAAAGCGTCAGAAGAGATTGTTATCTGTGATTGACAGTGATTTGCACCTGTGTTGACAGAGATTGTTACCTGTGATTGACAGTGATTTGCACTTGTGTTGACAGTGATTGCTACCCGTGTGGACGGAGTTATTATCCGTAATCGATGGATTATCCCCAGTGGAGTTGTTACCTGTGACTGACAAATATCGTTATTCCAATTATAGACGGAATTGTACCCATGTTGACGGAGTCCTTCCTCGTGTTGACGAAGTTTAGTCCCGTTGTGGACAGAATTGTTTCTCGTAAAGTTAATTCGATGCCTGTGGTGTCACACAGGGAGTTAAAGTTGAAATCAAAAGTTTTATTAGAAGATTGATCAGTTGTTACCGTAACAACTGGGTTCAGCACAACGATTGGTATTCCTCAAGCAGTTGTTGCTGTGTATTTCTGCAGTTGGAAAATTTCCGGGTTTCTTGGTATTCAACCGTCTTTTACCTCGATTGCTTGAAGGCCGTTCGCTCTTCACCCAGTCGGGTCCAAGCCGTTTGAATAGGGGCAGCTATTGCACCCCAAAATTTGCTCAACATCTTTTACCTGGTTTATGTTTCATTGCATTATCATTTGCATAGTTCTATCATTTGCATATCATGGCATATCATTCATCCAACAGGGGATCAAGTGTGATTATTATCAAAAGAAGCCTAGCAAGAAATCTTATCCAAGCTTGAGAAGTCATCCAAGTCATCAGGAGGTGGTGGGAGGTCTTGATCAGCTGAGGACCATCAATGGGATGTGAAGCATGAGGTGTGAATATGAGATGTGTATAGATCTCATGGAGTGCCTAGAGAGCCATGTTGGAGCTAAATCAAGTCATTGTGTCAAATGCAAGAGCCACAGTTGGATTGCAGAAAATTAGGGTTTCATCTGGATCAACCCTAGGTCAATTGTGCAATTGAAAAGCATTCAAGCCTACTTTGAGGTCATGGAGTTCATGGAATGATGTGATAATACATTTGTGGTGTTGTGCCAAGATTAAATCAAGAATAATCAAGAATGTGGGAAGTTGCTAAATTAGGGTTTCAGTGCAAATTACCCTGTTTAGTGCCTAACTTCAAGGCCACATAAGTCAAGATACAAGTTTCAAATGGATCTTTGGCCAACATGAAACTTTTAGAGCATCTGAATACCTTTAATTTTAGTACTAGAAGTCTTGAAGGGGAGTTATAGAACTCAAGTTATGGTCCAGACAAGTTACAAGTCCTCAAATGACACTGAAATTTGTCTGTGAAAATCATCTGACTTCAAGGTTATTTTTGACCACGAAGGAGGTTTCACTTGAACTTTTGGTCAACATGAAAGTTGTTCCTCATGATATTATATTTCTAAATTGTACTAGAAGTCTTCCATCTGATTTGTAGAACTCAAGTTATGAGGTTTACAAGTCAGGGGTATTTTGGGAAAGTGAGATTATAGGTCATTTTCAAGCATAGGCCAAAATCTCCAACTTGCAAGCTTCAAATGGAAATTTGTTCAACATGGAACTTGCTTAAAATGATGTTTTGAGTGCAACCAAGTGGTCATGAGAGTTTGTTTTGGCTCATATCAAAAAGTCATTTGAAATGGTTTGAAAAGGAAGAAAATTCAAATGATTAAAGGAGGGAAAATGTGATTTTTGAGTTAGATGACCAAAACCAAGCAAATGAGTACATTTTCTGATTGGAAATTTCATTTTGAATACTTTGGCACTTTTAGATTTTTGATTTGAGGCATAATTCCATGACTTACCATGTAGTTGCTTCACTTGTAAGTTACATATGCAAAATCATACACAAGGCAATTCAGGCCAATTTCTCCATCCAAACTCATTCTAAATGACATGTGCAAGGTGTGAGAAACTTCTAGAACCAATGCAAAGCTTGCAATACACGACTGTCATAGTGAATTTGGATGAGAAAACCAGAAAATGCAAACCACTGTTTTGGGCTTCAATTTGGATCCAAAGGCCCATGAAACTCTTCTATATATTCATTAGAATGAATTCAGATCATTTTAAAGCATCATTTCGCGCCAGAGCAAGCAAGAGCAAGTGAATTTTCTCAGCTGCCACTTGAAATCGAATTCTGAGTTTGGAGCCAATTCAAGCCAAATTGAAGTGTGCAATCTCTTCCTTCTGGATCATTGAAGCTATCTGGAGCATTTGGAAGCAAGCCACGAGCTCTAAGTACCTCTGTTTCAAGATCTATACCAGGTTTGCATTTCTCAAAATTCAGCATGAGATGATTAGAATTGAACTTGTGGTTAGGATCTACACATGACATAGATCGTTTTAGGCTTGATTTGGACTCAATTGGTGATGATTGAAGATGACATAACAGATCTGTTTGGACTTGAATCTCTTGATTCATAAGGTTTTAATGCTAGTTGTTTAGATCAGGTTGATGTACGCAACGAGATGAAGAGATCTATACCATTAATTTTGAGTTTAGTGAGAGTTGTTGATGATGCTATTTCTGAAACTTGAATCGTGTTTGACTATGTGGTGAGAATTAGAGCATTTTGATGATGGATTTGGAATGTACGTGAAAAACTGAGTTGATTTGGTATATAGTTTGTTATTTTTGGTTGCCTGAACCTGGACTCTCGCTGAAGAAGACAACCGGAGTCTTTTCCGACCACCATGAACCACCAGCCTGAATCTCCACCTGGCCTGCCTGAGATTTGGAGAAGATGAGTCATAGACCCTTGGATCATCACTTGACCTTTGACTACAGCCAAGATCCAACGCACATGACTTAAAGTTGTTTTTGAATTTCTGATAGCAAAACGCTGCGTTTAAATAAATGAGGTGGCAAGCTGTGGCGTGTCCATATCTTTGACTAGTCTCCTGATCCAACCATCCATGTTTAATTCTGATTTTAATTTGTTTTTTATTTCATTTTGTTTTATTTTAATGGTTTGTTGATTCCAAAAATCATATTAATTCCAATTTTGATCAGAAAATTATTTTAAAAATATCCTCATGATCCTTATGGAATTTGTGACTTTCTGGGATTAACAAAATACAATTTCATGCATTTTTCAATTTAATTTGATTTTCCTTATTTTGTTTAATTCTTTTAATTTTGCATAATTGCTCACCTGTTTTGTTGAATTTAGTTCTTCCAATTGGTAATGAGTTTGGCCTTGATTTTTTAGTATGTGTTAGGGTAGACATGTATGTTCCCTTAGAATGTTTGGTGGATTTTTAGAACAACATTAGGTTCTATTTTAGGTGTTGAGATTAGGACCCTCCCAAAATTGTGGATCCCTTTGACCTATTTCACTTTAGGAATTGTTTAGATAACTTAGAAGTTGATTTAGGCTTCAATCTTTTTACACTAGGTTTTTCAAACATGTAGGTTCCCCTAGGAATTTAATTAGATTTTTGCAACTTCATTTTCTATTTTAGGTGTATTTTACAATTGGCTTGTGTTTGTGGTTTCCTCTCTTGAGTGCTTTGGATTGTTTGATTTGGTTGGCTACTTTGGAGTGGGTTTAAGCTTGAGTTCTTTTTGGTGAAGCTTCTGGATTCATTGAAGATGCTTGGGATTGAAGATTGGAGCTTGGAGTTGAAGGCTTTTTCCTCTTGTGGAGCTTTTTTAGGAGCTTAGGAAATTAGGGTTTTAGGAAGTGCCTTAGACCTAGTTTTGATTCTTTCTTCAAACATGGAGTGCATTGTTTGCCTCTATTCTATCCAATGACATAAAGTCCTTCTTAGGAAGCTCCATCTATCCTTAGGAGGGATGAGTGGTATGCCCAAGTGAGTAGAACTTTGAGGATACCTTTCATTTGAAATGCTGAGTTCTTAGTGATTTCCCTTGGTTGTCATTAAGTTTCTTAATATTATAACTTGATCTTTTTGATTGATCCTCTTCTTGGAGTGTGCTTGTTGAAGCTTGAAGATAGAAGCTTGCTTGAAGATGAAGCCCTTGCTATCAACTTTGCTGTCTTTGCTGTTTAGAGCTTGCTGTTGCTGACTGCTGTAGGAGTTTGGTGCTGCTACTTGGGTTGCCTCCTCTGTGTCTTTTGTTTTTCTCTGTATGGTTTGTTTGCTTGTGTTGATTACCTCTAGGTTTGAGGTGGAGCTTGTCTCCTCTTGCCTGTTGTCTTCTCCCTTGCCTCTCTTATATTGCTGCATTGCATACTGTTTACTGTTTACTATTTACTGTAATTGCTTACTGTCTTTTGCTGTTTATCCCCTAGGATCTATGATTTCCTCTGTGCAAGAGGGAATTATGACAGACATTAGGTTTTTGACCCATGCATGATAAATGTAGGTAGATTCCCTTTCAACCATAGTTTTAGGGTGTCTCTTTCCTCCTCTCAAAACAATTCAGAAAACACAGTAATAAGGTTAATTGAAGTCGTGCGTTACGAGCCTTAAGCTATTTGGGAAAAGGTTGGTGGAGGGTCTCTCTCCAGTAATCTGGATGTTCGTGTGGTACCCTTTGGGTGACATACGAAGCGTTCACTCCTGGGTCATAGTCTCTAGTGCGACTGAGATTGCAAACATCCTAAAAAACAGTTCTTTCGTAAAAAACTCAAACAAACATTCAAACTCTGTTTTTGTCCGCTTGGACCTTAATCAGGAAAACCCTTTTCAGAAGGAGATAAAAACTGTCAGACAAGCTTGTGTCTTCCGTAGCCCGAACTACGTTTTCTCTGATCTTTCATGCCATATGAAAGTACGTAGGCACAAGATGCGACATCTTGGCGAGCAACCTTCCCCATAACCCGTAGCTAGGCGAACTACGTTGACTCTGATTTCTCGTTCCAGACGGAAATACGTAGGCATAAAGTGCGATACTTTACCGAGTCGTTTCTTTTCTTTTTAACCCAGACCTGTAGAGTAGATAGAATAACACACCCTTAGATAGAAAACAAGCATGGATCCCGTCGAGTACGACGGACGTGAGGGGTGATAATACCTTCCCCTTGCGTAACCGACTCCCGAATCCAGGATTTGGTTGCGATGGCCATTCCTTTCCCTCTTTGTGTTAGGTTTACTCTGTGTGTTTCCTTTCCCTCTTGTGGGATAAATAACGCACGGTGGCGACTCTTCTGTCATAGCCGGCGCCGATTTTCGCAGTAGCTCCAAGCTGCATTAAAAAAACAGGTACTACTACATTAATTGATATATATGCATAGAAAATGTCAATATAATTATATCCTCCGATTTCAATAGCTTTACGATCTTATACATTAATTACTTAACTTATATGACTTTTAGGTTCATGCTCAAGAGTTGCAACAAGTCAACAAGGGTAAGATGTCTGAATCTATCAAGGTGTCCAACAAAAAAAAGGTCGAGGCAAAAAAGGCATTTGTTACTCGATTTAGGTTGTGCCTTTAAACATATGTAAGAACAACAGATGTGGTGGAGGGTGGCATTCGTCAAATACATATGGAGGAAGGTATTTTCGGTTTTGATTATGCCGAAACAATTGCTAAAGAGGATTTGGATCAAATTTTCCAACATTCTGAATTAGGCATCAGTGTTATGCATTCATACATCAGGTACTCCGATCAATTTTAATTAAATAATTGAACAATTTATTTTCTTATTTAAATGAATATTCTAATGTTGATTATGTTTTTATTTAAGATTCTTGTATGACAAGTTGTTGGTCCCGCATTAATTGACAGAGAGATTCACATTCTTATCTGCTAGCTGTATCAAAGTGCGGTCAATTGATCACACTCCAGATGTAGTCAGAGATTACTTAGTCCAAGCATTTATGGCTGCAGATATAGAGAAGTTGTATTTTTTGCCATATAATATTGGCCATGGGTTAGATTTCATTCTAAATTCATTTATTATAATTATTCGTTTTTTGCCATTCTATATAACATTTCTGTCTAAACTTTTGTCTTATTTTACAATGGACACTGGTTGTTGGTTGCGATTAATTCGATAAAAGAAATAGTGTATTATCTGGATTCATTGGATGATGATCAAACAAAATATCCTGATATGAGGAATATGGTTGTTACGTAAGTGATGAGATATATTGTTCTGAATAATTATCTTTATTTATTATGTGAGATTGTTCTAAATATTCGTTTATATTATGTTAGAGCTATACAAATATTCTGATCACAAAGACAAGCAACAATGCCAAAAAGGAAGGCTAACAACATTAGCTAGATCAGAGTGCATGTATATTTTCACAATTTTGACTGTTATAGTGATTCTACTTGATAAAACTAGTTAAACTATATATCCTGATAAATATTCGTTTGTTTTTTCCATTTACAGTGTCCTCGTTAGTGCAATGGGATTGATTGCGGATATTTTGTATTGAGGTTTATGAAGGAAATTATTCATTCGGGTCAAATAGAGATTCCAAACATGGTATGGATTTATAAGTTATATGATTTATTTTAATATTTAACCGATATTTCATCTGAGTAATTAGTTTTAAAACTAAACCATGCATATTATGTTATATTATGTAGTACTTTGATGAATTCAAGTGTGGTACTTACTCGAAAGACAAATTGGAAGAAATTAAGGAGGAATGACGTCAATACATTCTTGAGTTGAGAATTGTATAAGGTATATATATTGTCTTTCTGTCTTTTGATCATCGGAGTTTATAGAGATTTGTGTTGTTGTGATGTTACACTACAAGAAAATGTGTATTTTCCCTAGTGATTTAGTGACGTGGGAAACATGTAGGAAAAAAAAATGTGTTGCCAAGTGATTCCCACGTCACTAACATATTAAATTAATAAATTGTGTAGTTCAAAAATCTGGAACGAAAATTTGGAAATTGAAGGGGGAGGGAAGTTTGAAATTTTTAAAAATTCAGTTGTGACATGAAAATCACATGGGAAGAAAAAGTCAGAAACTACCCACATGTATTTCACTTCGCAACACACTCACATTAATTATTTCAGACCGTTGCTTTGGCTTTTAGTGGGCAACGGTAATAATAAAATAAAGGGTGAATTTTTCTGACTTGTTTGCCACGTCGCAAATTTCCCAAGGGGAATTCACGTCGCAAATTTCCCAAGGGGAATTCACGTCGCAACTCTGAAAAGTTATTTGTCATTAATTGAAGCAACGTTCTAGAGGAGTATTACCGACCATGAATTCACGTCGCAAATACCGTCCTTGAAATCACGTCGCAAACTTCCCAAGTGGGATCCACGTCGCAAACTTCCCAAGTGGGATCCACGTCGCAACCTCCCTTATAAATACAAATCCCAGAATTTTGTCTTGGCACTTCGTATGCAAATCCCAGAAGCTTCTTCTTCCCCTTTCTTCCTTCATACTGCTTGCTTATTCCTTTTCCTTATGCTTGCTGCCTCCAAACCCAACTCCATTTTTATTTCATAAGACCAAAATTTTAAGGTGAAATATTTGTTGATTTTGTGACTCTTTTATGTTTCCTTTTATTTTATATATTTGTTATTATTAACTGTTAATTTTTTTTTTTCAGATCTAACATTGATTTTTAAGAAATCTCATTGGAAGAGTTTTAAAAGCTTGCAAAGAGGTATTTCAGCAATTAAATTTGTTTATATTTATTGTTGTTGTTGTTAATATTATTTTAGATTTTAGGTTAGAAAATTTTAGGTTAGAAAATTTTAGATTTTAGATTTTAGGTTAGAAATATTGTGATAATGTATTGTATATTGTGTTTGTTGTTGTTTTAAATTTGAGAAAGCAAAAATAAAAATAATATATTATTTGATTTTTAATTTAAAAAATAGATTATTTATTTGAAACAAATTAAAAAAACAGATTTAATTTAGTAAACATAATATATATTATGTTGTGTTATGTATATATATTTTTAAACAGATTTTTAATTAAATAATATGTTGTGTGATTTTTAGTAAATCAATTATACCTATTATAGAATAATATATATTATTAAATAGTTAATATAATTTAGTAAACATATAATATATATTATTTTAATAAAACAGTTTTTAAAAATAATAAAACAGTTTTTTAAATAATAATAAATTATTAATTTAATGAATATAATAAATTATTTTAGTAATAAAACAGTTATTATTTTAGTAAACATAATAAATTATTAATTTAATGAATATAATAAAACAGTTTTTTTAATATATAGTGAATATATATTATGAATATAAAAATAATGAATATATATTATTTTAAAATATATTATAATGAATATATATTATTAAAAAAATAATGAATATAAAAATATTGAATATATATATATTATACTTTGAAAAAAAAAGAATATATATTATACTTTAAATATGTTATTATATTAGTATAATATATTATTTTAGTGAATTTATATTATACTTTAAAAATAATGAATTTAAAACAGTTTTTTTAATAATAAAACAGTTTTTTAATATATATTATTTTAGTAAACACAATAATGAATTTTTTTTTTATAATTAATTTAAATAGTGAAGTGGATCCCATGTCACTAATTAGTGACGTGGGAATCACATGGGAAGAATATTAATTCAATATGGTTTCCCACGTGAAAACTAGGTCACAACTTTGTGAAGTGGATATCACGTGGGTAATAAAATATAATTGTGTCAGCCAGCGTGCAGAGAAAATTGGTAAAGTAATGTTCCCACATGGTTTTCACGTCACTAATTAGTGACTTGGTTTTCACGTGGGAACATTTCCTCTTTCTTTTGTGGTTTGCGACGTGGTAACCATGTGACAACTTTGTGACGTGTTTACCACGTGGGAAAAAGTTCCCACCTTTGCATTTCTGACGTGTTTTACCCACGTCGCAAATTTTTTTAGTGAAGTGGTTTTTATGTTAGTGACGTGAATATCACTTGGGAAACTGCAGGATTTCTTGTAGTGTTATGTACATACTATTGGATAATTATATTTCTGGAAGTCGTATGTAGTTTTGGAATTTGTTGATATACTTAAATCTAGAAGTTAGTTGTTGTGAGGATCCAAAAATATGGAATTTGTAATTATATGTATAGTGAATGTATTTGTAAAGTAATCGGTTTTGTAATTATATGTATAGTGAATGTATTTGTGAAGTTGTTGTGATGATCAACTTGTGTTGAATTATAAGCAGGTTTATGTGTTGAATTACAACGATTATGGTATATATAAGGCCAAAGTGTTGAAATAAAGGTCTGTGGTGAATGTAATTGTTATAAGCAGGTTTATCAAAAAAATCATAAAAGCGCTGCTAAAGGTATTCAGTAAATACACTTTAGGCAGCGCTTTTCAAAAGCGCTGCTATAGGGGGGAATAGAGAGCGTTTTTTTGCAAAAGCGCTGCTAAAAAGTATTCAACAAATACACTTTAGGCAATGCTTTTTAAAAGCGATGCTAAAGGTGGGGGGATAGAGAGCGCTTTTCTGGAAACGCGCTGCTAAAAGTGGGCCTATAGCAGCACTTTTTACTTAAAAAAAGCGTTGTCTTTACCTTTAGCGGCACCACTTTAGGCAGCGCTTTTAAGCGCTGCTAAAGGCCAAAAAAAGTGCAGCTAAAGGTCTTTTATGGCATAGCGCCTCCTTTACGGAATACTCCTTTGTATCTAAATGAGGCCAATTTCCTAAAACTACCAAACTAATATCCTTCGACCAAATTGAAGACTCACCCCTCTAAATTCAAGCCTTCATTTTACAAACCAAATCTATTTACCAATGCCTTATACCACATGCCCGATTTAACTGATTTAACTTTCCAAGCCCATTTTCCTAAGAATGCTCCATTAAAAACCTTCAAGTTCCTAATACACAATCCACTATCATCTAAAGGCTTACACACCTTATCCCAGCTAACCCAATTGATATTTCTCTCATACCCTAATCCGCCCCACATTTTTTTTTAAATAAATTTTAAATTAGAGATAATACCTAATGAGGCCTTGAAGATAGAGATAAATTAAACTAGAAGAGAATGAAAGAATGACTTTAATAGAACAATCTGTCCGCCCAACGATAAATGTTTATTCTTCCAACTTTACAGTATATATTTCACAATCTCAATCACCTTATTCCAACTACTCTTTCTCTACGAGTTCTCCCCTTTCGGGATTCCAAGATAATTGAAAGGAACATAGTCTATTTTTCATTTAAGGTCTCTTGTTGCCCCGCCGATCATAGTGAGGAACATTTGTTTCTACCAATGAACTCTTCTGAAAATTGACCATTAAACTTGACATCGCTTCGAAAAACTTAAATTTTCTTTTATGGTTCTAATATTCACCCAACTCTTCTCACCAATGATTAATGTATCATCTGCATATTGTAAATGAGAGAAACAATCTGCACCCGCCTCAAATTTATAGCCCAAAACTGTAAATGAGAGAAACAATCTGCATCTGTGTCCCAACATTTGTTAATTCCTCTGTTGTTCCTTGGGGTATTAGAAGTAGATGTGATCTTTCTTTGTCTAAGATAAGTCATTTTAAGTTTTTTGCTTCCCACATTTTTAGGGAAGGAAATTCTTGCGCAGATATTTTAACTAACATTGGTTTTTCGGTTAACTCATTTACTTGGTGGAATGAGGTTCATCCGGCGATCCTAGTTGACTTTAACAAAAACAAATTAGGCTTACCTATCTTTATAACTAGATAGGTTTGAGGTCAGGTTTTTGCCCCCACCCCCTCATTTCTTTTATATCTATTTTTCTTAAAAAAAGAAAAAAATAATTATGATCTTTGTGTTTCCTTTATTATTTTGAAATTGAATTTTGAATTGTTATTTTCAAGATTTTTATATGTTTTAATAGTTTATGAGAAATTTAATTACTCTCTTTATTTTTTATATAAGTAATTTTTACTTTTTAAATTTATTAAATAATTGATATATCTAGTATGTATATAGTCTAAATATATAATTTATTCAATGAACATAAAAAAAAATAAAATTTGTTTATAAAAGAGAATGGAAGAAGTATTTAATATATGATTTTTTTTGTCAATTTAAAATGAAATTGAGAAAATGAAGCTACTGATCAAAATATTTTATAATAATAAGAAAAAGTTTACTATTTATTTAACTATTTTTATAAATAATAATAAACCAATAATATTTATATATGAAAAAAATACTATTGATTCAAGTAATTTAATATACGGAAAAAAAATTATAAACACCGATAAACTATCTCGTTTAAAAATAATAAATTCTTTTAATTAAACAATATTGTCTTACATTTCATTTTTATTATATTTTGAAAACAATTGTGCATACTATACCAGTATTTATGCTTAGCCACGAGTATTTTATTAGTTTTTTATGAAAAGAAAAGAAAAAACTAAATCTAAAATGGTATAGTAATTTAAAAATGAACATAAAAGATATATCAGTTTCTCTCTTCTAACTACACTTGATATACTCATCTGTCTCTCTTCTAAATTAATTTTTTTATTCTTTAACCATAAAATTATTCTAATGGCTTAAAATTGCACTAGAGGAAGAACATGAAAGAAAAAGGAAGCAGAGAATCTTAATCATAAAAAATACAATGAAAGGGAGATCTTACTTACTTAGGATTAGTTTTTTTTTATAATGTTATTCTCTTCAACTATTATTATAAATAAAATTATAATTATTAAGCTTATTTAAAAGTATTTATTCTATATATAAACAAATATATAGACCATGTATCTGGTCTTTATATGTTGTTATCAGATAAATTTAAAAACAAAATTCTACTTTTTAAAAGTGAGAAAAAATATTAATTAGTTTAAATTTAAATACTTCTTTTTATTATTTCTCTCTCACGCGCGCGCGCGCACACACACACACACATATATATATTAATCTTGACGGCTGATCAGAACCTGAAGTGGGTCAGAGACAATTGTCTGTGATGCTGGGTGTGAGAGAGGAGGAGGGGGTGTACCTGCAAGGCACCCCGATGCTAAAGTAAGAATCGGGAGAAAGAAGGCAAGTACATAATATGTGTGTATCAAGGTGAATATTGGATACCTGTCCTTGTCAAATGAGAGGATTTTTATAGTGCCCCAAGCGCTTGGCCATTGGCCCCTACTTTTGGAACGAGACAACTATTTCCAAAAGAATAGGTCACTACAAGAAACTAGCCATTGAGACGTGCAGAGGTGTCCAAAACTAGTCGTTGCTACAGGCACAGGCGCAGTAACGAGCACATGCGTCGTGATTGTTTCTAGATGGTGGAGCCGTGCGTGACGGGTAAAGACTGACGAGGAGAAGTATTGGCCCTGGGGTAAGCCGGTCAACCTCCCTTGGTGGAGGGGCAGAAAGGTAAATGCTCCCCCAGATTGGTTGGACCTAGAAAATTGGCCCGCTTTGGGAGTAGAAGTGAATTGGGCCATGTCTAGCCATTGAGCCTGTCCGGAATAGTAACCACCCAAGTCGTTGCTTCCGAGCATGGGAGTGATGATTTAAGGACAATTCGCACTTCTGGAAAGGTCGTAGCTTGTGGCAGAGATGAGGCAGTTACTTGGTGCCCGAGGGAATCTGCGCCCGGGGACCTGTAACGCTGCAAGTGGGGGATCTCTAGGTGCAGGGAGACCAGCGGTTGATGGGATCTGAAGAGGTGAAGTACCACGCGTGCCTCGGGCCGTGTGTCACGTTTAATGCGTAATGATGGCTAGGCTAAGGTCGTGATGATTCCCTAGCCGCGTGTGCTCGTGCACGTGCCATGGATTGTCTATAAATAAAGCGAGAAGCTGCTCATTTGCAATTTTCACTTCTTCCTCTACTCTTGCTCTCTGTCTTTTCATTCCGCCGTCCGCTGTTGTCTAGTTCCATCCGACTGTCGTACATTCACCGGTTAGAGCCGTTCGACCCTAGAATCTCGTCCTCGACCACGTAAGTACCTGAATTGCTCTCTTATTGTAGGTTTTACTATTTTCTGCTTCTTAGAATGCATGTGGTTAGGGTCGTAATGAAGTAGCTTAGGGGTTGTTTTCCGGTGGTTGTTGGTGGCAGACGGTGTTTAGGCCGCTTTCTTCTAGGGAAGTGCTCGTTTTGAGGACCACCGTCGAGGAATGGTCTGTGGCCGAACCTGGGGAGCACGCCTCCCTTTTCGCCTCTTACACTAGGGATGTCTTCACGTCGGTGGGGGCCGAAGGATATTGGAAGATCCACTTCCCTATAGAAGACGATCGTATCTGCTTGCTGTACGGGGAGAGGTTTCCCATGTACGAATACGTTTTCAAGGAGATATGGCTAAGGTTGCCTTTTTCAGATTTTCAGAGGGTCGTCTTTGTGCACCTAGACCTGGTGCCTTCTCCGTTGCACCCAAGCTTGATTGCCTTTATACGAACCTCAGCAAGGAAAGAGAGAACAACAGGATCGAGCTACCCCCATGCCTGCATAACAAGAGGTTCTTCTAGGGCTCTTCTTTGGAAATTCCTCGGGCGGAGTTCCTACAGCTCGAGGAGATAGAACGTTCGAGCAAAAGGACCATGCTCACTCAAGATGCTTCCGCTCTGATGAGGATTCTGGAGATGGCGATGGTCTACACTGAGGATGTCCTTTCCACCGAAAAGAAAGCTTCTAAGGATCTGATCGAGCAGCTGAGAGTTGTTGGTGCCCTTGTCGAGGGTGAAAACGAGGATGTGAAGAAGCTGACTACTCGGGCGGAGCTGGTCACATGCATTACCCAGGCTGAGGCTGATTTCCTGGCCATTGGCAAGGAAGCCTTTCATAACACCGTGGAACAGTTGAAAATTGTGAATCCCGAGGTTGAGTTGTCCACTAAGGGCATCAGGTTTCTCTATAGCATTGTAGGCGGTAGGATAGTCATCCCCGACTTCCTTCAGATCAGCGAGGAGCATCCGCGGGAAGCTCGGGAGGATCCTCAGCAGGCGAAGCAATGATCTTTCTTTTGTTTGAACTTTTGGCCTGCGTGCCATGTTTATTTGTAATTTATTTTTGTATAGGGCTTGACCCCCTTGTAATTTAACACGCACAATTGCAGTCCTTGTTATTTTCGTGCATGTTTATATTTTTTTTAATTTTCCCTAAGTGTCATACGCTTCCCAATGCTCGTTGTATGAGCTACCTTAGTGAATAGTTGTTATGTTTCGGAGTATGCTCGACAAATGCTGTTCGACAGTGTAGGGAACTGGTCGAAAGGCCTAGGTAGCTTCCAGGTAAGGGAGTGGAGCTCAGGTCGCGTTTGTGGCCTAAGTTCGCGGAGTGAACTTTCCATCGCGAGCTAGGCGTTCTGCCTTTCATGGTACTTCAGCGATGGAGGGTTCGGTCGAGGGACTACCATTAGGCATGGGTTTTGTTCTTTCTTGAATAAAACCCTACCTAGATTCACGTCGGTAGTGCAACTCCTGTACCTGGGAGTGCACCTATGGTCAATATGTTATGTTTGTTGTATGGACGAAGAAATCCGATAGTAGAGGCCTTAGCTGTAATATTGTTTAAGCTTTTCGGCGTTCCATGGTTGAACGAGTTCTTCCCCGTTAAGGTGTTCTAGGTAGTAGGCCTCATTCTTTATTTTTTCTCTAACACGGTAGGGTCGTTCCCAGTTTGCAGCGAGTTTGCCTTCACGGGAATCTTTGTGATTCCTTTTTAGGACGAGACTGCTTACTTGGAATTCTCGTTGTATAACTTTGGCATTGTGTCTGATTGAAATTTTTTGTTTTAGTGAGGTCTCACGGAGGACTGCTCCTAATCGGACCTCTTCGACGAGATCGAGCTCCTCCCTCAGTGCCTCGTTGTTTGTTGCCTCGTCTGGGGGCGCTTCAGTCCTCCTGGAGGACACATGAGTCTCAATGGAGATCACCGCCTCTATCCCTTAGGCTATGCGGAAAGGGGTTTCCCCGGTTGAAGAATGGAGCGTAGTACGGTAGGCCCAGAGCACGTTGTGTAGCTCCTCGACCCACTGTTTCTTCGTTTCTTCTAGTCTCTGCTTGAGGTCCCATATGATTACTCTATTTGCTGCCTCGGCTTTCCCGTTTGTTTAAGGGTGCTCGACGGATGCAAAGTGTTGTTTGATGCCCAGTTGGGCGATGAACTCCTGTAAATTTTTTTCGTGAACTGTGTCCCATTATCAGTGAATATCGCTTAGGGAATGCTGAAGCGGGCAAGGATATTTTGCTTGTAGAAACGAAGTATGTTGTGAGCCGTTATTTTGGCCTGAGCCTCCGCTTCTATCCACTTGGTGAAGTAGTCTACGCCTACTATCAGATACTTGTTCTGATTTGACCCTACGATAAATAGTCCTAGGATATCCAGGACCAGACCTCACCAGGAAAAGGGCCACGGGGAGGACATTTCTTTGAGTTCATTGAGCGGTGCCAAGTGCATGTCCCTGTGTCGTTGGCACTTGTCGTATCTCTTCACGTGTTCCTTCGTGTCATGGTGTATGATTGGCCAGTAATATCTTGCACGTAAGGCCTTCCTGGGCGACCATCTCTTCCTCGACGCATTTGAGGAGAGGGATGGAAAACCCTTGCCTGTAAAGCTTGCTTTCGACCAGGACGTAGGAGCAGGTTCTGCCCCTGACTATGCTTGCTTCCTTAGGGTCGGACAGTAGTTCGTCATTAGCGAGGTAATTATATAAGGGGGTCATCCAGCAACGGCTGTCACCAACGACATGCACGTCGAGGATTGCAGAAGCTTTCTCAATGCTAGGTCGTGGAAGTACTTCCTGGATGACAGATTTGTTCCCCCCTTTCTTTTTCGTGCTTGCTAGTCTTGATAAGACGTCCTCCCAGACGTTGTGTTCGCAGGGGACATGTTTCACTTCTACAGAGGTGAATTTTGTCATATTTTCTTTGACCAGGGTCAAGTATTCAGACAGATTTTCATTCTTGACCTAGTATTCTCCCCGAACTTGGAGGGCCACGAGTTGAGAATCAGTGCAGATGATGACTTCTTCAGCCCCTAGGTCTTCAGTGAAGCGTAGACCTGCGAGGAAGGCTTCATATTTGGCCTGGTTGTTAGAAGTGGGGAAGGACAATGTAAGCGAGACTTCAATGAGGATTCCTTCCTCATTTTCCAAGATGACACCTGCCCCGCACCCTGCCGAGCTAGGTGCTTCGTCGATAAAGATTATCCAATTGCGGGCACCGCAAGTAGGGGAGTCGGGCAGAGTCATTTATGCGACGAAGTCGTCCAGCGCTTAGGCCTTGAGGGCCTTTATGCTCTCATACTGGATGTCAAACTCAGATAGCTCCAAGAACCATTTGAGCATCCTGCCGACCATATCTGTATGTCTTAATAGTTGCATTACAGGATGGTCCGTGCGCACCACAATCGTGTGGGCCAGAAAGTAGTGTCTCAGCCTTCTTGCAGCGTTGATAAGAGCTAGGGATGCCTTCTCTACTTGTTGGTACCTCAGCTCTGGCCTTTGCAGTGCCTTGCTTGTGAATTAGATGGGCTTCTGCCCATTGGGTATTTCATGAATGAGAGCGGCGCTGACAGCCTCAGTTGCAATGATGAGGTAGAGATAAAGGGTTTCCCCGTTATCTGGTCAGGAGAAGACTAGTGGCTCTGACAAAGCTTATTTCAGGTGTAGGAGGGCTTTGTCTCATTCCTCCATCCATTCGAAAGCTTCCTCCTTGCAGAGGAGTTTGAAAAAAGGGAGGTCGTGTTGGGTAGATTTGGCCATGAAGCGGGATAGCGACACAAGCATCCCGTTTAGGGATTAGATGGACTTCTTTGAGTTTGGTGTAGGGAACTCGAAGAAGGCTCTGCACTTGTCAGGGTTATCTTCAATTCCTCGTTCGGTTAGATAGAAGTTGAGGAACTTGCCCGCTCGTACTCCGAACGTGCACTTCTCCGGATTAAAGCACATCATGTACTTCATAGCCTGCTCGAAGTCCTTCCTCAGGTGGATCGTGTGATTGGATTCCTCGTGGGATTTCACTATCATGTCATTCATATAGACTTCGAGCATATCCTTGATTTCGCATCGGAAGACCTTGCTCATCATTCTTTGGTAGGTAGCGCCAATGTTTTTCAAGCCGAAAGGCATTACGTTATAGTAATAGTTGCCCGATTCGGTTATGAAAGCTGTGTACCTTTTGTCGCTTTTTGCCATGGGTATTTGGTTAAAGCTCGAATACACGTCCATGAAAGATAACAATTTAAAACCAGTAGAATTATCAACTAGTTTGCAAAGAAGAAGGAAAAAAGAATGCACACAAAATAAAGCAAACAAGTGCACACAGGTGGGATGAAATGGGAGAAAATGAATCCTACAACCATTTATCATCAACCACAAGCCCAAAGGCAAGCCAAATGAAAATATATGAGGACAAGATCAAATTGGAGAATGGGAGGCAATGTGAGGATATCAAGGAACTCACATGGGCAACTCAACCATAAGCATCACCAAAGTATGCAAAACACACCAAAAGAAGTCCTCAAAGAACCATCATTCAAGACATGCTTCAAGTACCTCCTAAGGAGGTGTTGCACCCTAAACTTTGCCCACCGGTTTTCGACTTTGACTGGCTTTTGCTTTGCGTTCATTTACATCATCATTAGGTCATGGTTCAAATCTTTCATTTGGGGTATTCTCTTTTCATTGATGATCTGAGGTACTTACACCCAAGTTGGAGCATAGGTTCTGCATTCATATTATCATGAACATCTCTTCTGCCAAGATTCCTCTTTGCTACAAGGTATTCCTCTATCAGGGATCATCAGATTGCGTTATCTTTTTTTTTAAGGATCTCTCAAGAGTGTCAGGGGTGCATTTGTGTGGCGAGATGACAAATTTCCTTGATTTGCACGGGTGTTGGTTGATCCATCTGCTGATAATGTTATTTCAGTTGAGAAATACTCTACACCTACAATAGAAGTAAGGCAGTTCAAGCTATGAACGTGCATGTGTACTTCCCGAGAGGGGGCATTAGAGGAGCTTTTTTCCAATTTGGGAATTTCATGTGAAATCTTCATAGTCATATCTAGTCTTCCAGCATGATCATTTATGGTCCATACAAAAGCTTGATAAATTCACATCATTGCTGTGAAGGTAGCATTAATATTATTTGGAACATTCTTTTTGGTGTCTGCAATTGTTTTCTTTTACACAAAGTTTCCTAGAATGGCAGAATGTTTCTTTAACATGTTTAAGTTATCAAACACTTGTTTGTATAAAAGGAACTTTTGAGAAATTTTGTTTTGAAAGTGAGGATTTGTTTCTTTTGGGCCCAAATTCGACGGAGATAGCATGTTGTTTCGTTCACATGCTATGGCACAGGGTGGAAATACACCTCTAAATTCAGTTCTTGCAATTCATACATAGTAGTCCGGGTCCCACAAGTATATAGTCATAACACTTTCCTCCACATGCCAAGTGAAGAATTTGCTGAAGATGTTAGTCGTTTGGCTAATCCAGGGCTACCACCTTTTATAGTTTCACAGGCATACTTGTTGCTGGCTTGCCTGGACTGCGAGTGACCACAGCTATTTGTTGCTCAATATTATTTGTTTGATCAAATCACTTGCAAACGAATAATGAGATTCATCGGAGCTTTGATCTATGCATGGAAGAATTAATTCAAGAAAAGCCCTCTCAGTCCCACGTAGTTGCTTAATAGCTGAGCCTTCCAAGTCTTTACCAAGTCTAATGATGAATCATGTAATACGCTCTCACCGCAGGTCTTCATGCAGTCTAGCTGCGGGTCGAACGCCACTTTGCGACCAACTTTCCCAAATGCAATTTCAGTAACTCAACCTGCACATACAATGACAACAATTGTGACTTGAATTCAACCGGCAGTAATGCGGCAAAGTAGACAAAATCTAAAAGAAGAAAAGTGATGAGGTGAAATACCAGTCGCAACATTCTTTTGATGTCATTCGGTATGCCGTACACGATGCTCACTCATCTATCACAAACCACTCACAAAGCTCAAATAATTCACAAACCATGTCCAAGCTGCAGACAGATCTGACTCAAGATCCGTGTGGGAATTATGATGTTCAAAGCTCTTTTTAATGCAATCAAGAAACATAGGAAAAGCTTCCGCGAGAATGTTGTTGTTTTTAATCTTCACCATAGCAAATCTTTGTCATGCCAAGTCCCCATGAGTGCTCACATAAAAAAAGAAGATGAAGAATAATTAGGTAATTATGCAGTGAAAAAAAATAAGAGTAGTACAGCTAATGGGATATACCTTAAACCACGATTTACCGCGTGCGTTGAGATCGTATTTTCTACATTTCAGCAGCTACCACAATAATATGCGAGCCAAACAATACCGAAGCCGTATTAGTCAACACTCTGCGCATACCATTACCCGCAGCTGAACATCAAAATCCCACTTTTTAAATCTGCTGACCCCATTTGAAACCTACAATGCAATCAAGCCTGCAATACCAAGAAAATGATACAAGTTAGAAGAACATTTTCCACACAACCACAAGAAGACAAAAACCTGCTAAACCAGAACCCACACCAGACAACAACCTTTCATCATCAACCAACAATACAGCAGGACCACTACCCTGCTACAAGCTCATGCCAGACCAACAAACATACTCTGCTAACAACAATAGCCTATAAATACCATCCCTCACTGATTTCTCTTAAGACAAAAACAACCCTCATTCTTTCTTGACCCAAAAAAGCAATTCTCCATAAATCTTCCCACAACTTATAAAACCTCCTCCATCTCCTTCAGAACTTCTTCATAACACAACAACACATACCACGCACAATCTGCTGCAGCAATAACAACTTGAAAAATCTCACAACAACGTCGTAACTTCTTCCACAAATACCCTTACCTCACCTATAAAACAGACTCTGTTTCACCTCATTCCCAAAAAGCTCTTGGAAGCCACTTTTGTGCTGCAAAACCTTAACCTCAACCTTTTCTTCCAATATTCCTCTAACCTTCCATCATCATTCTCGCGCCACCATTTTCGAAACCTAGAAAACTTCACATTCATCTTCAAACCTCCATCACTTCCATGTTCTTCAACCTTCAATATTCATCTGCTAACAAGCCCAGCTCACCAAACACTACTCTACAAACATAAACATAAACCAAACAACCTCCAAGCACTACCTCGCCATCAACATGTTCATCTTCGCCATTTTTTTCCTTCATCTGTAAAATCCCTCACAAACAACTCAGCAGAAATCCAAAACTCATCTGACCAAACACCCTGTTCCAATTTCATTGAACACTTCGCTCACCTTCACTCCACAATCTCAACACCTTCCTCTCAAGCCTCAATATCTCCAGCCTACTCATAAAACCTCCTCCACCTTCTTCAAGCTTCAACAATGAACAAACCTTCAACATCTCCTCCTCCGTCAAATGCCTTCAACAGAAGCAGAAACAATGTCCATCATCAACCGTATTCTTCTTCTAAACAACAAACTCATTCTTCAAACACCTTCTAACCAATTTCAGAAATCTCTTCAAACCCCATGACCATTCACCTTCGAAACCTCCACATCCATCACCATCTTCTTCTCACAATCTTCAATCACTACCCAGAAACTAAAACTTTCGTTTTACCTTAAATACTGAAGCCAACCTTAATCCTTCCTTCATCTACAAATCACCCAGCCTTCTTAACCCACAAACAACTCGAACAGTATCCAAAACCAGTACAAAATCATCATAAAATCAGAAAGGAATATAAGGAGATTGAACCGAAATCAAACTTGAACGAACAAACAAACCCAGCGAAACCCACGATTCCCAAACATCATCTTCATCCGTGAATCTCACTCAACCTTCAACTTCCTCCGTCTCACCTTCCAAACCCTTTCAATTGTATATGTACTACCCTCATCACCCTCCATTTCCAAATCCAAACGCACTCACCAAGAACACGCCACCGTGAAAAACCCAGAGCAACAACAATAAACACACCCTTTAATCGTAGAAATACAATCCTCACAACACCAATCGAAGAACCCTAAACGCACCTGCTAACAAACCCGGATGCAAACTGTTGCACCCCAAAATTTGACCAACATTTCTTTACCTAGCTTGTGGTTCATCTCATTCACATTAGCATTATCACTTACATTTCATTGACATGTATACAGTAGATCAAGAGGTATGATTACCAATCAAGAGCTACACAAGAGTTTGAAGCTAGCCAAGAAGGTTATTCAAGTGTCCAAGGGTTGATATCTTTGTCAGAGAAGTTAAGAGATCCTCAGAGAGATTGGTTGAAACCAAGGTTGTGTGCCTCCTAGCTTGAGAGTTGTGGGAGCTCCTCAGATGATTCTGAGGCTATGAGGATGGACTTGAAGCCTTGGGAGAGCTTATGAGATGTCTTGAAAGCCATCATGAAGCCTAGAGAGGTCATTGTGCAAGTTTAAGGAAGACTCAGCCATGAGTGGTGTAATTAGGGTTTGACTGGGTCAACCCTAGGTCAACTGATGATTTGGAGAGGGTTGAGACCTAATCCAAGAGCCATGTGATCATGGATTGATGCATTGATATGCTATAAGGATGATTCCAAGATCAACTCATCATGATTGAAGAGTTTGAGAAGTTTCAAGCTAGGGTTTCTAAGGCTTGACAATGTAAAATCCCCTAGTTTGACCCCTATCTTCAAGGCAGTTTAGCTCAAGATGTGATTGTCACCTAATCTTACCCCCAACATGAATGTTGTATAGATTTCTCTTAGCTTTAATTTGAGTACTAGAAGTCCTTGATAGGATTTGTAGAGCTCAAGTTATGACTTTGACAAGTTACAGGTCATCTGAGGTATGTGAATCTGGGGCCTTGAAAGTCACCCAACTTGCATCCAACTTTTGCCCAAGAAGTATGATTCCTATGAACTTTTGGTCAACATGAATGTTGTTCCTTATCTTCTTAGCTTTCTAGAGAGTACTAGAAGTCCTTGATAGGATTTGTAGAACTCAAGTTATGGCTTTGACAAGTCAAGGGCATTTTGGTTATTTGGAGATTATAGGTCATTTCAAGCATAAGGCCATAACTCCTATTTCCAAGCTTCAAATGGAAAAATATTCAACATAAAACTTTCTTAAAATGATGTTTTAAGGCTATTAAGGAGGTCATGAGATGTTGAAAAGGCTTGTAGCTCAAAATGGTAAAAATGACCTAAAATGGAGGCATAAGTTAAATAAGTCAAAGTTGGAAATTGAAACTTCCAAGATACACATCCAAACCATGGCATGTAATAGGTAATTTTGACTCTAAAAAGCATTTTAGAAACAATGGTTCAGCCACATTTTTGATTTGAGGATTAGATCATGGACTTGCTTTGGAAAATGGTTGCTTGCATATTAAGGTACAAAGGCAAAACACAAGGAAACTCAATACACAAGCTAGCTAAGTATCTTAACACACCATACATCTCATCTAAGGAGATTTTCAGGTCAGAACAAGTTGCTGCAAGAGGCATAGCATGAGATGGCATGTGAGATGAGATGAAATCAAAAACTCATGGCATGAGAATCCCAAATTCTCATTGGATGATTCCAGAAAGTTCTAGAGGGTTTAGAACCCTTCTATATATGGATTAGAACCTGCTCAGATGCAAGGTTGGTGAGAGATTAGAGAGGAGAGTGAGATAGCCATTTTTCTTCTTCCATTGCAAGTTGAAATCGATTTCCACATTCCACACCTTTTCCATTGCTTCTTTCAATCCCAACACCTTCCATTGATCATACTGAATGTGTGCATACCAAATTGAGGGCAAGATCATGAAGAATTGAAGATTTGGCATTTGGATTTTGGGAGCTGCAAGACACAATCGGATTTGGATATTCAAGCTTTCTTGATCAAATCTTTTGCAAACAGAAGCTTTAGCATCAATCAAGGAGTGATTCTGAAGAGTTTGAGAGGTTGAAGTGGAGCTTTGACCTATCTGATATTCAAGATTTGACAGGTTTGTAACTTTTCTTCTACACCATAATTTAAGCATGATTAGTTAGAATTGGTAGGTTAGAATGGTTAGACACAAGTAGGAGATGGATTCTGGAAAGTTTGGGATCATTTGGTGAAGTTTGAGTTAGTGACACCATTTTTGTTTGGATCAAGAACACGATGTATAGTGAGCTATAGCATGAGTTTGATATCAAGAATTAACCAGTGTGAGGTGGTGATCATTCTGAGCCAATCAATTTCAAGAATTGTTAGAATTGAAGTTTGAGCATAGTTTTGATCTTGGATCGGGTTTAGAGATTAAGGGCATTTCAATTGATTCTAAGGCTATGGTTGGATTCAGGGTTGAATTTAGAGTAGGTTAGGGTTTTAAACCATGGATTTTGGTTGAGAATTGAGGTGATACGATTGGGGTGAAGATTCACTTTGAAGCTCTGTTCATGGAGCTTTCCCTCCATTTCCATGGCTGGAGGAAGAAGATGACTCCATGGCCATTGGATCATGCAAGGACCGGTTGACCAAAGCCAGATCGTGAGGCTGAGATTCAATTTCGCGTTTGAAGAGAAGTCTGAAGACACACCAAAACGAAGCGTTTCATTAAATGGGATATTGGGCTTAATTGCTATCCACACCCCAAGTCTTGGCCCAATCAGGAAATGAACTAATTTTCCTTGCCTTCTGCACCGTGTCCTTTTCTTTTTCTTTATATTATTTTGATTGATTTTCTGATTAAAAATTGGGTCTAGCGCATTTATTGTTTATACCCCCATTTTAAGCCCATCTGGATAATGAACTGCACTGCATTGCTATCTGCACCTATGTTTTCATATTTTATTTTCTTTTTCTCCATTTTTCTTTATCTTTGAAAAATCATATTAAATAGAAAAATAATGATTTTTGCATGGGGATTTTTTCTCCTATTTCATGTTGATGTCTAGAAAGTTATAAAATCAAAACATTTTCATTTCATGCATTTTTAATATTTTTTGTGTATTTTCTCTTTTAATAGCTTTTAATTCATTTTATGTTGATGCATAGATTTGTAGAATTTTGTTTAGCTAGTTCCGTTTGATTTTTTAGGCCATTCTTTTTAGGAGAGTTAGATTAGGACTTTAGCTCCCCTCTGGATTTATTCCGTAATTTTTTGATTAATTTTTGATTAGTTTTGATTAGATGACTTTAGGTTGTGTAGATTTAGGTCAATCCTTAACATAGGTCCACAATAACACTAGAATTTTGGGTTTCTAGGTCAAGATAGATATTGGGACATATAGGGTATTAAGGGTAGGCGTATAGGATCCCCTAGAAATTATATTAGATTTTAATATAATAGTATACTATTTTTAATTGATTTTTGTAATTGATTGTTGTTTGTGTTGCCCTTGTGGGCTTGTACTTTGTTTTGCCTTGCTTTGTGGGTTTTTTGCTTGGCTTGGTGGACTTGGTCTTGCTTTGTGGAGCATAGAGGAGCATAGTGGAAGACTTGAAGGTTGAAGAAGGAGCTTGAGAGCTTGAGAGTTTGTTTGTTTTGTTGTTGTTTTAGGGTTAGGAATTAAGTAGAGATTAGACTTAGTTAAGTTCATTCTTAAACATGGACGGTATCTTTCACCTCCATTCCTCCCCATGATTCAAGGTCCTTCCATGGTATTCACCTCCCTCCTTTGGAGGGATAAGTGATGGTACCTAGGAAGTAGAACCTTTGAGGGAACCATTCTTTGGATGTTAAACCCTTATAGGTCACCTTTGGTGGTCAATAAGCAGTTTAATATCCTAGCTTATCCAGTTAAGTGATTCCTTCTGGTTTGAGTATCTTGAGAGATGTTGGGCTTGAGAGTGAAGATGAAGACTTCATTGAAGAGTATGGAAGAGGATGATTCCCTGAGCATTGCCATTTCAGCTGAAGCTTGAAGAGCAAGAAGAGCAAGTTGATACTTGAAGATCCAGTGGAGACTGAATGAAGAGCTGAGGCTTGAGCAAAGATTGAAGGATGAAGTTGACACTTCTAAATGATTAAAGACCAAAGGATAAGTTGATACTTACTTTGAAGATTGGAGATCCTGAAGAATCAAGTGGATACTTGTGGTTAAGAGTGAAGTCTGAAGGTGGAGCTGATTAAGGAGCTGAAGCTTGAAGAAGAAGATAAGTTGAAACTTATGTTAAAGGGTTGAAACCTGGAGAAGCAAATTGATATTTGTAAAGAGTGATGGAAGTTTGAAGACTGAGTTGCTGTCAGAAGAGCTGAAGCTTGAGGCTGTAGGAGTAGTTGAGCTGCTTTCTTGTCTGTTTCTTCTCTGTATTGATGTGACTTGTTTGACTTGCTTGATGCATTAGAATAAGTCCATGATTAGACTAGATTTAAGCTAGGAGCATGATTGCACTAGAGGTTGAGTTGCTCCCTCTGCTTGTATTGTTACTGTATGGCTTTGCTTGCGGGTATTCAGTAGAGCCCTGCTCCCTTGCCCATGTGGTTTATTTTGCTTGATAGCATTTTATGTCCTCTATATGATTACAGTCTCTTGTATTCTGCTTGATAGCATGTTATTTTGCATTTGTTCTTGTATTTTGCTTGATAGCATTTTATGTCCTCTGTATGATTACAGTTGTTATTGTATCTTGCTTGATAGCACTTTAGTTTATATCTTCTGTATGATTACAGTTATTCATTCTGGCTTGAGGTTGAGACGAGCTTGTGGAGGCTGCTGCCCCACACACATTTCCTCCCTCACTTGCATTGCATGCATTTTACAGTCATTACTGTTTACTGTTAAGCTGATGCTTTATCTGTTTCTGTATCATTGACATGATCCCTTAGGACTCTCATTCCCTTTGATAAGGAAGTGATGATAGAACTTTAGGTTGAAACCTATGCATGATAACTCCTAGGAGTTCCCTGTTTCAAACCTCAACCATAGGATGAACCCTTGGCATGACAACAGTAGGACTTGATAGTCTCCCCGTAGTTGAGCCTGTTCTCTTCTCATCTCAAAACAGCTTAAGATACAGTAATCATGAATGATTTCTTTCGTACGTTACGAGCCTTAAGCTATATGAGAAAGGATTGTTGGAGAGTTTCTTTTCAACAGTCTGGATGTTTAGTATGGCACCCTTTGGGTGACATGCGATGCATTCACTCTCAGGTCATAGTCTTTAGTGCGATTGAAATTGCGAACACCATAAAAAACACTTCTTCCGTAAAAGACAGAAAACAAACTTCAAACTTTTTTGCCCCGTGGGCCCGTAATTCAAAGGAAAGCTTTTCTGAAGAAAAGAGTTTCGTTAAACTTCAGCGCCAACACAAACAGGCTTTGTCCCTAACTGCTAGAACTGCTGTTTAAGCCTACTCGACAAAACAGATGAATCTAAACCCGTAATCCGTATTATCTCGAACTACGTAAGCTCTGATCTCTCATACCTATTGAGAGTACATAGGCACAATACTGATGTATTGGCGAGCCACCTTCCCCGTAACCCCTCGTAGGCCGAACTACGTTGACTCTGATTTCTCGTTCTCTGATGAGAATACGTAGGCATAAAGTGCGACGCTTTGCCGAGTCATTTTCTTTTCTGTTTAAGCCAGCCTTGATAGGTAGATAGATAAACCAACTCATCCAGTAAACACAACAAGCGTGGATCCCGTCGAGTACGACGGACGTGAGGGGTGCTAATACCTTCCCCTTGCGTAACCGACTCTTGAACCTAGACAACGGTTGCGACGACCTTGTCTTACCTTTTCGTCAGGTTTTTCTGATCGTTTCCTTTCCCGTTCCGAGGGATAAATAACGAAAGGTGGCGACTCTTCTGTTTTGCCGGCACCTTATTTTCGCGGAAGCGACAGCTGGCGACTCTGCTGGGGATCGAACCCAGAATCTCTGGTTTTCCGGTTCCCTATGCGAGTCATTCCTAGCACTTGTATGATTACTTATTGGGTTATCTTTATTTATCGCATTTTATTTCCCGCATTTTATTTTCAGTATGATATGATTAGCTGTGCTGTTGTGGGAGGGGCATTCTGATAAGTGAGAAGCCAGACCCAGGCTTGAGTGAACATAGCATTAGTTGTGGAAATTAGTGGGCACGTGCTTGCTTTGCAGGCACTAGTGTCTCATGAAATCCACGCTCAGACGAGGTTCTCCCGGTTGGCTTCTCTTTCAACCCTTTGGGTTGAGACGGTTGCTGGTTTGGAGGATTGTCGACTCTGGGGACCGATTATTTGTGATTCAGCCGAGTGAGTCCGCTTCATGAGCTGGTGATGCCACACCTTCTGGGTATCGTATCACCCCTCTTGAATGTCTGTGACGCTGATGAACGCATAGGATGCCGAACTTGAGTCAGTTTAGGTCCATACCTGTAAGCAGGGTTGGGTTTATTGCAGGAAACTTTGACCTTCAGACTACCTGGTTTTCTTGACAGCGAATCAGCTTTGTTGGTACCGGAGATTCTCATCATCAGATATGTGACTGTTCTTGACAGAACAGGTTTTTGATTGGGATCAGAGGATCTTATCATCAGATGTGTATTTGTTCTTGATAGAGCAGGTTTTGATCAGAGGATCTTATCATCAGGTATATTTGTTCTTGATAGAGCAGGTTTTGATCAGAGGATCTTATCATCAAATGAGTAGTTGTTCTTGATAGAGCAGGTTTTGATCAGAGGATCTTATCATCAGATGAGTAGTTGTTCTTGATAGAGCAGGTTTTGATCAGAGGATCTTATCATCAGATGTGTATTTGTTCTTGATAGAATAGGTTTTGATCAGAGGATCTTATCATCAGGTATATTTGTTCTTGACAGAGCAGGTTTATGACTGGGGTCTGAGGATCTCATTATCAGATGTTTGTTCTTGATAGAGCAGAGTTTTGGTCATTAGTTGTTTGTTCTTGACAGAGCAGATTTATGATTGGGGTCTGAAGATCTCATCAGCAGATGTATGTTTGTTCTTGACAGAGCAGAGTTTCTTGGTCCTGTATCAGGGGTCCTTATTATCAGACGTTTGTTCTTGACATAGCAGAATTATGGTCCTATGTATATGGCCCTATCAGATGGTTGTTCTTGACAGAGCAGATTTGTGGTCCGATACCAGGGTTTTCTTCTTATTAGATACAGTGGTTGTTCTTGATAGAGCAGGATTATGGTTTTGTTGATACAGAATCTCCACAGCACAGTTGCCTTGATCTCCTGCTGCATGATTGCATTTTGCATTGCTTTGCATACTCATTTGCATTTCATTAACGTGTGTCTGTGTTGCAGGTACCGTTTTCCCCGATCCAGGATTTCTTGCCTCCTATTGTATTTGTTATAGGTTCTCTGAGGAAGACCGTGGCTTACAAGTTCCCTGCCCCTGATATGGTTCGGCTGACTGGTTTGATTGCTTTAGCAGGTGATTCTGTGAGGGATGAGTTCAGAAAATCTTACGGCAAATTGCTCAGTTTGGTTCGTAAACCTTCTGCGTTCGAGTTGAATGGGTTGCACGCTCTGCTGCAGTTCTATGATCCTCCGTTGAGGTGTTTCACTTTCCAGGATTTTGTTCTCGCCCCTACGCTAGAGGAATATGCTGATTTGTTAGGTGTGCCTATCAAGAGGCAGATGCCTTTTGTTCATATGGATGCTGAGCCTGATCTGGCTGGTTTAGCTCCTTCACTTCATCTGGATGCCTCCGAGTTGGTATTGTCTAGTTGGAACAAGATTCCTGGTTTCTCCTTGCAGTTTTTAGCAGGGAAGGCTCAGCAGTGCGCCAAAGACGAATGTTGGGTCGCGTTCAACGCCATTCTCGCTTTGTGCATATATGGCATCATTTTGTTCCCCAATATGCCCGATTTTGTAGACTTCGATGCATTTCATATCTTTGCTTCAGGGAATCCAGTCCCTACCTTGATAGGAGATGTCTACCATTCAGTCCACTACAAAAACGAGAACAGAAGGGGCAAGAATGTCTCATGTTGTGTACCCTTGCTTTATAAATGGCTTGATAGTCATCTGCCCAAGAGGGGTCCTTTTGTTTCGTCTGCAGCCACAGCTGAGTGGTCCGAGCGTCTGATGAGTTTATCTGCAAAGGATATTGACTGGTTTGACAGAGATAGGTTGGGTACCGAGATTATCTTCAGCTGCAGCGGGTTTCCAAACGTGCCTTTGGTAGGCAGGAAGGGCTGTATAAACTACAATCCGTCTTTGCTGGTCCGACAGTTCGCGTATGCTTTAAGAGCTCCACCGAAGGATGAAGAGGTACAAGAATCTCTGTACCTCACTGGTCTTCTAGAGGGGGATCCGTTATCTAAGCTTCAGCGCGCCTGGAATGGTATCAGTAAAAGGGGAAAGCCACTGCTGGGGAGAAGTAATAATCAAGCCTACCCTCCGTATACGACATGGATCAGAGCCAGAGTAGATGCTATAGGGATGTCGTTTCCTCGTGCCAAGCCAGAAAGCCCTCTAATGTTTGAAGAGCCTACTACTGTGCCCATTCAACAACATAATCAGGTGTTAGCTGAGCGAGATGAATTGAAGCGGGCAAATGAGGAACTGGAGAAAGAATTGGCTCAGCTCCGAAGCGAGAGGAACGAAGCCGTTCATTCTTTCAAGAGGCAGACAGAGCTGGTGAACCAGCTAGGTACAGACCTGACTAAGCAGATAACCGAGCGTGAGCGCATGGGTCAAGACTTCAAAGCTGTCAACGACGTACTGGCCACGAAGAAGCAGCACTTGGACGAAGCGTATCGGAGGATATCCAAGTTCAACCAGCACTGGAAGGCTTCCCTGGCCACCAGGAAAGAGCGGGAGGATAAGCTGATGCTACAGATTTCCAAGTTGGAAGCCCAAGGGAAAGATAGTGAGAAGAGGTTTGATGAAGAAACCGCTCGCAGATACGCCGCCGAAGGCCAGCTCAACAGGGCTCTCGCTAACCTGAAGGAGCGCAAACTGACGTTTGAGTCCAAGAAGCGGAAGTTAGAAGATTGTTTCGGCGAAGGAGCATGGGAAGGTTCGGTCGAAGGACTTCAGTACACCATTGTGCAGAGGGAATTACTCGTCGAAGGGTTACTCACTCTGCAGGATCATCCAGAAACAAAGGAGTTGTTAGAAGAGTATCGCGCCCGTGGCCGTACTTGACTATTTGTATTCCTTTTGTTTTGATCATTGTTGTATGCTGACCATCACCAGGCTTGTTGGCTGAGGTCACGCTGTTGATTCATCTTGTACTCGCTGATGTTGTGTACTGCCTTGATTGGCTTTCTTTATATATGAGATTGTTATTTCCATGATTGGACTCAGACTTCTTATTATCAGCACTGGCACTCAGGCACTAGGATCGGGGGAGATCCCCCTAACGCACAGACACACGTTTGCATTTGCATGAAGCATCTGCATAACGAGCATTTTGTTGTTTTTCCTAACCCTTTGGTTGTTTCAGGTTGTTTCAGGTTGTCTCAGGTGGTTCCAGGATTGATCAGAGACCTATTCACCGCTATCCGACCAGAGCTAATCAAACCAGGATCATGGAGCAAGTGCAAACTGATGTTCAGGAACTCCGCGAAAGAATGGATCGCTTCATGGAGCTCATGCAAGCGGTCGCTAATGGCCAGGATCAGCTCAGAACCTTGGTTCAGCCTTTGATTTCAAGGGTCGATAGCAACAACATACTCCATGGTGGGACTGTGCCTACTCCTCCACCAGTTGAAACTCCACAGAATGGTGTTCCTGTGACCGGGGGCAACGGCATTGCCAACGGCAATGTGATGACCAACATCGGACTCAATACGACGGGCGTCAGTAATGGGAGTCTGAGAGCTAATGTCAATGTCGGGCTGGGCAACGGAAATACAGGCGTCGGGAATCTGTTTGGGCCTCAGCCATGGCTAGAGGATCGTCAGGACGATGTGTTCTCTCAGAGAGGTGCTGAAGGGGAGCTGAATGCTGAAGCACGGCTTAGATTCAAGGCACTTGAAGATAAGATGAGAGACATCGAGAATCAGAATACTTTGGGCGTTGATATGTCCAAGTTGGGACTAATTGCTGATTTCAAGGTGCCTCCTAAGTTCAAGGTACTTGACTTTGAAAAATATAAGGGCACCACTTGCCCTCGCGTCCACCTGAGATCGTATTACAGAAAAATGTATGCTCATTCTGAGGACGAGAAGTTGCTGATGCACTTCTTTCAAGACAGTCTTTCCGGGCCATCCCTCGAATGGTACATGGGTCTGGAGCCTACTAGTGTGCGCACATGGAAGGATCTTGCTGAAGCGTTTGTGCACCACTACCAATACAATAGCGACATGGCCCCGAACCGAGTCCAACTGCAGAATCTGTCGCAGAGGAACAATGAAGGGTTTAAGGAATACGCCCAACGGTGGCGTGAGTTGGCAGCCAGGGTTCAGCCACCGATGGTTGAACGTGAGCTCGTGCAGATGTTTGTAGCCACCCTCCCAGGGGTTTACTATGAGAAGTTGGTCAGCGGCATGTCGGGAACATTCTCAGATCTCATTATCACGGGTGAGCACGTCGAAAATGGGATCAAGATCGGGAAAATTCAAGGTGATTCATCCTCAGCGGGAGGCGGAAAGAAACCTTATGCTGGCAAAAGGCGAGAAGGAGAAGCGAGCGCTGTGACCAACGCTCGAAGGAAGGGTAAAGGTCCTCACCAGCAGGTGGCCAGTATAACTATCCCGGCAGTTCAACAGCAGCAGCAGCAACTGAATCAACAGGGATATAAAAAGTATCAGAATCGGGCACCTTTGTCGAACCGTCACCTCGAGACACCGCCCATGTCGTACGCGCAACTATTGCAGACTCTGCTTCAGCTGCAGTTGATCCAGAAGAGAACGATGGCTCCCTTGATAGGGGCACCTCCGCCAGGGTACGACGCGAATGCCACTTGTGAGTTTCACTCAGGGGCACCAGGCCACACAATAGAGAATTGCAAAGCCTTCAAGTACAAGGTGCAGGACATGGTGGATGCCAAGATCATCAACTTCTCAGATAATGTGCCAAATGTCACGAAGAACCCTATGCCGAATCATAGGGGAGGCGGAGTGAATGCCATTATCGAAGACGAGAGTTCGGATTTGTTGACTGACGTCAGAGATCTGAAGACGCCGCTTAGCTTCGTTAAAGCTAAGTTGCTGAAAAGAGGGTTCTTTCCAGGTTGCGGAGAGCTATGTATGGACTGTGCCACACGTTCTGATGGATGTAAGCAGTTGGTAGAAGGAATTCAAAGTCTGATGACTGAAGGGATTTTACAGTTTAGCCGGAGGGCCGAATGTGGATCAGGAGAGGTAGTGCTGAAGCAAGATGATGAGGTCGCTACCTTCACCATCCCTCGCCAGACGATAACAATTTCTGCGCCCAGACCGCCCACAATTACTATCACCAAAGCTGGGCCAATACCGTTCGAAAGCACAAATGCTGTCCCGTGGCATTATGGGGCTGAAGTCTACTGCAACGGACAGAAGTTGGAGCTGGAACCGTGTGGGTCGAAGGTGGAGAACCTTGCGGGAATCAGTGGTATTACTCGCAGCGGAAGAGTGTTTGCACCACCAGAGGTCATGGCGGATAAAGCAGTCAGAGCTGATGCGGCTGATAAAGGTAAAAGTAAAGTCATTGAAGAGGTCCCGCGTGGGGCAGAAAAAGACTTACTTGTTAAAGATGCCGAGGAGTTTATGCGGTTGATTAAAAAGAGTGACTACAAGATTGTAGATCATCTCCATCAGACGCCCTCGAAGATTTCCATCCTGAACTTGTTGCTGTGTTCTGAAGCACACCGCAACGCGCTGCTGAAGGTGTTGAACGCCGCATATGTACCGCAGGAAATATCGGTAAATCAATTGGAAGAAGTCGTAGCCCACGTGAATGCTGGCAAGGGGCTAGGTTTCACAGACCTGGAGATGACGCCGAAGGGGAGGAATCACAATAGCGCCCTGCACATCTCGATAGAGTGTAGGGGCACGATTATGTCGCACGTGCTGGTGGACACGGGTTCGTCACTTAATGTTCTTCCGAAGAAGGCATTAATGAAGTTGGATACTCGTGGAGTGATTTGCACACCCAGTGATCTAGTTGTGAAGGCGTTCGACGGAACTAAACGCCATGTTTTCGGGGAGGTGACCCTGCCAATCCAAGTTGGTCCGGAAACGTTCGACGCGGTCTTTTATATTATGGACATCATGCCTGCCTACAGTTGTCTCTTGGGTCGGCCGTGGATCCATGATGCTGGTGCCGTGACCTCCACGTTACACCAGAAACTCAAGTATGTTGTCGGAGGAAGCATCGTAACCGTGTGTGGCGAGGAAGACATAATGGTGAGCCATTTGTCGTCCTTCAAATATGTGGAGATGGATGGCGAAATCCATGAGACTCTATGCCAAGCGTTCGAAGCTGTCAAAGTGAAGGACGTAGCTCCTGTAGTCACTGAAAAGCCAGAGATGACTCTCTCCTCATTCAAGGAAGCTCGGGCTGTTGTCCAAGCCAGAGTAACCCCAGGCTGGGGGCGAATTTTGGAGATACCTAACAAGCAAGACAAGTTTGGATTGGGATATTCTCCTGGAGCTGAAGCTTCTTCTTCTAGCAGTGCGTCTCGAGGTAAAGGGCCGATCCAGTTTACCAGTGGTGGAGTGATTTTCGAAAGCATCAACACAGTGTCTGAAGACAATGGAGATAGCGACTGTGACCTCGACTCTTGGATCCAGCCAAGCAAGCCAGGCGAGGGCCTCAACAATTGGTCCGTCAAGGATATCATCCCGATGACAAGCGAAGAGTAATGATTTACTTTTTCCAATCATTGTACAACCCTATGTCCTACCCGGGGCATAGTGGTTTTATTGTCAGGGCCTTGTTGGATTATGTACATGCATTTTGTTAATAAATCAAAGGCGTTTTCTTCGTATTCAAATATTGTGATCTCTGTCATTCCTGAATTATATTTGTTTTGAAAAACAATAAAATGGCAATGGGGTTTGTGCTAACCTGCACATCCTTGTTTTAAACTTAACCCTTGTTATTGCAGGATCCACATAATAGATGACATCGACTCTGGACCTTCTACGGCTCACTTCGACTTCGATTTCCCGATATATCAAGCCGAAGAAGAGATTGATGAAGACGAAGACCTTCCTGAAGAGTTGGCCCGCTTGTTGAAACAAGAAGAGAAAGTTATTCTGCCTCATGAAGAGGAGATCGAGATTGTGAATCTGGGTTCTGAAGAACTCGTCAGAAACGTCAGGATAGGGGCTGCATTGCAGAGTGATGTCAAGCAGAGATTAGTCGAGATGCTGAGAGAGTATAGTGACGTCTTTGCTTGGTCATACGAAGATATGCCCGGACTCGACACTGACATCATGGTCCACCACTTGCCGTTGCGAGAAGATTGCCCTCCCGTTAAGCAGAAGCTTAGGAGGACGAGACCAGATATGGCCGTTAAGATCAAAGAAGAAGTGCAAAAGTAGCTCGATGCTGGCTTCTTAGCGGTCACTACTTACCCTCCGTGGGTCGCCAACATAGTGCCTGTACCGAAGAAGGACGGTAAGGTACGCATGTGCGTCGATTATCGGGATTTGAATAGGGCGATCCTTAAAGATGATTTCCCGTTGCCTCATATTGATGTGTTGGTCGACAATACAGCCCAGTTCTCCGTGTTTTCGTTCATGGATGGCTTCTCCGGTTACAATCAGATCAAGATGGCGCCAGAGGACATGGAGAAAATGACGTTTATCACCCCTTGGGGAACATTTTGCTATAAGGCAATGCCTTTCGGTCTGAAGAACGCAGGGGCCACTTACCAATGAGCAATGGTTACTTTGTTTCATGACATGATTCATCATGAGATTGAAGTCTATGTTGATGACATGATTGCGAAGTCCCAAACGGAGGAGGGACATCTGGTCAATTTGCTGAAGCTTTTTGTGAGGCTTAGGAAGTTCAGGTTGAGGCTGAATCCTAACAAGTGTAATTTCGGAGTACGGTCCGGAAAGTTACTGGGGTTTATCGTGAGCGAAAGAGGCATCGAGGTTGATCCTGCGAAGATAAAAGCGATACAAGAAATGCCAGTGCCAAAAACAGAAAAAGAAGTTCGTGGTTTCTTGGGCAGAATAAACTACATTGCAAGGTTTATCTCTCAGCTCACGGCCACGTGTGAACCGATGTTCAAGCTTTTAAAGAAAGATCAGGCGATTATCTGGAACGAGGATTTCCAGAAGGCATTCGACAAGATAAAGCAGTATCTGCAGGAACCTCCAATCTTGATACCCCCAGTGGTTGGACGACCATTAATCATGTACTTGACAGTTCTTGAGAATAGTATGGGGTGTGTTCTCGGTCAGCACGACGAGACGGGCAGAAAGGAGCATGCCATTTACTATTTGAGTAAAAAGTTCACTGACTGTGAATCTCGCTACTCGATGCTGGAGAAGACGTGTTGTGCACTAGCCTGGGCTGCCAAACGTTTACGACAGTACATGCTCAATCACACCACCATGCTAATTTCGAAGATGGATCCGATCAAGTACGTCTTCGAGAAGCAAGCGCTTTCGGGAAGGATTGCCAGATGGTAAATGGTGTTGACGGAATATGACATTCAGTACGTTTCCCAGAAGGCCGTCAAGGGAAGCATATTGTCTGATTACCTTGCCGAACATCCGATCGAGGATTACCAGACGATGAAATTTGAATTCCTTGATGAGGATATCATATTTCTCAAAGCGAAGGATTGCGATGAGCCGTTGCCCAACGAGGGGCCAGATAGGAAATCCCAGTGGAAGTTAATATTCGACGGGGCGGTTAATTCTTACGGAAGTGGCATTGGGGCGGTCATCACGACTCCCCACGGATCCCACATCCCGTTCACTGCGAGACTGACGTTTCCAGTCACCAATAATGAGGCGGAGTACGAAGCATGCATCATGGGTCTAGAAGAGGCAATTGATTTGAGAATCAAGAATCTAGACGTATATGGTGACTCAGCGCTTGTGATCAACCAAATTAAAGGGGAGTGGGAGACTCGTCAATCGAATTTGGTGCCATACATGAATTATGCCAGAAGGCTACTTCCGTTCTTTGATCGAGTGGAACTCCATCATGTGTCCAGAGCAGAAAATCAGATGGCTGATGCCTTAGCCACGTTGGCTTCGATGTATAAAGTCAATTTTTGGAATGAGGCTCCAAGAATTGTCCTTTCTCGTCTTGATAGACCTGCATTTGTCTTTGCGATCGAGGAAGCCGCCGACGGCAAGCCATGGTTCCATGACATCCAGACCTTCCTTATGACTAAGGAGTATCCGGCGGGTGCGTCAACCCAGGATAAGAAGACTCTGAGGAGGCTATCTGGAAATTTCTATCTCAATCCTGATGGAGTTTTGTACAAAAGAAACCACGATCTCGTGCTACTCAGATGTGTAGATGAGAAAGAGGCGAGTATGCTCATGGAAGAAGTCCATGAAGGCACATTTGGTACGCACGCTGGCGGGCATGCTATGACGAGAAAGATCCTGAGAGCAGGATACTACTGGCTGACGATGGAATAGGATTGCTTTAAATTCGCGAAGAGATGTCATAAATGCCAGATTTATGCTGATAAAGTTCATGTGCCGCCGTGCCCGTTAAATGTCATGTCCTCCCCGTGGCCGTTCTCCATGTGGGGCATCGACATGATAGGCAAGATCGAGCCCACTGCATCTAACGGTCATTGCTTCATTCTAGTAGCTATCGACTACTTCACCAAGTGGGTGGAGGCAGCCTCATATGCTAATGTGACCAAGCAGGTGGTGGCTAAATTCATAAAGAGGGACATCATCTGTCGTTACGGAATTCCCGAGCGGATCATTACTGATAATGGTTCGAATCTGAATAACAAGATGATGAAGGAGCTGTGCCAGAGTTTCAAGATTGAACACCACAACTCATCTCCTTACCGGCCGAAGATGAATGGCGCCGTTGAAGCGGCCAATAAGAACATAAAGAAGATTGTTTAGAAGATGGTTGTGACCTACAAAGATTGGCACGGGATGCTGCCATTTGCACTGCACGGCCATCGCACCACGGTACGTACATCAACCAGGGCAACTCCTTTCTCCTTGGTGTACGGTATGGAGGTTGTCCTACCGTTAGAAGTGGAGATCCCTTCTTTACGAGTTTTGGTTGATGTGAAACTCGACGAGGCAGAATGGGTTACGAACCGACTGAACCAACTCAGCCTGATGGACAAGAAGAGGTTAGCATCGATTGCACATGGTCGTCTGTACCAAAGCCGAATGAAGAAAGCTTATGATAAGAAGGTGCGTCCTAGAAGCTTTCAGACGGGTGATCTCGTCCTGAAGAAGATTCTTCCTCCACACTCCGACCACCGGGGCAAGTGGAACCCCAATTACGAAGGTCCGTACGTCGTCAGCAAGGTCTTCTCGGGAGGAGCTTTGTTGTTATCCACGATGGATGGTGAAGATTTTGCATCCTCGGTGAACGCGGACGCAGTTAAAAAATACTTTGCTTGAAAGCGACCCGCTGGACAGTAAAAAGAGAGTCCAGGCAAAAATGGGGCATCCCGGCGAACCATAAAAAAGGAAAAAGGTTCGGGCAAAAATTAGGGATATAAATTGAAAAAATGTACACCCGCAAAGTCGAAAACCCGGATGGGCGACTTTGGCAAAAAAGGGTATCCTGGTGAACTGAAAACCCGCAAAGGGCGGTTCACGCAAAAGTTAGGGATTTGAAAAAAGCAAATGACTGCGTTCCGCGTATGGACTTTCTTTGTTTACTGGTTTGGAAGACCTGAGGGCCGTCTATCCGAATCAATCTCTTCTGAAGCTGAAGCGTCGGAGAAGTATCGAAGTCGAGTGGGTCATAGAGGGATCAACTCATGGTGTTCGTCTACACCTCGTTGCCGACATTTGTATATACTGATGTATATTTATGTTTTATTTTTTGCGCGGCTTCCTCATTCCAGGAGCTTGCATCTGTTGTAAAACATTTTTACCCATTCAGGGGTTCGTTATCAATAAAATGTATACTATTCAACAATTCTGTTTGCCTGTTTAGCATTTATCTGTTTTGTTTGCGAAAAAGAACGCCGATGTTTTTGATAAAATGCGCATACATAAACTTACTGGCCTAGGCCACTGATTTTTGAAACAATGAATTACTTGAACACTGTCACGAGATAATAACCTTGATAGGTCCCTTTGAGAAGGGTATCTTGTTTGTTTGTTTGTGTTGTTACAGGTGTAGCACATTTCAGACAGTGCACCGTGCGCATCCCCAAGCAGGATGATTCCTCTTTCTCCAGCAAAGTTTAGCAACCTCTCCCCTCAGAGTCTGAACGCGAAATCGTAAGCATTGATATGTTTCCCCAGGAAGAGAAGATTCTCTCCTCGATCAGATGCATCCTGAAGGAATGACATCTCCCAGCTGAGTCATACTGAAGTGTGCAGCGACTGATAGTTCCAGACTGAAGTCTCCAGCGGAATTGAGTTTCCCCACAGAGTCGTACTCTCCCCCGAAGCAGGATGATTTCTTCTTCTCCAGCCGAGTTTGCAGATCCCCAAGATAGCCGAGTCCTTGGAAAGCAGTTCGGGCCATGATTGGTTCTCCCTAGTGGAGTGTTGAATAGCTGATGCTGTGTTTCCCCACCGGAGCCGTTATCTCCAGGGAAGGTTAGCCGTGAAGGCCGTGCAGTTTATTTCCGCGATTGACATCGCTTTTCCTCAGCGGGTCCAGGTTCTCGTAGAGCTTCGTTCCCCTGCAGTAGTCAACTGAAGTTCACTTCCCTGCAGCAGTCAACTGAAGTTCACTTTCCCGCAGCAGTCAACTGAAGTTTGTTTCCCCTACGGATTCCGATTGAGATTGGTGCGACTTTGTTCTCCTCAGCAGGATGATTCCTTCCCCCTACCAGAGTGGTTCTTTCTCCTTGACAGGAGGATTCTCCCTTCAGCATTTATTTTGCTGACGGGATCGCATCATTTTGCATGACTGCATAGCATTTATCATAAACGCATAGCATTTCCACCGTGTGGAGCATTGCGCCATTGCCGAAGCATATGTATAATAAGCATGATCTAGGTTGTTACCGTTCTTGTTTTGAAGGTGTTCCGCCGCAGAATTGATTGCTCAAGATGATTCTTGAATTCTCCCCAACGGAGTCGCTTGCTCAAGATGATTCTTGAACTCCCCAGCAAGGTCGTTTGCTTAAGATGATTCTTAAAATTCCCAGTGTAGTCACCAGAGTTGGTCGCTCAAGTTGATGCTTAGAGTCCCCGGCAGAGTGTTTGCTCAGGATGATTCCTGAAATCCCCAGCAGAGTGTTTGCTCAGGATGATTCCTGAAATCTCCAGCATAGTTATCGGTTCAGGATGATTCTTGAAGTCCCCGGCGGAGTTATTTGTCCAAGATGATTCTTGAAGTCCTCAGCAGAGTTGATTCGTCCAGAATGATTCCTGGATCCCCGAAGCAGAGTTACTTGATAGTTCTCCAGAATCCCCAGCAGAGATGCGTCATCCCCAGCAGGTTTCTGAATAGCGAAGTTGAAACTTCCCACGAAGACTTGATGACTGAAGTCCGACCGTGTTAACGAAGCAGTTCTCTCAGCTGATGCGGAGTGCCTGATGGCAGAAGATTGGATATCCCCAATTGGTTCATGATTGACCGAGAATCTTATTCCCGACTTACTGATGAAGTCCGGCTGATGCCCGAAAGTTTCCTTTGGATGCCTGACGGCATGATCGACCATGTATTACCGGTTACCGTGTGACCAATCCCCCAGCCAATTGCCGTGCAGCTAATATTTCAGTTTTCGAAGATTTGTTCCCATCAGAGTACCGTCTACTTGTGCAGTTGGCAAATTTCTGGGTTTGTCGGTATTCAACCGCCTCACACCTTGATTGGTTGAGAGTCGTTCGCTTTTCACCCAGTCAGGTCCAAGCCGCTTGAATAGGGGCAGCTGTTGCACCCCAAAATTTGACCAACATTTCTTTACCTAGCTTGTGGTTCATCTCATTCACATTAGCATTATCACTTGCATTTCATTGACATGTATGCAGTAGATCAAGAGGTATGATTACCAATCAAGAGCTACACAAGAGTTTGAAGCTAGCCAAGAAGGTTATTCAAGTGTCCAAGGGTTGATATCTTTGTCAGAGAAGTTAAGAGATCCTCAGAGAGATTGGTTGAAACCAAGGTTGTGTGCCTCCTAGCTTGAGAGTTGTGCGAGCTCCTCAGATGATTCTGAGGCTATGAGGATGGACTTGAAGCCTTGATAGAGCTTATGAGATGTCTTGAAAGCCATCATGAAGCCTAGAGAGGTCATTGTGCAAGTTTAAGGAAGACTCAGCCATGAGTGGTGTAATTAGGGTTTGACTGGGTCAACCCTAGGTCAACTGATGATTTGGAGAGGGTTGAGACCTAATCCAAGAGCCATGTGATCATGGATTTATGCATTGAGATGGTATAAGGATGATTACAAGATCAACTCATCATGATTGAAGAGTTTGAGAAGTTTCAAGCTAGGGTTTCTAAGGCTTGATAGTGTAAAATCCCCTAGTTTGACCCCTATCTTCAAGGCAGTTTAGCTCAAGATGTGATTGTCATCTCATCTTACCCCCAACATGAATGTTGTAGAGCTTGCTCTTATCTTTAATTTTAGTACTATAAGTCCTTGATAGGATTTGTAGAGCTCAAGTTATGACTTTGACAAGTTACAGGTCATCTGAGGTATGTGAATCTGGGGCCTTAAAAGTCACCCAACTTGCATCCAACGTTTTCCCAAGAAGGATGATTCCTATGAACTTTTGGTCAACATGAATGTTGTTCCTTATCTTCTTAGATTTCTAGAGAGTACTAGAAGTCCTTGATAGGATTTGTAGAACTCAAGTTATGGCTTTGACAAGTCAAGGGCATTTTGGTCATTTGGAGATTATAGGTCATTTCAAGCATAAGGCCATAACTCCTATTTCCAAGCTTCAAATGGAAAAATCTTCAACATCAAACTTTCTTAAAATGATGTTTTAAGGTTATTAAGGAGGTCATGAGATGTTGAAAAGGCTTGTAGCTCAAAATGGTAAAAATGACCTAAAATGGAGGCATAAGTTAAATAAGTCAAAGTTGGAAATTGAAACTTCCAAGCTACACATCCAAACCATGGCATGTAATAGGTCATTTTGACTCTAAAAAGCATTTTAGAAACAATGGTTCAGCCACATTTTTGATTTGAGGATTAGATCATGGACTTGCTTTGGAAAATGGTTGCTTGCATATTAAGGTACAAAGGCAAAACACAAGGAAACTCAATACACAAGCTAGCTAAGTATCTTAACACACCATACATCTCATCTAAGGAGATTTTTAGGTCAGAACAAGTTGCTGCAAGAGGCATAGCATGAGATGGCATGTGAGATGAGATGAAATCAAAAACTCATGGCATGAGAATCCCAAATTCTCATTGGACGATTCCAGAAAGTTCTAGAGGGTTTAGAACCCTTCTATATATGGATTAGAACCTGCTCAGATGCAAGGTTGGTGAGAGATTAGAGAGGAGAGTGAGATAGCCATTTTTCTTCTTCCATTGCAAGTTGAAATCGATTTCCACTTTCCACACCTTTTCCATTGCTTCTTTCAATCCCAACACCTTCCATTGATCATACTGAATGTGTGCATACCAAATTGAGGGCAAGATCATGAAGAATTGAAGAGTTGGCATTTGGATTTTGGGAGCTGCAAGACACAATCGGATTTGGAGATTCAAGCTTTCTTGATCAAATCTTTTGCAAACAGAAGCTTTAACATCAATCAAGGAGTGATTCTGAAGAGTTTCAGAGGTTGAAGTGGAGCTTTGACCTATCTGATATTCAAGATTTGACAGGTTTGTAACTTTTCTTCTACACCATAATTTAAGCATGATTAGTTAGAATTGTTAGGTTAGAATGGTTAGAGACAAGTAGGAGATGGATTCTGGAAAGTTTGGGATCATTTGGTGAAGTTTGAGTTAGTGACACCATTTTTGTTTGGATCAAGAACACGATGTATAGTGAGCTATAGCATGAGTTTGATATCAAGAATTAACCAGTGTGAGGTGGTGATCATTCTGAGCCAATCAATTTCAAGAATTGTTAGAATTGAAGTTTGAGCATAGTTTTGATCTTGGATCGGGTTTAGAGATTAAGGGCATTTCAATTGATTCTAAGCCTATGGTTGGATTCAGGGTTGAATTTAGAGCAGGTTAGGGTTTTGAACCATGGATTTTGGTTGAGAATTGAGGTGATACGATTGGGGTGAAGATTCACTTTGAAGCTCTGTTCATGGAGCTTTCCCTCCATTTCCATGGCTGGAGGAAGAAGATGACTCCATGGCCATTGGATCATGCAAGGACCGGTTGACCAAAGCCAGATCGTGAGGCTGAGATTCAATTTCGCGTTTGAAGAGAAGTCTGAAGACACACCAAAACGAAGCGTTTCATTAAATGGGATATTGGGCTTAATTGCTATCCACACCCCAAGTCTTGGCCCAATCAGGAAATGAACTAATTTTCCTTGCCTTCTGCACCGTGTCCTTTTCTTTTTCTTTATATTATTTTGATTGATTTTCTGATTAAAAATTGGGTCTAGCGCATTTATTGTTTATACCCCCATTTTAAGCCCATCTGGATAATGAACTGCACTGCATTGCTATCTGCACCTATGTTTTCATATTTTATTTTCTTTTTCTCCATTTTTCTTTATCTTTGAAAAATCATATTAAATAGAAAAATAATGATTTTTGCATGGGGATTTTTTATCCTATTTCATGTTGATGTCTAGAAAGTTATAAAATCAAAACATTTTCATTTCATGCATTTTTAATATTTTTTGTGTATTTTATCTTTTAATAGCTTTTAATTCATTTTATGTTGATGCATAGATTTGTAGAATTTTGTTTAGCTAGTTCCGTTTGATTTTTTAGGCCATTCTTTTTAGGAGAGTTAGATTAGGACTTTAGCTCCCCTCTGGATTTATTCCATAATTTTGTGATTAATTTTTGATTAGTTTTGATTAGATGACTTTAGGTTGTGTAGATTTAGGTCAATCCTTAACATAGGTCCACAATAACACTAGAATTTTGGGTTTCTAGGTCAAGATAGATATTGGGACATATAGGGTATTAAGGGTAGGAGTATAGGATCCCCTAGAAATTATATTAGATTTTAATATAATAGTATACTATTTTTAATTGATTTTTGTAATTGATTGTTGTTTGTGTTGCCCTTGTGGGCTTGTACTTTGTTTTGCCTTGCTTTGTGGGTTTTTTGCTTGGCTTGGTGGGCTTGGTATTGCTTTGTGGAGCATAGAGGAGCATAGTGGAAGACTTGAAGGTTGAAGAAGGAGCTTGAGAGCTTGAGAGCTTGTTTATTTTGTTGTTGTTTTAGGGTTAGGAATTAAGTAGAGATTAGACTTAGTTAAGTTCATTCTTAAACATGGACGGTATCTTTCACCTCCATTCCTCCCCATGATTCAAGGTCCTTCCATGGTATTCACCTCCCTCCTTTGGAGGGATAAGTGATGGTACCTAGGAAGTAGAACCTTTGAGGGAACCATTCTTTGGATGTTAAACCCTTATAGGTCACCTTTGGTGGTCAATAAGCAGTTTAATATCCTAGCTTATCCAGTTAAGTGATTCCTTCTGGTTTGAGTATCTTGAGAGATGTTAGGCTTGAGAGTGAAGATGAAGACTTCATTGAAGAGTATGGAAGAGGATGATTCCCTGAGCATTGCCATTTCAGCTGAAGCTTGAAGAGCAAGAAGAGCAAGTTGATACTTGAAGATCTAGTGGAGACTGAATGAAGAGCTGAGGCTTGAGCAAAGATTGAAGGATGAAGTTGACACTTCTAAATGATTAAAGACCAAAGGATAAGTTGATACTTACTTTGAAGATTGGAGATCCTGAAGAATCAAGTGGATACTTGTGGTTAAGAGTGAAGTCTGAAGGTGGAGCTGATTAAGGAGCTGAAGCTTGAAGAAGAAGATAAGTTGAAACTTATGTTAAAGGGTTGAAACCTGGAGAAGCAAATTGATATTTGTAAAGAGTGATGGAAGTCTGAAGACTGAGTTGCTGTCAGAAGAGCTGAAGCTTGAGGCTGTAGGAGTAGTTGAGTTGCTTTCTTGTCTGTTTCTTCTCTGTATTGATGTGCCTTGTTTGACTTGCTTGATGCATTAGAATAAGTCCATGATTAGACTAGATTTAAGCTAGGAGCATGATTGCACTAGAGGTTGAGTTGCTCCCTCTGCTTGTATTGTTACTGTATGGCTTTGCTTGCGGGTATTCGGTAGAGCCCTGTTCCCTTGCCCATGTGGTTTATTTTGCTTGATAGCATTTTATGTCCTCTGTATGATTACAGTCTCTTGTATTCTGCTTGATAGCATGTTATTTTGCAATTGTTCTTGTATTTTGCTTGATAGCATTTTATGTCCTCTATATGATTACAGTTGTTATTGTATCTTGCTTGATAGCACTTTAGTTTATATCTTCTATATGATTACAGTTATTCATTCTGGCTTGAGGTTGAGACGAGCTTGTGGAGGCTGCTGCCCCACACACATTTCCTCCCTCACTTGCATTGCATGAATTTTACAGTCATTACTGTTTACTGTTAAGCTGATGCTTTATCTGTTTCTGTATCATTGACATGATCCTTTAGGACTCTCATTCCCTTTGATAAGGAAGTGATGATAGAACTTTAGGTTGAAACCTATGCATGATAACTCCTAGGAGTTCCCTGTTTCAAACCTCAACCATAGGATGAATCCTTGGCATGACAACAGTAGGACTTGATAGTCTCCCCGTAGTTGAGCCTGTTCTCTTCTCATCTCAAAACAGCTTAAGATACAGTAATCATGAATGATTTCTTTCGTACGTTACGAGCCTTAAGCTATATGAGAAAGGATTGTTGGAGAGTTTCTTTTCAACAGTCTGGATGTTTAGTATGACACCCTTTGGGTGACATGCGATGCATTCACTCTCAGGTCATAGTCTTTAGTACGATTGAAATTGCGAACACCATAAAAAACACTTCTTCCGTAAAAGACAGAAAACAAACTTCAAACCTTTTTGCCCTGTGGGCCCGTAATTCAAAGGAAAGCTTTTCTGAAGAAAAGAGTGTCGTTAAACTTCAGCGCCAACGCAAACAGGCTTTGTCCCTAACTGCTGGAACTGCTGTTTAACCCTACTCGACAAAACAGATGAATCTAAACCCGTAATCTGTATTATCCCGAACTACGTAAGATCTGATCTCTCATACCTGTTGAGAGTACGTAGGCACAATACTGATGTATTGGCGAGCCACCTTCCCCGTAACCCCTCGTAGGCCGAACTACGTTGACTCTGATTTCTCGTTCTCTGATGAGAATACGTAGGCATAAAGTGCGACGCTTTGCCGAGTCATTTTCTTTTCTATTTAAGCCAGCCTTGATAGGTAGATAGATAAACCAACTCGTCCAGTAAACACAACAAGCGTGGATCCTGTCGAGTACGACGGACGTGAGGGGTGCTAATACCTTCCCCTTGTGTAACCGACTCCCGAACCCAGACAATGATTACGACGACCTTGTCTTACCTTTTCGTCAGGTTTTTCCGATCGTTTCCTTTCCCGTTCCGAGGGATAAATAACGAAAGGTGGCAACTCTTCTGTTTTGCCGACACCTTATTTTCGCGGAAGCGACACAAACCATCTCTACAACATCTGTCGTTCCTCCGCCGTCGTAAACCAACCAAACTTCATTGAATCAAAACCTGAGAAGTCGGAGTTTGTGCCGCCGGTGAAGTGGAAATGGAGGAAGTGCTTCGATTCGAGCCACAGTTAGGAGAGATCGAAATAGAGAAGTTTGATTGTTCTTCATTGCTGTTTTTGGTCTGTTTTTGTTATGTGGGTTTTTCGAGAGAGTTGGAGATGAACGATGGGCTGTTGTAGAAGCTGATGAGGATTTCGTTTTTACTTTTTTATTTTGTTTTCAATTTATTTTATTTTATGTTATTCTTTTTTTATATAAAAAAGGATAAGATTATTTTGGGTGGCTTGGGCTTCAAAAGCCCACCGTTTGGTCCTTATTCCCCCGTATTCCCTGTACACCCCTCTTTGCTGTTTGTTGTTTTTTGTGTTGAAGATTTGTTGGGCCAAACCCAACCGGGTTTCAATTGTTGTACCCCTCCGTCTCTGCATACCCCCCCTGTTTTCTTAACTTTTTTTTTAATTTGTTTTTGTTATGTATATTATTATTATTAGCTATTTCATATATATTATTTTCTTTTAACATTTCTTTAAAGTTTTTTTTATATATATATTTCTTTTACTTAGAATTTTACAAATATCTCTTTTAACTTATAGTTTAGGATTTATACATAAAATTTTCTTTTAAAATTGGATTTATTTCTCATTTGTCATTGGGCATTTTGTCCCATTCTCATTCGTTTAGGTCGATGAAGACATTTCCGTAATTCATTACCAGTCAAATTATTGATGAATAATGTTGGATCCGAGACCACTTCTTTCTCTCCTCATTTTTCTTCATCTTCCGATTTTATTTTGACTTTTGGTGATCGATGAAGTCTTGTAAGACGAGATCCTACTGTTTTTGGTCCGTGTGACATGATTCAATTGGAGAATGATTCTCAATATCATTTCTCTATCTTGTCTTTGACACGGATATCAACACGCGACCTCCTATAGTTTGACTTCTCTTATAAGTCGAGCTACGACGGTTCAGCGTCATATTGGTTCTGATTCGAAGCATCATCATCAAGGATCAAAGAGGAGAAGATTGGAATGGAGCTTGCGCATAATGTCAAGGGTCAACGGAACCACTCCGTTCGGTAATATCTATCTAATTCAAATCTTTTAATCAATCGTCGAGCGTTGTGAGTTTTAAGCAATAGATACGTAGGAAATGGTGATTGAGGGGTTTCCCCTTAATGGCCTAGAGTGTTTAGTGTAGCACCCTTTGGGTGATACGCGACGCATTTGCTCCTACGCCTTAGGTTCTTGCGTGTGTGTCCCTCGCCTCCGTGCGATTGAAACTCCTTTCTCTTGCGTCCTGGCGATTGAGATCCCCCATCTTGCCTCTGTGCAATCGAGACTCCCTTTTCTCTCGCATCCGTGCGATCGAGACCGTTTTCCGTAGTTAGCTGAACTACGGCTGCTCTGATCTCTCATACCTGTTGAAAGTACGTAGGCATAGGATGCGATATCCTAGCGAGCACGCTAACAACTAACTTCTCTGTTCTCTCGCTTCCGCGCGATCGAGACTTTCCCGCTGACGACTAATCCATCCCTTTCTCTTGCCCTAGCGCAATTGAGACCAGACCATAGTTCTAGAAACCGTAGGTTCTCTTACCTTTAAACCAACGATATACTACGTCCGTTCTACCGCAAACAGGTAACGTCTAAGTCTCCAATAGTCGAGCAGCATACACCTAACTGCTAGAATGCGCACGCCAATATCGTCAACCTTTTCTCTCACCCCCGTGTGATCGAGAACACCCTTATTTACCCGTAGTTAGCCTGAACTACGTTTTGCTCTGATTTCTCGTACCAGACGAGAATACGTAGGCACAAGACGCGATGTCTTGGCGAGCAATCCCCCCTGTAGTTTCCTGAACTACGTTGACTCTGACTTTCCTATTGCACAAGGGAATACGTAGGCATAAGATGACGATGTCCTATCGAGTCAGTTCTTTCCATTCTTTTCAGTTCCTTCCGTTTAGCATTAGCAGTCGTAGATAGTTTGTTTTTCACCCATAGACTAGACAACAAGCGTGGATCCCGTCGAGTACGACGGACGTGAGGGATGCTAATACCTTCCCCTTGTGTAACCGACTCCCAAACCCGAGATTTGGTTGCGATGACCAATCTTATCCCTCTTTTCGTTAGGTTTTCTCTGAGCGTTTCCTTTCCCTCTCTTGGGATAAATAACGCACGGTGGAGACTCTTCTGTCATTGCCGGCCCTCGATTTCCGCAGTAGCGATAGTTGGCGACTCTGCTGGGGAAATGAACATCCCCTATGCGAGTCAATCCTAGCGTTTGTTTGCTTGTCTTTGGGTGTGTATATATTTTGTATGTTGAACTTTGTATATTGTTGTGTTTACATTTTCACACTTTTATTATCTGTTGCTGTTGTGTTGTTGGGTGACTGTTCCATTGAGAGATAAGCCAGACCCAGGCTTGAGTATAGACTTAGCATTAGAAGTGGAGATTAGTGGTGAGCCTGTATGCTTTGCATGCACCAGCTAGCCATGAAATTCGCGCTCAGACGAGATTCTCTTTAACGATTTTCTTTCTGGCCCTTTGGGCTCGAAGGAATTTTGGATCTGAGGATTGTCGACTCTGGGGACCAATCACTTGAGAGTCAGCTAAGTGAGGCCGCTTCGTGAGACAATGATGCCAAACCAGAAATGGTGAACGTATCATTGTTTCTCGAAAGTTTGTGACGCTGACAACCGCATAGGATGTCGAACCTTATCAGTTTAGGTTCATACCTGTGAGAGGGATTGGGTTATGCAGGAAACTTGACCTCCAACCTACCCGGTATTTTGGTTTTCTCTTCAGAGCGAACTTTTGAACTTGTCCAGTCAGCAGTGCATCAGTTGTTCAGTGCTTTGTGGGATCTTTGATCCTTTGTCTGTTACATCAGCATTTGCATTGCATTTCATATGCATCTCATGTTTGCATATCCATCCTTGGCTGGAACAGAGAACTTACCCGTCTTTTGTCCATCCCGCAGTTGATTTCCTGACATTCGCATCAGACTTGAATTAGCTTCTAGAAGGATCATGGACTCAGGAGAGCAGAATTTGGTTGTTACGAGGGCAGAGTTTGAGATGATGAAGAATCAGTTGGATCAGCTCATGGAAGCCATGACAGCTATGACGAGAGGAGAGGCCAATGTTCAAAGGACTCCCGTGAACAATGTTGCTCAAGCTCAGCCTGTGCAGATTCCTGTTGGAGAGCATACTATTGTTAGAGATATGGATTCATCTTCTCTCCATGACACAGACTATCAGAATTTCACCTTCCCTGTGCCAGATTCTCAGAAGGTTGTTCCAAAGGTTAATGCTAGAGACCCAAAGACTGTTGAGTTTATGAGGAGATTTCAGCTGTTGGAAGAAAATCTTGCTACCCTGATGAATAAGAATACTCTTAATCTGAATGCTTCGAGCATGTGTCTGGTGCCAGACCTTGTGTTGCCTCCGAAGTTAAAGCCGCCCAACTTTGAGAAGTACAAAAGAGATAGTTGTCTGAAGCAGCATTTGGTGATGTTTTGCAGAAGAATGACTTCGTATGTCCACAATGACAAGCTTATGATTCACTGTTTCCAAGACAGTCTGAGTGGGGCATCTCTGAGTTGGTACATGCATTTGGAAAGTAGTTGCATCAGATCATGGTCAGATTTAGCTAATGCCTTTGTGAAGCAGTACAATTACAATCTCGACATGACTCCCAGCCGCATGCAATTGCAAGAACTATCTCAGGCGGACAATGAATCTTTCAGAGCGTATGTGCAGAGATGGAGAGAGTTAGCTGCTCGTGTTCAACCACCACTTTTGGACAGAGAATTGGTTGACCTGTTCGTGGATACCTTGCAAGGTCCATACTATCATAAGATGATTGGTAGTAAGGTAGTAAACTTTTCTAACTTGGTGAAAGCGGGAGAACGTATTGAGAGCGGAATCAAAAGTGAAAGGATTCAAGACATCTCAGATAGCTCTGTTTATGAAAGTGAATCAGTTGTCAGCTCTAAAGAGGAATGAGAGAAAGAAAGTAATGCTATCCTGGAATCTCCATTACCTCAGATTCAGTTTTCAGACGTTTCGAGTATTCAGAGTCAGCGACCTGTTAGATCTGCGTATCAGATATCTGCTTCCCTACATAGTCAACATTCATACCGTCATCAGCCGCGTCAACACGCCCGACGAAGGTCGAGGAAGCCAGAGAGGCATTTCACTCAGCTGCCGTTGTTGTACAATCAGATATTGCCAGACTTGATCAGAGGTGGTTTGATAGTGCCGAAGAAAACTGATCCAGAGACTTCTCCACATCCGTCAGATTCTGATGTCAACGCCCATTGTGAGTACCATGTTGGGGCACAGGGGCATTCAACTGAAGACTGTAAGGTTCTTAGAAGCCAGGTTTAGACTCTGCTGGACTCCAACAGGTTTTCAATCACGCCTCAGGGTATTCAGATCAACGATCTTCCTTCATCCGGTCATCTGGGTTCGGCAGCTAATGTTATGGAGGGATTCACCGAGAGCAGATGTTCAAAAGATTATCAGACAGATTTCGATGAGCAATTCTGAAGATGGCTGGTTCAGCAGCAAGTCAAGACTTGAAAGCCCAGTTCCCCAAAGCTGGCAATCTTTTTTATCATGTTATTTCTTTGCATTTGTAGTTTCTTTTCTGTTTAAGTGCGAACTTATTTGCAAATTTCATTTGTAAGACGTGTTTGTTTTCGATTGATAATGATAATGAAATGAATATGCATGTTTTGATTAAATCCATTCGTGTTCACTTAATATTGCTTTTTTCATTAATGTCAAACGCTTGTTTAAGCGGAATTCCTTGAGGGAGGATGACAAAATTGAAAGACGCGCAAGCTTCCGATTGTATGCTTTTGAAATAAAACCTGCTGATGATGTACAGGCATTGTTTCAAATTCCTAAACACAGGAGATATAAGGATGTTAATCCCTTGTCAACCCCTTTGAGCCTAGTTGTAGGAGTTTCTTTCTGAAAACGAAAAAACCCTCAATCTTAACCTGGGGCAGGGTAGGTGTCAGTTAATCCGACTAAACATCCAAATTGCGAAAGGAGTGTTCCCGTTCAAGGATCAATTACACCTTTAGAGGTCGTACCTAAAAAACCAAAGAGTGAAACAGTCACAACCCTTCCAACAAGTCAGACCAGTCGGTGTCACACGATTTATTCCGAAAAGAAAAGAAAAGAAAAAATAAGAAGCCCGCTAAGTCGACAACTTGAAAACAAGTGGCTTAGGCAAAAATTAGGGCATCCCGCTGGACATCGAAATCAGAAGATGTACTCAAAAGAGTCAGTCCAGGTAAAAATAGGGAAATAAAAAAATGAATGACGAAGAACAAGTCACGTGATTCCAGACACCAGAGACGAAAGACGAGTGACTATCACTCCAAAACTTGTGGTTTCCTGAACCATCACTCTTATCATTCAACCTTTGAGAGGTGAGCGCTAGTGTCAAATTAGCTGAATATAGGATTGGAGAATATCAAGGAGAGTGGGTGGGTTAAACAGAACTTTGAGCCTTATATCCTTTCTTTCAAACCATGAACCTGACCACGTTATAACCTTTGAAAGTCCTAATTGAAGCCCGTTGTTTTGAAAGCATACTTCGGTAAAGATCGCGTTGAAACTGACTCCTCAAAAGGATTTTCTTACCCTATGGGTATTGATATTGACATTTTGATAAGTGATTCGTTCACTATATGTCACAACTTCTTTCTAGTGAACAGACTTAGATTTCAAAACTGTCATATGCATTCCATTAATGTTATCTTGGCAAAGCAATTTGTTTTACTTGTGAGTAAGCACTTGACATCAGGAGAGTTCCTACAGTGGAAAGTTTGATCGAGATAAGATACAGAGTGCCTGAATACTCTGTTGAGCAGGGGAAAGGCATATCAAATGATCATCAAGGGAGTCAGCAATCCGTAGATCAGTTAATCTGGGGCAACCAGGTCGAGATTCGATAAATCTCTCGAAGTCAGCCAGGGGAACTTCTCTGCAAATCAGCCAATCAGGGGCAAAATCACTTCTAGGCTAGGGCAGGTCGCTCCAAGAGCACAAATATTATCCTTATCCAGAAGGCAGTTAATCTGAAGCACCTCTCCGAAGTTCATGATGCTGAGGCAGTTCATATCAAACCAGCAGGATACAGAGCTTTCAGATCTCCTTTCGAGGAAGATTTATACAGAGAACCCACAGGCTGGGGCAGGTTTGGAAATAAAGGAACTTTTCCTCTCCATATCTTCAGAGCCACTCAGAGCTATTCAAGCAGGTGCAGTCAATCTTCAGGTTCAAGGTGAATGTCGGGAAGTCGTAACCCTTCACTTGTTTTCCCCAGCAAAAGCCCAATCATCATTGGCATGTGTAAGCTACCCCCAGGAGAGTCCAATCCTACTTGGCACATCCGGTTATTCCCAGCGGAGTTGGTTTTACCTCTTCAACATTTATTTTGCTGGAGTGTTTCTTTCAGATCCAGCTTTCCCTAGCAGCCCGAGTCTGCATCTGCATCTTTGCATATAACTATCATATTTGCATCATCTTTGCATCTCATCCTCAAATGCGTAGCATTTCCATTTCGTATGGAGCATTACGCCATAACAATTCAAACATATGCATGCGAAGCATAAGCCAGTTTTTGTCAGCCTTCCGTGGCAACTTGAATCGCTCTTCAATCAAGATGGTGGTATATCAACATCTTTGTTCAGACAGCTCATCCGCTTGCTTAGTTTTGGGTTCCAGGTCATACGTCGGTCGTACTTTGTCCATCAACCCTTTGATGATGACATCCCCAACAAATTTTCCTCTCGTCTATCATTAGACGATACGAGTGATTTGATATATTGTTTCTCTCGTCTATCATTAGACGATGCGAGATTTGGTTTTATTTTTCCTCTCGTCTATCATTAGACGATGCGAGATTTGGATATGATGTTCCTCTCGTCTATCATTAGACGATGCGAAACTTGGATATAATGTTTCTCTCCGTCCATCATTTGGACAATGTGAGTGTTTTGGATATGGCGTATTCTTCCTGTCTACCATTAGACAATGTGAGTTTTGGATATAATGTTTCTCTCCTTCCATCATTGGACGATGTTGAGAGTTGACGGAGATGTTAAATGCTTATCAGATTTATGTTTGTCTGGCGGAAATGTCAGAGGTTTATTAGCACCGTGGTTGTCTAGCGGCGATGTCAGAGTTCTGTATCCCCATAGGTACTTGACGGTGATGTTGGGTGTTTCTCAGAGTTATAGTTAGCTGGCGGTGATGTTAGATGTTTGTCGGATTTATGATTGATGACGGCGATGTCAGGGTTATCTTACTAGGTTTGTATTTCTCTGGTGGCGATGTCAGGTAATTTTGTTTTCCTAGCGGCGAAGTTGGATGTTTTTCTGGCGGCGATGTCAGGTAATTTCGTTTTCCCAGCGGCGAGGTTGGATGTTTTTCTGGCGGTGATGTCAAATATCTTTGTTTTCCCAGCGGCGAGGTTGGATGTTTTTCTGGCGGTGATGTCAGGTAATTTGGTTCTCCAGCGGAGATGTTGGATGTTTGTTTCTGGCAGCGATGTCAGGTGATTTAGTTTTCCAGCGGCGATGTTGGGTGTTTCGGTTGTCCGACGGCGATTTCAGACGCTTTATTTTTTGTGAATGACTGGCGGCGATGTCAGGTGTGGTTTACCGATTGATTGTTTTGAATGACTGGTGGCGATGTCAGAGGATCGTATCTTTGGATTCAATGTTTTTTTTATTTAACAGAGGTCTAACGGCGATGTTAGCTACTTTACCAACTAGAGGTAGAGGACTGACAGCGATGTCAGATGCTTTTACAGATGTAATGCCTATGCCTGACGGCGAGGTCAGGTGTCTGACGGCAATATCAGAGGGATTTTATGTAGAGTTCTGACGGCGAAGTCAGATGTTTTACAAATTTGATGTTGAATTTTGACGGCGAAGTCAGGTGCTTTTACTGGATATTGATGGCTGACGGCGATGTCAGAGGTTTCTATTTTACGGTTGGCAAATTTCCGGGTTCTTTTGTATTCAATCACCTTCTACCTTGAATGTCCGAAAGCGCCTGCTTTTCATCCCTTCTGGTCCAAGTTGATTGAATAGGGGAAGCTGTTGCACCCTAAACTTTGCCCACCGGTTTTCGACTTTGACTGGCTTTTGCTTTGCGTTCATTTACATCATCATTAGGTCATGGTTCAAATCTTTCATTTGGGGTATTCTCTTTTCATTGATGATCTGAGGTACTTACACCCAAGTTGGAGCATAGGTTCTGCATTCATATTATCATGAACATCTCTTCTGCCAAGATTCCTCTTTGCTACAAGGTATTCCTCTATCAGGGATCATCAGATTGCGTTATCTTTTTTTTAAGGATCTCTCAAGAGTGTCAGGGGTGCATTTGTGTGGCGAGATGACAAATTTCCTTGATTTGCACGGGTGTTGGTTGATCCATCTACTGATAATGTTATTTCAGTTGAGAAATACTCTACACCTACAACAGAAGTAAGGCAGTTCAAGCTATGAACGTGCATGTGTACTTCCCGAGAGGGGGCATTAGAGGAGCTTTTTTCCAATTTGGGAATTTCATGTGAAATCTTCATTGTCATATCTAGTCTTCTAGCATGATCATTTATGGTCCATACAAAAGCTTGATAAATTCACATCATTGCTGTGGAGGTAGCATTAATATTATTTGGAACATTCTTTTTGGTGTCTGCAATTGTTTTCTTTTACACAAAGTTTCCTAGAATGGCAGAATGTTTCTTTAACATGTTTAAGTTATCAAACACTTGTTTGTATAAAAGGAACTTTTGAGAAATTTTGTTTTGAAAGTGAGGATTTGTTTCTTTTGGGCCCAAATTCGACGGAGATAGCATGTTGTTTCATTCACATGCTATGGCACAGGGTGGAAATACACCTCTAAATTCAGTTCTTGCAATTCATACATAGTAGTTCGGGTCCCACAAGTATATAGTCATAACACTTTCCTCCACATGCCAAGTGAAGAATTTGCTGAAGATGTTAGTCGTCTGGCTAATCCAGGGCTACCACCTTTTATAGTTTCACATGCATACTTGTTGTTGGCTTGCCTGGACTGCGAGTGACCACAGCTATTTGTTGCTCAATATTATTTGTTTGATCAAATCACTTGCAAACGAATAACGAGATTCATCGGAGCTTTGATCTATGCATGGAAGAATTAATTCAAGAAAATCCCTCTCAGTCCCACATAGCTGCTTAATAGTTGAGCCTTCCAAGTCTTTACCAAGTCTAATGATGAATCATGTAATACGCTCTCGCCGCAGGTCATCATGCAGTCTAGCTGCGGGTCGAACGCCACTTTGCGACCAACTTTCACAAATGCAATTTCAGTAACTCAACCTGCACATACAATGACAACAATTGTGACTTGAATTCAACCGGCAGTAATGCGGCAAAGTAGACAAAATCTAAAAGAAGAAAAGTGATGAGGTGAAATACCAGTCGCAACATTCTTTTGATGTCATTCGGTATGCTGTACACGATGATCACTCATCTATCACAAACCACTCACAAAGCTCAAATAATTCACAAACCATGTCCAAGCTCTTTGTTAATGCAATCAAGAAACATAGGAAAAGCTTCCGCGATAATGTTGTTGTTTTTTATCTTCACCATAGCAAATCTTTGTCATGCCAAGTCCCCATGAGTGCTCACATAAAAAAAGAAGATGAAGAATAATTAGGTAATTATGCAGTGAAAAAAAATAAGAGCAGTACAGCTAATGGGATATACCTTAAACCACGATCTTACCGCGTGCGTTAAGATCGTATTTTCTATATTTCAGCAGCTACCACAATAATATGCGAGCCAAACAATACCGAAGCCGTATTAGTCAACACTCTGCGCATACCATTACCCGCAGCTGAACCTCAAAATCCCACTTTTTAAATCTGCTGACCCCATTTGAAACCTACAATGCAGTCAAGCCTGCAATACCAAGAAAATGATACAAGTTAGAAGAACATTTTCCACACAACCACAAGAAGACAACAACCTGCTAAACCAGAACCCACACCAGACAACAGCCTTTCATCATCAACCAACAATACAGCAGGACCACTACCCTGCTACAAGCTCATGTCAGACCAACAAATATACTCTGCTAACAACAATAGCCTGTAAAGACCATCCCTCACTGATTTCTCTTAAGACAAAAACAACCCTCATTCTTTCTTGACCCAAAAAAGCAATTCTCCATAAATCTTCCCACAACTCAAAACCTCCTCCATCTCCTTCAGAACTTCTTCATAACACAACAACACATACCATGCACAATCTGCTGCAGCAATAACAACTTGAAAAATCTCACACCAACGTCATAACTTCTTCCACAAATACCCTCACCTCACCTATAAAACAGACTTTGTTTCACCTCATTCCCAAAAAGCTCTTGGAAGCCACTTTTGTGCTGCAAAACCTTAACCTCAACCTTTTCTTCCAATATTCCTCTAACCTTCCATCATCATTCTCGCGCCACCATTTCCGAAACCTAGAAAACTTCACATTCATCTTCAAACCTCCATCACTTCCATGTTCTTCAACCTTCAACCTTCATCTGCTAACAAGCCCAGCTCACCAAACACTACTCTACAAACATAAACATAAACCAAACAACCTCCAAGCATTACCTAGCCATCAACATGTTCATCTTCGCCATTTTTTTTCCTTCATCTGTAAAATCCCTCACAAACAACTCAGTAGAAATCCAAAACTCATCTGACCAAACACCCTGTTCCAATTTCATTGAACACTTCGCTCACCTTCAATCCACAATCTCAACACCTTCCTCTCAAACCTCAATATCTCCAGCCTACTCATAAAACCTCCTCCACCTTCTTCAAGCTTCAACAATGAACAAACCTTCAACATCTCCTCCTCCGTCAAATGCCTTCAACAGAAGCAGAAACAATGTCCATCACCAACCATATTCTTTTTCTAAACAACAAACTCATTCTTCAAACACCTTCAAACCAATTTCAGAAATCTCTTCAAACCCCATGACACCTTCAAAACCTCCACATCTATCACCATCTTCTTCTCACAATCTTCAATCACTACCCAGAAACTAAAACTTTCGTTTTACCTTAAATACTGAAGCCAACCTTAATCCTTCCTTCATCTACAAATCACCCAGCCTTCTTAACCCACAAACAACTCGAACAGTATCCAAAACCAATACAAAATCATCATAAAATCAGAAAGGAATATAAGGAGATTGAACCGAAATCAAACTTGAGCGAACAAACAAACCCAGCGAAACCCACGATTCCCAACCATCATCTTCATCCGTGAATCTCACTCAACCTTCAACTTCCTCCGTCTCACCTTCCAAACCCTTTCAATCGTATATGTACTACCCTCATCACCCTCCATTTCCAAATCCAAACGCACTCACCAAGAACACGCCACCGTGAAAAACCCAGAGCAACAACGATAAACACACCCTTTAATCGCAGAAATACAATCCTCACAACACCAATTGAAGAACCCTAAACGCACCTGCTAACAAACCCGGATGAAAACCATCTCTACAACCTCCGTCGTTCCTCCGCCGTCGTAAACCAACCAAAATTCATTGAATCAAAACCTGAGAAGTCGGAGTTTGTGTCGCCGGTGAAGTGGAAATGGAGGAAGTGCTTCGATTCGAGCCACAGTTAGAAGAGATCGAGATAGAGAAGTTTGATTGTTCTTCATCGCTGTTTTTGGTCTGTTTTTGTTGTGTGGGTTTTTCGAGAGAGTTGGAGATGAACGATGGGCTGCTGTAGAAGCTGATGAGGATTTCGTTTTTACTTTTTTATTTTGTTTTCAATTTATTTTATTTTATGTTATTCTTTTTTTATAAAAAAGGATAAGATTGTTTTGGGTGGCTTGGGCTTCAAAAGCCCACCGTTTGGTCCTTATTTCCCCATATTCCCTGTACACCCCTCTTTGTTGTTTGTTATTTTTTGTGTTGAAGATTTGTTGTGCCAAGCCCAACCGGGTTTCAATTGTTTCCGTCTCTGCATACCCCCCCTGTTTTCTTAACTTTTTTTTTTAATTTGTTTTTGTTATGTATATTATTATTATTAGCTATTTCATATATATTATTTTCTTTTAACATTTCTTTAAAGTTTTTATATATATATATATATTTCTTTTACTTAGAATTTTACAAATATCTCTTTTAACTTATAGTTTAGGATTTATACATAAACTTTTCTTTTAAAATTGGATTTATTTCTCATTTGTCATTGGGCATTTTGTCCCATTCTCATTCGTTTAGGTCGATGAAGACATTTCCGTAATTCATTACCAGTCAAATTATTGATGAATAATGTTGGATCCGAGACCACTTCTTTCTCTCCTCATTTTTCTTCATCTTCCGATTTTATTTTGACTTTTGGTGATCGATGAAGTCTTGTAAGACGAGATCCTACTATTTTTGGTCCGTGTGACATGATTCAATTGGAGAATGATTTTCAAATATCATTTCTCTATCTTGTCTTTGACACGGATATCAACACGCGACCTCCTATAGTTTGACTTCTCTTATAAGTCGAGCTACGACGGTTCAACGTCATATTGGTTCTAATTCGAAGCGTCATCATCAAGGATCAAAGAGGAAAAGATTGGAATGGAGCTTGCGCATAATGTCAAGGGTCAACGGAACCACTCCGTTCAGTAATATCTATCTAATTCAAATCTTTTAATCAATCGTCGAGCGTTGTGAGTTTTAAGCAATAGATACGTAGGAAATGGTGATTGAGGGGTTTCCCCTTAATGGCCTAGAGTGTTTAGTGTAGCACCCTTTGGGTGATACGTGACGCATTTGCTCCTATGCCTTAGGTTCTTGCGTGTGTGTCCCTCGCCTCCGTGCGATTGAAACTCCTTTCTCTTGCGTCCTGGCGATTGAGATCCCCCCTCTTGCCTCTGTGCAATCGAGACTCTCTTTTCTCTCGCTTCCGTGCGATCGAGACCGTTTTCCGTAGTTAGCTGAACTACGGCTGCTCTGATCTCTCATACCTGTTGAGAGTACGTAGGCATAGGATGTGATATCCTAGCGAGCACGCTAACAACTAACTTCTTTGTTCTCTCGCTTCCGCGCGATCGAGACTTTCCCGCTGACGACTAATCCATCCCTTTCTCTTGCCCTAGCGCAATTGAGACCAGACCATAGTTCTAGAAACCGTAGGTTCTCTTACCTTTAAACCAACGACATACTACGTCCGTTCTACCGCAAACAGGTAACGCCTAAGTCTCCAATAGTCGAGCAGCATACACCTAACTGCTAGAATGCGCACGCCAGTATCGTCAACCTTTTCTCCCACCCCTGTGTGATCGAGAACACCCTTGTTTACCCGTAGTTAGCCTGAACTACATTTTGCTCTGATTTCTCGTACCAGACGAGAATACGTAGGCACAAGACACGATGTCTTGGCGAGCAATCCCCCCTGTAGTTTCCCGAACTACGTTGACTCTGACTTTTCTGTTGCACAAGGGAATACGTAGGCATAGGATGACGATGTCCTATCGAGTCAGTTCTTTCCATTCTTTTCAGTTCCTTCCGTTTAGCATTAGCAGTCGTAGATAGTTTGTTTTTCACCCATAGACTAGACAACAAGCGTGGATCCCGTCGAGTACGACGGACGTGAGGGATGGTAATACCTTCCCCTTGCGTAACCGACTCCCGAACCCGAGATTTGGTTGCGATGACCAATCTTATCCCTCTTTTCGTTAGGTTTTCTCTTAGCGTTTTCTTTCCCTCTCTTGGGATAAATAACGCACGGTGGCGACTCTTCTGTCATTGCTGGCCCTCGATTTTCGCTGTAGCGACATGAGGGACCAAACCATCTCAAATGGGATTCCAAAGTCATTGGACAGAAACAAATATGAGAGGAGAAGGTGCACAAATCAAAGCAAGAAAAGTACACAGAGAATGCAAACATAGGCATGGAGAAAGACCTAAGTCTTAAGCACATTCAACACTTGAACTTCAAGTGGAAAACCTAAAAATAAATGCAAATCTCAACAAGCAATGAACAATTTTATGACCTAAAAATGAGCATTCAAATACCTCAACATGTTAGAAGTATAAATCAACAAGTAATAAGAGCTCAAGGGATCCATAAATGTCATTTCCAAAGCAAACTAGGTCAAACACTTGTATGGACCTCCCTTAGAAGTACATTGACTTGTAAGTCACCTCAAAAATAGGAAAAAGGTTAAAAAATAACCAAATAAAATCTCAAATAATCATCAAGATGTTGGAAACTAGAGGCCAAAAGCACAAGGCAATGTTCCATCAAAGCACCACCAAAAGAAATAAATCCCTAAGGTGTACCACTTTATAATGGAATTATCGAGGGTCAAACAAAATGACTTAAAAGTCAAACCAAAATGCAATAAATTAGGGGAAAATTCATCCTATAAGGCTCTAAAATTCATCATTGAATTGAGAAAAGAGCCTCAATCCTTGGAGAAAAAGATTGCTCAAGAAACAAGCCAAGAACAAACAAGGACAATTAAAATTCAATTAAAAAACAACTCCAAATAGAAAATCCCTTTTTAATTGAAAAATAAATCAAAAATGAAAGTAAAAATTTTCTAAAATTAAAGGACATCTCAAAGTGTCCTAAAAATATTTTTGAGGGATTTTATCTCATTTGGAACTATTTTTCACGAATTAAAAACAAAACAGATTGAAAAAGAAAAAGAAAATAAAATAATAAAAGAAGGCGTGGTGAATAGCAACTATTCAAGGCCAAAACATTGGACTGGGCTGAAAGGGGGGGGGGGGGGGTGTTAATATCGTGATCAGGCCCAAACCAAAACAAACTAGCTGAGCCACAATGAAACACACCGTTTCATTAAAAACGTGGCAAGTCAAGTGTATCCACCAGCCGGTCAACACAAATTTGGATCGTTCATCATCTCCAGTCAAACTTTCAACTGCACATGTGGCAAGCTAACTCACTAAAACAGAGATGATAGTCAGACACCGGAGCATTGTGCTCCGGTCGTCCCACCGGAGTAGCAGGTGCAAAACTGAACCAAATCAAGCGAAATCTTATACTAAAATGATCGCCACGCAATGTAGATCATGAATCTAGGTTTAGTCTTCATTTATCACTCATAAATAAAGAGATTTGAAGCTTTAAAGAAACGAGCATCAAACTGAAAACATCACAAACATCATTCGAATCTATCCAGATTTTGCCTACATAGGTAGGACTTCAGTATGCAACAAAAATGGAGACGAATCAATGCATATTGAGTGAGAAATCTTGAATTGAAAATTACCTAATGGAGCCTCTCCGTTGGGGATTCTAACGCAGTTAAGCTTGCTCAAAAATCTGCAGAATCAATCAATGAACTTCAAGGAAGGTGATTATGGCTTTGAATTGCTCTGAATTGGCTTGAATTTTAGTTTCACGATTTCACTTCTCTCTTGAAAATTCCAACTGTGTTCTTGCTATTTCTCCACCAAACTGCACGAATGAAGCTTCATTCTTCATCATAAGCTTTTATGTAATGGATCCATGATAATTTGGGGGCCATATTTGGCCTGGTTATGTGAATTGAGGAATTGTCCAAAGTTGGAATGTTGAGTTCATACGCATGTGAAATGGATCCAATTTCCCCTGTTTTTGATTCAAATTAACAGCTGAGACTTGGAATTGATCTTGTAGGTGAGAATTATCCCTGAATTTGATCCAATGGTTGATTTTGAATGTGAAACTTCATCATGAAGTTACTTGAAATGGCACAAGTTCTAGCTTGCATCATTCAAAATCCCTTGGTGCATTGTGTTTGTTGTGATAAAGTGAATCAAAATATGCACAAACATGTTATGAAAATGATTTAAAACCACTTCAATTAAATTCATGCCTTTAAAGTTCATTTTCCTTGATTTTTCTTCACCAATCTTCATATCCATGCCAAGTCCATGGAAATTTGATGTTAAATGATGGAATTGAGACCATTTGAAGCAATTTTCATGTTGGAGAAATTTCCATTTGAAGTGCACAAGATCATGAAATAGACCTATAATGAAAATGACCTATAATCTCACTTTCCCAAAATACCCCGGCCTTGCAAGCTTCATAACTTGAGTTCTACAAATTAGATGGAGGACTTCTAGGCCTTTTTGGAAATCTAAGATCATGAGGAACAACTTTCATGTTCATCAAAAGTTGATGAGAAACATAATTCTAGGTCAAAAGTGCCTTGGAAGTTGGTTGACTGAAAATACATTCATCTAAGGACCCATAACTGTTCAACATCATAACTTGAGTGTTGAAACCTAATGGATGAGTTCTAGTACTCAAAAGAAAGCTAATAACATGCTTTACAAGCTCATGTTTTTATCAAAGTGAGATTACACTTGTATCTTGTGATATGTGGTCTTGAAGTTAGGCACTAAACAGGGGATTTTACACTGACAAACCTCTGAAACCCTAATTTAGTAACTTCTCACACTCTTGATTCTTCTTGAACTGATCTTGAAATGACATATTAGATTCCTGAACACAACTTTCTATGACTAAAAAGACTTAGAACTAGGTCTTAATCTCCTTCAAATCCACAGTGGATCTTACACTAGGCATATGAAATTCTAGGTGTACAATCCTCTGACTGCAACCTCTTGCACATGATATAACCACTTGCCTAAGCTCCACAATGTCTCTCAAAGCATTCAATGAGCTTCATAACATCTCATATTCATAAACATGAACTTGTGATCTTCTGATGATCCTCAATTGGCCTCCAAGATAGGAGATGAACCACAACTATCCATCTACTCTCTCAAAGAGCTTTGACCTTCTCCTGATGATGATAAGCACTCATGCTTGCTTGAAACCTTTGACAAAACTTCTCTTGCTATGCACACCTCTTGATCCTCTGCACATGAACCATGATATGCAAATGCAAATGCTAGAACAATGCAATGAAAACATAAGCCAAGTAAAGAAAAGGTTGAGCAAATTTTGGGGTACAACAACTGCCCCTATTCAAGCGACTTGGACTTGAATGAGTGAAAAGCGAACAACTTTCAAACAATCAAGGTAAAAGGCGGTTGAATACCAACAAACCTGGAAATTTGCCAACCGCAGAAATAAACTGCAAACACTGATTAGGGATAAAAATCTCCGGAGATAACTGAATAATGGTCGCAACGTTGATACGCAGTCGGAAGAATCATCTGACATCGCCGCCAGACACCGACACTAAGTCGGAAACATCATCTGACATTGTTGCACCCCAAAATTTGCCCTTACAATACAAGACTTTGTGTTCCAAGAAGGTTCACAAGGTTCACAAAATTCACAATTGGTCAGAAGAGTTGACAATTCCCTCAGACAATGCACCTCCTAAGCAGTGCATCAAAAACTAGGGTTTTGACTTTAATCAGGCTAAATGGACTTCCAAGACTTCAAGTGAGCTTCATAACATCTTATATGTGTATAAGAACCCCCATGTCAAGTTTCAAGACTTTTCTCAAAAGTTTGCTCAGTCAGATGATCAGATAAGTCAAAAGCAGTCAATGCAGTTAAAAGGTCAAACTGAGGTCAACTGTGGTCAAACCAAAGTCAAACTTCATGATTTTTTTTTTTTTTTGCCAACATCAAAGAGAGGTTGGGTAAATATCATAAGGCATGCATTTTTTTTTCTAAAAAGTAAAAATGGCACAATTGGCAGGAGGACATGTGTAAGGAGTTATGAGTGTGAGAGGTTGAGAGTTCGAATCTCACCTTTGTCATTTTTTTTTGTTTTTTATTATTTTTACTCTAAATTTTTCTATCTTTCATTAAAAAAATAACAAAAATAGTTTTTTATTATTATTTAATTATTATTTTCGTATTTTAATTAAATCATTTTTTAAAATATTATTTTTTTCACTTTTTTCTAAATTATTCATAAAAATATCCAAAAAATCATAAAATAAAAAATATTGAAAAAAATTTTGTTCTTTTTATAATATTTTTTATTTTAGGAATCAATAGGATTATTAGTTTTTATTTTAAGTTTATTTTAATTATTTTAAATTATTTAAATTTTATTTTTTCTTAACTAATTATTTAGTTTGGGCTTTAAAATGGGCTTTAGGGACATTATTGACAATTTGGTGTTAACCCTAATTTGTTCCCTATATATACATGTGTTGCCTTGTTGGAAAAAAGGGGGAGAATGAAAAAAAACCTAAGAGGAGTGAGTGCCGTTTGCCGTTATTTAGTTTTCTTCTTCATCCATTACTATTGTTTCTTTTTCTTCATCGTTTACCGTTATTTCTTTTCCTTCATCTATTACTGTTGTTTCTTTTTCTTCATCTTTTACCGTTATTTCTTTTTCTTCATCTATTACCGTTATTTCTTTTTCTTTATCTATTACTGTTACGTTTATATATATATAATTTTTAAATTGTTAGAGTTTATATATATAAGATTTTTGATCGAATTATGTCGATACGATGTTTGCACATTTGTGTGCATGACGCGTGACATTTGTGTTAGTTCGATCTGGTTGCGATGATCGCATTTTTGTGTGAGCAATAATACTATTTTTTGCTTAATTTCTTTTTCTTTGCGATAAATTTTGTTTCGTCCGATTTAGATCTGGTTGCGATGAGCGCATTTCTGCGTTAGCAACATTGTTGGGTTATTTGGCACATTTAAAATTCATTATTGCTTTATTATTATTATTATTATTATTATTATTATTATTATTATTATTATTATTATTATTATTATCATTATTTATTATTATTATCATTATTATCATTATTATTACCATTATTATTATTATTGTTATCATTAATTTATTAAAATTTGTTATAATATAAAAATCTGTTTTTTTAAAATAAATAACATTAACATCTTTTCCAAATTAATATGAAAACCTATTATTTTTAAGAAAAAACTTTTTTTTAGATAAATTTAAAATAATAACTAAAATCTTTTTTTTAAAATAATAACTAGAACCGTTATTTATTTTATTTTATTATTGTTCAATTCAAATTTCATTATCATATTGTATCTGCTCCTCTCATGTAACCTCGCGAACTTAACAATCACTCTTTAAATTCTGCCTTTAAATTTCTGCTTGCATGGTTTAAATTATGACATTATCTCTCTGTTTGCATGATTCAATTATCTCACGCGTTTACTATTATTTCTGTCACATTGCACACATTCGAAGGTTAGGTCTAACTGTTTGGCCGCCGCGCCAATAGTCCGTAAAACTTCACACATTCAATTTCAAATCCTCAAAACTACAAACTACAAACCCTAATTTTCACAAATGCCTCGCCGCAGGCAAAATTACAATTTTACCCTTAGCATTAGGTCAAAGAGCCGCCGCGCTCATTTTAGGGTTTCCCGCCGTGGAATCCCTAATTTAACCCTAATTACAACTTAACATTTCAACGTAGAGATTTGGAGTTTCTACACTCCACGTAAGCGTGTCCTTAAGATGCGTTTATTCCCCTTGAGACCTTGACCACAGTCAAGAAGTTTCTAACCTCCCTATTGAGGGGAACTACGATTACTCTGATTCCACTCACGTAAGGATACGTAGGCACAAGATGCGATGTCTTGCCGAGTAAACTTAGAATTAACCCCCTTTATTATTTATTATTGCTTATTTATATTTTATTTATCTTTGCTATTTAATTATTTTGCTTATTATTTTGTAATTGTTTCTTGGATGTAAAGTTGTTTAATTATTTAATTATTATTATGGTTAGTAATTAGGGAGTGTAACAACATGTATGTAATATTAAAATAAATTTAGATCACTTTTAAATAAAGATAATTAAAATAAACACGTCACACACGTAAGTCGATTTTAATCGCCGTCTCACTTCCTAAGGATATCCCTCAAGTTGCCTACGAATAATGGTTAAGTGGGGTGTATAAAGCAAGTCCCTCAAATAGAAAAATCATCAAAGTCCCTTATGGTTGCCTTTACGAATCGAGTCCCTTTCGAAAAATGATGATGGTCCCTTATATGTGCTTATTACATCCCACAATGGCCTTCAAAGTCAAATTGTCCCTCACATGTCCCTTAACATCCAAAGTAAGGACTACCTACTCCATTATAGTAGGGATAGTCTTACTAAAGGAAAGAATGAAGAATAAGAAAGACCTTTAAACATTAGGGTAGGTTACTCCTAGGTGCTTGCTCACTTCAAAATTGTTTCGCACTTAAACAAATTTTCAACAAGTTTTCAAACAAGTTCTTAACACATCCTTACATGGATTATTTATTAACTATTCTGAAAATTTTCTATTCACACACTACAATTTCAAAACAATTCAAAAGTGAGCTTAAGTACCTAAGAGCCCATGGATAACCATGGATGAAAAGGATGCTAATACCTTCCCTTTTCATAACCTACCCCCCGGACCCAAAATATTCTCTAAGGTCTTTCCTGTTCTTTTATAACCTTTCCTTATGGATAAAATAAAAGTCGGTGGCGACTCTTGCTATCCGCAACATTGTTTAAAGTCAGTTCACCGGGTTACAGAACTGGCGACTCTGCTGGGGATCTATTTAAGAGGGGTACCCTTAAGAATTAAGATCACTTTAAATTGTTTGCCTTGTTTGCTTTATTATTATATTGTTGGGGTGCTCTTATGTGTGAAAGGTCCTAACCCGGATCTAGTGTACCTTAGGTAAATGGCAATAGACCAAGGAAACTGTACGACGTATATCGATACGGTTGATCTGGTGGCCATAGTTAGTGCGACTTCTTGGTTGGTGCTTATATTCCTTAAGTCAAGTTGAGGATAATATTGAGGCTGCCATATGTTGTCAATGCATTAACTGACTTTTAGAACCTTAGTTAACTCATCTTGGCCTTTAGAAAGTAGTGAGGTAACCGGCTTTGGTGCAGACTGAAGTTGGTTGACACTCGATACTACGCTCATTGAGATCTTAAACTTGGAGGGTTTTGGTTGGCAAGTAAGTTGCCTTCTGAACAACCACCCTTGTGAAGGATCAATGATATTGAGATCCCTTAGAACCTGGTTACTTTTGTAGGACAGGATGAACCATCTAACTTCAGGGGAGGGTACTTGCCTTTGAACCTCATGCAAGCCTTTAAACCTAGGGCTATGGTGTGACTTGTTTGTGTGTGCCACATGTTTGTGATTGAGCATGACATCATGACATCATCATGCATCATAAGCATATCATTTTCCCTAACCATTTCAAGGACCAAAGGATTTATCTTTGTTCTTTGTTGCAGGTCATGGCTTCTGCTCGTAGAAACACCATCAGGATCAACTTTGTAGGGATACCTGCTAAGCTCAAGGAGTTGGTTTCCCTAGTGCCTGATCACTCCCAGTTCAACAAGAGACATGGTCACTTATTGGATCTAGTTACTTCAGGGTTCAGTGAAGACATGATGAGTGTGCTGTTTCAGTTCTTTGACCCTAAGCACCATTGCTTTACATTTCCTGATTATCAGCTGGTTCCAACCATGGAGGAGTTCTCTAAACTTCTGGGTATACCTGTTCTTGATCAGAAGCCATTCACAGGCTTAGAAAAGGAGCTTAAACCAGAAGTTATTGCTGCAGCTCTACATCTGAAGAAGTCTGACATTGTTCTAGAGACGAGAAGTGGAGTTAAAGGTATTCTTGCCAAGGTATTAGTGGATAAAGCTCAAATGTTCTTGAAGGCTATGAACTACGATGCTTTTGAGGAGATCTTAGCCTTATTGATTTATGGCTTAGTGTTGTTCCCCAATCCTGATCAGTTCATAGACGTTCATGCCATCAACATATTCCTGAGTCACAATCCAGTGCCTACCTTACTTGGAGACATCCTACATTCTCTTCACACCCGTACTACAAGGGCAAGAGGAACTTTGATGTGTTGCATACCTTTACTTTCTAGGTGGTTTATTTCTCACCTTCCTCGCTCAGTAATGAAGAATGAGCAAGGGTTCAGATGGTCCAAGAGGATCATGTCACTTTCTCACTCAGACATCCATTGGTGCTCCAGATCTATGGAGAATGTCACCATCATTGACCGTTGTGGGGAGTTTCCTAATGTGCCACTTCTAGGCATAAGAGGAGGCATCACCTACAACCCATCTCTAGCTTTACGACAGTTTGGGTACGCCCGGAGCGATGGTCCACATGACATGTTGATTCAGGGCATTGTGTTTGATTACGACAACGATCTTCAGGGTTACCGTCAGAGATTCATCCGAGCTTGGGAAAAGGTAAACAGGATTGACAGCAAGACACTGGAGCCTAAGTACACTATTCCTATGGAGGCTTATCTCAGATGGGTACGATCTCGTGCTCAGACACTCATGATGCCATATCCTGCCGTCCTACCAGTTACCATGGAACCTGTTGCTGAAGGAGACACAGCTTATACCATCCTTCACCCAGACATGCCTACTGATATGGAAGACTTGCAGAGATCATGGATCCAACTGAAAGAGCAAAGGGATACTTTCGAGGCTCATCACAAAGCAAGCCAAGCAAGGATCCTAGAGCTAACAAAGCTACTTCATGAGGAACGAAACCTCAACTCATACCTCAACACAAAGAGGAAACGTCCATGGGAGACTTAAAACCCCATCTTTTGTACTTATTTCGTTTTCATTTTTTGTAAGCCTAAAAGGCAAAACAAGTTATTACTAATAAAAAGTTACTTTCTTGTTTGTTTAAGCAAATTTAAATCCTGCGGTCCTTGAAAACATTGCATATGCATTCCCATATCATTGCATCACAGGTTTATAATTGTGCACAGGTTTCTCATCTTCTCGCTGTTTATTTCAGCAATGGCTCTTGAACAATCAGTTAAGGATCTCCAGGCACAGAATGCACAGTTCCAAGAGCTGATCCTGAACCTATCCAAGGGGCAGGATGAATTGAAGACACTGCTGGCCAAGAAGACTAAGAAGGCTAGAAGGTCTGCTGGGTTGCTCAACATGGGAAGAAGGTTCAAAGGTCCTGACAAGACCAAGGAACAGGTTGAAGACTATGAATCTGAAGAATCTGAGCAGGAGAGAGACAGTCTCCACAACACTATGGGGGACTCTGACTCTGAGGCTAACTACTACCATGAGCCTAACGAAGACAAATTCAAGATGCTGGTGGATAGAATGGATGCTATGGAATTACAGAAATCATCTGGGCTGGATTTTGAGGATTTGAGCTTGATATCTGGGGTGGTCATACCCATTGGGTTCAAAGTTCCTACATTTGTTGTCTATGATGGGGTCTCTTGTCCCAAATTGCATCTGAGGTCTTATGTCAGAAGAATTCAACCCCACACTGCTGATAAGAAGTTGTGGATCCATTTCTTTCAAGAGAGTTTATCTGGAGCTCAGCTAGAGTGGTATTATCAGTTGGAGAGTGTCAACATCAGAGATTGGAATGACCTTGCTGAAGCTTTCTACAAGCAGTATCAATACAATGCTGACTTAGCCCCCACTCGCATGCAGCTTCAAAGCATGTCTATGGGTGCCAAAGAAAGCTTTAAGGAGTATGCTCAGAAGTGGAGAGACTTAGCGGGAAGAGTTCAACCCCCTTTGACTGATAGGGAGTTGGTTGATATGTTCATGTGTACGCTGAATGGTCCGTTTTACAGTCATCTCATTGGAAGCTCATCATCTGGCTTCACTGAGTTGATCATGACGGGAGAGCGAGTAGAGAATGGTATCAAGAGTGGTAAGATCCAAGTGGGCACTTCTTCATCAGGTGCTGCAAAGAAGCCTCCCACTGGGAAGAAAGAATCTAATGCTGTGTATGGTCAGCCTGATCGTAACAGAAGGCATCAGTCTGTTAGTGCAGTTCATATTTCAAATCCAACTCCTGCAACAACAGAGCAGCCTCAAGGCAACCAACAGAGGGCTAGAAGACAGTTCACGAAGATCAACATGTCAATGGCTCAGGCATTGCAACACTTGTTGAAGGCTGAACTTATTACCCTGAGGGAGGCTCCTCAGAATCCCAATGTTACCTCTCCCAAGTACAATCCCAATGCACGATGTGCATATCATTCAAACTGTCCAGGACATGATACTAATAACTGCTGGGTCTTGAAGAACAAAATTCAGGATATGATTGATGCTGGAAAAATTGAGTTTGATCCACCAGGTACTCCAAATGTGATTACAGCTCCAATGCCAAATCACGAGAAGACTGTCAACGCCATTGATGAAGATATTGATGAAGATCTGCATGTCTATTCAGTTATGGAGTTGAGCACACCATTGTCTGTTATCAAAAAGAGGTTAGTACAAGCTGGGATCTTTCCAGGTTGTCATGAAGATTGTCTATATTGTACCTATAAGCCGGATAGTTGCTTCATTTTGAGAGATGGGATTCAACGTCTCATGGATAAATATACTATAGTGTTTGAAAGAAGACCAGCATCTGTAGAAAGTATGGTGGATCATCTGACTCAGGGTAAGAAGATTGAAGAGGTTGACATGGTTGACAAAGTACCACTAAGAATCACTTCAAAGGGTCCCATTAAAATCACTCATCAGGGCCCAATCAAGATTATTGCTGAAGGTCCTGTGAAAGTTGTTGCTGAAGCCAGAGTAGCTCCTCTGATCATTACCACTCCTGGTCCTATTCCTTATACATCTGACAAAGCTGTGCCTTGGCACTATGGGTCTGATGTTTACATCCATGGTGTCAAGCAGGAGCCTTTACCTGATATGCCTGTTGACATTGATAATATTGCTGGATCTAGCAAGATCACTCGTAGTGGAAGAGTCTTCTCTCCTCCAGTTGCTTCTAAGAGTGCAGTTACTCCTGCTGTTACTTCCACCACTGATGCTCGGGGCAAGGGTCCTGTTATTGAGCCTGTATCTACTGATGTGCCAGCTGCTGATGACCTTTCTAAGCAGATGGAAGAAGTATTGAAAATCATTCGCAAGAGTGATTATGATATTGTTGATCAGCTGGGGCATACTCCCTCAAAGATTTCTATGCTCTCCCTGTTATTATGTTCTGAGGCTCATGCCAAGTCATTGATCAAGTTTCTAAAGATGGCTCATGTACCCAGTGCAATTTCTGTGGACCAGTTTGAGAATTGTGTTGCTCACCTGACCTATGACAACGGGTTAGGATTTTCTGATGCTGACTTGACCCCTGCCAAGAGGGATCATAACAGGGCCTTGCATATTTCAATTGAATGCAGGGGCACTACCCTGTCTCATGTGCTGATAGACAATGGTTCCTCTCTGAATGTGTTGCCTAAGGAAGTCCTGAACAAGCTGAGTCCTAAAGATACGGTATTGAAGCCCAGTAATATTGTGGTAAAGGCTTTTGATGGTTCTAGAAGAGTAGTGCATGGGGAAATTGATCTTCCAATCAAGGTTGGCTCTCAGGCGTTTACCGCTACATTCTATGTGATGGATATTCGTCCTTCGTACTCATGTCTGCTTGGTCGTCCCTGGATCCATGGGGCAGGTGCTGTGACCTCCACATTACATCAAAAGTTGAGATATCCGGTGAATGGAAAAGTTGTTACTGTCTTTGGAGAGGAAGAATACTTTGTCAGCCATGTAAACACTTTCAAGTATCTGGAAGTAGAAGGTGAATACATTGAAACTCCATGTCAGTCATTTGAAGTGGTTCCCTGGGCTGTTAAGGATTGTGTGACTCCTCCTGCTGTGAAGAAGGTTCCTGTGGTCATCAGAAACCCTCCAACAATGGCAATGGCCTCCCTCAATGATGCAAAAGCTGTGGTGGAAGAAGGTGGTTGTACTATTTGGGGTCAGCTTCCTGATATTCCATACAAGTCTGACAAGTTTGGTTTGGGTTTCACTGCAGAGTCCCAGAAGGCTGTCCGTCGTGCCCGTGCTGTTCGTATCACCAATCAAGGGGTTATCAATGCTGTGGGAGATCAAGATGAAGACTACAACTTGGAGGCATGGATTTTTCCTACTGTGGGTGCTGGACTCAATAATTGGACAGCTGAAGATGTTATCCCTATCTCCTTTAGTCAGGAGTAAATACTATTACTGTGTTATGTTTTTAAATCTATAATTTCTGGAACAATTAAAACTTTCAAGCCATGTGCCTTACCCGGGGCACAATGGTGTGCTTGTTACGGGTTGTCATTTCATTTGCATACTTCATTCAATAAAATCAGTGGACGTTTCGTTTTCGTAAATATTGTGTTCCTTGTCTTTCTTTTTCTTTTATTTTTGCTTTATCAGCTATGTGTTCTTACACACACCCACGTCACTAAAATGCAGATCCTCATCCACTCTGGATCCAATTGATAACAGTTCTACTATTGCCAATTACAATTTCGAGAATCCGATCTATCAAACTGAAGACGGAAACGAGGACGATTGTGAAATACCTGTAGAGCTTGCTAGGTTGTTACAACAAGAAGAGAAAGCTATACAGCCACATGAAGAGCCAGTCGAAGTTGTGAATCTGGGAACTGAAGAAAACAGAAAAGAGGTCAAAGATAGGAAGTTCCTGAGAAGGTTTTCTGCTAAGTTCTTTCTGAGTAATGGCATTCTGTATAAGCGTAATCATGATTCAACTATGCTTCGTTGTGTGGATAAGAAGGAAGCTACAGAAATTATGGAAGAGATGCATGATGGGACCTTTGGCACTCATTCTAGTGGTCATACCATGGCAAAGAAGATTTTGAGAGCAGGTTACTATTGGTCTACCATGGAAGCTGATTGCTATCAACACTCCAGAACATGTCACAAATGTCAAATCTATGCTGATAAAGTACATGTACCTCCATCTCCATTGAATGTGTTGACTGCTCCTTGGCCCTTTGCCATGTGGGGCATTGATATGATTGGTGAGATCAAGCCTACTGCTTCTAATGGGCATCGTTTCATCCTGGTTGCTATTGATTACTTCACGAAGTGGGTAGAGGCAGCTTCATTTGCATATGTGACTAAGAATGTTGTGGCTCGGTTCATTAAGAATAATCTCATATGTAGGTATGGTATCCCTGAAAGGATTATCACTGACAATGGCTCTAATCTGAACAACACTATGATTACTGATCTCTGTACGCAGTTCAAGATTAAGCATCACAACTCTTCTCCGTATCGTCCAAAGATGAATGGGGCAGTTGAAGCTGCTAATAAGAACATTAAGAAGATTGTACAGAAGATGACTGTTACTTACAAGGATTGGCACGAGATGTTACCATTTGCTCTGCATGGTTATGGTACTACAATACGTACTTCAACAGGGGCAACCCCATTCTCCTTAGTCTATGGTATGGAAGCAGTTCTGCCTATTGAAGTTCAGATCCCCTCCTTGAGAATTATGAAGGATGCAGGCTTGGATGAAGATGAGTGGATTCAGACTCGACTTGACCAGATAAATTTGATTGATGAGAAAAGGTTAGCAGCAGTTTGTCATGGCCAGATGTACCAGAAACGGATGATCAAAGCTTTTAACAAGAAGGTTAAGCCAAAGGTATATCAGGCTGGTGACTTGGTAATCAAGCGTATCATATTACCACAGGGTGATCCTAGGGGCAAGTGGACTCCAACATATGAGGGACCATTTGTAGTCAAGACAGTGTTCTCAGGAGGTGCCATGATACTGACTACAATGGATGGTGAAGACTTCCCACAACCTGTAAACGCAGACATAGTTAAAAAATACTACGCATAAAAAGAGACCCGCTAGGTTGACAGGCCTAGGCAAAAATAAGGGCATCCCGGCAAACCAAAAGGGTTTGGGCAAAAATTAGGGATATATATATAAAAAGATGTACACCCGGCAAGTCGAAAACCTGAAAAGGCGGCTTGGGCAAAAAAGGGTATCCCGGTGGATTGAAAACCTGAAAGGGCAATCCAGGCAAAAGTTAGGGATTAAAGCGTATGACTATGTCTCGTTTGGATCACTCATGAAACTGCAACCAGTTGTACTACTTACTCAAGCTCAAACAGATAAAGCTCAATCCAATCGTTTCCGTCTCAACAGCAAGAAGATGAGATACTTGAGTGGCAATAGTAGAATTGAAACTCAATAGGATTATTTCCCACATAGCTGATTCTTTTTCTAAAACTTCATGACAAAATTCTCTTACTAGGGTTTATGTCTCCTTGTACAAACTTACCCGTGTATGGGTCACTTTTGATATAAATAAATTCCATCTTTTGAATCCAGATTCACTTTTACCCTATTTACATAAGCGAAACGTCCATTGGTTGTGTTTGAATGTATGTATGCCTTTGAATATGATTGATGTTTACCAGAAACGCATGTATGCTTTTAATATGATTGATGTTTACCAGAAATGCATGAAAATGCAGTAATAGTATTTACTAAGGACGAACGAGGGAAGGATTTCAACGAAGCTTCGCCGGTTCATCTTTACAAGACAGTTACAAACCATCAGTAGGACTAATCCATTTTCACAAAGTCTAATCTCCCCTGGAATTTATATCCATCTCTTTTATCCTCATACGGATATACGGGAAATTACTTTCCAATAAGGGCACGATGAACGAAGACGGGATGTTATACTTATCCTACTATCAAACGAAAACGAAGGTTATCTATACCCTACTGTTGCACCCTAAAATTTGCCCAACCTCATTCCTTGGTTTATGTTTCATTATCATTAGCATTTGCATATAGAGTCATGTACATAGACTAACCATCTGCATAGCATAAGCATAGCAAGTCATTCAACAGGGGACCAATCATGATTCTCATCTCTAGAGGCCTATCAAGAGGTTATTATCCTAATTCAATCTCATTCAAGTCATCAGGAAAGAATTTGAAAGCAAAGAGTTCAGCAGATCAAGCCTTGAGTCCATCTCCTAGCTGAGGGTATCTGAGGATCAACAAGAGGGTTGTGAGCTGTGAGTTGAAGGCATGGAGAGTATCTAGACATTATGAGAGACTTAGAAAGTCATTTGGAGAAGGAGGCAAGTCATTAATGAGAGCACAAGAGCTGCAGTTGAAGACAGTCAACTAGGGTTTCATCTGGGTCAACCCTAGGTCAACCCTAGGGCAATTGACTGATTTAAGGGGCATTCAAGGCTAGTGGAGAGATGTGGGGTTCATCATTGGACATATAAAGAAGGATATGGAGATATGCCAAGAAGAATTCAAGAGAAATCAAGGAGAAGAGGAGTTACTAAATTAGGGTTTCTCTGTAAAATCCCCTAGTTTAGGTCAAATTTCCAAGCAAGATAAGTCAAAATGTTAGCTTCAAATGGCTTCTTGGCCAACATGAAACTTGTAGAGGATCTCAAGACCTTTAATTTGAGTGGTGGAAGACCTCAAGGAGATTTATAGAACTCAAGTTATGGTCCTTGCAAGTTACAGGTCATCTGAGGTATCTGAATTTTTGTCTGTGAAAGTGACTTGACTTCCAAGCTAGTTTTGCCCCTCAAGGAGATTTCAAATGAATTCTTGGTAAACATAAGAATTGTTCTTCATTGTCTTAGCTTTCTATAATGGTATAGTATGCCTTCATATGATGTGGAGAATTCAACTTATGGTCTTGGCAAGCAAAGGGTATTTTGGGCATTTGTGAATTACAGGTCATTTTAACCTATGTCCAAAACTCATACAAGGAGGCCTCAAATGGAAAAACTTACAACATCAAACTTTCTCCAAATGGGATTTTAAGTCTAGAAAGAAGGTCACAAATTATTGGAGAAGCTCATAGCATGAATTTGCATAATTGGTCAAAATATGAACTAAAATGGCTTATAAAGTGAATAAATTCAAGATGGAAAATGGTTTGGGAGATTTACAAGTCCAAATGGAGACTTCCAATATATGATTTTGAATGGAAAAACAATTCTAAGAACAATGGTTCAAACACTTTTTTGAGTTTAGAAGGAAAAAAGAAAGTTATCTTTGGTTACTTGTAATTGAAGAAACATAACCAAAATGGATCAAAGTTGGAAAGCAAGGGAATGTGCAAGATGGATCTAGAATGTTCATATGAGGTCTATATATTCATGAAATGAGAATTTAGCAAGGGTTGGCTTCATTTTCACCAAGAATTTCACAAGCTTTCTCATTCTTTTTCATTGAAGTTTCATTCCAATCTCACAAATTCTTCACCAAATCTTCATCATAATCAACTTTCTCATACTGTTTCATCATCATAGATCCTAATTCAATCAAGAATCAAGTGTGAATCATCCATTTTCGAGCACCTTTTTCATCAACATCAAAATTGGAGTTTCAAGTGGACAGCATAATTCAAGCCAAGAATCATCACAACATTGCATACAGAATCAATCCCTGAGTTAATTGATCAAGATCCAAGCCTTGGAAGCCTCAGATCCTCAATCTTCCATAGCTGTTTTCAAGCTTTTGCACCAGGTATGTTTTCATTCGATTTGCTTGATTCAGTTAGTTAGGCATGTTGTTGTTAGTTTAGACATAATGTAGGAGGTCAGGAGAACAATTAGGATGAATTTGGAGTGATTTGGTGATGGTTGTTAGCAGGTGCAATAAACTGTTAGGGTTTAAATCTCTTAGGTTAGTGCATTAGAATCTTAGCTTGATAGCGCAGGTTAGTTACCATTAGTTGTAGATTAGGTTAGTGCAAGTTTGATGGAGAATTGTGATGTTGCATCTCAGTGTATATCCATGGTGATCAGAATTTGCATCGATCGGGTTGAATGAATTGTTGAGTTTCAGACTGAATTAAAACCATAGGATTGTAGAGGGAAGAATTCTGAGCATTTTTCATGTTCACATCGTGTGGATTGGTTGCCTGTAGAGTGAGAACAGAGGGAGTGAAGCTTGCTCGTGCATGGAGGTTTCATGGTGAAACCCTAGTTTCTAACAGAACCATTGGAGAAGATGCAATCCTGGCCGTTTATTGGGCGTAAGACTTTTGACTTGGAGCATGATCCTGTGGCCATCATTTAATTTCAGATTTGGAGGGAGATTAGTGAGCTGGCCAAAACGCGTCGTTTCATTAATTGAAACGGGCGGGCCTCAGATTATGTTGTTATCCCCACCCCCAGCTTTCAAGCCCAATGCAATTTCAACGTGATTTTGGTTTCTTTTCTCACCCCCCTGCGCGTTTGTTATTTTTAATATTTCTGAATTGTTCTGGGCCTTAACCAAAACGCTACCCACACCCCCTATTGTTGGCCCATCCTGGATTTATAACTGCGCGTGGTTTCTATTCTAACCCCCCTCCCTCATTTTATTTCAATTCAATTTTTTTAATCCCATTTTAATTTTTCACCAACTTGAAAAATTCATAATAAATGCATAAAAAATTCATTTTAATTCATTCTTTTTACATCATTTTCACTAAAATGTCTAGAAAATTTTCATTAAATAAAATTGCATTTTTATTTTTATTTCATATTTTTTCCATATTTTCTAAATAAATGTCATTTTAAATGGATTCATTTCATGCATAAATTTGTTAATTTTTGTTCTATCACATGCTTTAATATTTTTTGGTCATTCTTTTTATATTGTTTAGATGAGACATTAAACTTGTAGGAATATTTTAGTTCCCATTTTTAGGAGTTAATTTTAGGTGATTAAAATAGGTTTGAACATCATGAACTAATTAGGGTTTTTAGGTGATGACTTAGGAGTTTGATTTCATTTCCCTTAGGACTTAGGGTTTGAATAGATTAGTTATGGGACTATAGGGGCTATGGGTAGCTACTAGACCCCTTAGAAAAAGTCAGGATTCCCCTACTGCTATTATTACTGTCTGTATATCTGATTGACTGGTGTGGTGTGCCCTCTGGGGATTATTGCTTGCTTGCTGGGGTATTGGGTTTGTCTGGGGCCCTGGGGAAGCTGAAGCCTTGAGGAGATGAAAGCCATTGGAGATCCAGATGTTGAAGATCAACTTCCAGAGTTGAAGAGGAGGTTCTTGCTAGTAGCTGCTGAGGAGACTAGGGTTTAGGAGCTAGGCAGAGCTCTAGGTTAGAAAGTTTGTTTCTCAAACATGGATTGCCTTGTCTGCATCCATTCTTCTCTGTGATTCAGAGTCTCTCTAAGACACTCACCCCCTTCCTTTGGAAGGCTTGGTGATAGTGTCTATGAGATAGAACTCTTGAGAGAAAATGTCTCTTGTGTTAGAAGCAGTCTGTTCACCACCTTTGGTAGTCAACTGATTGCTTAACACCCGGTTCACTCTTGTGACTGATTCCTCATCCTGGAGGTTTGAACTTGAAGAAAAGCCATTGCAGATAGAAGACTGATGATCAAAGCCCTTGCCTGAAGGTCATGAAGATGGAGATTGATGCTTGTTGAAGCCTGTAGCTGATTGGAGATTACCTGAAGCCAGATATTGATTCAGAGCTGCTGATGCTGTTTCTTGTTTGCTGTATTTCATTTTGCTGATGTATTGATTGGTTTTCTGGACTGTATTGTTTGCTGGTTACCCTGCTGGGTTGAAAGTGAAGCTTGTTCACTTTTGCCTATTGTTTTCTAGGTTCGAGGTTGAGTGGGACTCCCTTGCCTCGCTTGTACTGTTGCATCCATGCATTTTACTGTTTTACTATATATATCTGGTATTGTTTCTGTTTCTGCCTATCCCGTAGGATCTCTGTTTCTCTCTGTGCAAGAGAGGAGCATGATAGACACTAGGTCTTAACCCATGCATGATAACATTAGGTTAGTTTGTTTCCTGTCGCAACCGTAGGTTAGAGTTCTGTCTCTTTCTTTCTCAAAACAAACAGAAAAACACATAAAGATTTCAAACACAATAAAAGACACTTCTTTCGTAAAAGAATGTGAACTCATCAAAACGTCATTTTTGTCCGCCGGGACTGTTAATCAAGAAAACCTTTTTCAGAAGGAATAAAAACAACCAAGACAGACCTGTGTCTTCCGTAGCCCGAACTACGTTTGCTCTGATCTTTCATGCTGTATGAAAGTACGTAGGCATAGGATGCGATATCCTAGCGAGCAACCTTCCCCTCCTTTCCCGTAGGTAGGCGAACTACGTTGACTCTGATTTCTCGTTCCAGGCGGGAATACGTAGGCATAAAGTGCGATACTTTGCCGAGTCATTTTTATTTTCATTTTCTTTTCTTTTAACCCCAGACCTTTAGCGTAGATAGAATAACAATCCATACCCGAAAACAAGCGTGGATCCCGTCGAGTACGACGGACGTGAGGGGTGCTAATACCTTCCCCTTGCGTAACCGACTCCCGAACCCAGGTTTTGGTTGCGATGACCATACCTTTCCCGTGTTGTGCGAGGTTTACTCTGAGCGTTTCCTTTCCCTCCCGTGGGATAAATAACGCACGGTGGCGACTCTTCTGTTCAGCCGGCGCCGATTTTCGCAGTAGCGACAGCTGGCGACTCTGCTGGGGAACCAACGTCCCCTGGCTGCTAAGGACTGCGATGGTTCTTATGCATTTGGGATCCAATGTCCCTTGAGAGAGTCAATCCTAACGCTTGTTTTCCCGTCGAGGATTTTGTATGGAGTTATTTTATATTTCTAACCTTGTATTTTCAGCTTTATATATTGATTATTGTTGCTGTATCTGGGGTGTGACGGGTGTTCTGATATTGAGAGATAAGCCGGACCTGGGCTTGAGTGCACCTAGAATTAGAGTAGAAATTAGTGGGTGCCCGCTTGCTTTGCTTGCTTTGGTGTCCCATGAAATCTACACTCAGACGAGGTTCCTCTGGTTGGCCTCCTGCCCCTTCCTTTGGTTGGCGTGGGTTGCTGGTTAGTTGGATTGTCGACTCTGGGGACCGATCATTTGGAAGTTGGCTAAGTGAGGCCTCTTCAGGAATTGATGATGCCACTCCTTCTGGGAATCGTATCATCAACCCTGAAAGTCTGTGACGCCAACGACCGCATAGGATGCCGTACCTTGTGCTAGTTATAGGGCCACCCACCTGTGAGGGGATTCAGGGTTATGCAGGTAACTAGACCTCCAGACTACCAGTTATTTCTTGATCAGAGATCCTGGTTATTTATGGAGAGTTATGAGGTCTGTCAGAGACCATTTGGAGATGTGTTTGAGGTCTGTCAGAGGCCAGTTGGGGATGTATTCTGAGGTCTGTCAGAGACCAATTAGAGATGTGATTTGAGGTCTATCAGAGACCAATTGGAGTTATGATTTGAGGTCTGTCAGAGACCAGTATTGGAGTGTTATTTTAGGTCTATCTGAGACCAGGGTTGATGACTTCTGGATGGTCTATCTGAGACCTTTCTTGATTGGGTTTAGGCTATTCAGCTGCAGCTTTGGTCCCTGTTGCATGTCACTTGCATTGCATTGCCTGCATATCCATTACCATTTGCATTTCACTAACGTGTGTCTGTGCTGCAGGTGCATTTGCATTTCCCTAGTTCTAGTGCCCAGACTTCTAAGTGTTTGATCATGACTAGCTTAAGGAGAACGGTTGCTTACAAATTGCCTACGCCTGATATTGTTCCTTTACTGGGGTTGATCTCTCTTGCTGATGAGGGTGTTCGTAGGAGTTTCCGGATGAGCTATGGTAGATTATTGAGATTGGTGTGCAAACCTACAGAGGTAGAGTTAGATGGGCTGTATGCTTTGATGCAATTCTATGACCCTGCTTTGAGGTGCTTCACGTTCTCTGACTTTATTATGGGACCAACCCTGGAGGAATACGCTGAGTATGTTGAGCTACCCGTGCAGAACCAGGTTCCATTCATTCATTATGACGCCAAGCCCAAGCCGGAGGACTTGGCAAAAGCTTTGCATATTGATGCTTCTGAACTGGTGACTACTGTTTCCCGTGGAGTTCCAGGCTTCTCACTTCAGTTCTTAGTTGGTAAAGCCCAGGAGTACGCCAAGAGCGGGTGCTGGGTTGCTTTCAATGCTGTGTTGGCTTTGTGCATTTATGGCATAGTTTTGTTTCCCAACATACCGGATTTTGTGGACTTTGATGCTTTCTACTTGTTTGCCGCTGGTAATCCTGTACCTACCTTACTCGGAGATTTCTACCACTCACTGCATTACAAGAATGAGAAGGGCAGAGGGAAGAATGTTCATCTTTGTGTACCCTTGTTGAGTATGTGGTTTGAGAGTCACCTTCCTAAGAGAGGATCTGCTGCAGAGACTACAGTTCCAGTTGGTTGGCCAGAGCGCCTGATGAGGCTATCGTCGGAAGATATGGAGTGGTTCGATCGAGACCTGTTGGGATCTGAGCTCATCTTCAGTTGTTCTGGGTACCCTAATGTGCCGCTGATAGGAAGAAAAGGGTGTATCAATTACAACCCTTCTCTATTCATTCGCCAGTTCGGATATGCACTGAAGAATCCACCTCAGGAGGAAGAAGTACAGGAATCTCTGTACTTCACCGGAGATGTGAAAGGGGAGTTGTTAGCCAAGTTGCAACATGCCTGGACGCGTATTAACCGCAAAGGGAAGCCGTTGTTAGGAAAGAATGACTGTCAGGCCTATGCACCTTATAGAGTTTGGATTCAGGAAAGAGCAAGTCAGTTGAGGATGCCATTTCCAGCCGCACTCGTCATTGTTCCCGTCCCGGCAGAAGAGCCAACCACTGTTTCTAGAGAAGTCTACGAACAAGTTGTGAAGGAAAAAGAAGCCTTGATGAAGATTAATGAAGGGTTAGAGCAAGAGTTAGCCCAGGTACGCAGCGAGAAAAACAAGGTCGTATATGCTTTCCAACAACAGATCGAGCTGGTAAACAGGTTAGGGGCTGAGTTGACTGAGGAAAAGAAAAAGCGCGAACGTCTGGGGCAAGAGTTCAGAAGTTCCCATGACATGCTGGAAGCCAAAAAGAAGGCGCTAGACGCAGCACACCGAGAGATCTCTTCTTGCAATAAGACTTGGAATGCTACTCTCACCAACAATAAGAAGAGGGAAGATAAGCTGAAGCAGCAAATTTCCGACCTCGAAGAGAAGTTGAAGTTTAGCATCAAGAAGTGTGAGGAAGAAGTGATGACCCGGTATAGTGTCCAGCATGCTCTGAACAAGGCGATCAAATCCAGAGATGAAGCAGTGTCTCAGAAGCGAAAGTTAGAAGATTGCTTCGGGGAAGCAACATGGGAAGAAACTGCTGAAGACGTACGCCGTGTCCTTAAGAGGAGAAACCAGCTTGTTGAAGGGCTGCTTGATCGACCAAGCCATCCGGAGACCAAGAAGTTGTTAGAGGAGTACCAGACTTTTGGGAGGATTTGATCATTTCCTGTAGTAACTTGTATGCTTTATTTGCATAGTGCTGACCATCACCAGGATTGTTGGTTGAGGTCATGCCTTCTTTGTACTCTCAGTGATATTGTACCCTGGGCTTATTGATTCTCCCTGCAATATATGAGGCTTTCTATGATTCAGCTCCAATATTCCTATTGTCAGCACTGTCACTGCACCGGCACCTTCGCACTAGAACTGGGGGAATAAACTTCCCTAATGCACAGACACATTGCATTGCATTCATACTCATATTGCATTACAGGTAATCTTTGAATGGTGGCTTATTTCCTGCTCTGTACCAGGTACTTAACAGGATTCCAGATCAACATCCGCACCGCTATTCTACACGCTCCAACTGTCGGAAAGTCATGGACCAGATTCAGAACGAGATGCAGGATGTGCGCGAGAAGCTCGCCCTCTTCATGCAGACCATGGAGGCTATAGCAAAAGGGCAGGAGAACTTGCAGGCCATGGTCCAGCCTCTGTTGGCTCGCAACGCTGGTCATGGTAACGAAGATCATCAGTCTGTCCGGGTTGATACTGCTCATGGAGACGGCACTCCCACGCCAGTGGCTCCGCCCGTAATCAATATGACTGCTGCTAACGTCAACAACGCTACCGCTGCTGTGAACGGTAACGTCGGAGTGGGGAATGAAACTGCTGTCCATAATGTTGGGCTGGGTGATGTCAATGTGGGAGATAATCTCGGAGGCAATGGCTTTGTCAATACTGGGTTCGGATTCAACGATCAGGGATTTGACAACACTGGCAAGTATGGCTTTAATGCTCAAGGCTTTGGGCAAGATGGTTATGGTATGGTCAATCAGGGTTACGGAGGCTTTGGAAACGGAAACGGTGCTGGATTTATGGCTGTTGGTCCTGCTGGAGGTGTTCAAGGGTATGGCAACAGAGGCCGAGGTCCGGGGATGAATCAGGTCAGAGCTGGACGTAATAATGCGTACGATGGGTACGGGGCTGGAAACGGTATGTGGCAAGAGGATCAGCAGGAAGACGCCTTCTCCGGAGGAGGTTTTGAAGGGCCGATGGATGATTCCCAAAAGATTAGAATGCTGGAAGAGCAGATGAAGGGAGTCTTAAATCAGAGTGCTGTGGGATTGGACATGGCAACTATGGGCTTGGTACCTGGCTTGAAGGTGCCAATTAAATTCAAAGCCCCTGTGTTCGATAAGTATAAAGGAGATACATGTCCGAAAGTGCATGTACGAGCTTATTACAGAAAGATGTCTGCATACTCCACTGATGAAAGAATGCTTATGCATTTCTTTCAGGATAGTCTGTCGGGCCCTTCCTTAGAGTGGTACATGGGGTTGGAGCCAACTGATATCAAGACTTGGAAACAATTAGCGGAGGCGTTCGTAGCCCATTACAAATATAACAGCGACCTGGCACCCAATCGGGTCCAGTTGGCCGGGCTTTCGCAGAAGAAGGGGGAGAGTTTTAAAGAGTACGCGCAAAGGTGGCGCGATATGGCTGCCAGAGTCCGTCCTCCTGTGGACGATAAAGAAATGAATGATATGTTTATCGGCACATTCACCGGGCTGTTCCATGATATGCTGTTTCATACGTCTCTGGCCAGTTTTTCAGACCTGATTCTGATGGGTGAAAAGATTGAGCGTAATATTAAGCAAGGAAAGTTCCAAGTCGAGGAATCAACTGCATCTGGCAGTAATAGGAAAGCTTATGGTGGGCGCCGTCAGGGCGAAGCTAGCGCTGTATTTGGAGGCCGAGGCCGAGGCCGGGGAAGAAATCAATATCGTCAGCCGCAGCAGGTGTCGAGTGTTACAATCCCCTATCAGCAACAACCAATCCAGCAACAACAACCCATCCAACAACAACAACCGGTTCAGCAGCAACCAATGCCACAGCAGCAGCAGCCTCAGCAAGGGGCACAGCAAGCTCAACGAAGATTCCAGGGTGGCAAGCCGAGAAGAGTGTTTGAGAAGCCGCCCTCTACCTATGCTGATTTATTGTAGACATTGTTGGGATTGAATCTGGTAGAGAAAAGAACCCTGGCGCCGATAACGGGAACTCCCCCGTTCGGCTACGATGCAAACAGGCACTGTGAGTTTCATTCTGGGGCCCCGGGCCACGATATAGAAGGTTGTCATGCTTTTAAGCACGTTGTGCAAGATCTTTTGGACAACAAGGCTATCAATTTCGGAACGGCAGGTCCGAATATAGTCCAGAAACCCATGCCTAATCATGGGGCGAATGCAGTTCTGACTGAGGAAGGGTTGAATCTGATTATGAATGTTGAAGATCTAAAGACGCCGCTGAGCGAGATAAAGAGCCGACTGTTACAAGGAGGTGTTTACCCAGGATGTAATGAGTACTGCTTAGATTGTTGGGCCCTAGCTGGGGGGTGTGAGGATTTGAAGAAAGGCATTCAGGCCTTAATTGATGAAGGTATATTGCAGTTTGATCGAGCGGCAACTGATGAGCCTGCAGGGGCAGTGGTGGATAATCGGAGTGATGTGGCCACGGTGACGATTCCTCGGAAGACGATCACTATTGCAGCACCAGCTCAGCGCCCACCGATCACCATAACTAAAGCCGGGCCGATCCCGTATGAGAACACGAAAGCAGTCCCATGGTCATATGGGCTAGAGGTGTATTGTGACGGGATAAAAATTGATGTTAACAAGCAGTCAGCGGAGATTGTGGATAATGTTGTCGGCTCAGGAGGCATGACGAGGAGTGGCAGGATCTTTATATCTCCCGAAGTGGAGGCTGAAAGGCTAGCGAAAGGAAAAGGGAAAGCGGTTGAGAATGTTCCGGTACAAGCAAATGAAAAAGAAGCAGCATCTAAGGATGTAGAAGAATTCATGCGCTTGATTCGGAGAAGTGATTATAAAATTGTGGAGCATCTGCAGCAGACACCGTCCAAAATATCTATCTTATCATTGCTGTTGTGTTCGGAAGCTCACCGGAACGCTTTGCTGAAAGTCCTGGACACTTCTTTTGTACCACAGGATGTCTCTGTAAATCAGCTAGAAGGAGTATTGGCATATGTGAATGCAGGCCACAGTCTGGGCTTTACTGATTTCGACTTGACTCCGAAAGGGAGGGATCATAATATGGCATTACACGTATCTGTTGAGTGTAGAGGGTCGGTAATGTCGCACGTATTGGTTGACACCGGATCGTCTTTGAATGTGCTGCCTAAGAAGGCGATGATGAAGCTGGATGTTCGAGGGATTTTGTGTACTCCCAGTGATTTGGTAGTCAGAGCATTTGACGGCACGCGGAGAACAGTCTTCGGATCGATTACCTTGCCTCTGCAAGTGGGGCCGGAAGTGTTTGCAACGGAGTTTTATATCATGGATATACAGCCTGCGTACAGTTGCTTGCTGGGAAGACCTTGGATTCATGGGGCAGGGGCAGTAACGTCTACCCTGCATCAGAAGTTAAAGTATATGGTCGGAGACAGCGTAGTCACCGTGTGCGGAGAAGAAGACATCCTGGTCAGCCATCTGTCTTCATTTAAATATGTGGAAGTCGACGGGGAGATCCACGAGACACCATGCCAGGCATTCGAAGGTTTGCGTATCAAGGACAAGAGTCCCGGGCCGAGCAAAGTGCCAGAGATAGCTGTCTCATCGTATAAAGAAGCTCAAGCGCTAGTGGAAGCAGGAGAAGCCAAAGGCTGGGGTAAAGTGCTGGACATTCCGGTGAAGATGGACCGGTTCGGGTTGGGGTACCGACCGTCGTCATCAACTCCTTCCGTGGGGGCCCCCCATTTCAGAAAGTCAATCACCATCTCTGCCAGTGGAGTATGTCATGAAACTGTCAATGCTGCTTCAGAGTCTGACGAAGGAGACAGCGACTGTGATATGGATGCCTGGATTCAGCCAAGCACGCCAGGACAAGGACTTTGCAACTGGTCTATTCAGGAGCTTGTTCCTGTGACTTTCAAACAGTAATGCTTTGCTTTATTAATTGTTGAATAATCTGATGTCTTGCCCGGGGCATCAGGATTTGCTTAGGGCCGTGTTGTTATAAACATTGCGCGTTAATCATTAAATAAATGGCGTTTTTTCATGTGCAAATACTGTAATCCCTGTCTTTCCTGTTTTATATTTTTCAATAAAATGGCAATGTGGTTATTCGCTTTATATGCATTTTGAAGCACTTAACCATTCCTTTTGCAGGATAACATTTTCAGATGACATCCTTGAGCCACCTATGACTCGTCCCGACTTCGATCACCCGGTATTCCAGACCGAAGAAGAGGTTGTCGAAGATAGCGATGTTCCTGAAGAACTGTCTTGGTTGGTGAAGCAAGAGGAAAGAGCCATTCTGCCTCACGACGAGGTTATCGAAATTATCAATTTGGGGTCGGAAGGGGTTGAGAAGAATATTCGTATTGGAGCCACACTGCAGAGTGATATCAAGCGAAGACTGATTGAAATGCTCCGAGAGTATAATGATGTATTCGCTTGGTCGTATCAAGATATGCCAGGGCTCGATACAGATATGGTTGTGCATCGCCTGCCACTAAAAGAAGACTGTCCGCCAGTCAAACAAAAACTTCGCAGAACTCGACCAGATATGGCAATGAAGATCAAAGAGGAGGTTCAGAAACAGTGGGACGCTGGGTTCCTGGCTGTGACGAAGTATCCTTCATGGGTTGCCAACATCGTACCAGTGCCAAAGAAAGATGGCAAGGTTCGGATGTGCGTGGACTATAGAGATTTGAATAAAGCAAGCCCAAAAGACGATTTTCCACTTCCTCATATTGACGTGTTAGTTGATAATACTGCTCAGTACTCTGTATTCTCCTTCATGGATGGCTTTTCAGGCTATAATCAAATTAAAATGGCGCCAGAGGATATGGAGAAGACTACTTTCATAACGCCTTGGGGAACATTTTGCTACAAAGTGATGCCCTTTGGTTTGAAAAATGCTGGGGCAACATATCAGCGTGCGATGACGACTCTTTTTCATGACATGATGCATAAAGAGATCGAAGTTTATGTTGACGATATGATTGCTAAGTCCCAGACGGAGGAAGAGCATCTGGTGAATCTGCTGAAGTTGTTTAAAAGACTTAGGAAGTTCAGGCTGAGGCTGAACCCTAATAAATGCACCTTCGGGGTGAGGTCGGGTAAACTGCTGGGGTTTATCGTAAGCGAAAGAGGAATAGAGGTCGATCCTGCTAAAATAAAAGCGATTCAAGAAATGCCGACGCCTAAAACAGAGAAAGAGGTGCGCGGGTTTTTAGGGAGATTGAACTACATTGCCCGATTCATATCTCACCTAACTGCCACGTGTGAACCATTATTCAAGTTGCTAAAGAAAGATCAAGCTGTAACGTGGAACGAAAATTGTCAAAAGGCGTTCGACAAAATAAAGAAGTATCTGCAGGAGCCTCCTATTTTGATACCCCCGGTGGCAGGGAGACCCTTGATAATGTATTTGACGGTTCTTGAGGGAAGCATGGGTTGTGTTCTCGGTCAACACGACGAGACGGGGAGAAAAGAGCATGCGATCTATTACTTGAGTAAGAAATTTACAGACTGTGAATCTCGATACTCAATGCTGGAGAAAACTTGTTGCGCGCTAGCCTGGGCCGCCAAGCGTTTGAGGCAGTACATGCTGAATCATACAACCATGCTCATCTCGAAGATGGATCCAATCAAATATATATTCGAAAATCAGGCGTTGTCAGGTAGAATTGCTCGGTGGCAGATGGTCTTGACTGAATATGATATACAATACGTCTCGCAAAAGGCTATAAAGGGGAGTGTGCTGTCTGAGTATCTGGCGGAGCAGCCTATTGAAGAGTACCAATCTATGAGATTTGATTTTCCTGACGAGGATATCATGTACTTAAAGATGAAGGATTGCGAAGAACCGTTGCCAGACGAAGGACCGGAGTCGGGGTCCAAATGGCAGATGATATTTGACGGAGCTGTGAATGCTTATGGTAGCGGAATAGGGGCAATTATCACCACGCCACACGGGTCGCACATCCCGTTTACTGCCCGATTGACCTTTGTCGTTACCAACAATGAGGCCGAATACGAAGCTTGTATAATGGGGCTTGAAGAAGCCATTGATTTGCGAATCAAACATCTAGACGTATACGGAGACTCAGCTCTGGTGGTGAATCAGATCAAAGGGGAATGGGAGACACGACAGCCTAATTTGATACATTACATGAATTATGCAAGGAGATTGTTGCCTTTCTTCGACAAGGTTGAGTTGCATCACGTGCCGCGGGCAGAAAATCAAATGGCTGACGCCCTTGCCACTTTGTCTTCCATGTACAAGGTCAATTTCTGGAACGAAGCCCCCCAAATCACTATCTCTCGGTTGGACAGGCCAGCTTATGTATTTGCTATTGATGAAGCATCTGATGACAAACCGTGGTATTTCGATATCCTTAATTTCCTGAAGAATAAAGAGTATCCGGCTGGGGCATCCAGTCAAGATCAGAAGACTCTCAGGAGATTAGCGGGTAATTTCTACTTGAACCCGGATGGCGTCTTATACAGAAGAAACCACGATTTGGTGTTGTTGCGTTGTGTAGACGAGAAAGAGGCAAAGCTTCTCATGGAGGAAATTCACGAAGGTGCCTTTGGTACGCATGCTGGTGGGCATGCTATGACGAGAAAACTGCTGAGGGCAGGTTATTTTTGGCTGACGATGGAAACTGATTGTTTCAAGTTCGCGAGGAAGTGCCACAAGTGTCAAATCTATGCTGACAAGATACACGTGCCTCCGAGTCCTCTAAATGTGATGTCATCTCCATGGCCATTTTCAATGTGGGGAATCGATATGATTGGAAAGATCGAGCCGACGGCTTCTAATGGGCACCGGTTCATCCTAGTAGCAATCGATTATTTCACCAAGTGGGTGGAAGCGGCGTCTTACGCGAATGTAACGAAGCAAGTGGTGGCTAGATTCATCAAGAGAGATATCATTTGCCGATATGGGATTCCCGAGCGGATAATCACGGATAATGGTTCAAATCTGAACAACAAAATGATGAAGGAGCTCTGTCAGAATTTCAAGATCGAACATCACAACTCCTCCCCTTACCGACCCAAGATGAATGGCGCTGTCGAAGCGGCCAATAAGAATATCAAGAAGATCGTCCAGAAAATGGTGGTGACCTATAAAGATTGGCATGAAATGCTACCTTTCGCTTTGCACGGTTATCGTACGACGGTACGCACATCAACCGGGGCAACTCCGTTCTCGTTGGTATACGGAATGGAAGCGGTATTACCATTGGAAGTTGAGATCCCTTCTCTGAGGGTATTGCGAGACGTTCAGCTGGACGAGGCAGAATGGGTAACGAATAGATTGAACCAACTGAGTTTGATGGATGAGAAGAGGCTAGCTTCTCTGGCATACGGTCGTTTGTACCAAAGACGAATGAAGAAAGCGTACGACAAGAAGATACTTCCGCGAAGCTTTCAGACGGGCGACCTTGTGCTGAAAAGGATTCTCCCGCCGCAAGCAGATCACAGGGGCAAGTGGACCCCCAACTACGAAGGGCCATACGTTGTCAGTAAGGTCTTTTCAGGAGGAGCGTTATTGTTGTCCACCATGGACGGAGAAGACTTTGCGTCACCTGTGAATTCGGACGCAGTTAAAAAATACTTTGCTTAAAATAGACCCGCTGGACAGAAAAAAGAGAGTCCAGGCAAAAATGGGGCATCCTGGCGAACCAAAAACATAATGAAAGGTTCGGGCAAAAGTTAGGGATAAAATTGAAAAAATGTACACCCGCGAAGTTGAAAACCTACACTGGGCGGCTTCGGCAAAAAAGGGTATCCCGGTGAACTGAAAACCCGTAAAGGGCGGTTCACGCAAAAGTTAGGGATTTGAAAAGCAAATGACTGCGGTCCGAATTTGATATCGCAATGAGCATCAATGCGGGAGAATATGTTTGAGGAGTCAGTTATCGGATACAACCTCTTCAGAAGTGGGGATACCGGGAAAGCATTAGAGTCGGACGAGTCATGGGAGGATCAGTTCGTGGTGTTCATCTACATTCAGTTGCCGACATGTGTACAAAATTTAATTTGTCAAAATATTCATGCTTCTTGTGCATACTTATGTATTTGCTTTGCGTAGCTTCCTCTTTTCAGGAGTTACATCCCGTGTACAAAAACTCCGCCCATTCAGGGGCCCAATCAATGAAAACACGTTATTCAGTACTTTGATGCCTGTTCTTTACTGTTTTGTGTATGATAAAACGCCTAAGTTTGATGAAACTAGCATGAGTATAACATCACTGGCCCTTGCCAACAATTGTTAAAGCTTTGAATTAACTGAAAGTAATGTCACTAACCTGAATTGGTTTGATTGCATAGGCTTGTCGTGTCTTGTTTGTGTTGTTGCAGGTTTCATAACCATACGAAGAAGGTGATCAAAAGATTGCGATAACGAAAGACTCAGTCTTCACGCAGGTCGTGCATGTTTTTCCTGAAGAAGGATAGAATTCCCCAGCTAGCCGTAGCTTATCCAAAGGAGGTGCTCCAGAAAAGTTGCTCGTCCTCAGCAGAGTTTGGCGATTCCAAGATCGTGAGGCTGTATTCAGACAGGCTCGTCTTTCCCCGCAGGGTCATGCGCTCTCCCCCAGTGGAGTCAGTTAATTTTCCCCAAGAGAATCCAGCCATCCCCAGCGGAATTCTCTTTGCAAGTATTTTCATTCTTTCCAGTGGAACTCGAAGATTAAGACTCTCCAAAGCAGAATTGATGGTGGGTCCTGTCATTTATTTTGTCAAGGATACTGGTGATATCAGTTCACGTTCCAGCAGAAAGTCCGATCGAACTATGCGCATCTGCTATTCCCCAGCAAAGTTGTTTTCCCCAGCAGGGGGTTACCTCAACAAGGTGTTTGGTGAGTTCCCAATTTCCCAGCAGGGGATGACTTCACCCTTCCAGCATTTATTTTGCTGGAATAATTCTGTAGCATCTGGCTATCCCCGGCGGAGTCGGCATCACCTCCCAGCATTTGTTTTGCTGAAGCAGGTTCTGTACTTTAGCAGTTCAGATGGAGAGAGCTCTTGCTCAAACGAATTACCAAACATTCAAGATCTCGGCACGAGACATTCGACGAAAATGTCAGCTTTGGCATTATTCCCCACAGAGTTATCATGATGAAGTTCTCTTTGTCTCCGAGCAGAGTCATTTATGCAAATGTCTCTTATTTTCCCCACCAGAGTTGCCAGGATAAGTGTCTCCTTATCCCCAAGCAGAGTTTGTTTCCAGATATTTCAGAATTTCAGAGGCCACCGCCGGTTATCAGAACAGGCGTCCGATAGTTGGTTTCCAGATATCCCCAGTAGAGTTCGCCTCAAAGTCGCTGTCACGTCAGTGCTAAGAAGTTTGTGGGTGAGGATCATGGAGGACTAAGTCCTGACGCGGTCAATTTATTCCTATATTGACGAGATTTCTTCAGAAGTGGGCGTCCTAGCGTGGACAGGTTTATTTCCTTGGATTGGGGAGATGTGTTAGTCCTATCGTGGGCAGATTCGAGTTCTCGAAATTAGTGGAATGGGAGGTCATGACGTTGACAAAAGTGATTACTCTTTGTGTTGGTGTCCTGACGTGGACCAGTTACTCTCAGCAGTTATCCTTTTTCGTGTTAGCAAAGCATGGGTCCTGACGTGGACAGATCAGACCAGCGTGTGAGTCCTTACGTGGACAAGCCTTATTTCCTCAGCGAATCGAAGACGCCTGAGTCCTAGCGTGGACAAATCAAGACGAGATCAGTGTCCTTACGTGGACAAATCAAAGAAACTATTATTCCTAACGTGGAGAAGTGGGTCCTAACGTGGACGATGTAGTCCTTACGCGGACATATCAACAGAAATGTTTCCTTACGTGGAAAGACGAGTTTATTCCTGACGTGGAAAGATTGGAGTCCTTACGTGGACAGATTAAGATGGCATTCCTTACGTGGAAAAATGTAGTCCTGACGCGGACAGATCAAAGAAGTTATTCCTAATGTGGAAGAAGAAAGTTAGTCCTTACGTGGACAGATACAAGAAGAAGTTGAGTCCTGACGTGGACAGGTTTAGAACCAAAATTGTATTCCTAACGTGGAAAGATTGGAGTCCTGACGCGGACATGTCGAGTGGTATTGGAGTCCTTACGTGGACAGAGTGATATAGTTCTCCTTATGTGGAAAGAAGATTGCTTCCTGACGTGGAAAGATGCAAGGGTTAGTCCTGACGTGGACAGATTCAGAAGAAATGATTCCTAACGTGGACGATGTTATGCCTAACGTGGACAGATGTGATTCCTAACGTGGAAGAGTTTTATTCCTAACGTGGACGATTCAGTTTATGGAAATGCAGACGAATTATCCCCAGCGGAGTTGCCGAGATTTTTCTGGGTTAACAGCGAGTGGAGTCCTAACGTGGACAGGTTTCAGTTGAGATTTCTTTGTATTGACGACAGACAGAGTCCTAACGTGGACAAGCAAGTAATCTGTTATGACAAAATCCTCTTCAGAACGATGAAGACAATCCCCAACGCAGTCGCACGAGATCAGGGGGTTGCTGTAATAGTCAGATTCAGCTGACGAATGTCATTCCCCAAGCAGGAGCGCAGTTTATTTCTGCGGTTGGCAAATTTCTGGTTTCACTAGTATTCAACCGTCTCGTACCGCGAATGTCTGAAGGCTCCGGGCTCTTCATCCAATCGGGTCCAAGTCGCTTGAATAGGGGCAGCTGTTGCACCCTAAAATTTGCCCAACCTCATTCCTTGGTTTATGTTTCATTATCATTAGCATTTGCATATAGAGTCATGTACATAGACTAACCATCTGCATAGCATAAGCATAGCAAGTCATTCAACAGGGGACCAATCATGATTCTCATCTCTAGAGGCCTATCAAGAGGTTATTATCCTAATTCAATCTCATTCAAGTCATCAGGAAAGAATTTGAAAGCAAAGAGTTCAGCAGATCAAGCCTTGAGTCCATCTCCTAGCTGAGGGTATCTGAGGATCAACAAGAGGGTTGTGAGCTGTGAGTTGAAGGCATGGAGAGTATCTAGACATTATGAGAGACTTAGAAAGTCATTTGGAGAAGGAGGCAAGTCATTGATGAGAGCACAAGAGCTGCAGTTGAAGACAGTCAACTAGGGTTTCATCTGGGTCAACCCTAGGTCAACCCTAGGGCAATTGACTGATTTAAGGGGCATTCAAGGCTAGTGGAGAGATGTGGGGTTCATCATTGGACATATAAAGAAGGATATGGAGATATGCCAAGAAGAATTCAAGAGAAATCAAGGAGAAGAGGAGTTACTAAATTAGGGTTTCTCTGTAAAATCCCCTAGTTTAGGTCAAATTTCCAAGCAAGATAAGTCAAAATGTTAGCTTCAAATGGCTTCTTGGCCAACATGAAACTTGTAGAGGATCTCAATAACTTTAATTTGAGTGGTGGAAGACCTCAAGGAGATTTATAGAACTCAAGTTATGGTCCTTGCAAGTTACAGGTCATCTGAGGTATCTGAATTTTTGTCTGTGAAAGTGACTTGACTTCCAAGCTAGTTTTGCCCCTCAAGGAGATTTCAAATGAATTCTTAGTAAACATAAGAATTGTTCTTCATTGTCTTAGCTTTCTAGAATGGTATAGTATGCCTTCATATGATGTGGAGAATTCAACTTATGGTCTTGGCAAGCAAAGGGTATTTTGGGCATTTGTGAATTACAGGTCATTTTAACCTATGTCCAAAACTCATACAAGGAGGCCTCAAATGGAAAAACTTACAACATCAAACTTGCTCCAAATGGGATTTTAAGTCTAGAAAGAAGGTCACAAATTATTGGAGAAGCTCATAGCATGAATTTGCATAATTGGTCAAAATATGAACTAAAATGGCTTATAAAGTGAATAAATTCAAGATGGAAAATGGTTTGGGAGATTTACAAGTCCAAATGGAGACTTCCAATATATGATTTTGAATGGAAAAACAATTCTAAGAACAATGGTTCAAACACTTTTTTGAGTTTAGAAGGAAAAAAGAAAGTTATCTTTGGTTACTTGTAATTGAAGAAACATAACCAAAATGGATCAAAGTTGGAAAGCAAGGGAATGTGCAAGATGGATCTAGAATGTTCATATGAGGTCTATATATTCATGAAATGAGAATTTAGCAAGGGTTGGCTTCATTTTCACCAAGAATTTCACAAGCTTTCTCATTCTTTTTCATTGAAGTTTCATTCCAATCTCACAAATTCTTCACCAAATCTTCATCATAATCAACTTTCTCATACTGTTTCATCATCATAGATCCTAATTCAATCAAGAATCAAGTGTGAATCATCCATTTTCGAGCACCTTTTTCATCAACATCAAAATTGGAGTTTCAAGTGGACAGCATAATTCAAGCCAAGAATCATCACAACATTGCATACAGAATCAATCCCTGAGTTAATTGATCAAGATCCAAGCCTTGGAAGCCTCAGATCCTCAATCTTCCATAGCTGTTTTCAAGCTTTTGCACCAGGTATGTTTTCATTCGATTTGCTTGATTCAGTTAGTTAGGCATGTTGTTGTTAGTTTAGACATAATGTAGGAGGTTAGGAGAACAATTAGGATGAATTTGGAGTGATTTGGTGATGGTTGTTAGCAGGTGCAATAAACTGTTAGGGTTTAAATCTCTTAGGTTAGTGCATTAGAATCTTAGCTTGATAGCGCAGGTTAGTTACCATTAGTTGTAGATTAGGTTAGTGCAAGTTTGATGGAGAATTGTGATGTTGCATCTCAGTGTATATCCATGGTGATCAGAATTTGCATCGATCGGGTTGAATGAATTGTTGAGTTTCAGACTGAATTAAAACCATAGGATTGTAGAGGGAAGAATTCTGAGCATTTTTCATGTTCACATCGTGTGGATTGGTTGCCTGTAGAGTGAGAACAGAGGGAGTGAAGCTTGCTCGTGCATGGAGGTTTCATGGTGAAACCCTAGTTTCTAACAGAACCATTGGAGAAGATGCAATCCTGGCCGTTTATTGGGCGTAAGACTTTTGACTTGGAGCATGATCCTGTGGCCATCATTTAATTTCAGATTTGGAGGGAGATTAGTGAGCTGGCCAAAACGCGCCGTTTCATTAATTGAAACGGGCGGGCCTCAGATTATGTTGTTATCCCCACCCCCAGCTTTCAAGCCCAATGCAATTTCAACGTGATTTTGGTTTCTTTTCTCACCCCCCTACGCGTTTGTTATTTTTAATATTTCTGAATTGTTCTGGGCCTTAACCAAAACGCTACCCACACCCCCTATTGTTGGCCCATCCTGGATTTATAACTGCGCGTGGTTTCTATTCTAACCCCCCTCCCTCATTTTATTTCAATTCAATTTTTTTAATCCCATTTTAATTTTTCACCAACTTGAAAAATTCATAATAAATGCATAAAAAATTCATTTTAATTCATTCTTTTTACATCATTTTCACTAAAATGTCTAGAAAATTTTCATTAAATAAAATTGCATTTTTATTTTTATTTCATATTTTTTCCATATTTTCTAAATAAATGTCATTTTAAATGGATTCATTTCATGCATAAATTTGTTAATTTTTGTTCTATCACATGCTTTAATATTTTTTGGTCATTCTTTTTATATTGTTTAGATGAGACATTAAACTTGTAGGAATATTTTAGTTCCCATTTTTAGGAGTTAATTTTAGGTGATTAAAATAGGTTTGAACATCATGAACTAATTAGGGTTTTTAGGTGATGACTTAGGAGTTTGATTTCATTTCCCTTAGGACTTAGGGTTTGAATAGATTAGTTATGGGACTATAGGGGCTATGGGTAGCTACTAGACCCCTTAGAAAAAGTCAGGATTCCCCTACTGCTATTATTACTGTCTGTATATCTGATTGACTGGTGTGGTGTGCCCTCTGGGGATTATTGCTTGCTTGCTGGGGTATTGGGTTTGTCTGGGGCCCTGGGGAAGCTGAAGCCTTGAGGAGATGAAAGCCATTGGAGATCCAGATGTTGAAGATCAACTTCCAGAGTTGAAGAGGAGGTTCTTGCTAGTAGCTGCTGAGGAGACTAGGGTTTAGGAGCTAGGCAGAGCTCTAGGTTAGAAAGTTTGTTTCTCAAACATGGATTGCCTTGTCTGCATCCATTCTTCTCTGTGATTCAGAGTCTCTCTAAGACACTCACCCCCTTCCTTTGGAAGGCTTGGTGATAGTGTCTATGAGATAGAACTCTTGAGAGAAAATGTCTCTTGTGTTAGAAGCAGTCTGTTCACCACCTTTGGTAGTCAACTGATTGCTTAACACCCGATTCACTCTTGTGACTGATTCCTCATCCTGGAGGTTTGAACTTGAAGAAAAGCCATTGCAGATAGAAGACTGATGATCAAAGCCCTTGCCTGAAGGTCATGAAGATGGAGATTGATGCTTGTTGAAGCCTGTAGCTGATTGGAGATTACCTGAAGCCAGATGTTGATTCAGAGCTGCTGATGCTGTTTCTTGTTTGCTGTATTTCATTTTGCTGATGTATTGATTGGTTTTCTGGACTGTATTGTTTGCTGGTTACCCTGCTGGGTTGAAAGTGAAGCTTGTTCACTTTTGCCTATTGTTTTCTAGGTTCGAGGTTGAGTGGGACTCCCTTGCCTCGCTTGTACTGTTGCATCCATGCATTTTACTGTTTTACTATATATATCTGGTATTGTTTCTGTTTCTGCCTATCCCGTAGGATCTCTGTTTCTCTCTGTGCAAGAGAGGAGCATGATAGACACTAGGTCTTAACCCATGCATGATAACATTAGGTTAGTTTGTTTCCTGTCGCAACCGTAGGTTAGAGTTCTGTCTCTTTCTTTCTCAAAACAAACAGAAAAACACATAAAGATTTCAAACACAATAAAAGACACTTCTTTCGTAAAAGAATGTGAACTCATCAAAACGTCATTTTTGTCCGCCGGGACTGTTAATCAAGAAAACCTTTTTCAGAAGGAATAAAAACAACCAAGACAGACCTGTGTCTTCCGTAGCCCGAACTACGTTTGCTCTGATCTTTCATGCTGTATGAAAGTACGTAGGCATAGGATGCGATATCCTAGCGAGCAACCTTCCCCTCCTTTCCCGTAGGTAGGCGAACTACGTTGACTCTGATTTCTCGTTCCAGGCGGGAATACGTAGGCATAAAGTGCGATACTTTGCCGAGTCATTTTTATTTTCATTTTCTTTTCTTTTAACCCCAGACCTTTAGCGTAGATAGAATAACAATCCATACCCGAAAACAAGCGTGGATCCCGTCGAGTACGACGGACGTGAGGGGTGCTAATACCTTCCCCTTGCGTAACCGACTCCCGAACCCAGGTTTTGGTTGCGATGACCATACCTTTCCCGTGTTGTGCGAGGTTTACTCTGAGCGTTTCCTTTCCCTCCCGTGGGATAAATAACGCACGGTGGCGACTCTTCTGTTCAGCCGACGCCGATTTTCGCAGTAGCGACACCTACTATCCCCAACAATGGGAGGTTATCTATACCTTGTTATCCCCAACAACGGGAGGTTATCTATACCTTGTTATCCCCAGCAGACGGAGGGTTATATATTCTTCAACAACGAATCGGGATTTATTTTCCTTGGCCAGCAGTTGTTATGCAAGGATATCCAGACACTTCCAGCAGTGTCATAGCATACATACATCATTTACATCATACCATAACATATATGTCTATAGTACATTACCTAAGTGCATCATGTCATACATGCATACATAAAGCATAAACTAATGTTGTTATACAGAATGCTACCTTGTTTTCAGGTTAATTATCCAACAAACAATCTTATGATCTTTGGGACTGCTTTATTGTAACCTCAGGGTTACTTTATCCTCCTGATGAGCTTCTTATTACTTTGGGACTGCTTTATTGTAACCTCAGGGTTATTTTATCCTCCTGATAGCCTCTCATGACTTCAAGACTGCTTTAGAGCTACTGATTGCTCTATCCTCCTGAAATCATCCTATTACTTCAAGACTGCTTTAGAGCTATTCATTGCTCTATCCTCATGAGGTCATATTACTACTTCAAGACTGCTTTAGAGCTATTCATTGCTCTATCCTCCTGAAGCCATCTAATTATTTCAAGACTGCTTTAGAGTTATCCATTGCTCTATCCTCCTGAAATTACATTATTATTTCAAGACTGCTTTAGAGTTATCCATTGCTCTATCCTCCTGAAATCTTACTTCAAGACTGCTTTAGAGCTATTGATTGCTCTATCCTCCTGAAGACATATCACATTATTATTTCAAGACTGCTTTAGAGCTATTGATTGCTCTATCCTCCTGAAGCCATTATTACTTCAAGACTGCTTTAGAGCTGTTGATTGCTCTATCCTCCTGAGGTCAGATTTATCACTTCAAGACTGCTTTAGGGTTATCATTATTGATTGCTCTATCCTCATGAAGACATGCTGTTACATCAGTATTACTCCAGACTCCTGACAGTTCTCATTATACTACTGAAGAACTTTCCCCTAGTGGCATCTTTAAGCCCACTCAATCATGTTCAACCAACCATCAATATCACTCCATGCACTGGTGAGTGCGAATTTTTGGGCTTTTGTGTTCAATCCCCTTCAACCTTCCAGGTTACGACTGGCAAATATACCAATCTAACCCCTCAGGTTTCAGAAAATTGAACAGGGGCAGCTGTTGCACCCCAAAATTTGCCCTTACAATACAAGACTTTGTGTTCCAAGAAGGTTCACAAGGTTCACAAAATTCACAATTGGTCAGAAGAGTTGACAATTCCCTCAGACAATGCACCTCCTAAGCAGTGCATCCAAAACTAGGGTTTTGACTTTAATCAGGCTAAATGGACTTCCAAGACTTCAAGTGAGCTTCATAACATCTTATATGTGTATAAGAACCCCCATGTCAAGTTTCAAGACTTTTCTCAAAAGTTTGCTCAGTCAGATGATCAGATAAGTCAAAAGCAGTCAATGCAGTTAAAAGGTCAAACTGAGGTCAACTGTGGTCAAACCAAAGTCAAACTTCATGATTTTTTTTTTTTTGCCAACATCAAAGAGAGGTTGGGTAAATATCATAAGGCATGCATTTTTTTTCTAAAAAGTAAAAATGACACAATTGGCAGGAGGACATGTGTAAGGAGTTATGAGTGTGAGAGGTTGAGAGTTCGAATCTCACCTTTGTCATTTTTTTTTGTTTTTTATTATTTTTACTCTAAATTTTTCTATCTTTCATTAAAAAAATAACAAAAATAGTTTTTTATTATTATTTAATTATTATTTTCGTATTTTAATTAAATCATTTTTTAAAATATTATTTTTTTCACTTTTTTCTAAATTATTCATAAAAATATCCAAAAAATCATAAAATAAAAAATATTGAAAAAAATTTTGTTCTTTTTATAATATTTTTTATTTTAGGAATCAATAGGATTATTAGTTTTTATTTTAAGTTTATTTTAATTATTTTAAATTATTTAAATTTTATTTTTTCTTAACTAATTATTTAGTTTGGGCTTTAAAATGGGCTTTAGGGACATTATTGACAATTTGGTGTTAACCCTAATTTGTTCCCTATATATACATGTGTTGCCTTGTTGGAAAAAAGGGGGAGAATGAAAAAAACCTAAGAGGAGTGAGTGTCGTTTGCCGTTATTTAGTTTTCTTCTTCATCCATTACTATTGTTTCTTTTTCTTCATCGTTTACCGTTATTTCTTTTCCTTCATCTATTACTGTTGTTTCTTTTTCTTCATCTTTTACCGTTATTTCTTTTTCTTCATCTATTACCGTTATTTCTTTTTCTTTATCTATTACTGTTACGTTTATATATATATAATTTTTAAATTGTTAGAGTTTATATATATAAGATTTTTGATCGAATTATGTCGATACGATGTTTGCACATTTGTGTGCATGACGCGTGACATTTGTGTTAGTTCGATCTGGTTGCGATGATCGCATTTTTGTGTGAGCAATAATACTATTTTTTGCTTAATTTCTTTTTCTTTGCGATAAATTTTGTTTCGTCCGATTTAGATCTGGTTGCGATGAGCGCATTTCTGCGTTAGCAACATTGTTGGGTTATTTGGCACATTTAAAATTCATTATTGCTTTATTATTATTATTATTATTATTATTATTATTATCATTATTTATTATTATTATCATTATTATCATTATTATTACCATTATTATTATTATTATTGTTATCATTAATTTATTAAAATTTGTTATAATATAAAAATCTGTTTTTTTAAAATAAATAACATTAACATCTTTTCCAAATTAATATGAAAACCTATTATTTTTAAGAAAAAACTTTTTTTTAGATAAATTTAAAATAATAACTAAAATCTTTTTTTTAAAATAATAACTAGAACCGTTATTTATTTTATTTTATTATTGTTCAATTCAAATTTCATTATCATATTGTATCTGCTCCTCTCATGTAACCTCGCGAACTTAACAATCACTCTTTAAATTCTGCCTTTAAATTTCTGCTTGCATGGTTTAAATTATGACATTATCTCTCTGTTTGCATGATTCAATTATCTCACGCGTTTACTATTATTTCTGTCACATTGCACACATCCGAAGGTTAGGTCTAACTGTTTGGCCGCCGCGCCAATAGTCCGTAAAACTTCACACATTCAATTTCAAATCCTCAAAACTACAAACTACAAACCCTAATTTTCACAAATGCCTCGCCGCAGGCAAAATTACAATTTTACCCTTAGCATTAGGTCAAAGAGCCGCCGCGCTCATTTTAGGGTTTCCCGCCGTGGAATCCCTAATTTAACCCTAATTACAACTTAACATTTCAACGTAGAGATTTGGAGTTTCTACACTCCACGTAAGCGTGTCCTTAAGATGCGTTTATTCCCCTTGAGACCTTGACCACAGTCAAGAAGTTTCTAACCTCCCTATTGAGGGGAACTACGATTACTCTGATTCCACTCCCGTAAGGATACGTAGGCACAAGATGCGATGTCTTGCCGAGTAAACTTAGAATTAACCCCCTTTATTATTTATTATTGCTTATTTATATTTTATTTATCTTTGCTATTTAATTATTTTGCTTATTATTTTGTAATTGTTTCTTGGATGTAAAGTTGTTTAATTATTTAATTATTATTATGGTTAGTAATTAGGGAGTGTAACAACATGTATGTAATATTAAAATAAATTTAGATCACTTTTAAATAAAGATAATTAAAATAAACACGTCACACACGTAAGTCGATTTTAATCGCCGTCTCACTTCCTAAGGATATTCCTCAAGTTGCCTACGAATAATGGTTAAGTGGGGTGTATAAAGCAAGTCCCTCAAATAGAAAAATCATCAAAGTCCCTTATGGTTGCCTTTACGAATCGAGTCCCTTTCGAAAAATGATGATGGTCCCTTATATGTGCTTATTACATCCCACAATGGCCTTCAAAGTCAAATTGTCCCTCACATGTCCCTTAACATCCAAAGTAAGGACTACCTACTCCATTATAGTAGGGATAGTCTTACTAAAGGAAAGAATGAAGAATAAGAAAGACCTTTAAACATTAGGGTAGGTTACTCCTAGGTGCTTGCTCACTTCAAAATTGTTTCGCACTTAAACAAATTTTCAACAAGTTTTCAAACAAGTTCTTAACACATCCTTACATGGATTATTTATTAACTATTCTGAAAATTTTCTATTCACACACTACAATTTCAAAACAATTCAAAAGTGAGCTTAAGTACCTAAGAGCCCATGGATAACCATGGATGAAAAGGATGCTAATACCTTCCCTTTTCATAACCTACCCCCCGGACCCAAAATATTCTCTAAGGTCTTTCCTGTTCTTTTATAACCTTTCCTTATGGATAAAATAAAAGTCGGTGGCGACTCTTGCTATCCGCAACATTGTTTAAAGTCAGTTCACCGGGTTACAGACATCACTGTTAGATACCGACACTAAGTTGGGAAAACATTTTTTATCATACAACTGATAATGCACCTTTGAATTCACCGTCAGGCCTCTGCATCAATTTTAGGAAAACACCTGACCTCGCTGTCAAGTAATAACATCAATTTTGAAAGAAGATATCTCTGACTTTGCCGTCAGGCCTCTGACCTTGCCGCCAGGCATTGACATTAATTCGGTACAACCCACTTGACCTCGCCGTCAGGCCTCAACATCAAGTTGATGAATCATCTGACATCACCGTCAGAACCATTGAACCCAATAAGCAATAAACCGATCGGCTCAACACACTGCTGAAAAGAAACATCTGACATCGCTGCCAGACATCCATTAAATAAAACAGGTATTGAATCCTAAGATAAGGACTCATAACATCGCTGCCAGGCTTTCGCTAAACCAAAGCGAGTAACAAATCTAAAAATTGGATCAACACATAACATTTGACATTGCCGCCAGGCATTTATTAAGTTGATGAAGACATCTGACATCGCTGCCAGAAATCCACAAAGTTAATACACATCTGACATCGCCGCCAGAACTCCACGAAGTTGATGCCCATCTGAAATTGTCGCCAGGAATCCCCGAAGTTGATATACATCTGACATCGCCGCCAGAAATCCACGAGGTTGATACGCATCTGACATCATCGCCAGGTATCTGCAAAGTTGATATACATCTGACATCGCCGCCAGAATTCCACAAAGTTGATACCTATCTGACAGCGCCACCAGAAATCCACATCTGACATCGCCGCCAGAAATCTGCGGAGTTGATACACATCTGACATCACCGCCAAGTATCTTGCTTGATAAAATACAAACACCAAATCTAAAGATAGAGACTTCTGACATCGCTTCCAGACCTTCTCTAAATAAAAGCAAGAATCAAACCCAAAGGTAAAGACTTCTGACATCGCCGCCAGACATTCACTAAATAAAAGCGAGAATCAAACCCAAAGGTAAAGACTTCTGACATCGCCGCCAGACATTCGCTAAATAAAAGCGAGAATCAAACCCAAAGGTAAAGACTTCTGACATCGCCGCCAGACTTTCGCTAAATAAAAGCGAGAATCAAACCCAAAGGTAAAGCCTTCTGACATCGCCGCCATACTTTCACTAAATAAAAGCGAGAATCGAACCCAAAGGTAAAGACTTCTGACATCGCCGCCAGACTTTTGCTAAATAAAAGCGAGAATCAAACCCAAAGGTAAAGCCTTCTGACATCGCCGCCAGACTTTCGCTAAATAAAAGCGAGATTCAAACCCAAAGGCAAAGACTATTGACATCGCCGCCAGACTTTCGCTAAATAAAAGCGAGAATCAAACCCAAAGGTAAAGACTTCCGAAGGTGATAAACACATCTTGAGAATACTCCGCTGGGGAAAAGAGAAACTTAATCAAGCAATTATGGCGGGAAGCACCTGATGAGATAAACACATCCACCAAAAACCTTATCGGATGTCTAAATACCTGTACGAGCTAGAGAATACGACCCAAATGTCATAGTCTGAACACCATACAAGCAAAGTAAATCAACCATCTGTTGGAAATGCACCTGAACAGAGAGGTGACAACCTGGCCTATGTTTTACATGCACATGTTTTAAAATGGCGTAATGCTCCATATGAAATGGAAATGCTACGCGTTTGGAGGATGCTATGCACGGATGCAAAATGCAACGGAACCAAACCAGCAAAATAAATGCTGAAGAAGGAAAAACCACCCTGCTGGGGGAAAACAAAGCACGCCAATAACGATTGGACTTAAGCTAGGGAAACAAACCCTGGATGTCTTCTTGAAAAAGAAATTCCCGAGTGACCATATTCCTGCTGGAGAAATAGAACAACCTGCTAGACGGTAAATCTACTCTGGTGGGGATTAGATCAAATCCTGTTGAGAAAGATGCCTTGAACGGCCTTCCAGGATGCAAATCTGCGAGGAACAAATGACTCGGCTGAGGAAAGACGACCAAATACTGGAAACGAATCTATCCTGTCGGGGAATCAACAACTTTGCGGGGAAAATGCAACCAAACTCCCATGTTGATTGTACTATACTAGGGACATCAACCCTGAATGACCTGCCAGAATCAACGACTCTGCAAGGATAACAACTCTGCAGGAATAACACCTCTGCAGGGATAACAACTCTACAAGAATAAGCCAATCTTGCACTGCTGGGAAGTGAGCGCATACAGACATTCTGCTGGGGATAAGTGTACACACTCAACTGCTCATTCAACTTGTATATCTGACCTGGGTTGGGGATATGGAGGTGCACAACCTCCACTTGCTGGGGACTAATGAGTCTCTATTGCAGGTCAGGGGATAATTTCTATGACTTCCTGATATTCATCTTGGACTTGAAGGATAATTTTGCCCCAGTATGTGGGCTCCTGTAGAAGTCTTCCTCGAAAGGGAATTTGAACTCTCCGTACCCTGATCGTTATTCCTTGCAATGACGTTGCCCCTTATTTTGAGAGATTCATTGAATCTCGACCTGATTGCCCCGTATTAACTGACCCTCGGTAAACTGACTCCCTTGATATGAATGTTTAATAAATTTCCCCGGTGCTACGGTGTACCAGGCGTTCTGCATCTTATCTCGATCAATCTTTCCACTTTGGAAACTCTCCTGCTGTCAAGTGCTCATTCACAAGTAAAACAAATTGTTCTGCACCAAAGATATACTAATGCAATGCATACACAGTTTTGAAATCCAAGTTTGTTCACTGGAAAAAATTTGTGACATATAGTGAACGAGTCACTTATCAAAATGTCAACCTTAGTGTCGACTTGATAAGAGGGAACTTTTTAGGAGTCAATTTCGACGCGATCTTTACCAAAGTATGCTTTTGAAACAAACCTGCTTCAATTAGGACTTTTGAAGGTTGTAACTTGGTCAGGTTCACGGCTTTAGAAAAAAGGATATAAGGCTCAAAGCTTATTTTTACCCACTCATTCTCCTTGATGTTCTCCAATCTTACGTTCATCTAATTTGACACGAGCGCTCACCTCTTAAAGGTTGAATGACAGGAGTGATGGTTCAGGAAACGACAAGTCTTTGGAATGACAGTCACTCGCTTTTCGTCTTTTGGTGCCTGGAGCCACACGACTTGTTTGTTCAAGGATTTTTCTTTTGTAATCCTTTTCGCTTTTCTGCTTTTTCCCTAACTTTTGCCTGGACTGGCTCTTTTGAGCTTCTTTTGATTTCAAAGTCCAGCGGGAAGCCCTAATTTTTTCCTAAGTCGCTTGTTTTCAAGATTCGACTTAGCGGGCTTATTTTTTGATTTTTTGTTGTTGGACAAATCGTGTGACACCGTCTTGTCTGACTTGTTTGAAAGAGATTGCGACTATTTTGCTGCTTGGTCGGTAATGGATAACCACTGGGGTTTTTTAGGCACGACATATAAAGGTGTGGTTGGTCCTCGAATGGGAACACTCCTTTTGCAATTTGGACGCTCGGTCAAATTAACTGACCCCTATCCTGCCCCGGGTTAAGATTGAGGGTTTTTTTTTCATTTTTCAGAAAGAAACTCCTACTACTAGGCTCAAAGGGGTTGACAAGGGATTATCTTCCTTATATCTCTAGTGTTTAGGAATTTGAAACAATGCCTATACATCATCAATAGGTTTTATTCGAAAGCATACAATCGGAAGTTTTCGTCTTTCAACTTCGTCGTCCTCCCCGGGTTCCACTTAAACAAGTGTTTGATATTAATAAAAAGCATAGAGTGAACACGAATGGATGTAATCAAAACCTGCATATTCATTGCATTATCAATATCAATTGAAAACAACAAGTTTTACATATGAAATTTGCACTTAAAACTGGAAAGAAACTACAAATGCAAAGAAAAATGACAAGATAAAACAAAAATTGCCAGCTTTGAGGAACCGGGCTTTCAGATCTTGCTTTGCTGCTGAATCAGCCATCTTCAGAATTACTCGTTGATATCAGTTTGATACTCATCTGAATCTCCGTTATCGGTGAACTCCTCCGCAATATTAACTACTGGACCCACTGGGCTGGAGGGAGAATTGCTGATATGGATATCTGGAGGTATGATTGAGAAGAGATGAATTGCTGCGAAGCCACTTCTGACTTCGGCGCTGATTGTACCATAGCCGAGAAGCAAAAGGTTGTTGGTGCTGATTAGGGCATCCCTTATGCTCAGGCACTTTCATTCTCAGACTTAGCCCAGGAACCGGCAATAGCTGTGGGCGCGGAGATTCTGCAGTCATAAACTGCAAGGCACACTCTTTACTCGATGCAGCTTCAGGAGAAATAAGAGGAACAACCACCTTTTTTGCAGTGAAGGGACCAAGCCCACCTGGTACACTTACGCCACCCGACACGAATTTGACTGCCTTTGCATCAATTAAGTCTTGAACCTGGTGCTTAAAAGCTTTGCAGGTATTGATGTTGTGCCCTGGTGCCCCAGAATGGAAATCATAGTGAGCACATACATCATAGCCCAGTGGTAACTCACCAGTAAGTGGAGACAGAGTCCGCAGTTCAACCAATTGAAGTTGAAGCAACAGTTGCAAAAACTATGCATAAGTTATATGGATCTGGTCGAAGATTCTGCCGAGCTGCTTTGGCCTCTGAGCACATCTACTAGTCTTAATATTGGCTCGAGAAACAGGAGGTAGCTGCTGACATGGAAAATCTGGGATCTCAGGTTGTGCAGCAGATCTTTGAGGCACATCACGCCTTGGGAGAGATTCCACAGGCAAGGGTGGAATAACCATTTTTGCAATGGCTTCGGGCGCCTGATCACCCTCCTTTCTTAGCACATTCCTTATCACTTCTGTGATCAGGCCCGTCCGAGCCTTCAGTTGCTGAACCTCCTCCTTAATCATCTTCTGCTCTAAACATAAAGCTTGCATACCTGCCATGAACTGTTCCATCTGGCTTCAAACCTCCTTAAACTCTGCCTGAATCTGTTCCATGACCTTGCGTTGATTCCCTCCGGTATAGTAGTGACGAACTGTCTGATTGTCTATCCTGAAACAAGCTAACAAAACAACAGGAATAAGATCAATGGTCCCGCTGCACTTGCTATGCAAAAAATGCTATGCAAAATGCAAACATGTATATATGCACTAGGGACGTTTCCCCTCTATTCTAGTTTCTGGGCGAACAACGAGACATAGGGAAACCAAAGCCAAGCATAGAGCTAAGCGCCTCATACATACAAGAACAGACCAACAGGCAACGTATAATCATACAACTGAGTACAATGTGTCCACAATAGGACCTCAGCCAACATGCCTGGTGATGGTCACTACAAACAAGCTACAAAGGAAAAGAAAGACATCAGGTACGACAACGAGCATGAAACTCCTCTAACAGCTCCTGTGTCTCAGGATGGTCTGGTCTGACAAGTAATCCCTGAATGAGCGCCTCTCTCTGTCTGATAGTGCTCTGTAACCCCTTAGCATAGTCTTCCCAGGCTCCCTCACCAAAGACTTCCTCTAGCTTACACCTCTTCGAATTAGCCCTCAGCTTGTAATTCTCCAAGGTTTCCAAAGCTTCGTTCAGACTGCAATCACTGTCATGCCCGAGTGAAGCTTCATATGCAATCCTTTCATCTTTGGCCTTAAGTTGAGTCTTCAGCTTGGCAATCTGCTGTTTCAAGCCATCCTCACGTGCCTTGTTGTTGGTAAGGGCTGCATTCCATTGCTCGTTGAATTTGGAGATCTCCAGATAGGTTATGTCTAACTCCTTCTTCTTAGAGGCAAGGACACTACTGACAGCTTTGAGATCCAAGCCCAAACGTTCTCGAGAATTAGTCTCCTTGGTCAAATCTGTACCCAACTTGTTCATAAGCTCAGTCTGCCTTTTAGCAGAATACACAACCTTCATCTTCTCACTTCGGAGCTGAATGATCTCTTTCTCTAACTCTTCATTAGCCTTTCGAAGCTCCTCTTTCTCAAACCACAACTGGTTGTACTTCTGGATATCCATAGTGGTAGGCTCCTCAATCATGAGAGGATACAAAGGCTCTACAGACGGGAAAGACATAAGTAACCTCTTTGCTCTATCCTAGATCGAAGTCAAATAAGGTTCGTAGGTTCCACTGTTACTCTTCCCAAGAAAAGCTTTCCCTCTCTTGTGAATACTACTCCAAGCTCTCTCAACTCTAGCCAAAGTATCACCCTCCAGCAATTTAGTGAGATACAGAGATTCATGTATCTCCTCTTCCTTAGGAGGTCCTCTCAGCGTGTATCCAAACTGCCTAACTAACAAAGATGGGTTATAGTTGATGCACCCTTTCCTTCCGACCAACGGGATGTTAGGAAATCCACCACAACTATAAACAATCTCTGTACCAAGCAAGTCTCTGTCAAACCAGATAATATTCTCTGCAGACAATCCCATCAACCTTTCTGACCATTCTGAAGTACCAGCAGTAGCAACAAATGGACCTGCCTTGGGAAGATGACTAGCGAACCACCTGTACAACAAAGGAATACAACAAGATATGTTCTTTTCCCTCCGATTCTCATTCTTGTGGTGAACATAATGATAGACGTTGCCCAAAAACGTAGGTACCGGATTCCCTGAAGCAAAAATGTAGAAAGCATCTATGTCTACAAAATCCGGAAGGTTAGGAAACAATATGATACGATAGATACAAAGAGCTAAGATGGCGCTAAACACAATCCAACAACCATCTTTGGCGAACTGCTGGGCCTTATCAATCAGAAAAGGTAAAGGAAAACCAAGCATCTCACCCCTCTTGATCAATTTCCCCTCCAACTCTGGAACATCCAAATGCAGCGCAATAGCAAGCTTAGCTAGATCAGGCTCAACTTCGATGTGATAGAATGGCATCTGATCAAGAATAGGAACACCCAATAGCTCAGAATACTCCTCTAAGGTAGGCGCCAGAACATAATTCGGAAATACAAAACACCTCAGTTGTGCATCATAAAACTGCAGGAGAGTATAAAGACCACTTATCTCATATACTGAAGGCTTGCAGACACATCTCAACAATTTCCCATAAGATTGCTTGAAGTCTTCCATCACTCTTTTGTCAGCCATGGCAATCAAACCCAATAAAGAACCAATATCTGGAGTTGGAAACATGTATGCCACTGTCTTCTTCAAGGGCTCCATATCAGAAGTAAGGGAACAAGATCACTAGAATCGAGGAGAAAATATACACCTGCAACATAGATACATGTTAATGAAAATGCAGATGAAAATGCACATGCAAATGCAAACAGGGATCAAGATTGTTGTGCTATTGATTGAGAAGAACCAGCGCTCCGCTTTGACAAGAACATAGCACTGTCACTGATAGGAACCCCTTGTATCAAGAACATAGATTCACACTGTAAAGAAAACCAAGTATTCTGGAAGTCAAGGTTTCCTGCATACCCCAATCCCTCTCACAGGTATGGACCTATCACTGATAAGGTTTGGCATCCTATGCATTCATCAGCGTCACAGACTTTCAAGAAATGATGATACGTTCACCATTTCTGGTTTGGCATCATAATCTCCCGAAGAGGCCTCACTTAGCTGAATCACAAATGATCGGTCCCCAGAGTCGACAATCCTCAGATCCAAGATCCCCTCAAGTCCTAAGGACCGGAAAGGAACTCATCAAAGAGAATCTCGTCTAAGCGCGAATTTCATGGGAACTTGTGCATGCTAAGCATACAGGTCCACCACTACTCTCCACTACTAATTCTATGTTTGTACTCAAGCCCGGGTTCAGCTTATCTCTCAGTAGAACATTCCCCCCCAACAGCACAACAAAACTGATATATAAAATGCTAAAAATAAATGCGGAAAAATTAAGTACAACAGATAAATACACCCAAAAAGATAAACAACCAAGCGCTAGGATTGACTCGCATAGGGGATGGGAGAAAGTCTCCAGCAGAGTTGCCAGCTATCGCATCGCTGCGAATAGGGGCCGACAATGACAGAAGAGTCACCACCATTCGTTATTTATCCTAAAAGAGGGAAACAAAACGATCAGAGAAAACCTACGAAAAGGAAAAAGACAGGTCATCACAACCATATCTCGGGTTCGGGAATCGGTTACACAAGGGGAAGGTATTAGCACCCCTCACGTCCGTCGTACTCGACGGAATTTACGCTTTGTTGTCTATCTAAAAGGGTGTTTACTATCTAAGCTAGAACTCAGGGATAAAAGAAAAGAAAGGAGACTCGATAGAGCATCACCGCTCTATGCCTACGTATTCCCTCGTGTAATGGGAAAGTCAGAGTCAAATATACTTAAAACTAATATTTATTTTTCTCAAATATACTTAAAACTATTTTTAAATATATTAAATAATTATGTATCTTGTTTATATGTGAGGCTAAATACATTTGTAATTAAATAAGTTTGAAAGATTTTTTTAATTAAGATAGGAAAGATTATAATTTTGTCTCCCAATCAAAAAATAAATTAACGTACTTGTTGGATGTTATTCACTTGCAATGTAGAAATTAAAAAAAAAATATTATATGGTTTTTTATCTCGCAATTGATGGGGGAGAAATATAAATTTTTTGAAAAATAAATTGCGGAATGAGAAACACGACGCAACACTTTTTAAGAAAAATTGATGGGAAATTAAAAGGGTCAATTAATGAGGTGCCAGTGTTCTGACTTGATCGGACATTGTGGGATGTATTTTACGCCGCAACGCTTTTATCTGACACACCCACCACATTTCAAAAACCACTCACTTTAATCTGTAAAATTCTCTCTTTCTCTTCAACACAAACTTCTCACCTTTAAACTAAAAAAATTTCAAATCTTTCATCTTCAACACAAATCAATATCAAATATTTATATAATAAATTTTCGAATCTAGTTCTGTTTCTGCTGCTAGGTGAATTCAAAATTTTTCTCAACATTTTCTTCAAATCCATTTGTTAAGGTACACATGAAATTATTCTTGTTTTTATTTTTTACTGGGTTGCATGAGTTGATGTAGATTTTTTTTTTGAAGTTTGTATGATAAAATTAGGGATGACTTAATTTGTGTGAAATATGTTAGAAATCATTTGTAATAAAAGTTGTTATGCTTTTATTGGTAAAAAATATAAAAAGAATATATTAAAATCTGTTTTTGGTAAAATGCTAGTATATATATTTTCAAGTGTATGATAAAATTGTTAAAATTTTTTTTAGAAAATATGTAGTTTTAAAATAATAAATATATCATAAATATTTTGTTTTTATAACAGATTTAAACAGATTTATTCTTAAAACATAATTTTTTAAAATATACCTATATTATTTTTAAAAACAGATTATTATTATAATTATAATTATTATTATTATTATTATTATTATTATTATTATTATTATTATTATTATTTTTAAAAACAGAATATTATTATTATTTTTTAAAAACATAATATTATTATATTTTTAAAAACAGATTATTATTATTATTTTTAAAAACAAAATATTATGAATGTTTTTTAAAACATAATATTATTATTATTTTCAGAAACATAACATAGTTTTAAAAACTAAATATTATATTTTTAAAAATAGAATATTATTATTACTATAGTATATCATAATATAATTTTTAAATTAATTTATAATATATATTTCAAAAGTAGAATTATATTATATTATTTAAAATAGGTTTTATGATATATTTTATAAAAGAAATTTAAAGTATATATTTTAAAACATATATTAATGAAATAGAGTTAAGATAGGTTTTGGTATGCCATAATAATATAGAGTTAAAATAGGCTTTGTTTGTGGCCAAATGTGACCTCTTGTGCAGAGGAAAAGAGTTGCAACTTATAATGCAAGTGATAGTAGGAGTAAGTTCTGTTTTTAAAATTATTTACGAGTGTACCCTGTTTTCATATAAATTCGTCTATTTAGTGGACGAGAGGGTGTGTGTGGAATTTTTGCTGTTGTAGTTCATCCATTCAGTGGGCACACATGTGAAGCCCAAATAACCCAGTACAAGCTCGTCCACTGGATGGACGAACGTATGAAGCCCATTTTTTTTTTAAATTTTTAATTTTGTAATAATTTTGATAAATATAAAAACTATTTAATTAATTTTATATAAAAACTATTTAATTAATTTTATATAAAAACTATTTAATATAAAAACTATTTAATTAATTCTATATAAAAATTATTTAATATAAAAACTATTTAATATAAAAACTATTTAATTAATTTTATATAAAAATTATTTAATATAAAAACTATTTTTACAAACTCTCGGTCACTGAATGACCGAGCTCAAACGTAATTTTTATTTATTTATAAATAAGCGTATTGCGCATAAGCAAATATCATTCGTGTCAACTTATCCGATTTATAAAGATGTCTGTGCAAGCTCTTGTTTTGTATGGACCAGAGAAAAAAATCAGTGTTTACCTAGATCCGCTGTGGAATTTTCCGAACTGTGGTTGCAGCAATTAACACCGGGTTTCGGCAGCTGGGCGGTCGACGCGTGACGGTGAGAAAAATCGAGTATCGTTGTCCATATATAACGCTTACTGATGCTAGCCCGGAGGGGACGTACATGTACTACCTAGATCGTATAGAAAATGATGAAGATGTCCATTGCATGTTCTCAGCACATAGTGGCGAAGTCAACATAGGAGTCACAGATCCACTTGTGTTGGTCGTTGTTGTTTGTTAGAGTTTAGTTTAGCATCCTGATTTTTAATTTTGAGTTTGTGGAGTCACAGATCCACTTTATGTTTGTAGTTCGCTGGTATTGTTGTAATTTGAAAGTTGTTTTGAGTTAAAAAAATTTGATGGATCACATACAAAACTAGTACAATAAAATTATCTATTCGGTCGGTTTGACGGACCGACAATATTGGGACATTTTCTACGCATATGTCCTATTTCTCTGCAAATCCCACACCTTCTCTTCTCTTTTTCGGACTCGTCCATCTCAGTTCTAATTCTACTACTGGTTGGACGCCCCTTTTTATTTCTTCTCATTGAATCGTCGTGGCACAGAGTGAAACCTTCATATTTTGGCCAGTTCTCCTCGCGCGGTAGTCCTAGGAAGCTTTCCTTGTAGACCTTGAATACGTTAAGTACTATGAAGACCTCTGGAATGTGAACTGTGTAGTCTTGTCGTATGCTAGAACATGCCGCACTATGCCAAAAAAGACCTTTAGCAGCGCTTAAAAGCGCTGCCAAAAGTGGCGCTGCTAAAGGTAAAGGCAGCGTTTTTTTATGGAAAAAGCGATGCTAAAGGCTCCCTTCAGCAATGCTTTTAGCAGCGCTGCCTATTCCCCCCAACCCTCCCCCCTTTAGCAACGCTTTTACAAAGCGCTGTCTTAGACCTCCCCCCCCCCCCCCCCCCCCCCCTCTTTAGCAGCGCTTTCTTAGCCCTCCCCTTTTAGCAGCGCTTTTATAAAGCGCTTTCTTAGACCCCCCTTCCCAACCTATAGCAGCGCTTTTGTAGCGCTCTCTTTGTAACCTTTAGCAGCGCTTTTTTGTAAAAGCGCTGTCTAATGTCCCAGATTAAATTTTTTTTTTTAAATAATCACACTGTTTTATATATTTTTCGACAACCTGCTTATATTACATTCCCTGCTTATAATTCAGGCCTTTATTTCAACACTTTGACCTTATATATACAATTCAAAACTTTGTCCTTTAAGTATACATTGTAATTCATCATTTTGCCCATAATCATTTTAATACACATAAACCTGCTTAAATATATTACAACACAATCCGATCCTCAGAATTACAACATCACAAATACAGTCAATTTACATATAATTACAATTCTTCAAATCCTCCTTTATTTCTTACAATTCTTCCAATCCGTTAACTTTATACAATTCTCAACTCAAGAATAAATTGACACCATTCCTCCTTTATTTCTTCCAATCCTGCTTTCGAGTAAGTACCGCACTTGAAATCATCAAAGTACTACATAATATAACAGAACATGTATGATTTAGTTTTAAAACTAATTACTCAGATGAAACATCGGTTAATTATCAAAATGAATCATATAATTTATTAATTGATCCATACCATGATTGGAATCTCTATTTGACCAGAATGAATAATTTCCTTCATAAAGCGCAATACAAAATATCCGCAATCAATCCCATTGCGCTGACGAGGACACTGTAAATGGAAAAAACAAATGAACATTTATCAGGATATATAGTTTACATAGTTTTTATCAAGTAGGACCACTATAACAATCAAATATGGGAAAATATACCTGCACTCTGATCCAGCTAATGTTGTTAGCCTTGCTTTTTGGCACTGTTGTTTGTCTTTTTGCTCTGAATATTTGCATAGCTCTAACATAATATAAACACATATTTAGAACAATGTCACATAATAAATAAAGATATATAATTATTCAGAACAATATATCTCATCACTTACATATCAATCATATTCTTCATATCAGGATATTTTATTTGATCGCCATCCAATAAATCCAGATAATACACTATTTCTTTCATCGGATTAATCGTGACCAACAACCAGTGTCCACTATAAAATAAGACAACAGTTTAGACGGAAATGTTATATAGAATGGAAAAAATCGAATAATTATAATAAATGAATTTAGAATGAAGTCATACCCATGGCCAGTATTATATGGCAACAAGAACAACTTCTCTGTAGTCGCGGCCATAAATCTTTGGACTATGTAATCTTTGACTACATCTGGTGTGTGATCTATTGCCCGTGAGTTGATACAGGTAGCAGATAAGAATGTGAATATGGAAGTCAAATCATGCGGGACCAACAACTTGTCATACAAGAGCCTAAAAGAAAAACATAATCAACATTAGAATATTCAGTTAAATGAGCAAATTTTAAAATGTTCAATTATTTAATTAAAATGGATCAGAGTACTTAATGTAGGAATGCATAATATCGACGCCCAATTCAAAATGTTGGAAAACCTGATCCAAATCCTCCTTAGCAATTGTTTCGGAATATTCAAAATCGAAAATACCTTCCTCCATAGGTATTTGACGGATGCCACCCTCATTCACATCTGTTGTTCCTACATATGTTTCAAGGCACAACCTAAATCGAGGAACATATGCTTTTTTTGGCTCGACCTTTTTTTTGTTGGGCACCTTGGAAGATTCAGGCATCTTACCCTTGCTGACTTGTTGCAACTGTTGATCATGAACCTAAAAGTCATACAAGTTCAGTAATTAATGTATAATAAGATAATCATGTAACTGTAGTAGTACATGTTTCTTTGATGCAGCTGAATCGGTTTCCCGCACAATGATTCCCTTATCTTTTGATTTGGATTTTGTAGGAGTCTAAGATCATCATGTAAATAAGAAAATGTAAATGTAAGAACAACTTTCATCTATGGGTCGTAAAACATTTGAATATTACAAGGTTCATAATGGTGATCAACATACCTCATCATCCATGAAAATGAGATTTGTCGGCCATGCAACATACGCTCCTATTGCGTCTCCCACCACTGTTGCGTCAGAAACAGCATCTGGTATAGGCAACAACACACCCCCTCTAACGCAATATCAATTGATACTTTCAAATGTCCAGTAGGGAGCGGTTTATGGTGAAGTAAGTCTCCCACAGTGTTATGCACCTTTCCCTTGCCAACCATGCGATAAGACGGTGTCGATAAATATAGCCGACAAGGTGAAATGCCCTAAACAAATAATGATGCCGATTAATGTGTTAATTAAGAAAATTGTGCTAAATTAATTTCAATGTAATATATACAATTACCTCTGGAAGCTTCTGTGGACAATTGATACTATCTTTGTCACTAGTATCTTTACCCTGATCTGGACCGCGTCTTTCCGACATGTATCTTTCTTTGTCCTTCTGTAATTCCCGAATCTGAGCTTTCAACTCCTCCAACGTATCTGTCACTTCTTTATTGCTAGGATATTTTTTCTTTGGCTTCTTATACAGCTGTGATGGAGTGACGCCAAATCCCTTACCCCTCACACGCCCAGAATACTTGGGGATATTTAACACCCGACTCAGTATGCTCCTACAATCATCGTCCTCTGCTGAAGTTATACTCTAGGATAGAGTCTCCTGAAATATAGATAAAATCATATATAAATATATTATACACTTTTGATCAGTTACTGACAAAACTAATGTTGTACTTACACATCGTTCAAACACTTGTTGAACTTCTTCCTGAACGACTCCATCTCTTCCCACACGGGCAGCCTTCCACACAACATGGTCCGGAAGAGATGCCACATCACTTTTCTCCTCTTCTATCTACGCATTAAGACGGATGATAAAGCATTCATATCCTATTATATATACTTACTAATTTTGGTAACTATATCATATTAAAACATTTATATATACTTACTATTTTTTGTTCTAAGCGTGCATATCCCAAACACCCTTTTTTGTATGGATACGCGGGTTTTGATGCCCGTTGCCGATTAACGCCACTCACAACCTGAAAAAACAAGTTTAAGTCATATAAGAACTCTTGTGGAAGAAGTATATATACTATACATTATTCATGATAAGTTGTACTTACTAAAAATTCTTTGGTTCTTCGCTTCACAACAAATGTCTCCCATTCTTCTTCCGAAATCAGATCAGCGTACTTCTTTGGACGCTCCGAGTCGACAAAGTTTCCATTAGAATCTTTGAGAAACTTGTTCGTTAAAAATGCTATGAATCCCCTCGGTCGTTTACCGGCCAATTGAAGAAAATATTTTCTTCTGCAATCATCAATATTAAAAGATCTCTGCAAACAAATACACATACATATAACATGTTAGTATAATTAATTTAAAGATGTAATCGTCAACATAATTAAAAATAATCAAGTATCATACCTGTATCTCGCTCTAAATTTTGTCTTTAGCTGGTTGTAGTGAGTGAATTCTCCAATTATCGTAAGTAATCGGAATTTGCGAACGTACAAGTGCTCCAATGTAACTTGTTAGCATCGCACTGTTAGGCTTAACTAACTGATCTCTTTCATTCCAATGCACATCATACTTAACACCCTTATCTCTCGCACGGATGATTTTTTTCATAATCGTTATTCCTCTTTTGATATCGCGTTCCATGTCTTTTGTTGTTTCGTTTCCATCATGTTTTGTTTCCTCATTGGTGGCCATAATACCTGTAATTCAGAAAAACCAAAGTATCAAATGAATGACATGCAAATATGTAAATAAGAAATATATACATAAGAAATGTATAAATAAGAAAAACACATACATAATTTTATTAAGTGACATAATATGTAATTGTATTGCATGATAGAAATATGTAATTTTATTCAATGAGACAATATGTAATTTTACAAGTACCTTTGACACTAAGATATCTTTCTTTTCTTAGTTGGAATGTGGTTTACTTGTCTCTTAACAACACGGACGGATGGATTGATCCAAATTCCCTCGTTATGATCATTTCTAATATATGATTCGTCCGCTCTAATATTCTCATCTGGATCATCTATAATATAAGATTCCTTCTCAACATCAACATCCCCCTTGTCTCTAATGTTATCATCGATAACTTTGTTGGAAAAAAGAACTATAGACCATTTCGTACTTGTCGGATCAGTGACATAGAACACTTGTTTAGCTTGCGTCGCTAGAATAAAAGGCTCATCTTTGTACCCCACCTTATTAAGATCCACTTGCAAAAAATCCTGACTTATCCATTCGTATGCCACTATTATTTTCAACCCACTTGCATCCAAAGATAGGAATCTGAAACTCTTCATAATCAAACACCCAAATGCGCTCGATAACACCAAAATACGACATATTCGCATATTTGGGGTTTAAGTCCTTCACACATGAAATGCGCATTGCTTCGGCAAGCACGGTGACACCACTATTTTGCATTGTACTCTTATCATCTTGTTCTTTGGTATAAAACGTGTATCCATTAATTGCGTATGCGCTATAAGAAAACACATGCAAACTTGGACCATATGCTAAACATCTCAACCTTTCTGTTATTGAAGCGGGATCAGAATAAAACTTTGAAAAAAATATGATCCTTGAACCATGTTATAAAACCTCGATTGTGCTCACGTACTATCCAATTTTCATTTCGATTCAGATTTAAACCTCGGAGAACGTCCTTGTGCATTTCAACATACGGCTCAACCTCAAAGTCATTGTGCATAACATACAAATGCACTTGCTCCCGTTCATCCCTTGAAATTGTCACAACTTTATTTCCAATTAACTGTTTACCTACTATTTTTTCAACAACATTAGATTTTAGGAGGTCAATGGATTGAACGTTGGACAAATATTCAGTACAAAACTCAATAGCTTCTTCAACAATGTATCGTTCAACAATACATCCCACTGGTCGGCTTCATTTTTTAACATACCCTTTCAATATTTTCATATAACGTTCAACAGGGTACATCCATCTCATATAAGCTGGTCCATACAATTATATCTCTTTCACAAGATGGACAACTAGATATACCATTATGTCAAAAATGATGGAGGAAAATACATTTCAAGCTGACACAAAGTAATAACTATTTCTTTTTGCAATGATGGTAAGATCGCAGGATCGATCACCTTACTACAAATTGACATGAAGAAAAAACACAATTTAGTTATTGCGCCTCTCACTTTTTCTGGAAAAATAGAACGTATACCTATTGGTAGAAAGTGTTCCATTATAACATGGCAATCATGTGTCTTTAAACTCTTTAACTTTAGTTCTTTCATAGAAACAAGTCTTCTAATATCTGAAGAGTATCCTTCTGAAACTTTAACTTCACTCAGAAACTTACACAATATCTTTTTCTCCTTTCTAGATAAAGTATAAGCAGCAGGTGGTAGATATGTGCGATTTTCTTTCTTCAAGGGTCCTAATTCATTTCTTATTCCCATTGCTACCAAGTCCTTTCTTGCTTTAAGGCCATCCTTATACTTTCCTTGTATATTGAGTAACATACCAATAACACTTTCAAATACATTTTTTTCAATATGCATAACATCAAGAAAATGTCTTACATACAACGACTTCCAATACGGCAACTCAAACAAAATTGACCTCTTCTTCCACCCACGTGTGACAATAGTATGTGCAAAAGGCTTGCCAAACTGAGTACTCACATCTTTCACCTTTTCAAATTTTGTTCGTCGGTCAATGTAGGTGGAGCTCTACGTTGTTCTGAATTTCCATTGAATGCTTTTCTTCACCCACGGTAGTGATGACTAGAATTTAAGAATCTACGATGACCAAGAAAGACATTCTTCTGACCAAATTCCAACCGCGTCCAATCTGTATTTTCTTCACAGATAGGATACGCACATTGACCTTTAATGCTATACCCCGATAGATTTCCGTATGCTGGAAAATCATTAATTATGCCAAACAACATCGCCCTCAAATTGAAACTTTCTTTCCTATATCCATCATAAACCTCCACACCGTTCTCCCACAAACTCTTTAAGTCTTCGATTAAAGGTGTCAAGTATACGTCTATGTCATTCCCTGGTTGTTTAGGGCTAGAAATTAACATAGATAACATCATATACTTACGCTTCATACATAGCCATGGAGGTAGGTTATAAATCATAATAATTACAGGCCAGGTGGAATGTGAGATACTTTGCAGACCATGCGGATTCATTCCATTAGTCGATAATGCCAAGCGAAGGTTTCTAGCTTCTTCTCCAAAATCAGGATACTCATTATCAATTTTCATCCATTGTGGTAAATCTGCCGGATGTCGATACTTCCCATCTATAATTCTATCATCAGCATGCCAAGTCAGGTGTTTTGCATCTGTTTCACTATGAAACTTGCGTCTAAATCTCGGAATTATAGGAAAATACCATAAAACTTTTGCTGGTGATAAATTTTTCTTATACCGAGATACACCGCATTTAGGAAACTCGTTTAATGATGCATATTCATTTCGAAACAAAATGCAATCATTTGGACAAACATGTATCTTATCATAGCTCATGCCAATAGAGCATAACATTTTTATAGCTTCATAGGTTCGACTGGGAAGAACATTATCCTCCGAAAGCATCTCTTGAAGTAGGGATAACAACTCTGTGAAACTTTTATCCGACCATCCATTACCCGCCTTTAAGTTGTACAACTTTAATACCGCAGACAATCTTGTGAAAGTAGTGCAACCTTTATACAATGGTTTCTCTGCATCGCTTACCAACCTCTCAAACATCTTGGGACAATCTTGAAGATCTTCTTCAAGTGCTTCTGCAATCTCTTCGACTCGATCACAATCATATGTATCTCTGTCATTGTCCTTTGAAGCATAGGTCGTATTATCCTCGGGTTCGACATTCTCGTTACTTATCTCACCATGTAATGTCCAACATGTATAACTTCGATCAATTCCATGTCTCATTAAATGAGATTCCAACTGAACGACGTCAATTCGACGCCCATAACAGCAACCTAAGCAAGGACATGTGATCCTATTGGGGTCTTTGGCGTGTTCAACAACAAACTTAACGAATTTCGATACCCCATTCTCGTACTCTTCAGACAATCGATTGGAAGACATCCATTTTTTATCCATACTAATTGAGTAGTCTAAACTAAGAAAGTTAAACAAATATACAGAGAATACCTGTAAAGAAATCAATAACTTCTAAGAAAGCTACACAGTAGGATGCTTGAAAACGATCACAACCTTGCTCTTCACAGGTAACCCCTATAACAGACAAAATTAATAACATCATCAACATTAAATAATTCTTGGAACATCAATTATTGATAAAACTTGCAATAAAATTAATTAATTTGCAATTAATATGAACTCATATACAATTTTTACAATTTTTACTAACATGTTAATTATTTAAAATTTTATATAATTTTATATTTATCTAAAATTATCTAAAATTTTATATAACTTGAGTTTATATTTATCTAAAATTTTATACAATTTTTACTAACATATTAATTATTAGTAAAAAGAACTCATATAAAGTGTAAAAATTAGACAATAGTACACCTTATATGTGCTTTAGGATGATAAATGATGTCCTTTGCGTTGAACAAAATTATTTTCTTATACTATTTTGGTAAATTAAATGTTACTAAATTAGCAAGACTGTACAAAATGCAAATCTTTCCACATAATATTATTAATACTCAATATACCTGAGAAAAATTGACTATAACAGGAAGAATATGTGCCACACAATCTTGAGGCTCCAACAATTTTCCAAGAGCTGCACAATCCTCAACAGCAAGAAGCCGAACAGAATCTTGATCTACAAGAACAAGAGTCAATAAGTTATTATTTTTATATACATATAGATAGATTCAGTAGGTTACTTCAAAAACAATTTGCTATTCAATAAATGAGCATAACAAACAAAAATTATATTCACTTAAACTGGTCGGCAAAATATACTAATAAACTGACAATGTCTTCAGTTACTAATAAGGATTAAGGAAAATAAATAAACTTCAAGATTAACAGAAACTTAAAGCTTTCATCTGAATCACAAATAGTGTGAAGCTTCTAAGGCAACATAATCTAAAAAACCATTGAACAAACAAAATTTATCAGAATGCCAATTTCAAATAAGATTTGTAGGCAACAATAATGAAAATTCCCTTAAAAAAATTATTAGTAAAAAGAACTCATATAAGGTGTGGCATTTCAACAAACACCTTGTATACGGCTAGATATAATGAAAGTTAACATAAGTAAATTCATTGTGGCATTTCAGCAAACACCTTGTATACAAAACTCAAGCCAATATCGAAAAGAGTAATTCTCATCAATGGTATCAACAAAAACAAGTCAATAACTCAGAAAAGAAGTAACACTAACATCATATAATCCAGAAAAATGAAATACTAAGACAATAATCTAAAAAAATGTAAAATGAAAAACTTCAAATACCGTAACAATGGCGGAAATGCACTACAGAGGCTGTCGAAAACGAACGGTCAAATGGAGGAGAAATGCAACACAGGTTGAACGGAGGTGGGCGACGGAGGCGCGACAGTTGGACGGAGGAGGGTGACGGCCGGTCATGATGAATAGGGTTCTGGTTCGTAGAGAGGAGAAAGAAAGAATAAAGAACGTACGCGCACGAGCTAGCTATCTATTATGTTTCTTTAAAAAATACTCTGATATTTTAATTTAATTATAATAACACCTATGGCAGTGCTTTTTAATACCTACAACAGCGCTTCTAAAAGCACTTTCTTTGAAAAATCATATAGCAGCGCTTTAGAAGGAAAGCACTTTCTTTAAAATTCTGTGATATTTTAATTTAATTATAATAACACCTATGGCAGCGCTTTTTAATACCTACAGCAGCGCTTCAAAAGCGCTATCGTAGCCCATGCATATAGCAGCGCTTTGGAAGGAAAGCGCTTTCTTTGGCACACCCTACAGCAGCGCTTTAGAAAAGCGCTTTCTTAGGACCAACCTACAACAGCGCTTTACAAAAGCGCTGTCTTAGCCCATGCATTTAGCAGCGCTTTTCCTAAAAGCGATGTCTTAGGTATGCTGTTTTTTTTCTTTTTTTATTTATTACTCTTTAGCAGCGCTTTTCCTAAAAGTTTTGTCTTTGTATGCGCTGCTAAAAGTCAATTCTGGCATAATGTCGCTATCACGTGGGAGCAAGGCAAGTGAAATGTTTGAAATTTTCCACAGTCACACAAACGATTCCTCAAGTCAATGCTGAAAGTACCCGTTGGACGACCATCGTTGTAATTAATCTTTTCCTGCACCGTGAAACAGAACCTTTCGCGATCAAATTGCATGACATTGTGTGTGTTAGCCTTGGCTACCTCCTCAGCCATTCCCTTGTTACAACCATCTGTGAAAACTTTGCCTGAAGATAGCATTTTGGTCTATTTGTGTCCTCGTTTACCAAGGGGTGAACCCATTCGATAGTATGTAGACTCGACCAATGCAGTGATGGGAAGGTTTCTTGTTGCCTTTAGTACAAAGTTTATTGCTTCCGCTAAGTTAGATGTCATATGTCCCCAACATTGCCCTCTGTCAAATGCTCTAGCCCACTTCTCCCTAGGAATATTGTCTATCCAATTTAAAGCCTCAGTGTTTGTTCTTCTGATTTCTTCGTGATAGTAATTAAATATAGCCTCTGTCAATGCGTAACCTGTATCAGAAATTGTGTGAAAAAAATGATAAAAGTGTGCTACAAAACTTTAGATAAGCGGAATTTATTTTGTTACCCATGTTAACAAGTATTTTGCGTAGAACCTTGTCCTTAATCTCGCGCATGAGTTCTGAGCAATGTGTCTTATGCAGTAGACATGTGAAGAAGGTGGATGTTGTCATCCGTTTTCGGGATTGTTGTATGCACTCTTTTATCGATTCATGTCTATCAGATATTAGACATAAATTAGGTAATGGTGTCACGTGTAATCTCAGGTTCCTCAGAAAAAACTCCATACTTCCTTTGTTTCTCCTTTGACCAATGTGAATGCCACTGGGAAAATATTTGCGTTGCCATCCTGTGCCACCGCCGTCAATAGAGTTCCTCTGTACTTGCCATACAACCATGTTCCGTCTACTTGCACAATGGGCTTACAGTAGGCGAAGCCACGTATACACAGACGAAATGCCCAAAACAGACGATGGAATATTCGTTTTCCAGAGATTTGGGAACCATCACTTGATATCGTAGGTAGGGTTTGCAAATCTATAATAGTTCCTGGAAGAAATGTTTTCATTACCAGGATCCACTGCGGAAGGTCGTTGTAAGTGAAGGTGAGAAAATACTTAGAAGGGGAGTTGAATAAGTATGACAAATAATCAAAGATTCAAACACTTATTTTTATCCTGGTTCATTGAACTCAACTACTCCAGTCCACCCTCTCAAGAGTGATTTGCCTTTCTCCGTCAAGGACTTAATCCACTATTTAATCAAACAGATTACAATAGTAACACCTAAGAACAACTGTTCTTAGTCTTCTCAAGAGCTACTGATCCCAACTGGATCCTCTTAAGGAAACCTTTTACAATTAATGTAAAACTATTACAAGAGTAAGAATGCTTCTAAAAAGCCATTATCACAACTGTGATATTTCTCTTAAGTTTAAGAACAATGTTACAGCAAATAAAATATAAGAGCTTTTGAGAGATTTGCTTTGATAAGTGATTTTTGCTGGCGGTTCATTTTTGAAGAAGATGGAGTGGACTTCTTTATATAGGCACTTAGATCCATGAAGTCTTCTCAACGTTGGAGGCTGTGCTGAAAAAGCCTGAAGGCTTTTGTCTTTACGTTGGAGGCTGTGCTGCAAAAGCCTGATGCCTTTTGTCTTCACTTTGCAGAAACTTTCCTTAGAATGGAATGCACAGATAAAACCTTTTTGTTTGTGTTCTTGTGTCTAACATAAAAGAGGAAAGAGCTGTTTGAGATATGCCAACAGACATATTCAAATCTTCTTCACTAAGTAAGTTCATCTATCAACATCAGAGTCTGATTTTTCAGAATCTCCAGAGTAGAGATCTTCTGGATCTTCAGAGTCTTGGGATATTCTTCAGATTATGCTGAATCAAAGTATATGAAGCTTGTGTGCTTGAGCGTGTAGTTCTGTCATATCAGAGTCTTCTATATCAGATTCTCAATACTTATGCAGCGCAGTATCTTCAGAGTCTTCTGATGACTAAGCTTCTGAACTCTCAGAGTCTTCTATTCTTTAGAGACTTCTGCTTCAGAATCTCCAGTAGACAGTACTCAGATTCTTCTGGAAACAGCGTTCAGATCTTCATTTAAGATGTTCTTGAACTTTTGAAGCCTTTCATAATATCATTGTTCAGATCCAAATTTGCTCTTTAAGAATATTTTCTTTAGTACCTGTAGCAAACAATCTAGAACAAATTTAGAGTATATAATTCTTGAATACAAAATTCATAAGTGTTATCATCAAAACATAGAGATATTACTAAGAAACAATCTGTGTTCTTACAATCTCCCCTTTTTTGATGATGACAAAACATGAGAAATTTTGTTCAATAAAAAGTATGAATTATAACTCCCCTGAGATTAACAATCTCCCCCTGAAATGAATACTCTAATAGAAGAAAACACTTCCCTTTTTGATTAAGTATATTTCAGATTCAGAGCCTGATGCAAGAGGTTTGACTTTTAGAATCAAATCTTGATGCCAGATAATTATGACTTCCTTTAGTCAGAGCACCTGGTTATCATCTTGCTTGGATTATCTTTCAGAGTAAAGGTATCAGAGTAAGATATCCGAGTTGATTGAATACTCAGATTTACTTTGGAAGATCAGGTTCTGGTTGGAAAAGTCTCAGGGTAACTTCAATGAATTATGTCAGATATATCAATGTAATCTGAAAGACTTAAATTCAAAGTAAGTTAATAAAATGTATGAATTTCAGTTTTAGTAATTGCTTATAGGTTGAACAATCAGATTCTCTTTTCTCCCCCTTTTTGTCATAATCAAAAAGATTTTTAAAGACATAAAGATACAGAAGAAAAGAAGCATATAGAAGCAAAAACATCAAGCTTCATTTAAACATATCAAAGTTCACAATCAAATAGATAGATGCCAAAAAGCATAACACAACAATAAGAAAACAACAGAAGCAATAACATGTGCAAAAACATCAAATAAAACTAAGTCTGGCGTGAGGCAATAAGGGTCAGAAGCTCTGTCATTTTGGCTGTTGACTCTTCTTGCTTAGACATCCAGGTCTTGATCTCATCAGTTGTCTTATCTTGCTTTACCATCCAATTTTTTATTTCCTTGACATCATTCACAAGCTCTGTGACCACAGATGAAGAAGGAGCAGATGCAGTAGCAGCAGTGTTCTCTTCAGACTGGTTCTCTTCAGAAGCTTGTTCAACCATTTCAGATGCAGGAGCCTCTGGAGGAGCAGCTTCCAGAAGCAACACAGGAGGAGGAGGAGGAGGCATGTTCATCAGAGTTATCTTGATTAACTCTGCAAACTGAGTCTTTGTAAGCTTAGAACATTTAGCTCTAACTTTTAAAGCAGCTTTGTTGAACATCCAGATGAAACGTTTCCAAGAAGCATTTGAAACAGTCGGATCCAAACTTGACAAGCACACTTCCTTAACACGAGCATACTCAGAATCTATCTCCTTCTTGAATATTTCAAACATGGTATTCACACATGATCCTAGATCTGACTGTTCAGAGGGTTCAGGATTGGGAGTGTTAACAGGAGTAGGTTCAGATGGTTGTTGTTGAGGTGGTGTTGGTTGAGATGTTTGGGTGTCAGACTGAGGGGGTTCAGATGGTTGAGGAATGGTTTGTGTTTCAGATAGGTGGGTTTCAGGTGGTTGAGGGATGGTTTGGGTTTCAGATAGATGAGTTTCAGATGGTTGAGGGATGGTTATCTGAGGTGGGGAGTTGGGTGGAGTATGAAACATAGAAATGTTAACGTGTTCCTTCATAGCAATGTCAGAACGATCTTGTTTGAGAGACTCTGGTTCAAAATCAGATGATTCAACATCAGATGACTCACTATCAGAAGATTCTTCTGAGTGAACAGATGTTGAAGAAATGTTAATGGATTGATTCAAGGGTTGAATATCCAGAATATCTTCAGAAAGATTTGAATCTTCTGGTGGTGCTGGTTGTTCAGAGTGTTCAGTTGGAACAGTCTCTGGTTGGTTTGGTTCTGAGATGATTATATCTGGTTGGGAAACTTCTGGTTGTGGAATTTCTGGTTGTGGAATTTCTGTTTGTGGAATTTCTGGTGAAGTAGGTTGAGGTGGTTCAGATGTAGTATGAGGTTGGGGGTCAGAGATTGTTGGTACAGAAGATGGTTGTGAATGTACTGGGGGAGATGAAGGTGGTTCAGATGAAAGGTTTGTAGATGGTTGGGGTTTAGAAGTTCTATGTCTAAGGGTTGGAGAGAGTTGAGGTGATGAAAGGGGTGAATGAACAGCAGGGGTAGGATCAGATGTTAATACCTGATGAATAGTGTCTCTTATCTCTTCCAGAGTAGCATCCCTAGAATTGATTCTGGCTTTCTTTACTCCTTTCTTTTTCTTCCTTGGAACTTCAGATTCTTTCCTTTTCTTCTGAACAGAGCCTTCTTCAGCTTTTCTCTTACTACGCCTTTCCTTCATCAGATTGGGCAATTCTTCTCCTTGTTTCTGAACAAGGTTAGCAGGTAGAGGAATTCCATTCTTCAGATAATCTGCAATGTAAGCCCAGACAATACCTTTTGGTTCATCTGCGCTGAACATTGGAAAATCTTCTATTGGTATCCTTCTGCCATTTACTTCCTCAAATTTTATTTTCCTTAGTTTACCATTCAGCTCTGAAATGATCTTCATTCTTTTCAGAGTGAGTCCGTTTATCTCAGATCCAATGATGTAGGACAGATCCTCTGTTGTTTTTGCATCTGTCAGATGCTTCACCAACTGATTCTCTGTAAGGATGTCTGAAATAAGTCTTCCCAGAGGTATCCAAGTTCTAACTTTCCCAGCTTTAGCTCTGACCTCTTCTCTAGTCTCTTTAACATGAGTCAGAAGATGACTAAAAATCAGATAGGGCAGATCCACCTTAATGTTCTTGCTGATGCAGTACATGAAGTACAGATGCTCTGTACTCACATAGTCTGGAGAGTTGGTTGACTTTCTATGAAAGATTGTACTCATAAATATCTTTGCCCAGATCCTATAGATAGGTTTCAGATCTTTAACCTTACTTGTTGGTGTTCCAGATACAATAATCTCTTCATACACCTTAGCCATATCAATACGTGAAGAGGCTAGGTTTTTAACACCATCAGATTCTTTATAACTGAACAATTGCCTGATCAGTTTCTCAGTGATCACTATCTCCTTCCCAAGGACAGATGAGTGAATGAACTTAGGACCAGCATGAGCGTGAATCCAAAATTCCTTCACAAGAGTTGGGTACACATGACCCATCAGTCTCTCAAAATACTTCTCCCAGCCTTGAGCTTTAATGGAAGTTGTTAGGTCAAACCCATTTTCTTCTATTGATTCAAGATTAACGAAACTTTCGCACAGAACCTCAAGATCCACAACTGGAGTAAATAGAGTACGTACTGGTTTCTTGTACATTATATTTTTGTTGGAGATTTCAGCAGCATTTGATGGAGAAGCCATTGATGAAGATGAAGATTTTGATTTGGGTTTAGGGTTTTGGTAGAGGTTGAAGAGTAAGCAAAAACGCATAAGTGTAGTGAGTGTGAAAAGTGTGAAAATGTTGTGATAGGTGGTATTTATAGAAAACAAAAAAAATCAAACATTGGGTACATCAATAGACACATACGCACGTTTACACTGCATTTAATGAAAATAATTATTTCAATTTAAAGATATGACAAATGGGGGGAAAACCAAGAAAAATGAGATTTTCAAAGCAGTACCTCACACGTCAATTCAGTAGAGCACTCCATCTTTTCAGATTCTGAGTGACACGTGTTTGCTTTTATGTGCATCTGATGTCTCTCAAGAAATGAAACATTTCCAACGTTCAGATCTTCTGAGTTTGTTAGTTCAGAGTTTCACACAAATAAATCAATAAAAGATAAATGAACAAATAATTAGATGAAATACTTCAGATCTTTAAACATTTTGCATCTGAGAAGTTGCCTCTGATAAATATTACTCTGGACAAAAATCCATACAAATATTTTTCAGAATGAACTTAAACCTATCTTCAGCAAGGGGTTTTGTGAAAATATCAGCCCATTGATGATCTGTATCAACAAAAGCTAGATTTATTACACCCTTCTGAACATAGTCTCTGATGATGTGATGTTTAATTTCTATATGTTTAGCCTTAGAGTGTAAGATTGGATTTTTTGACAAACATATAACAGAAGTATTATCACAGAAGATAGAAAGATTACTCTCATAGATCTGATAATCTTCTAGCTGACTCTTCATCCAGAGCATCTGCGTACAACATCCAGTAGCATCAATGTATTCTTCCTCTGTAGTTGATAGTGCAATAGTGGGTTGCTTCTTGCTGTACCATGAGATCATATGACTTCCAAGAAACTGACAGCTTCCAGAAGTGCTTTTACGTTCAACTCTGTCTCCAGCATAATCAGCATCACAGAATCCAACTAATGAAAATTCATCAGATCTTCTGTAACACAGACCCATGTTAGTAGTATGTTTCAGATACCTTAGAATCCTCTTAACAGCTGTTAAGTGTGATTCTCTAGGATCTGATTGGAATCTTGCACATAAGCAGACACTAAACATAATATTAGGTCTAGAAGCAGTCAAGTATAGAAGAGATCCTATCATACCTCTATAGAGTTTCTGATCTACCTTCTTACTTACCTCTTCCTTACCTAGACTGCCTGTAGGGTGCATTGGAGTCTTTGTCATCTTACTATCAACCATGTTGAACTTCTTCAGAAGCTCTTTAACATATTTGGTATGATGTATGTAGGTGCACTCTGGAGTCTGGTTGACTTGGATTCCCAAAAAGAATCTCAATTCTCCCATCATGCTCATCTCAAACTCTGCCTGCATACATTTAGCAAACTCCTTTCCAAGCATAATATTTGTTGATCCAAAAATAATATCATCTACATATATTTGACAAATCAACAGATCTTTCTTAAGAGTTTTACAGAATAAAGTTGTATCCACTTTTCCTCTGATAAAATTTTTCTTCAGAAGGAAATTGCTCAACCTCTCATACCAAGCTCTGGGAGCTTGTTTTAAACCATAAAGAGATTTTTTTAGTTTAAAAACATGATCTGGAAAGTTTTCACTTTCAAATCCAGGAGGTTGGTGGACATATACTTCCTCTTCTATAATACCATTAAGAAAGGCACTTTTAACATCCATCTGATATAGAGTGATGTTATTCTGTGCAGCAAATGAAACAAGAAGGCGTATAGATTCTAACCTTGCCACTGGAGCATAAGTTTCAGTGTAATGAATACCTTCTTGTTGACTGTACCCTTGAGCAACCAGCCTTGCCTTATTCCTTTCAACTTCTCCCTTTTCATTCCACTTATTCCTGAAGACCCATTTTGTTCCAATAACGTTGAATCCTTTAGGTCTAAGAACCAGATCCCAAACTTCATTTCTGGTGAATTGATTTAGCTCTTCTTGCATGGCAATAATCCATTCATTATCTTTCAGAGCCTCATCCACAGATGTTGGTTCAATTATTGACACTAAGCTAAACAATGAAGATTCATATGTTTTAAGATAGGATCTTGTCCTGATTGGATCATCTTTCTTTCCAATAATCACATCTTCTGGGTGAGATGCCTTGATTCTGGAAGAAGATCCTCTGACATTTGATCTTTCAGAAATGTGTAAGTTGTCCAATTGAGAAGATAAGGGAATAGCATTTGGAGTTGCTTCAGATTCCTTCTCTTTAGCCTTTTCTGCCTCTGAGCCTTCAGAGTCTGTGAGAATCACTTCTCTATTTGCAGAATTTTCAAACTGCTTTGGCTTTTCAGAGCCAAGCTTATCATCAAATCTTACATGAATAGATTCTTTCACAATCTGTGTTTCAATATTGAATACTCTGTAGCCTTTAGAGCGTTCAGAATAACCAAGCATGAAACACTTCTGTGCTTTGGAATCAAACTTGTTAAGATTCTCTTTAGTGTTAAGTATATAACAAGTACATCCAAAAGGATGAAAATATGAAATGTTGGGCTTTCTGTTCTTCCACAGTTCATATGGAGTCTTTTTCAGAAGAGGTCTTACAGACACTCTGTTCTGAATGTAACAAGCTGTGTTAATTGCTTCTGCCCAAAAGTGTTTTGCCAGATTTGTCTCATTGATCATGGTTCTGGCCATTTCTTGCAGAGTTCTGTTTTTCCTCTCTACAACTCCATTTTGTTGTGGAGTTCTAGGACAGGAAAAATCATGAGCAATGCCATTTTCAGAAAAATATTTTTCAAAATGTTTATTTTCAAATTCGCCACCATGATAACTTCTGACTTTTATAATTTTGAAATCTTTTTCATTCTGGACTTGCTTGCAGAAGTCAAAGAACACAGAATGTGACTCATCCTTGTGTTTTAAGAACTTTACCCATGTCCATCTACTATAGTCATCAACAATGACTAATCCATACTTCTTGCCTCTGATGGATGCAGTTTTCACTGGTCCAAACATATCAATATGAAGTAATTCTAGTGGTTTGGAAGTAGAAACAACATTTTTTGATTTAAAAGATGATTTTGAAAACTTCCCTTTTTGGCATGCTTCACAAAGAGCATCTGAGGTGAACTTCAGATTAGGAAGTCCTCTGACAAGATTAAGTTTATTAATCTGAGATATACGTCTCATATTAATATGGCCCAATCTTCTGTGCCAGACCCATTGCTCTTCATTAACAGACAAGAGGCATTTAACATTCTGAACTCTAAGTTCTGAAAGATTTATTTTATAAATGTTGTTTTTCCTCTTACCACTAAATAGGATAGAGCCATCCTTCTGACTAATAGCTTTACAACATTTTTGATTAAAGGTAATATCATAACCATTGTCACTTAATTGACTTATGGATAATAAGTTATGCTTTAAGCCTTCAACAAGTAAATCATTAGTTATAGAGGGAAGTTTACCATTTCCAATAGTCCCAGATCCAATGATCTTGCCTTTCTGGTTTCCTCCAAACTTCACGTCACCTCCAGATCTAAGTTCCAGGCTTTTGAACATAGACTTTTCTCCTGTCATGTGTCGTGAGCATCCAGAATCCAGGTACCATGACTGGCGTCCTGACCTTGCTGCTAAGAACATCTGCAACAGGGATTATTTTGCTCTTAGGTACCCAGATCTTCTTGGGTCCTTTAGGGTTAGTTGGTTTGTAGGTTTGTCTAAACTTATGTTTTTTAACATAATGTTTATTCTGACTTGCCTTGGGTTTAAACACATAAGTATTCTTCTCAGAGCTCGTGTGTTTAATGTCATTTAAGTGACCAAACTTAAATTGAGAGTACAGAGGTGTCTTCTTGATGAAGAGTTTGTCAACAGATTTTGGATTACTTCCAGAGAAAGATTCATATCCAATACCTCTTCTGTTGTTCCCACTAACACCATAGATCATAGAAGCCATCTTGCTTCTGTCTATGCTCTTAGTAAGGAATCTCTGAAAGCTAGAGTCATATTTTTCTAAAATGTTTTCACATGAATTAATCTCAGATTCAGATTCTTGTTGAGCTATTTCAAAGTCATTTTTGATTTTCAGATTAATTTCTTTTTGCTCAACAAGTTCTGTCTTCAGAAGATCAATCTTAGATTCAAGACTGCTTTTCAGCTTCTTGTATTTGAGTTTGATATTGTTATAGCTTTTCAGAACTTTTGATAACACCTTGATAAGTTCTTCTTTAGTAAGTTTAGCCATTACCTCTTCAGCGTCATCGTCAGATTCAGAATCAGATTCAGATCCTGAAGTTCCTTCCTCCTGATCTTCTATGTCTGCCATCAGTGCAACATTAGCACATTCTTCTTCTGATTCAGAAGATGATTCAGATTCATTTGAGTCATCCCATGTTTCCATCAGAACCTTCTTCTTTTTGTCAAACTTCTTCTTGGGTTTTTCTCTTTGAAGTTTGGGGCAATCATTCTTGTAATGCCCAGGTTCTTTGCACTCATAGCATACAACTTCTTTCTTGCCAGATCTTCTGTGCCCAGAAGGTTCCTTTCTATGATCAAATTTTCTGAAGTTGTTGAACTTCTTACCCTTGTGCTTCCAGAGTCTGTTGATCCTTCTGGACAACATGGATAATTCATCTTCTTCTTCAGAAGAAGATCCTTCAGAGCTTTCTTCAATAACCTGCAAAGCTTTAGCAGATTTATTAGATTTTAAAGTAATAGATTTACCTTTCTCTTTCTTCTGAGGTTTATCTTCCTCAAGCTCAATTTCATGGCTCCTCAGTGAGCTGATGAGTTCTTCTAAAGAGATCTTGTTCAGATCTTTAGCCATCTTCAAGGAAGTCACCATTGGTCTCCATCTGGTAGGTAGACTTCTGATGATTTTTTTACATGATCTGATATGGAGTATCCCTTGTCCTGAACTTTTAGACCAGCTGTGAGAATCTGAAATCTAGAAAACATAGTTTCTATATTTTCAGAATCTTCCATTTTGAACGCTTCATACTTCTGTATAAGCGCCAGAGCCTTGGTCTCCTTCACTTGAGAATTTCCCTCATGAGTCATTTTAAGTGACTCAAACATTCCATGAGCTGTTTCTCTGTTAGTAATCTTTTCATACTCAGTATGAGAGATTGCATTAAGCAATATTGTCCTAGCCTTATGGTGATTTTTGAAATCCTTCTTCTGGGCTTCTGTCATTGATTTTCTATCAATTTTCTTGCCATCCTCATTTGTAGGATGTTCATAGCCATCAATGACCAAGTCCCACAAATCAGCATCATGACCCAGAAAGAAACTTTCTATCCTGTCCTTCCAGTAATCAAATTTCTCTCCATCAAACATAGGAGGCTTTGTGCTGATTCTATCCCCTTCATATTTGTTACAATTGGCTGTATTGGATGTAGAAACATCACCCATAATGACAAACAAATATATATCAAAGTAACTTTTCTCACTGGATCTTTACTGACACGGTTAAGTGGTAGCACACGCAGAACCGGAGCTCTGATACCAACTGAAGGTGAGAAAATACTTAGAAGGGGGGTTGAATAAGTATGACAAATAATCAAAGATTCAAACACAGTTATTTTTATCCTGGTTCATTGAACTCAACTACTCCAGTCCACCCTCTCAAGAGTGATTTGCCTTTCTCCGTCAAGGACTTAATCCACTATTTAATCAAACAGATTACAATAGTAACACCTAAGAACAACTGTTCTTAGTCTTCTCAAGAGCTACTGATCCCAACTGGATCCTCTTAAGGAAACCTTTTACAATTAATGTAAAACTATTACAAGAGTAAGAATGCTTCTAAAAAGCTATTATCACAACTGTGATATTTCTCTTAAGTTTAAGAACAATGTTACAATAAATAAAATATAAGAGCTTTTGAGATATTTGCTTTGATAAGTGATTTTTGCTGGCGGTTCATTTTTGAAGAAGATGGAGTGGACTTCTTTATATAGGCACTTAGATCCATGAAGTCTTCTCAACGTTGGAGGTTGTGCTGAAAAAGCCTGGAGCCTTTTGTCTTTAAGTTGGAGGCTGTGCTGAAAAAGCCTGATGCCTTTTGTCTTCACTTTGCACAAACTTTCCTTAGAATGGAATGCACATATAAAACCTTTTTGTCTGTGTTCTTGTGTCTAACATAAAAGAGGAAAGAGTTGTTTGAGATATGCCAACGGACATATTCAAATCTTCTTCACTAAGTAAGTTCAGCTATCAACATCAGAGTCTGATTCTTCATAATCTCCAGAGTAGAGATCTTCTGGATCTTCAGAGTCTTGGGATGTTCTTCAGATTATGCTGAATCAGAGTATATGCAGCTTGTGTGCTTGAGCGTGTAGTTCTGTCAGATCAGAGTCTTCTATATCAGATTCTCAATACTTATACAGCGCAGTATCTTCAGAGTCTTCTGATGACTAAGCTTCTGAACTCTCAGAGTCTTCTATTCTTTAGAGACTTCTGCTTCAGAATCTCCAGTAGACAGTACTCAGATTCTTCTGGAGACAGCGTTCAGATCTTCATTTAAGATGTTCTTGAACTTTTGAAGCCTTTCATAATATCATTGTTCAGATCCAAATTTGCTCTTTAAGAATATTTTCTTTAGTACCTGTAGCAAACAGTCTAGAACAAATTTAGAGTATATAATTCTTGAATACAAAATTCATAAGTGTTATCATCAAAACATAGAGATATTACTAAGAAACAATCTGTGTTCTTACAGTAAGATGTTTCCCAATTGCCATAAAGAGACTCTACCGCCTTGCATTTGGCGATCCATGCTTTCCTGTAAGATATAATGTACCCGTATTTTTCAAGAATATGGGCAACAATCAATTTTACCTTAAGTGAGGCGTCGCTGTTGACAAGTTCTCTGATGCTATGGCTAACCATTTCTGAACTGAGCTTCCTATGGTCTTGTGCCATAGACGTCGTAGTGCATGTGTGAGACCCAGAAAGCTTACCGATCACCCATTTCGAGTTCCTTTTTCTAAAGGAAGCTCTGCACTTGAAACTGCAGTCTTGTTTCTTACACTTAATGACATATCGTTCATTGTCAAACTGATACACCCAATAGTCCATGCTGTGTGTTATGTGCCAATGCTGTAGAGCGAGGACGCAGGCTTCCTTGTGTTCGAACTCCATCTCAATCTCTATTTCGTCACCTATATGGTTTTGAATAGCACTTCCAAACACGGAGGTTGTATCATCATGTTCAAAACATATATTTTGCATGTGTGCAGGCGGGTTGTACAAACTTATGGGTTGTGCGCGGATCGGCTGCGTAGACGCGACAACTATATCTTCATTGTCTTTGTCATCGCTGTCACCAAAAATATCTTGCATCCTGACCTCCTCATGAATATCGTCATCTCTTGCTTCTCCAACCTCCTCATTTGGTATGAAGGTAAATTGTTTTGTGTTGGTTCGTCATCGGATGTTTGGCTCATCCCGTACCAGTGTGATTGTGTCTCTTGCGTCGGAAATGTTTTGGGATTGTCTAGTAGTCGGACATACAACTCAATTGTAGGTAATTGACCAAACATCATGTGACACCGAAACATTGCCTTCACATCCTCGTCGTTCCTGATCGGCGTCATAATGTAAAAAATTATACAATCGTCTTCATTAAGGGTGGGATGGCGATAAATTATTTCCTCAACGCATCATGCCAATTTTTTTCCATTCTCTCTTTAAAATGAAAAAAATCTGAACTGACATGAATTTTGAAGGCGTATGTATCCTTATTACTGAACGAGAATCCAATAGGGGTATTTGTTGAAACAACGCCGTTAAAGTGGCATGTGGTAATTATGTTTCTCTGGGACATTTTGGAGTGTAAGATTGAATTTCTTTGTAGTGAATGTTGATGTATAAAATAGAAGTTTGTAATATTATGATACAAACAAATATACCAACAAATATAAAGGAGAAATATGGTAAGAAGCGTGGAATATTGGTAATTGTAGCTCACCCACTCAAAGGGCGAGCTTGTTCATGTTCAATGTATGAGGTCATCCACTCCAAGGACGAACTTGTGAAGTCCTCTATTAGTTCGTCCATTCCAAGGGCGAACGTGTGTAGTGCCTGCAGAAGTTGTTTGGCATGCATACGACATGTTGTAAGTACCTACTTTGCATGCATGCAAAAACCCTAGTTGCCATGCAATGGTCTTATCAAACTATTACTTTCAAATTTATTAAACAAAAAATTTTATTTTCATTAAAACTACTATATATTCAAATTAACTTCCTCCAAATTTTACTCACAGTTTTTACTTCCTTTCCCCTACTCTCTAGCAATTTTTACTTCCTCTCCTGCAAACGTAATACCCGACTAAAATGGCATTGTTGTGGATGGGCGATGAGCACCGTGGAACACAAGAAAATATCAATGCTAGTGTAAGTTTTTCATATTTTAGATATTATTTCCTAGCAAAATTAATGTATATAGTTGTTTGTGAAAATATTATTTCGTGGTAAAAATCGTGAGTAAATAATGTTGGTTTAATATTGTTGCAGGCTAATGCCCCGAGGTTTAGGGTGCATTCACATGCTCCTGTTCAAGCGAGTCAGAGAATAATGGCTTATCTTGAAATAGCAGGATTCACACACATTTCAAAAATAAATAGTTTGAAAGTCGACTCAAGCTTAGTTGTGGCTCTTTTGGAGAAATGGAGACCCGAAACACACACTTTTCACTTCCCAACAGGTGAATGCACAATAACCTTTTACATTCTTCTTGGATCCCTTTCGTAGGGGATCTCGTTAAATGCGGCACCTATAGTTGGGGTTCTGCATGCCTTGCAAAACTATACAGAGAAATATGCAAGGCAGCAGTAAAAGATGTTAGGAGCATGAGTGGTTGTGCTCTCCTACTAACTTCTTGGGCATTCACACGTATACCATTGTTCGCTCCTGTCAATACAGTGGAACCCTCGTATCCATATGCACAAAGGTATTTATGTAATAAAACACTCATATTTGTGTACATAATATATATATATATATATATATATATATATATATATATATATATATATATATATATATATATATATATATTTGTTATTCAACTATGCTTAACAATATTATATATTTTTTTGGTTATACAAGATGGGCACAAAGAAGAATGAATTACCATACAAATCCTCGTTTCCATCTCCAAGGATATCGAAACGCGTTGGACCATATGTAAGAACAAGATGTAAGTTTCAAACCATGTGAAAATAGTGGTCGGTTCTTCAATTTAATGGTATCTTAATTTTCTTTGTTATGTGATAGTTTATATGGAGGCCGTATATTCAGTATCTAGTGCCCAGTCTAAGAGATAGTCAAATCTGGAGTGCAACAACTTACCTTATTTGTTTATACACCATTGAGATGCATCAAACATATAGGGTAAGACTCCAGTTTGGATTAGACCAAGAAATCCCTCCCCTGCCTAGGTGTCTAAAGGAACACCACACAATGACCATGCGAAAAGCGCAAAAAATTCATTGGCGAGAGTTAAACAATGAGGAGGTAAGAGAATGGAGACACAGAATAAATTTGATTTTGCAGGGGGACGATGTATTAGGTGAACGCGAGTCAAGCCAAGATTATTTAACTTGGTTCTGCGCCATTCCTTATGTGCATGTTGCTCCGGATCAATTTTTGACCGACCCACGAACGCAAGCATCATCAACGACACAACCAACTGCCGCATCAATGCATTAGGATGGGCCACCAATCTACACCTCTCAATTTGGGGGGTATGCATCCTCGTCAGCTCAACATAACTATAACTACCAGTACAACCAACAATATCAGCCCCAACCCTACCTCCGACCACCCATACAGTTCACCCCATCCCCACCACCCAACTTTGACCAGACCAACCCTTATTTCCCATATCAAACCTTCAAAACTACCTTCTCTCAACCCGCCTCAACCTTCACACCTGATGACGTCTACATCCCAACCCGTCAACAAATCCAACCTGAAACCTACCCACGACCACCACTGTTAGAACACAGACTGGTGTTTCTTATATCTTTATGTTTTGATGATAACTGTTATGGAAATTTGTAGTAAGAAAACATACACTCTAAAATTTGTTCAAAGTATTATTGTTTCAGGTATAAAATTAAATTCTCTTAAAGAAGCAAAATACATAAGTACAAAGAAACTATGCAAAGCTCTGAAGCATCAGATGCAAGACTATCAGAAGATTCTGAAGCGCTACCAGAAGGATCTGAAGCAGAAGCTACAGAATGATCTGAAGCGTTAATGAAAGGAGTGTACAAAAGTTGAGGCTTTGAAAATAAGACTCTTATCATTAATATTCACGCTCTTAGCACATACTGCTGCATACTCTGATGAAGACTCTAATCAAGATTGAGACTCTGATACATTAAAGATCTGATCATCTATCAAGAATTTGAACTTATCATTCATCTTAAGCTCTGATCATCTTAAAGCATTCCATACCTTTTAAGCTTACTACAAGTTCTGAAGTGCAGATTATGAAGACTTCATCTTGAAGGAAGCTTGTTGAAGAAGCTGTAAACTTGATTAGACGTGGTGCTACTTCCAAAGTAACCAACGACTAATTTGTCCAAAGAAGTGACGTGGTGTAAATCCCAAGGCTTCTACAACCATACCTTTCTGCAGAAAGCATATCTCTGCCCATACTTTTGGTGATGAAAAGTCATACAATCAAATATTATATTCAGCTGCATATCACTCAAAGCATTTGGAAAAAGCTATAAAAGGAGAACTACTTCAACATTTTGAGGTTGCTAATTCACTACTCACCGTTGGCTCATTGCAATTTCACTCAGAAAGAAATACACGTTTAGTTCATCCAAAGAGAAAATCTCACAAGATATTATTATTTTGATCTCTCATAAAACCTTATAGTTTTTGTTGTACTTAATCTTAAGTGTAAACATCACAGTTGTGATACAGCTTATTAGAAGCATTCAAACACTTGTTAGTTTACATTAATTTGTAAGAAGTTCCTTAAGAAGACCAAGGTGTGGTCAGTAGTTCTTGAGAAGACTAAGACAGTTGCTCTTAGTGCTTTCTATTGTAATCAGTTGATCAATAGTGGATTAAGTCCTTGTAGAGAAAGGTAAATCATCTTTGATAAGGTGGACTAGAGTAGTTGAGTTCAACGAACCAGGATAAAAATCTTGAGTCATTTTTATTGCCATATTTCTTAAAACTCTTATTCAACCCCCCCCCCCCTTTCTAAGTGTTTTTCTCACCTTCAGTTGGCATCAGAGCTTCGATTCTGTTTGTGCTATCACTTAACCGTGACCGGAAAAGATCCAGTGGGAAAAACTCTTGATACTCTTGGTTGATATATATTATGGCTGCTGAAACTTCAACACCCAACAACAACAAATATGAAGAAAGAGTCAGTACAAAATCTCCCATGTTAGATGGAGAGAAATTTGATTATTGGAAAGATAGACTGGAAAGTTTCTTTCTAGGATTTGATGCTGATCTTTGGGACTTAGTTATTGATGAACATGTTCATCCCACTGATGGGAATGGCAAGAAAGTTGACAGAAAATCAATGACTGAGGAGCAAAAGAAGGAATTCAGAAATCACCACAAGGCTAGAACTATATTGCTAAATGCTATATCTCATACTGAGTATGAGAAAATAACCAACAGAGAAACTGCCTTTGATATATTTGAATCCATGAAGATGACTCATGAAGGGACCTCTCAAGTCAAAGAAACCAAGGCTCTGGCGCTGATCCAGAAGTATGAAGCTTTCAAGATGGAAGAATCTGAATCTATTGAAGCAATGTTTTCCAGATTCTAGATTCTCACTGCTGGCCTAAAGGTTCTGGACAAGGGTTACTCTACAGTAGATCATGTCAAGAAAATAATCAGAAGCTTGCCAACCAGATGGAGACCCATGGTCACTGCTCTGAAGCTGGCAAAGGATCTGAACAAGATTACGCTGGAGGAACTAATCAGTTCTCTAAGGAGTCATGAGATTGAACTAGAGGAAGATGAGCCTCTAAAGAAAGGTAAGTCAATTGCGTTAAAATCTAATAAAGCTGTTAAAGCATTGCAGGTATTAGAAGAAAGCTCTGAAGAGTCTGCTTTTGAAGATGAAGAAGAACTATCCTTGCTGTCCAGAAGAATCAACAAACTCTGGAAGAATAAGCAAAGGAAGTTCAAGAACTTTAGAAAACCAGATCAACACAAAGAATCTTCTGGGCACAGAAGATCTGGAGAACACTCTGGATACAGAAGATTTGGAGAATCCTCTGGACACAGACGATCTGGAAAAAGAGAGGTTGTTTGCTATGAATGCAAAGAACCTGGGCACTACAAAAGTGATTGTCCAAAGCTTCAGAAGGAGAACCCAAAAAGAAAGTTAGATCACAAAAAGAAAGTTCTGATGGCTACCTGGGATGACTCAGATGCATCTGATTCGTCATCAGAGTCAGAAGAGGAATATGCAAATGTAGCATTCATGGCTAACATTGAGGACATTGCTGAATCATCTGGATCAGAATCAGAATCTGATTCTGAGGAGGTATTTGCTGAACTTTCTAGACAGGGACTTGTTGAAAGTTTATCTGATATTCTTGAAAACTATAGTAAAGTTAAACTCAAATACAAAACGCTTCTAAAGCATATTGAATTTGAGAGTAACAAGTTTGAATCAGAAATAGCTGAACTAAAAGTTGAAAATCTTCAATTGAAAAATAATTTAGAATCTGCTCAACTAAACTCTGATTCAAAATCTGAATCATGCTCTAAAAATATTTTACAAGAGTATGACTATAGTTTCAGGAAGTTTCTAACTAAAAACCTAGATAGAAGCAAAATGGCTTCAATGATCTATGGTATTAGAAGAAACTATAGAAAAGGTGTTGGATATAAATCTTTCTCTTATGAAGATTCAAATCCAAAATCTGTAGATAAACTGGATATCAAGTATCCTCCCTTATATTCTCAGTTTACATTTGGTCACTTAAATGATATTAAACACACAAGTTCTAATCAGAACAAACCTGTGTTTAATAAATCTAAAGCTAATCAGAACAAGTCTTATGTTGAAAGACAGAAGTTCATAAAAAGCTTTAAGGCAACTAACCAAAAAGGACCCAAGAAAATCTGGGTACCTAAGGATAAGATAATCTATGTTACAGACATCCTTAGCAGCAAAGTCAAGACTCCAGTCATGGTACCTGGACTCTGGATGCTCACGACATATGACGGGAAAAAGGTCTATGTTCCAAAGTCCGGAGCTTAGATCTGGAGGAGATGTCAAGTTTAGAGGGAATCAGAAGGGCATGATAATTGGCTCTGGAACCATAGGCAATGGTAAACTTCCTTCCATATCTAATGTCTTGCTTGTTGAAGGATTAGCTCATAATCTATTGTCCATAAGTCAATTAAGTGACAATGGTTATGACATAATCTTTAATCAAAAGTGTTGCAAAGCTGTTAGTCAAAAGGATGGCTAATCCTCTTTAATGGTAAAAGGAAAAATAACATTTATAAAATTAGTCTTTCAGAACTTAAGGTTCAGAATGTTAAATGCCTTATGTCTGTTAATGAGGAGCAATGGGTCTGGCACAGAAGATTGGGTCATATTAATATGAGACGTATATCTCAGATTAATAAGCTTAATTTGGTCAGAGGACTTCCTAATCTGAAGTTCAACTCAGATGCTCTTTGTGAAGCATGTCAGAAAGGAAAATTTTCAAAATCATCTTTCAAATCCAAAAATGGTGTTTCAACTTCAAAACCATTAGAGTTACTTCACATTGATCTGTTTGGACCAGTGAAAACTGCATCCATCAGAGGCAAGAAGTATGGATTAGTCATTGTTGATGACTACAGCAGATGGACATGGGTAAAATTCCTAAAACACAAGGATGAGTCACACTCTGTGTTCTTTGACTTCTGCAAACAAGTCCAAACTGAAAAAGATTTCAAAATTGTTAAAGTCAGAAGTGATCATGGTGGTGAATTTGAAAACAAACATTTTGAAAAATATTTTAATGAAAATGGCATTGCTCATGATTTCTCCTGTCCTAGAACTCCACAACAGAATGGAGCTGTAGAGAGGAAAAATAGAACTTTGCAAGAGATGGCCAGAACCATGATCAATGAGACTAACATGGCAAAACATTATTGGGTAGAGGCAATTAACACATCATGTTACATTTAGAACAGAGTGTCAATTAGACCTCTTCTGGAAAAGACTCCTTATGAATTGTGGAGGAATAGAAAGCCAAACATTTCTTATTTCCATCCTTTTGGATGTATTTGTTTTATACTAAACACTAAAGAGAATCTTAACAAGTTTGATTCTAAAGCACAAAAGTGTTTCATGCTTGGATATTCTGAACGCTCTAAAGGCTACAAAGTATACAATACTGAGACACATATTGTGGAGGAATCTATACATGTTAGATTTGATGATAAGCTTGGCAATCAAAAGCCAAAGCAATTTGAAAACTCTGCAGATGGAGAAGTTATTCTCATAGAATCTGAGAAGTCAGAGGTAGAGAAAGCTCAAGAAGAAGCTACACCAGATGCAACTCCATTGGCTGCTTAGATGAATAACATGAATATTTCTGAAGAACCAACAATTAAAGGATCATCCAGAATCAAAGCTTCTCACCCAGAAGAAATGATTATTGGGAAGAAAGATGACCCTATAAGAACAAGGCCATTTATCAGATCATCTGGAACATTACTTCTTGGGTTGGTGTCTATTATTGAACCAACATCTGTGGATGAAAATCTTAGTGACAATGATTGGATACTTGCAATGCAAGATGAGCTGAATCAATTTACAAGAAATGATGTGTGGGATTTGGTTCCTAGACCAAAAGGTTTCAACATTATTGGAACAAAGTGGGTATTCAGAAATAAACTAAATGAGCAAGGTGAAGTTGTTAGGAACAAGGCAAGGCTGGTAGCTCAAGGTTACAGTCAACAAGAAGGTATTGATTACACTGAAACTTATGCTCCAGTGGCAAGGTTAGAATCTATACGCCTTCTTGTTTCATTTGCTGCACAGAATAACATCACTCTATATCAGATGGATGTTAAAAGTGCCTTTCTTAATGGTATTATAGAAGAGGAAGTATATGTCCACCAACCTCCTGGATTTGAAAGTGAAAACTTTCCAGATCATGTTTTTAAACTAAAAAAATCTCTTTATGGTTTGAAACAAGCTCCCAGAGCATGGTATGAAAGATTAAGTAATTTTCTTCTGGAAAAGAACTTTATCAGAGGCAAAGTGGACACAACTCTTTTCTGTAAAAAACATTTAAGAAAGATTTACTAGTCTGTCAAATTTATGTGGATGATATTATTTTTGGATCTACCAATATTATGTTGGGAAAAGAGTTTGCTTTGTCTATTGATCAGTGCATATTTATGCACATTCTCCTACATTTTTACTTAGGCATTTCTTTATGTTATTTTGCTTATTATTATATTTTATCATGTTTTCTTATTTTATTTTATTTTTGATTTAATTTAATTTTCGCAACTATTTTTCAGCTTTAGCAGTCTGCACGGAAACGATCATAACTGGAGTTCCGGGAATCCGATTGAGGCGTTCTAAATATCGCCGGAAAGCTAAGAGAGAGAGCTACAACTTTTGTGTTGGAGTCGAAGTCAGATTCGGAGCTCAAAATTCCAGATTTCCGTTTCAAGTTACAGCATTAGAATTTTATTTTAGTTTTGATGTTTTGGGCCTGGGTTATATTTTTGACCCAGTTGGGTTTTGATCCATTATTTTCCTTTTTAAAGAGAAATCGTGTTACTGTTCACATTACCTACTATTCACGAGAAAAAAAACCTGGAAGCTTTTACGAATCCTATGGAGAACTAATCCCTCTGAGTCGGTCTACCGTAATTCAGGTTCCAACACTTGAGATTATTATAATATTATTACTATTTGTTAATTCCGTTCAATAATTTTATGTTCTTGTATGCTTAATTCGATTGCATGATATTATTGATTTAATTTGGTTGATTGTATGGTCCTAGGCATAGACACGTTTACGTTTGCTTAATTCGTTTGTGTGTCTGAACAATCATGTTTGCTTAATTCATGAAGTTTTATCCCGTTTGCTTAATTCGGACATTAGGATCATAAATCTTACAAACATTTTTGCGCTTGCCATTGAGTTTGCATCCAGATAGGAATGACACTTAGAAGATCAATATTATAATAATCAATGATAGTAGGAACCGAATCGGTAGATTGACTTATTTCATAATCAATTTTCTTCATAACAACTTATTTCGAAAATTACTCTTGTTAATTACTCTTCCCTAATCGAACCAAAAACCCCCTTCTTATTTCATTACTGTAATTGGTTAATCACTACAAGAATCCTTGTGAGAACGATATTCCGAGTCACTGTCGCTGTACTGCATTTTTATAAAATTACTCGTTTTTGATCCGCGAGCGACCGCGGATCAAATTGGCGCTGTTGCCGGGGACTCTTGTCGTTATTAATCAATTATAGAGTCATAGGGTTAGTTAGTATCCTCGAGTCTAGACCTTAGTTTCCTCGTGGTTTCGTCCAATTCGCGTCTTATAGTCCAAATCGTAAAAAAAAATCTGTTTTTGGAAAAATTGTGTCCGATCGTAAAACTGTTTTGCCTACGAGAAGTAAAAAAATCGTCCGGTCATTAGTCCATGTATTCCAAAGGAATACCTGGAATCCACCCTCAGAATCGCCAAAAAATCCTTTTTTCTATTTTTAATGAATTTTTTACTATTTTCATAGAGTCGAAAAAAATCGAAAAAATTCTCATAATTATATTTTTAAGCCATTAGACCAATTCTGGTGTTAGTTAATTTTTCTGGATTTATTTTGATCGATTTGCTTCTTTGTGTTTGTTTTTTTGACTTTTAGGGACATTGTTGGCATTTTGAGTATTGTCCCTGCATTGCTGTGCATTAGTCCTGGCAACTAGGTCATCTTGTTCTGATATTGTTGCTTTTGATCCTGAAGTAGAGAGAACTTTGCACACACGACGTAGAGCAGTCCAGGCTACCACTAGTTCACCACACATATCTGAGTCTGAACTTGATATCAATATGGCTGATAATAGAACTCTAAGACAATTAGCTGCACCTGATGTGAATTACAACGGTTTGTGTATTGAATATGCTGCTGATGTTGTTCCTTTTGAGTTAAAATCAGGTTTAATCCATTTGTTGCCCAAGTTTAGTGGTCTTGCAGGTGAAGATCCTCACAAACATCTGAAAGAATTTCAAGTGGTGTGTTCTACGCCATTGAAGCCTGAAGGGATCACTGAAGATCATATCAAACTTCGAGCTTTTCCTTTTTCATTGCAGGGTGCAGCAAAGGATTGGATATATTCCCTCGAGCCAAATTCAATTGCAAACTGGAATGCTCTGAAAAAAGTGTTCCTTGAGAGATACTTTCCCGCATCCAGAGCTGCCTCGATAAGAAAAGAGATTTGTGGTATTAGACAGGGTAATGAGTCACTTGCAGAGTATTGGGAGAGATTCAAGCATTTGGTATCCAGCTGTCCTCAGCACCAAATCACCGAGCAACTTCTCATCCAGTACTTTTATGAAGGTTTGTTACCGATGGATAGGAACATTCTTGATGCTGCCAGCGGTGGAGCTCTTGTTGATAAGACTCCAGCTGCTGCCAAGGCTCTAATTGAGAACATGTCACTAAATTCCCAACAGTTCACAACAAGAAATAATTCTGTCCAAGTAAAGGGTGTGAACGAAATTCATGTTTCCTCTCATGTGTCTCACTCCGACAAAGCCTTCGAAAATAGAATGAATGAGCTGAGGGATTTAGTGCAGCAGATGATAGTCGTAGGTAAGGCTCAAGCCACCCAACAACTTCAAACACCACCAAGTTTATGTGGTATTTGTACCTCTTCTGATCATCCTACTGATACATGTCCTATTTTGCAAGACGATAAGCCTACTGAATTACCTCCAGCTTATGCTGCAGCCCTTTACAACCAAAGTAACAACCAGAACCGGTATAACATTCCTGACCTGTCCACTAATAAGTACCACCCGAATTGGAGGAACCATCCCAACCTCCGATATGGAAACCCACAAACCAGCCAACAACCTAACCCACCTCAAGCGGTTGCTGCCCCTGCACCTCCCGGACCTTCTTTAGAGGAACTTGTTAAACAAATGGCCGTCAACAACCGTCAGTTCCAACAAAGAACCGATGCTAGCATCCAGAACTTGAACACGCAGATGGGACAACTTGCTACTCAAATGAATAACATGCAAGCCCAAGGGTCGAACCAACTTCCAGCCCAAACAATTGTCAACCCAAAGGGTCCTAATGCCAATGTGAGTGCCATCGTTTTAAGATCCGGAAAAGTTACAGAACCAGCCCCGGAAAAAAATAAAAAAATCATTGAGGTAACTTCTGAACTTCCTACTTCTGAACCGTCTGTTGAACCTCCTTCTCCTTCTGCTGTTGTGGTCGAAACTGAAAAAATTAAAGAAAAAGAGTATGTACCACCAGTCCCCTTCCCACATAGAGTTCTGAAAAATAAGAGAATTGAGGATGAAAACAAAGAAAGAGAGATATTAGATGTTTTTCGAAAAGTTGCGGTAAACATTCCGTTACTTGATGTGATTAAGCAGGTTCCTAAGTATGCTAAGTTTCTGAAGGATTTGTGCACCAACAAGAGGAGAATGAAGGGAAGTGAGAGAGTCAATTTAGGAAGAAATATTTCTTCCTTTATTCAGCCCGAGCCTTCATCTGAAAAATTTACAGGCGAAGTTTCAGCCCTCCTCACTACTCCGGTCCTGCCACAAAAGTGCAAAGACCCGGGAACTTTTGCTATTCCTTGTACCATCGGGAATAGTAAATTCGATGATTGCATGCTTGATTTAGGAGCGAGCATTAATGTTATGCCTACTTCTGTTTATAATAACCTTTGTCTTGGTCCTTTGCAGCCTACAGGTTTAATCATTCAGTTGGCGAACAGGAGCAACACTCGCCCTGCCGGCATAATCGAAGATGTCCTTGTTCAAGTTAACGATTTGATTTTTCCTGCAGATTTTTACATTCTTGATATGGAAGGAGAAACAAAGTCCAGCAAAGCTCCCATCATTTTAGGAAGACCGTTCATGAAAACGGCAAAAACGAAAATTGATGTTGATGATGGGAGCATGTCCATGGAGTTTGGTGACATCGTCGCAAAATTCAACATTTTTGATGCCATGAAACATCCATTGGAGGAACATTCCGTTTTTCATATTGGACTGATATCTGAGCTGGTTGAGGACACTTGTTCTGAATTATTTTCACTCGATTTTCCGTCTCTTTCTGATTTTGATGATGTTTATTCATGTTCTGATTGTACTGACACTAACCTTTGTGTTGTGTGCGCTGAGATTGATGCTGCCCTGCAGGCTGATATATTTCCTACAGGTGAAGCTATAACCAACGAAGCTATTTTTACAGCTGATGCTCTTGATGTTCCTGTTGCCCCGACCATCCCATCTACCGAGCAGCCCCCGTCCTTAGAGCTAAAAGAGCTCCCTAAGAACCTGAAATATGCTTACTTAGAGAGTAACGAAAAACTCCCTGTTATTATTTCTTCTAACCTTGATTTCGATCAAGAAAACAAGCTTTTGCAGGTTTTGAAGAAGCACAAGAAGGCAATCGGATGGACATTAGCCGACCTTCCAGGAATTAGTCCTTCCATGTGTATGCACAGAATTTTACTCGAGGATGGTGCGAAAACAGTAAGGCAGCCCCAAAGGAGGCTTAATCCCTTGATTCTTGATGTCGTGAAGAAAGAGGTAACCAAACTCTTGCAAGCAGGTATCATTTATCCTATCTCTGACAGTAAATGGGTAAGCCCAGTGCAGGTTGTACCTAAGAAATCCGGACTTACGGTTGTCAAAAATGAAAAGAATGAACTTGTTCCCACTAGAGTGCAGAATAGCTGGAGAGTTTGTATCGATTACAGGAGACTAAACCAAGCTACTAGAAAGGATCACTTTCCTTTACCGTTCATCGACCAAATGCTTGAACGGCTAGCTGGTAAATCACATTACTGTTTACTTGATGGCTTTTCAGGTTACTTTCAGATTCATATTGCACCGGAAGATCAAGAGAAGACCACTTTTACTTGTCCCTTCGGTACTTTTGCGTATAGGCGGATGCCTTTTGGTCTTTGCAATGCTCCTGGCACTTTCCAGCGTTGTATGCTTAGTATTTTCTCTAATTTTATTGAAAATTGCATGGAAGTCTTTATGGACGACTTTACTGTTTATGGTTCTTCTTTTGATGCATGCTTGAGCAGTTTAAGCTTGATTTTAGAAAGATGCATTGAAACCAACCTTGTTTTAAATTATGAAAAATGTCATTTTATGGTTGAGCAGGGAATTGTTCTTGGTCATATAATTTCTGAAAAAGGAATTTCTGTTGACCCTGCTAAGATTGATGTGATTTCTACACTACCTTACCCATCTTGCATTCGCGAGATTCGTTCTTTTCTTGGTCATGCAGGTTTTTACAGGCGTTTCATCAAGGATTTCAGCAAGATAGCTCTTCCGCTGTCAAACTTGTTGAAGAATGACGTCACTTTCCACTTCGATGACAAATGCAAACAGGCGTTTGACTTCTTGAAGAAAGCATTGACCTCCGCTCCCATAATTCAGCCCCCTGACTGGACCCTCCCTTTTGAGCTTATGTGTGACGCTTCGAATTATGCTGTTGGGGCTGTCCTTGCACAAAGAGTTGACAGGGCTGCCCATGTTATTTATTATGCTTCTAGGACTTTAGATTCTGCACAGTCCAATTACACCACCACTGAAAAGGAACTTCTAGCTATTGTTTTTGCTCTTGATAAATTCAGATCTTATTTGCTAGGTTCCAAGGTTGTTGTTTTTACTGACCATGCAGCTTTAAAGTACCTGTTGAAGAAGCCGGATGCAAAACCGAGATTGATTCGGTGGATGTTGTTGCTCCAAGAGTTTAATGTAGAGATTAAAGACAAAAGTGGAGCTGAGAACTTAGTGGCTGACCATTTGAGCAGGATAGAGAGAGATGAAGATCTTTTTCCCATTCAGGATGACTTTCCTGATGAGCAGCTTTTAGTTTTACATGGTATTACACCTTGGTTTGCTGATATTGTTAATTATCTTGTTGCTGGTGTTTTTCCTACAGGTGCATCCAGATCACAGATTCATAAACTCAAAAGCGATGCCAAATATTATGTTTGGGATGATCCATATCTGTGGAAGTTTGGTAGTGATCAGGTAATTAGAAGATGTGTTCCCGACTATGAGATTGAATCCATTTTAAAATTTTCTCATGCATCTCAAGTCGGAGGACACTTTGGCCCTCAAAGAACCGCACGAAAAATTCTTGATTCAGGTTTCTATTGGCCAACTATTTTTAAAGATGCTTATGAGACTTACCGCACTTGTAAAGAGTGCCAGATAGCAGGAACAAGCATCACTCGCAAGAGTGAAATGCCTCAACAACCTATGCTTTTCTGTGAGGTATTTGATGTATGGGGAATTGACTTCATGGGTCCCTTTCCTGTATCATTTGGTTTCCTTTACATTTTACTTGCTGTTGATTATGTTTCAAAGTGGGTGGAAGCTATCCCCACTAGGACTAATGATTCTAGAGTTGTTGCAGATTTTGTCCGGTCTAATATTTTTTGCAGGTTTGGAATACCGCGAGCCATCATCAGTGACCAAGGCACTCATTTCTGTAACCGCACCATGGAAGCTTTGCTCCGAAAGTATGGAGTTGTGCATAGAGTCTCTACTGCATATCACCCACAAACTAATGGGCAAGCTGAGATCTCAAACAGGGAGATCAAACAGGTCTTAGAAAAAATGGTGCAACCAAACAGGAAGGATTGGAGCCGTCGTCTAGAAGACGCACTTTGGGCTCAAAGAACAGCTTTCAAGACACCCATTGGGATGTCTCCGTATCGACTTGTTTTTGGTAAGGCATGTCATCTTCCTGTTGAGATAGAACACCGTGCTTATTGGGCGGTGAAAAGTTGTAATTTGGAGATGCAACAAGCAGGTATTGAAAGAAAACTCCAATTACAACAGTTGGAAGAGCTTAGATTAGAGGCTTATGAAAGCTCTAGGATTTATAAAGAAAAAACTAAGCACTTCCATGATAAAATGATTTCTAGGAAAGAGTTTTCTGTGGGCCAACAGGTTTTATTGTTTAATTCCCGCCTTAAGCTTATGGCTGGGAAACTTCGATCCAAATGGATTGGCCCCTTCGTTGTTACTAATGTTTTCCCTCATGGTGCAGTAGAAATTAAAAGTACAGGTACTGACAAAGTCTTCAAGGTCAACGGGCAGCGTCTGAAGTTATTCTATGGAGGTTCGGTGCCTGAAGATGTCGGTATAGAGGAGCTTTCTCTAGAAGCGCCTAATTACACTGCAACTTAATCAGGGAGTTGTTCTTTCCTTCTCTCTACTTTTATCATTATGTCCTTTCATTGAGGGCAATGCTCGTTTTAAGTCTGGGGGAGGGAAACATTTACATTTGTTTTTCTTTATGTTTTGTTTTGTTTTGTTTTCAGTTATAATAAAAATAAAAATAAAAATAAAAAAATAAAAAGTTCTAGGTTTATAGACTGATTTGAGAGTAGTTTGCAGAGACTTGGGAAAAAATTCGCAAGATCGGTATCGTCTGAACACCGTAAGTCTCCTGCATGTGGAAATTAATTTGAATACTCTCTATGTTTTAGCCTTGAATTTTCATTCTCTGACAGCTCTTGAGTAGTTTATTTCAGCAGTCAGCACCATCTCATGCACACTCTACGCAGGGAAGCCGATGAATATAAGTGAGTGATCAAAAAGAAAAAAAAAAGGAAAAAGTTGAAAGAAAAAAAAAGAAACACAGAAAAGAAAAGAAAGATAGTTAGTTGGTTCAGCGGTTTCTGGTGCTGAACTTGGTAGGGCGGATTACGGTCCGATCCCCCACAACTACAATTGAGTCAATAAAGGGTTATGCCACGTAAGTACCAGAACCCCAAAATAAAATAAAAAAAGAGAGATCAGAGTCACTAACCGGTCGCCTTGCTATGAGTGTGTGGAGATAACGGGCTTAATGTGATTGCGCCTGAATGGAAAAGAGCAAAAAGGAGGAAGAATAAGTTAGGCTTTAGCATAATAACATTATTCGAATTGATTTGTATATTCAGGAGGGTTATGACTGCGCAATTGTGGGTTAGTGTTCCTACGATATCCTTAGTGTTGAAGATTAGTACCTATCGAGGCAAACTTAACCGAAGAAGTCTTGTAGCCTGGAATGAGTTTCCTTTGTTTTATTTGAATTTAATTTTGCTCGGAGTGCAAAAGTTCAAGTCCGGGGGAATTTGATCAGTGCATATTTATGCACATTCTCCTACATTTTTACTTAGGCATTTCTTTATGTTATTTTGCTTATTATTATATTTTATCATGTTTTCTTATTTTATTTTATTTTTGATTTAATTTAATTTTCGCAACTATTTTTCAGCTTTAGCAGTCTGCACGGAAACGATCATAACTGGAGTTCCGGGAATCCGATTGAGGCGTTCTAAATATCGCCGGAAAGCTAAGAGAGAGAGCTACAACTTTTGTGTTGGAGTCGAAGTCAGATTCGGAGCTCAAAATTCCAGATTTCCGTTTCAAGTTACAGCATTAGAATTTTATTTTAGTTTTGATGTTTTGGGCCTGGGTTATATTTTTGACCCAGTTGGGTTTTGATCCATTATTTTCCTTTTTAAAGAGAAATCGTGTTACTGTTCACATTACCTACTATTCACGAGAAAAAAAACCTGGAAGCTTTTACGAATCCTATGGAGAACTAATCCCTCTGAGTCGGTCTACCGTAATTCAGGTTCCAACACTTGAGATTATTATAATATTATTACTATTTGTTAATTCCGTTCAATAATTTTATGTTCTTGTATGCTTAATTCGATTGCATGATATTATTGATTTAATTTGGTTGATTGTATGGTCCTAGGCATAGACACGTTTACGTTTGCTTAATTCGTTTGTGTGTCTGAACAATCATGTTTGCTTAATTCATGAAGTTTTATCCCGTTTGCTTAATTCGGACATTAGGATCATAAATCTTACAAACATTTTTGCGCTTGCCATTGAGTTTGCATCCAGATAGGAATGACACTTAGAAGATCAATATTATAATAATCAATGATAGTAGGAACCGAATCGGTAGATTGACTTATTTCATAATCAATTTTCTTCATAACAACTTATTTCGAAAATTACTCTTGTTAATTACTCTTCCCTAATCGAACCAAAAACCCCCTTCTTATTTCATTACTGTAATTGGTTAATCACTACAAGAATCCTTGTGAGAACGATATTCCGAGTCACTGTCGCTGTACTGCATTTTTATAAAATTACTCGTTTTTGATCCGCGAGCGACCGCGGATCATCTATGCAAGTTGAATTTGAAATGAGCATGATGGGAGAACTTAGATTCTTTCTGGGAATCCAAGTAAATCAGACTCCAGAATGCACATATATTCACCAGACTAAATATGTCAAAGAGCTTCTGAAGAAATTCAATCTGAATGAAAGCAAACTGGCAAAGACTCCAATGCATCCTACAAGCACACTTGGTAAGGAAGAGGTAAGTAAGAAAGTTGATCAAAAACTTTACAAAGGTATGATTGGATCTCTCTTATATTTGACTGCTTCAAGACCTGATATTTTATTCAGTGTGTGTCTGTGTGCTAGATTCCAATCAGATCCTAGAGAATCACACTTAACAGCTGTTAAGAGAATTCTAAGGTATCTGAAAGGTACTACTAATGTGGGTCTGTGTTACAGAAGATCTGATGAGTATAAATTAGTTGGATTATGTGATGATGACTATGCTGGAGACAGAGTAGAACGTAAAAGTACTTCAGGAAGTTGTCAATTTCTTGGAAGTCATCTGATCTCTTGGTTCAGCAAGAAGCAACCCACAATTGCATTTTCAAAAACAGAGGCAGAATATATTGTTGCTGTTAGTTGTAGCACCCAGATGCTCTGGATGAAAAGTCAACTAGAAGATTATCAGATCTTTGAGAGTAACATTTCTATCTTCTGTGATAATACTTCTGCTATATGCTTATCTAAAAACCCTATTTTACACTCTAAAGCTAAGCATATAGAGATTAAACATCATTTCATCAGAGACTATGTTTAGAAAGGAATTATCAATTTAAACTTTGTGGATACAGATCATCAATGGGCTGATATCTTTACAAAACCCCTTGCTGAAGATAGATTTAAATTCATTCAGAAAAATATAAGTATGGACTTCTGTCCAGAATAAAATATTCATCAGATGAAATTTTTTTTCAGATGATAAATGTCTAAACTCTGAAGTATTTCTTCTTAAGAATCTGGAAAGGTAGAGTGCACCATACTGAAGTGACGTTTGAGGTATTGCTTTGAAAATCCAAAATCTCTTGATTTTCCCCCCCTTCTGTCAGAATCTTAAATGTTTGATATGATTTTATTCTTTGCATTAATTGCTTGATATGATTAGGTTTCACTTCATTCAATGCTTATGTGTACGCGTGAGATTGTGTATCTTTTTGCATGCCCTAAATTGTTCTATAAATTCTCCCAACACTTCACAAATCACACTTTACACTCTCTTCACCTCTCATATGCATTTCTGTCTTCTCTATTTCTTCCATCTCATTTCAAAACCCAAAACCTCTCGTAAACCCAGACGCATCTCAAGAACATCCCAAACTGCTGTAGTGTACAAAGCACCTGTGAGAACTCTTCTCACTCCAATCAAAGAACTTGAAGTTCTGTGTGAGAACTTTGTGGATTTTGAATCCATCAAAGAAAATGGTTTTGATCTCTATTCAACCATCAAAGCTCAGAACTGGGAAAAGTATTTTGACAGGATGATGGGTCCTATTTATCCAACATTGGTGAAGTAATTCTGGATACACGCTCAAGTTTGCCCTAAGTTCATTCATTCATCTGTTCTTGGGAAGGAAATTTTCATCACTGGAAAATTAATCAGACAACTACTTGAGTATAAGGAAATTGATGGAATCACAAGTATGGCTACTGATCGTGTGGATTTAGCTGACATTTTTCAAGAAGTTTGTGTTTCTGGGGAACCATCCAATAAGGTCAGAGATCTGAAGCCTGTTTACAAAATCTGGGCTAAGATCTTCATGAGTTCAATCTTTCATAGGAAATCTTCTAACTCACCAGATTATGTAAATTCAGAACAAATGTACTTCATGTTCTGTATGAGTAAAGGAAAGAAGGTGGATTTACCTTATCTTCTGTTCAGTCATCTTCTAAACCATATCAAAGAAACAAGAGAAGAAGTAAGGGTTAAAGTTGGAAAAATCAGAACTTGGATCCCTATGGGAAGACTGATTTCAGACATTCTAACAGAGAATGGTCTTGTGAAACATCTATTTGATGCTGGAGTGACAGATGATCTGTCTTATGTTATAGGCTTTGTCATCAACGGGAACACTCTGAAGAGAATGAAGGTCATTTCAGAGCTTGCTGGAAAACCCAAGAAATTTCACTCTAAAGACGTCAGCAGAAGGAGAATTTCTTTAGCAGACTTTCCTATGTTCAGTGCTGATGAACCTAGGCACATCATTCTGACATACATTGCTGAATTTTTAAGAGATAGTATTCCTCTGCCTGCTAACATAGTATAGAAGGAAGGAGAAGTATTGCCAAATCTTCTGAGAGAAAGGCGCAGGAAGAGAAAGGCTGAGGAAGGATCTGTTGCACAGCCCAAGAGGAAAGCCTCTGATGCTGGTGACAAGCCTGAGAAGAACAAGCAGCAAAAGGAAAATCCTCCAGAAGCTACTGTGGAAGAAATCAGAGAAACAATTCACCAGGTATTAACATCTGATCCCAAACCATCTGTACCTTCACCCTCACCTTCACCTCCACCATCTCCTCCTAAATCATCTGAACCTCAACCATCCTAACCTCATTCATCTGAACCCATTTCGTCTCATACACATTCTCAACCATCTTCTGTTCAACTACCATCTGAACCCCCTCAACAAAAATCATCTGAACATCAACCCCCTCAACAAAAACATTCTGAACCACAACAACAACCATCATCTGAATCACAAAAACAACAATCCTCTGAACAACAAACACAATCAGGACAACAAAAACAAATCTGAACCACTCTCTTCTACTCAACCACCAGAAGAACCAACCATCAAAAATCCTGAACCATCTGTCCAACAACCACCTGAAGACATTCTGGATGTATCACCACTTGCAACCACGTAAGTCCTCTCTTCAACTTCATGTCATTCAACTGAATCATATGATTTTGATGACTCTGAAGTCCCCTCACCAACTAGCTTACATATTCCTGATCCTTATAAACCACTACAATCTGATCTACCTGCATCTGACAACCCTATTCGCTTCAAATTCAACTTCACAGATTTTATACCATCCTCATCTGATGTTGTTACATCAACACCATCTGATGCTGATACCTCCATTCCTCAACTCACCATACCACAAACATCCATACCAGAACCATCTGAACCACAAACATCCATACCCCAACCATCTGAACAACCACCATCTGAACATCCATCATCTGATCACCCACCTCCTGAACAAACTCAAACACCTCCTAAACCATCACAACCTGTCACCATAGATGACTTTCTGAACCCCAAACCCAAATCAGATGTTTCTACTCTGTTCAAGAATTTCAAGAAGGAACTACGTATGGGAATTGCTTCTGTGGAGAAAGAGTGCATGGCTAGTATGGATCCTGCTGAATCTGAAGCTTCTTGGAACAGATTTATATCTAAGTTCAACTCTGTTGTATCTGACCTTAGGACACTCTGTGTTGATGATGCAAAGGCTAAGCTTGCTGAAATGGTCAGACAGACTCTGCTGAGCATTATCACAACTCCAGTGCTTCTTCTAGAAGATGCTCCTGCTGAAGATTCTGCAATGATAGAAGATACTACTGCATCTGACATGGAGATTGATCATCCAATGGCAACTGCATCTGCTTCTGAACCTTCTGCATCTGAGATGAAGACTGAGATTCCAGATGTTGTCCAAGAAGTCAAGGAAATCAGAACATGGATGATAAAACATGAACAGACCACTGAAGAAATCAAGACTTGGATGGCCAAGCAAGAAGAGTCCACTGCTAAGATTACGGATCTTCTGACCTTGATTGCTTCTCGCCAGCCCTAGTTTTCTTTTTCATGTCTTTGCATTCTTGTTTTGCACTTGTTTTCTGTTTGTTAAATTTTCTATCATCTGCTGTATGAACTTCTTATGCATTTGTGCTATTTTGATCTGATTAAATCTGGTTGTTTTGTCTTTCATTTCTGTGTTGTGTTTTTCTCTTCTTCTGTTATCTTTTCTGTCTTTAGAATTCTTTTTGATTATGACAAAAAGGGGGAGAAAGAGAATTTGATTGTTCAATCCATAAGCTATACTAAAATGAAATTCAGACATTGTTTTAATCTAACATTGAATCTTAAGACTTTTAGATCTTATTATTTCATTTGAAAAAAATGATCTGAAGTTACCCTGAGAAATTACCAGACTCTAATCATTGAAGAATAATTGACTCTGATTCTGGAAGATACACCAGACTATTCATTTTGAAAGAAATCATCAGACTCTGATTCTAGAAAGCATAAAAATGATTTCTACCAGGTTCTGAAATATACTCAAGCAAAAAGGGAAGTGTTCTCTTCTATTAGAGTATTCATTTCAGGGGGAGATTCTTAATCTCAGGGGGAGTATTTTTTTTCTTTCTTCTTTTTTATTGAACAAAATTCCCTATGTTTTGTCATCATCAAAAAGGGGGAGATTGTTAGAATACAGATTGGTGTTTCTTATATCTCTATGTTTTGATGATAACTGTTATGGAATTTTGTAGTAAGAAAACATACACTCTAAAATTTGTTCAAAGTATTATTGTTTCAGGTATAAAATTAAATACTCTTAAAGAAGAAAAATACATAAGTACAAAGAAACTATGCAAAGCTCTAAAGCATCAGATGCAAGACTATCAGAAGATTCTGAAGCGTTGCCAGAAGGATCTGAAGCAGAAGCTACAAAATGATTTGAAGCGTTAATGAAAGGAGTGTACAAAAGTTGAGGCTTTGAAAATAAGACTCTTATCATTAATATTCACGCTCTTAGCACATACTGCTGCATACTCTGATGAAGACTCTAATCAAGATTGAGACTCTGATACATTAAAGATCTGATCATCTATCAAGACTCTGAACTTATCATTCATCTTAAGCTCTGATCATCTTAAAGCATTCCATACCTTTTAAGCTTACTACAAGTTCTGAAGTGCAGATTATGAAGACTTCATCTTGAAGGAAGCTTGTTGAAGAAGCTGTAAACTTGATTAGACGTGGTGCTACTTCCAAAGTAACCAACGACTAATTTGTCCAAAGAAGTGACGTGGTGCAAATCCCAAGGCTTCTACAACCATACCTTTCTGCAGAAAGCATATCTCTGCCCATACTTTTGGTGATGAAAAGTCATACAATCAAATATTATATTCAGCTGCACATCACTCAAAGCATTTGGAAAAAGCTATAAAAGGAGAACTACTTCAACATTTTGAGGTTGCTAATTCACTACTCACCGTTGGCTCATTGCAATTTCACTCAGAAAGAAATACACGTTTGGTTCATCCAAAGAGAAAATCTCACAAGATATTATTATTTTGATCTCTCATAAAACCTTATAGTTTTTGTTGTACTTAATCTTAAGTGTAAACATCACAGTTGTGATACAACTTATTAGAAGCATTCAAACACTTGTTAGTTTACATTAATTTGTAAGAAGTTCCTTAAGAAGACCAAGGTGTGGTCAATAGTTCTTGAGAAGACTAAGACAGTTTCTCTTAGTGCTTTCTATTGTAATCAGTTGATCAATAGTGGATTAAGTCCTTGCAAAGAAAGGCAAATCATCTTTGATAAGGTGGACTGGAGTAGTTGAGTTCAACGAACCAGGATAAAAATCTTGAGTCATTTTTATTGCCATATTTCTTAAAACTCTTATTCAACCCCCCTTCTAAGTGTTTTTCTCACCTTCAACCACAACCATCACATTCATTCCAACATTTTTTGCTGACAGAGGAGCAACTGATGCAAATGCCGGATTTTAACATCGATGATATTCTCGATGATCAACCAAGACCCTCTTCAAGGCAGACAAACCCCCCGACAACACATCACAATGAAGATTTGTCTTCCGACTCATCTCAATCACATGCAAACGAGCGTTTGAGCAGGGGATACCGACAGCAAAGGACCCATAGGTGTGGAACTGGGGGTCATCTTCGATGAAATGTATTTTTATGTAATCAATTTTATTGTTGTAATTTAATCTTGTAATGTTAAAATTATTAACAGTTTTAATAATTTTATTTTATTTCCTGTAATTATTATTAATTATTATTAAATATATAATTTATTAATTATTAACATTCAAAATTAACTCACTATTTAATTATTAAATATATAACTTATTAATTAATATATTAAAATTATATTTATCAAAATCTTTAAATATTAACATTAACATTAAAATTCAAATTCAAATCATTAAATAATTATATTAACATTAATACTTAAAATTATAAATATTTAAATATCAAATCTTTAAATTATATTAACATTAACATTAAATTTGAAATTATAAATATTTTAAATTATAAATATTTAAAATTAAAATTATCAAATCTTTAAATATTAATCAAAATCTTTAAAATTATATTAACATTAATAATTAAAATTCAAATCATTAATAATTAAAATCTGAATAAAAAAAAAAACAAAAAAAAACAGCGCAACACACGCTCGTCCAACCAGTCGACGAGCTTCCTTGGCACAATATTCTTTCAAAAGTTCGCCAACGGGGTGGACGAACTCGTACAGGAAAATTTCATTCAACACTTTCTCGTCCACTGGTTGGACGTACTTGCCTCAAAATGGGGCACTTCTGTAAATAATTTTGAAAATAGGGTATTATGGGATTTTTTTTTCAAATGGGGTAGAACAGTGAAAAACTCGTATGAAAAGGGATGCATGTATTTATTAGTGTATAGTTCATATTTCAAACGCATCTCTAATAGTGTGTGTATAGTTCATATTTCATCTCAAATTGTGCGCGCGTGCGTGCGTGTGTGTGTGATTTTTAAATTAACTATTTAGCAAATATAAATATTGTGGGGTCTTTTTCACCCTACAAATACACAACATTACGGGATGTTTTTCATCTAGCAAACCAATTGTTTTGTGTTGCGCTGATATTTGAAAAATGAGTTACATTATGATATTCAGTTAGCAACATTGCAGTGTGTTTTTTTACTTAATTAGTAACATTGCAGCAAATTTTTCACTTAACAATAATTTGCGACTAACATTTTTGCGGGGTGTTTGATGTACACCGCAATAGTTCAGTTGTAGGATGCTTTTTACACTTGTTTGGCGATATTCACCTAACAACTTGAGTTTTTTTAGTGACATCTCTAGATACAATTTTAACAAATAACAAATTTTTAAAAACCTATGAAGGTTTCTTCAACAAAAAGAAAATTATTGGTTGATAGTAAGAATGATGAAAGATGTTAATACTTTTATCAAAATAACAAATTTGTTAACTTATGAGAATGTTTAGGAGAGTATATATAACCAACTTCTATAAGTTATTTTTAGTAATTATACTATATATAAACTCAAATATAATAATCCGAATGCTCTCTAACTTATAATTAACAATCCTTTGAAAAATCATATAAAATAATTAAGTAATTAACTAGCTGGATGGATTAGTTTAAGAGGATGGAAATCTAACATATGAAACACATGTTAGATGAATGATGTGATATGTTAGGTTGTACGATAAGTATGTGACAGAAACAAATACTAACATAATCATGTGATAGGGGGACCATGTAGACATAAAATTACATACTGATTTGTGTGTGTGTGCGTGTGTGTGCGTGCGTGTGTGTTTAAATTAATTATTGTGTGTGTGTTTAAATTAATTATTTAGCAAATATAAATATTGTGGGGTCTTTTTCACCCTACAAATACACAACGTTGCGGGATGTTTTTCATCCAGCAAACAAATGTCACGTTATAACATTCCTGCTGCCTGACACCAATTGTTTTGTGTTGCGCTGATATCTGAAAAATGAGTTACGGTATGATATTCACTTAGCAACGTTGCAGTGTGTTTTTTTTACTTAATTAGTAACGTTGCAGCAAATTTTTCACTTAACAATAATTTGCGACTAACATTTTTGCGGGGTGTTTGATGTACTCCGCAATAGTTCAGTTATAGGATGCTTTTTACACTTGTTTGACGATATTCATCTAACAACTTGAGTTTTTTTAGTGACATGTCTAGATACAGTTTTAACAAATAACAAATTTTTAAAAATCTATGAAGGTTTCTTCAACAAAAAGAAAATTATTGGTTGATAGTAAGAATAATGAAAGATGTTAATACTTTTATCAAAATAACAAATTTGTTATTAAGATACTTATCATATCATTATTGTTACAATTTATGAGAATGTTTAGGAGAGTTTATATAAACAACTTCTATAAGTTATTTTTAGTAATTATACTATATATAAACTCAAATATAACAATCTGAATGCTCTCTAGCTTATAATTAACAATCCTTTGAAAAATCATATAAAATAATCAAGTAATTAACTAGTTGGATGGATTAGTTTAAGAGGATGGAAATCTAACATATGAATCACATGTTAGATGAATGATGTGATATGTTAGATTGTACGATAAATATGTGACAGAAACAAGCACTAACAAAATCATGTGACAGGGGGACCACGTAGAAATAAAATTACATACTGAATTGGGTTGTTGGTCCTTTACGTGGTTCAATAAAAGACAACAACTACAACTAAAAACTTCATTTACTGTAGTTATTATGTAGAAGATGTTATCCTTTATGTGGTTCTATAATAATTTGTAGCATTACTTATGCTGCAGGTAAGCAATTTGGTTTCTTGAATATTTAACAGATTAAGTGTCATGCATGACTCATTCATTATACCTAATTACTGATTAGAACTAAATTTACCAAGGAACCAGATTCTTATATGGTAAAAAAAGTACATTGGTTAAAAATATAGTCTCTCACTTGTTGTGTTGGGATTGGTATTTACTGGTCCTTGATGTGTTTGTTGTGTGTGGGGGCGGGGGACAGTTATATTTGGTGTGAGTGACAAGTAGCTTTCAGTCCTTTTGATTTTTTTAAGGTGAGAGAAAAAACTATTAAGGTTTCTTCCAAACAACAAAATTATTGTTTGATAGTAAAAATGATGACAAAGATGTTAATACTTTTAACAAAATAACAAATTTAAAAAGAAAACTACAAACGTTTTTTCAATAAAGGAAATACTATAACAATAATGATACGATAAATATCTTAATAATAGTATAAATTCGAGCGAGGTATTTTAGTAAATTATCATTGTAGAATGAGAGAAAAAAATAGTGTTGTTTGGAGATTCAATAACTGAACAATCATTTGAAAGTTATATGAAAAGAAAAAATGAAACTTGTGATTCAAATATTAAATAATGAAAATTTGTCAATCATTTTTTTAAATATTAAAAGAAAATTAAAAGAGCCTATTAAAAAAATTGAGTATATATTTTAAAATTGTATTTTTTCTTATAAAATAATTGACTTATTTACAAAAAAAAAACAAAAAGGTTAATTTATCTAATACAAGTTTCAATAGTTTTTATTTTTTATTATATTATTCATCACATTATTATTTACATTTCAGTTTCTACATTTATTACTATTTCAACTTAAATTTACTATTAATCTTAAGTTTTTTTTTACAACTTTATATTTTTATAACAGTATGCAAACAAATACACGTCCAAACTAGAATTTTTTTTAAATAACCATGATTCTCAAATTAATTACCAATAAAACACATAATTCAAAAAAATTACAAAACTAGCTAAGTTTTAACCTTGAGTCGCCATACGAAATGACTGATCAAGGTCACATGACCTGAGTCGCCATTTCATATGGCGTGTGAGTGCATTTTTAAGACCTACCCTCTAGAGGATGCGCAATTTCATTTGGCGACTCCCTTCTGTAGGTTTTTTTTTGCTTTTTTTCTTTGTTTTTAGGTTTTAATTTTAGTTTTATAAAATAATATTTGTAATTCAAATAATGTAAAAAAAATATAAATGGAAGAAATAGTAAAATATAATAATTTATAATATAATAAAAATTGCAACTGATAAAAAAAAGAAAATTAATGGCCGACTCTATCTAAACGATCACCGGTACCACATTATGGAGGATGCGCGCGACGTCAAGGTCTACCACGAGGTTGTTGAGGTGTATATGGTCTTTGCGTGTTGACCCGTGGAAGAGGTATTTGTTCGGATAGCCCCGGCGTATCAGATAAATTTTGAAGCATTTGACCCCAATAGCTGGGAGGGCCACTAATAACAGTGCTTCCGTAATTAAGTTCAATGCCCATGTTTTCGTAATTTTTCCAAGGAGGTTGAGTGGAGTATGGACGGTATGGTTGTCCCAATTGGTACATCGAATCAGTTTGGAAACGATGTATTGGTTGTTGTGGGGTTTGGTATTCAAAAAATGGATAGGTATTTTATTGGTAGGAAGATTGACTGCATGGTGCGAGCTCAAAAGAGTTATCTGGGCTATAGGTGGATGAGGTAGGGTCAAAAGATGTATCAGGGCTATATGCAGAAGTGGTGTCGGTTTCAGAACGTTGACGATATGGGTAAGGCTCTTGTTGTTGTGATTGGGTTGGTGGCATGTATGGGTTACGGTTTTGGAAGATTGTTTAGGTGTGCATAGTTGGATGTTGTGTATAAGATGATGTTTGATGTTGGGAATTCGGTTTCTAATGTGGAGTCGAGGAAGACGCGCGTTGTCTCGGGTCAATCAAATATGTCGGCTCAAACACAAATGGTTGTGAGGTTGTAACCGACCTAAACCAAATCATATATTGATAACATGGCCTAGCCCCTTCCACAATAGGGTCGGTTAAGATGTGTTGACGTCGGTTCTTCCAATGAAGACACATCTCTTTCGCAAAGTCCTTCAAATGAACAACACTCTATTGTGTATCCACCCGTAGCTGATGCCAGTGTTCCAATGACGTCGGAGCATCTGGAATATCCTGATGCATCCCGAACTGTAGTTTCACCCGGTCACTTTGGTGCATCTCCACTGTAGTGAACCTAATGATAGGTGTTTTAAATGTTCACACGACAACATCATCGGCGTTGTGCTGGTGGTCGAGACCCTCGTACGACATCCAAACAAACTACATTAACAATATATGCAATGAGAAATACAAGTTTGTGTTTATCAATTAGACAAAGTAAAGGTAGATAAATTACATCATTTGGCCCAATGTGTTCAATAAGGTTGCGGTACACGACTATGGAGTTCTTGAGACATCTTTGGTAATTCATCTCCAGAACAGACCACCTAAAAAAAAGAAACACAAATAAATTAGACACTAAGACACATCGTACAAATAATTAAGTTACAAAGAAACTTTGGTTGTAAATTTGTCTTGAAAATAAACTTACTTGTTAGCGTATGGGAATGTGAATGAATTGCGGTTGACTGGAGCAAGTGTTGGCATCCTAGACCAACTCCACACTTGAAGGAGATAAGAGCAACCATAAAAAGTACAAGAATTGTTTTGGCATTTTTACATAATGCACTATATAGATGGGCGAGGACAGCTGATCCCCAACTATATGTTCACACTTTGTTAATGTTATGCAACAACGGTAAATACATAATATTTACAGTATTTCCAATACTGTCTGGAAATAAAAAATGGCCAAACAATATCATAATATAGAATAGAGTTTTAAGTCTCTTCTCACACTCGGTGTACTCCTCATTTGACACGATACTATTGTAGTGTTGTCTGGGGTATTTCAAATTAATACCTTGCCCCATTGGTCGACCCTCACGTTCTGGTTGACGTGTGTCGACACATAGAGGGACACCCAGTAAATCTTCGCAAAGTTGGTCATTAACACCAACTTTGTTGTTGACGGCCTTACCGTTGATGTGTAGGCCAAGTAACATGTATACATCTTGTAAAGTTACGGTACACCCACCGAAAGGTAGGTGAAATGTGTGTGTTTCTGGTCTCCAGCGTTCTAACAACGCTAGAATAAATTTAGGATCCAGTGAGTATGATTTGATTTTAATCAAATCACTGAACCCGCATGCTTCAAGATATTCCTCTATTAAAGGGTCGTATGGTATGTAGTCATGCACACGACAGCGAAACCTTGATACATCCTGCAAAAGAATTTAAATGCCATTAGTTTTAAGGGAAAATTAAACTTCGTAAATATCGACAACAAAAAGAAAAATACTTACAAACTCCGCGATGTTCTCAATTGTGCCTCTGTGATCGTTGCCCATTTTGAGTAGAGACATTGTGGGTTAAGTTTGCTTCGTGAAGTTTGTTAGGTGAAGTTTGCTGAGTGAAGTTTGCAGGATGACAAGAAGAATTTGTAGAACGTATGAGGAGTAGATCTTGTAATAGGATGAGAAGAGTTTGAGAGTTGATGAACATCTATTTATAATCCTCAAATGTTATGAAAGTAGTGTGGTGTTGTCAAGCATGCATACAAGTGTAGGCATGTAGAGTTCAAGTTTCTAAGTACATGAGTCACATGAAAATGCATGCTATGGTGTTGTCATGCATGCAAAGTGTTATCAAGCATGCATGTGACATGGATGAAGGAGAGCGTGCATGTTTAGTCTTGTCATGCATGTGAGGTAAAAAACATTAGTGTAGCGTTGTCATTCGTGCAGAGTGTAGCGAAAATATATCTTATGCTAGAGTATGATGTTGTCAAGCATGCATGAGTCACATGAAAATGCATGTTGTGATGTTGTCAAGCATGCAGAGTGTTGTCAAGCATGCATGTGACATGGATGAAGGGATATTATTAAATACGATACATTAATCAATATATTTGACATAATATTAAATTCGATACATTAATTATTCAACTAATCTAAAAAATAAACTATTTTTTTATAAATAGAATAAAAAAGAGTATTATAAATATTTATATCAATATAAAAGTAATAAATTATTGTGTAAAAAAGTTTAAACTATCTAAACATTTTTAAATTATTATTGTGTATACATTTATTAGTAAGAATCTTGTAGGCATGCATAGAATCAGAATATAGACGTTAGACATGCATAATGTAGACGGTAGGCATGCAGAGAATCAGAGTGTAGACGGTAGGCAATCAGACTGTAGACGGTTACTGTAGCCATGTGTATACATTTATTAGTAAGAATCTTGTAGGCATGCATAGAATCAGAGTGTAGACGTTAGGCATGCAGGATTTTGTCTTGTCATGCAGCTCACTTTGTAGGCACACTGGGTTTTGTCTTGTCATGCAGCTCACCTTGCAGATGTAATAATAAAAAGCAAGATTTTATTGCTATTAATACAATAGAGAGATCTGAATTATTATCATATCAATTAGTAAAACAATCCCTTCAAACACAATATAACTAAAATATTAGCTATGTCTCAAACACCACAATACATGATTAGTGAACATTTAAATGGTGAGGTTTTAGAATTTAACATAGTCGGTTACAATTTCAAAAATACTGATGTTACAAGATTTTTGATTGACAGAAGGTTAAGTTTTGTACACTTGAAGTCAAGATTAGAAAAGAAACTGCAATGTGGTCCAGTTCGCCAAATAATCTATAAGAATCCGGAGTTCTTTGGTGGGCACAATCAATGCATTTTTTTCCTATTAAAGATTCGAGACGATGAAGATGTATGTAGCATGTTCCGCAGTCATGAGTATTCCGGTTTCTCAGATATCGTGCTATATGTTACGTTACAACAACAATAACTGTCTCAACAACTTGATTCTTCTCAAGTTTTTTACAAATCTGATGAGGAACACGCTGAAGTCGATGTCATTGATGAAGAAGAAGAAGCAGCTGAAGTCATTGTTGACGACATGGTAAAAGACGAGGAAGAGGGGGTTCTACCTGGTCATGTTTATTGCCCACCTCAACACATGACAACTCTCGACTTAGGTGACGATGGACCCTCAACATATGTTTTTAATAACCTGAACTACACAACAGAAAGATTATTAAAAGAGGGTGATAAGTTTCGTACAAAAGAAGATTGTGTCTGAGCAATTAAACAATGTCACATGGACTTATCAGCAGATTATAGAGTCGATTGAATAAATTTGACTCAGTATAAGATCTATTGTCGTAACAAGATGTTCCCGTTCCAATTAACAGTGTCTTTCAGAAAGAGAAGTGAGTCATGGAAGATAGGGTCAATTGGTCCAATCCACACTTGTATAATCACGAACCCGATGCAGGACCATCGCAAGCTCAACTCTCAATTAATTTGCGATGAGATTCTATCGGTCATTAGCGACAATCCGTCTTTGAAGGTGAGTACCATAATTTCACATATGGTTCAAAGGTACAATTACACTCCTTCATATCGGAAAGTACGGATAGTTAGGACTAAAGCAATTGAAAGGGTGTTTGGAAATTGGGAGGAGTCTTACAAGGAACTTCTAAGATTCTTGGTGGCTCTTAAACAATACTCTCCAGAGACTGTTGCCATATTGGAGACAATGCCAACGTATACACCAGACGGGACTTGTGTTGCACCCCAAAATTTTTCCTCGTGTTTTCTAACTTTAACTGGCTTTTGCTTCGTATTCATCGGCATATCATCTAGGCCGATCATTTCTCGCATACTGTCCATGTTATCAGCCGGAATGGGTTTATCGGGATTACAACCGCTTTGTTCACATTTTAGATAGTTTAAACCGTTTCGACGGATAAGATTTATTTTGAAATTGAGCGAAGGTCGTATTCTTCTTGGTGGTTTAGTCCTTGCTGATAATTGTGGTGCGTTAGTTTCTCGCTTTCAAGCATTTTCGTGTTCGACCCTTTTAATCGTTTTTTATGTCGTTTGTTAATTTAGGTTTAATTTATTTTTTTAGAAATTAGCATAGTTTTTTAATTAGACTTATAATTTAGTTAGTTTAGAATAGAATTATTAGTTAAATAGATTTAATTAGAAATAGAATTTATTTGTTTAAAATTAGCTTAGAATTTTTTATTTAAAATTTAGAATTTTTATTAGAAATTAGATTAGAATTTTAATTTAGGAAAATAGATTTTTTTTATTTAGAATTTAGAATTTTTATTAGATTTTAGAAATAGAATTTTAATTTAGAGTTTTAATTAGAATTAGAATAGGTTTTTATTGTAATTTTAATTAGGATTAAATTAGATTTTTTTAATTGATTAATTAGATTAGAAATAGTTAAAATTAATTAGGATTTTAATTTAGAAAATAGATTACAATTAGAATTGATTAGAATATTAAGCTAGTTTAGATTAGAATATTAATTAACTAAAAGAAAAAGATTTAAAAAAAGAGGAAAAAGAACACGTTGGTTTTTGGTATAAATGGTCACTGTTCATTGTCTTCCCCACAAGATAACCTAGCCACCCCAGTTCTACTGTTCATCTTCTCCGCGGACAAACCCTAGGGCACCGTCTTCTTCCTCTAACCCCCTTTTCAAATCTTTGTTTTCAATCCTCCTTTCAACCAAATAACATCCATGAACCCCTCAAATCCGAAAAATCCTCCAATGTTCACATCCTTCCATCCCAAATTAATAATACTCAAACCTCCTTCAATTCTTCTGTGACCATACTCCAGAAATAGCAAAGTTCTTTCCTCATCAACTCTTCACGAACCCTTGACCGAAACCGTCAAAACTATGAAACCCAGTCGGCGACTATCCATGAATCTCCACATCCCTTCGTTAAAACTGAAACACAGCCCCTCGCCATTCACCAAACCTTCATTCAATCCCTCTTATGAAATCTCCACCACAAAACCTTCTTTTTTCTTCTATTTTCTCCTTCTTCACAAAAATCACCTCAAACCGTAACCCCATCTTCTTCTACCCAACCTTCAAACCACAACTCGAATCTCTCTTCCCAGCTTCCATTAAAAACCTTCCTCCTCCTCAACTGTCCATCCCCAAATCGACAAACCTCTAAACCTTCCATATCCAACAAGTCTTCCTTTGAATCCCCTGCAACCAAAACAAACAACTCAAACCCCTTTCAAACCATATCTAAACCAGAAGTAAGATGAAAAGGAACCCTTCTTTTTCTTCTCCCTCAACCAAGTACTGTGAATCTAAACAGATCTAGCTCAATTCCAAAACAGAAAAAAAACAGAGAGAGACGAGCCCATATGCAAGAGGAATTGAAACGAAAACCGAAATAGAGAAATAGAGATGAAGTGAGAATCGATTTCAAATACAAACCAGGAGTCGGAAACGAAAACTGAAATTGATTTGGGAACGGAGGTTGACGCAAAGTTAGGAACCAAAGGTTCTTATTAATGCTGCGTCCTTTGGGTTTCGGTCCTTTTTCACATTCCATGATGCCCTCTCCACACGAGTGGTGCCCTGTTTCTCCTTCGTCTTTGATTGAGGATAATGACATGGAGGATAATGAAGGATCCTGAAGAGTCACATTTTGGCTATTTTCCTTTCCGTTTTTTTTTTATTTCACTGGTTTATCAGCTTGGATGGGCCGTTTGGGCCCATGTTTTCTTTGATAACACTCTCCCTTATTTTTAACCCCCCTCTTTTTTTATTATTATTGTCTTTTCTAATTTATTTTTAGAGTTTTTAAAAAGAAACTATTTTATAAATTAGTTTTAGATTGTTAATTTATTTTACAAATTAGTTTGTTAGATTTTTAATATTGTTCTAAATTCAGTTTTTATAGTTTTTTTTTATATTCTTCTAATTTTAGTTTTTTATTTTAACATAGTTTTCTAAAGCTAGATTTGGTGTTTTTATTTATCTTTGTCATTTTATTTTCGTATTATTTCATTTTTTGGTCGATGACAAGACCTCCGAAAATCGTTACTAGTCAAACTATTGATAAATAATGATGGATCCGAGACCACCACTTTTTCTCTCCTCATTTCTTCTTCATTTCAATTTTTATTTAATTTCCTCGATCTATGAAGTCTTTGATTCATAAGCGCCGTTTTATCGAAGTCGATAACCTTCTCGATTTCAAATCTATGGAAAATGACCATTTGGGTCATTTTCTTTACTTTGGGATTGTGATAGGCTACCTTCGATTAATCGACATAATGTTTGCGATTAAGAAGAGATCCCACCCTTTTTGTTCCGTGCGACACGATTAAATCAGAGAATGATTCTCAATATCATTTCTCTATCTTGTTCATAGCACGAATATTAATTTATGTGACCTCATATAGTCCGACTTCCATCATAAGTCGAGCTACGACGGTTTAGCGTTACATTCTGTCCCGATTCGATTCACTAACAAACTAGCCACTAACTTTACTTTCTATCAAATATACACTGCTTTATTTTTCAGTCAATATTATCCTATCCATATACTTGTCAATATTTCTCTTGATATAATCTTGTTCATATTGTTATATTCTGTATATTATCCATATCTTATATATATATATATATATATATATATATATATATATATATATATATATATATATATATATATATATATATATATATATATATATATATATATATATATATATATATATATATATATATATATATATATATATATATATATATATATATATATATATATATATATATATATATTCATATTCTCTTCATCTTATACATCCTTTCAAGACACTTAATAAATATCGAAACCATAAAACCTTAAATTGGCGAACTGTTGTTTGTTTGTCCGAGTGACGGACCTTTGGACATTTTCAGGAACCCAAGCATGGAGTTGTGCCCGACTTTCGCTCAAAGGCGTAACTGAGGACACATTGCACACACACGGCTTCCTCTTGGGCTACCTGACAATAAGACTTTTTATTTTCGTGCAATCCCGTGTAATTTGCAAGTACCCCTCTCCCATTTCTGATGTACGTATTTTGTATTTCTTTGATTGCGGCTTATCGTCTAGGAGCATCTCTAGGGACTAGAATGTCCATTTTCAAACTAATTCTCGAATCGTCATCGAGCCATTTTCTGATTTCTCATACTAGATGAGAATACGTAGGCACAAGACGATGAAGTCTTGGCGAACACCCTTTTCTTTTTTCCCTCCGTAGTTACCCGAACTACGTTTGCTATGATTTCTCATACCAGATGAGGATATGTAGGCACAAGATGGTGATGTCTTGGCGAGCAACCTTCCCCCCATCACCCGTAGTTTTCCGAACTACGTCGACTCTGACTTTCCCATTGCACGAGGGAATACGTAGGCATAGGACGATGATGTCCTATCGAGTCTGTTCTTTCTGTTTCCCCCGTTTAGCAGTATCTTTTAGATAACTTACACCCATAGATTAGACAACAAGCATGGATCCCGTTGAGTACAACGGACGTAAGGGGTGCTCATACCTTCCCCTTGCGTAACCGACTCCCGAACCCAAGATTTGGTTGCGATGACCTTGTCTTTCCCGTTTCTTTAGGTTTTCTTCGATCTTTTCCTTTCCCTCTCTTTGGGATAAATAACGTTCAGTGGCGACTCTTCTATTTGTTTATGTCGGCCCTTTTTCGCAGTTGCTACAACTTGCGTTAGTGGAAATGGAATTTTTCACAAAATCTTCTGGGTGTTTGAACCATGTATCAAAGACTTTACTTATTGTAAACCTATAATTCAAGTTGATGGCACATGGTTATACGGGAAATATAAGGGCACGCTACTCATGGCTGTGGCACAGGACGGGAACGACAACATTTTTCCAATAGCCTCCGCTATAGTTGAAGGGGAGATTGCTGGGGGTTGGAGTTTTTTCTTAAAAAATCTCCGCTTTTACGTTTCTCCCCAACCTAACTTATGTTTGATCTCTGATAGACACCCATCAATCGAGAGTGCATACAATAACCTTGATAACGGTTGGTAGGATCCTCCCACGACCCATGTGTATTGCATAAGACATATCACCCAAAATTGCATGCGGGAAATCAAAGACAAAGCACTAAGGAAGAAGGTTGTGAACGCAGGATATGCACTTACAGAGCCTACATTCAAACACTATCGTGACGAAATAAGACTGAAAAACACGGATGCATTAAGATGGATTGATAATATTGATAAAGAGAAATGGACACGGGCATACGACAATGTGGTGCGATGGGGCCACATGACAACTAACCTCGTTGAATCAATGAATTTTGTTTTCAAGGGAATCTGAAACCTACCGATAACTGCCTTGGTAAAGGAAACATATTTTAGGCTAGGTGCACTCTTTGATAACAGACGTACGAAGTGGGGTTCAGTATTACAATCTGGTCAACTGTACAGTAATAGTTCAACAACATTCATGAAAGACGAAGCTGCCAAAGCCAACACACATGTGGTCACAATCTTTGACCGTAATAAAGGTTGGTTCAGTATTGCCGAGTCAATTGATCATAATGAAGGAAGGCCTAGGGGATGTTACCGGGTTGAACTGGATAGGAGCTGGTGTGACTGTGGGAAGTTTCAGGCATTTCGTATGCCTTGATCTCATGTTATAGCAGCATGTTCGAAGGCGCGCCAGGACCCAACCAACTAACTTTCTACAGTTCACCAAGTGATAAGTCTATGCAATGTCTACACATGTAGCTTTCAGGTGGTGGCAAAGAAGGACTATTGACCTCAATACGAAGGAGAAATTTTCTGGCATAATGATTTGATGCGAAGAAAGAAAAAGGGTCTTCCTAACAGCACGCGCATTCGAACGGAGATGGATGTAGCAAACAAGATGGTAAGATTATGTAGTTCATGTCGGAAACCAGGACACAATCGTACAAAATGTCCTAGCATAGGATCAAACACAAGATCATAGTGTCTAATGTAACCGTGTCCCTTTAAATCAACAACAAATTTCATTCCATTTAACGCATACGTAACTGATTACAATTAGCAAGCAACATAAATTAAACAAACATAACTTAATATCACAACAACATTTCGAAAATAACAACAACAAACCGACATAAAACAGAACAATGCATCAAGGTGTCTATGATATCACAACCATTAACGTTATTTTTTTTGGTGTTAACATCATCACAAGGACACCATCATCATTTTCCACTTTTCTCCATTCACGAGTAACTCTGTTTCTCCCTGACTCCTCGACCAGTCTCTCAATTTTCCTAATCTTTTCACCTGCAGCAATATCTCCTTCTAGCCAACGGTTCAGTTCCCTATGCAAATGCTCCAACGTCTGTGTGTTCCATAGTAGCACCTTCATCGGAGGCTTTGTTGCTGAAAAATAAACTACGGCGTTTCTTTTCATTAGAGAAAATGTTGGAAACGGTTCCTCCGATGATGATGACGATGACAAAGAACGTTGATTTAGAAATGCAGACATTCTAGACTGCATTCAAAATTATGATGACTTGAGTCTTTTGGTATAAATTGTTGTGAAAAAATATATGAGTGTGCAGTCTTATTTATAGAAAAATAAAATAGTACGGACACCATATGCTATGCCTTAAATACCCTTGCAAATTTTATATACTTTTTTTCAACAAATACCAAAAATTAACAACGTAGGGTTTAAAAATATCAAAATTCAAAGGTGACCTACAATTATATATTTATTATGTTTTAAAATTTAAACAAACGTATATTTATTATGTTTTAAAATTATATATTTAATATGTTTTAAAATTATATATTAATTATATATTTCTTATGTTTTAAAATTTAAACCAATATATATTTATTATGTTTTAAAATTATAAACGAATTATATATTTATTATGTTTTAAAATTTAAACAAATATATCATATATCAAAAAACTAAAATTATGTTTATTCTAAATCAATATATATTTATTTTAAACCAATATATATTTATTATGTTATAAAACTAAAATTAAAAAAAAAAAACCTAAAAAAACAAAGAAAAAAAAGCAAAAAAAAAAAATTCTACAGAAGGGAATCGCCATATGAAATGGCGCATCCTCTGTAGGATAGGTCTAAACATTGAATCCTTACGCCATATGAAATGACGACTCAGGTCATGTGACGTTAGTTCAGTCATTTCATATGGCGACTCAATGTTGAATGTTAGTCATTTTTATATATTTTTTTAAAATTTATTTTTGTTTGATAATTTATTTGAACAACATGGTTATTTTAAAAAAAATTCTCCAAACTGTAGACGCAAATTTGTTACTAATTTTGTTTATGAGAAGAGAATAAAAGACTAAATCTTAATTGAGGTAGTAATTAAAAAAACATAACAGATATATTAATTTTTCTCTCTTCTGATTGCTCTTGAATATATTTGTTCCTCGCTCTTCTAACTGTTTTTTTCTTTTATTTTATTATTTAACCATAATATTAATTAAATGGCTTAAAATAGCACTAGAGTAACAACAACATAGAAAAAGAAATATAGAAATCTTAATCCTAAAAATACAATGAATGTAAGATCTTGGTTGCTTAGTCGGTTTTACCCGGACCCATTATAGGTGTCAATTTTACAAGAGATTCTGTATACTTGTTTTTTTACAAAATCAATGAATGTTCTCTTTCAATTATGAAAGTGAGATATTTATAAAATACCTCTTAATTTTGGACTATAAACCCAACAGGCGGTCTCCCATGTTCCATGATCAAAATTACTAGAGTAGTGGAAGTCTCATTCTTCCTTAATTTATAGGAGAGACGATTTTCTTATTGATTGACTTCTTTAGTCAGTTATTATTTGGACACTTATTCTTCCACGTTTGTTTAACAAGTGGTTATTAATAGGATTTAGTTCAGGAGACTCAATGGAGAAACCTGTACTGTGTTTTTCAGGCAGCCTCGGTGCATTTCGGACGGTACTTTAGGGTGCTCGTCCATCACCAACATCATTTTATTGTCTTACTTTCTTATGAATTACTCTTTTTTAGAGTTTCATAGAATTATACTGATACATGCGTGTTTGTTGGGTTTACCGTTAAAGCTAGAGAATAGGTCTTAATAAGCTAGTTTTTAGGAGTTGATTTATTCTAGTTTGTTATATTCTGAGTACTTCGCAAGAGTCATGTCTACTGCCAATGAAATGAGGAACTGTGGAGAAAACATGAACGATGTTAAAATTGTTGAAAAAATACTTCGAAGTCTTACGGACAACTTCAACTTTGTAGTATGCTCCATCGAAGAGTCCAAGGACATTGATGATATGACAGTAGATGAATTGCAAGCATCTCTGCTTGTACATGAACAAAAGGTGATTGAGAAAAGAAGTGAAGAACAAGTTCTACAGGTGGAGAACGAGCAAAGGAATGTACAAGGAAGAGGCAGAGGCATATATCAGAGAGGAAATGGCAACTCTAGAAGCGGTAACTTCAGAGGCGGCAACTTTAGAGGACGAGGAAGAGGTAGATCTTTCGTTAACAGGTCAGCCATTAATTGCTTTCGATGTAGAAAGCAAGGACATTATCAATTTGAATGCTCAAGTCTGGAAAAAGGAGTCAATTATACCGAGTTCGACGAGGAAGAAGAACTCCTCTTAATGGCACACACAGAAGTCAGTAAATCTGAAGGAAAAGGTATTTGGTTTCTCGACTCTGGGTGTTCAAACCATATGACAGGAGACAAAACTTGGTTTGTTGAGTTCGACGAAAGCTTCAATTAAGCATTCTGTCAGATTGGGTAACAACTCAAGGATGGCGGTTCAAGGAAAAGGCAGCGTCAGGTTTGAAGTACAAGGAATCACACAAACCGTGTCTGACGTCTATTATGTTCCAAATCTCATCAACAACCTATTAAGCATAGGACAGCTACAGGAGAAACGCTTAGTGATCATAATTAAAGAGGGTACTTGCAGAATCTATCATCATCAAAGAGGTTTGATAGTAGACACTCCAATGACTATGAATCGTATGTTCGTGGTCTATGCAAAGATGACACCACTGCCCGACAGTTGTTTGAAGATGGAGGAAGAAGACTTGGAGAATCTCTGGCACAAGAGATATGGGCATTTAAATAACAAGTCCATCCAAATAATGCAGCAAAAACAAATGGTAAAAGGGTTACCAAAGTTGAAAGAAGCAGCCAAGATTTGCAAGGTATGCAATGTGGGAAAGCAGCAGCGGGGGAAATTTCCGAAGAAAAGTGGCTGGAGGGCATCAGAGAAATTGGAGTTAATTCATGGAGATCTGTGTGGACCAATCACTCCAATCTCTCACAGTGGTAAGAGGTATTTGTTAGTGTTTGTAGACGATTTATCTCGGAAAACTTGGATCTATTTTCTTGCAGAGAAAGCAGAATCCTTTGAGGCATTTAAAACCTTCAAAAGTTTTGTTGAAAAGGAAGCAAGGACTTCCATATGCGGACTAAGAACTGACAGGGGAGGAGAATTTACGTCAAATAAATTCAACCAGTTCTGCAAGGATCATGGCATAAGGCGACAATTGACAGCGGCATACACTCCACAGCAAAACGGAGTGGCAGAAAGAAGGAATCGAACCATCATGAACATGGTGCGCTGTTTGTTATCTGAGAAGGAGATGCCGAGATCCCTATGGCCAGATGCAGCGAGATGGACGGCTCACGTCTTGAATCAAAGTTTTACAAAGGCGGTAAAAGATATGGTACCTGAAGAAAGGTGGACAGGAATAAAACCAAAGGTGGACTACTTCAGAGTATTTGGCTCCATTGCACATGTACATGTCCCTGAACAGAAAAGAGTCAAACTTGACGATCGAAGTTACAAATGCATCTTGCTTGGGGTCAGTGAGGAATCTAAAGCTTACCGACTGTATGATCCGATAACAAAAAGGATAATTATAAGTAGGGATGTCATATTCGAAGAAGGCGGTAAATGGGATTGGAACTTGAACGCAACAGACGTAAAGCAGAATGTTCTTGCATGGGGAGAAGATGAAGTTGTGACAGAAGAACCTGAAGCAGAAGATACTGATGAGGATGTTGAAGAAATTGAATACGACAGTGCAACGGAGTTTCCAGAAACTGAAGAGTCAACACCTGAAGAACGAACAAGAAGAGAGAGAAGGAAGCCTAGTTGGATGAGTAATTATGAAAGCGGTGAAGGCTTATCTGAAGAAGAGGTACCAGAACAAAACTTAGCCTTGTATATCTCTCATGATGATCCAGTAAGTTTTGATGAAGCTGCGAAGGAAGAAAAATGGCAGGAGGCCATGAAGCTTGAAATTCAAGCTATAGAGAGAAACCAGACTTGGGAGCTTGTGTCACTGCCACATCAAGCAAAAAAAATTGGTGTTAAATGGGTATACAAAACAAAATTGAATGAAGAAGGTAAGGTGGACAAATGCAAAGCTAGACTAGTTGCCAAAGGGTATTCACAAACAGCAGGAGTAGACTACAATGAAGTGTATGCACCGGTGGCTCGTTGGGATACCATCAGAATTCTCTTGGCAGTAGCAGCTCAGCGTGGTTGGTGTGTCTACCAACTTGACGTTAAAAGTGCTTTTTTGTACGGAGAATTAAAGGAGGAGGTATACATCGATCAACCGGAAGGGTTTATCAAAAAGGGAGAGGAAGATAAGGTGTATCGGCTAAAGAAGGCGCTCTATGGCTTAAAGCAAGCCCCAAGAGCTTGGTTCAGCAGAATCGAGAGTCACTTTAAGAAGGAAGGGTTTCAGAAAAGCAACTATGATCACACCTTGTTCTTGAAGAAAAATGGAAACAAGCTATTGGCGGTAAGTCTTTACGTTGACGATTTAATATATATACCGGAAATGATGAGCATATGTGCATAGAGTTCAAGTTGTCAATGCAAAAGGAGTTCGAGATGACAGACTTGGGCAAAATGAAGTTTTTTCTTGGAGTTGAAATCTATCAGCGTAAAGATGGAATTCACTTGTGCCAAAAGAAGTATGCTAAGGAAGTCTTGCAAAGGTTCCATATGTGGAGTTGTAATGCTGTCAAGAATCCAACTGTTCCTGGTACTGTTCTGTCAAAGGAAGGCAGCAACGGTGCTGATGCAATATTGTACAAACAACTAGTAGGGTGCTTAATGTATCTAACGGTAACGCGTCCGGATTTAATGTTTGTGGTATGCTTAATCTCTCGTTATATGGTTGAACCTAAAGAAGAACACATGTCGATTGCAAAGCGGGTACTGAGGTACTTGAAAGGAACACTGGAACTGGGAATTTTTTACAAGAAAAGCACAAATGCGAATCTGCTGGGATACACAGACAACGACTACGCACGAGATGTGGACGATAGAAAAAGTACTTCGGGCTATGTATTTCTACTAAATGGAGCAGCAATCTGTTGGAGTTCAAGAAAACAAGGGATAGTGACTCTCTCATCTACAGAGGCTGAGTATGTAGCTGCCACTGCCTGCGCATGTCATTGCGTCTGGCTGAAAGGAATTTTGAAAGAGTTAAGCTTCAAAGACTGTAATTGCATTCACATAATGTGTGATAACAGTTCGGCAATTAGACTATCCAAGAATCCAGTGATGCATCGAAGGACAAAACACATTGATGTTAGATATCATTATCTACGTAATTTATCAAGTGAAGGAGCTGTGAAGTTAGCATTTTGTGGAACTGATGATCAAGTGGCAGACATCATGACTAAACCTATTAAGTTGGATCAGTTTGTGAAACTTAGAGGTTTGCTTGGTGTTCAACGACCTGAGGAGTAAACTGATGCTCGTTAAGCATGTGTCAGTTTAAGGGGAGGAATTTGTTGGGTTTACCGTTAAAGCTAGAGAATAGGTCTTAATAAGCTAGTTTTTAGGAGTTGATTTATTCCAGTTTGTTATATTCTGTTTTCCTTATTTTTCTCTATTTCAGTTACACTTAAATTGTATGGCTTTATAAAAGCTATAGCAGTCTTTTGAATAAACGATCAAGTATTCTAGCTTACGTTTCTGTTCTATTTCCTTTAGTGTTTGGATGTTGTTTTATTAAAAATGATTTTGACTACAGTTTAGACTGATTATTTAAAAAAAAAATCAAAATTATGTAAATCTTTTTTATGTTTTTATCGATACGACATATTAAGTAAATCTATAATTTATAGTATTTTTTTTTTAAATTTTAATTTTGATAATGTTACTTTTTCTAATAATCAATTTATATATAAACTGATATATTGACCATGTATCTGGTCTTTATACATACCATATATATTATATTATTCTAAAAGTTAGAAAAGAAAAAAAATTCTATTCTCAATAGGGAGAAAAAAAAGATATTAATTACTTTAATTTAAATACCTTTTGTATTATTACAAAATTTTAAATTTAATAAATTATTCTTGTTCTATAATATCAATATATATATATATATATATATATATATATATATATATATATATATATATATATATATATATATATATATATATATATATATATATATATATATATATATATATATATATATATATATATATATATATATATATATATATATATATATATATATATATATATATATATATATATATTATTTTGCATTACTTTATTAGTTTAATTGATATACATCGACAGTGTAAAATAATTTTATACTGTCATTTAATAAAAATTTATCAATTTATCATATCATACAATCAACTTAAAATTTACAGTTTGATTTGACAAAATACATGATGGTGATTGTTTGACCATATAAAATTATTTTACACAGTCGGTGCATACTCTATTTTCTCTCATTGTCTTTATAATATTAATGTTAATAGCAAAATTATAATTTATTCAATATACCATAATTGATTTAAAATTAACTATATTAAATTTGATTGAGTTATTTATTTAAAATATATTACATAATTATGTATCTTGTTTATATGTAAGGATAAATACATTTGTTGTTAAATAAGTTTAAAAAAATTTATTTATTGTTTATAAATTTGAAGGAGGTTTTGATGCGAGCTATGGTAGAATGAGAGAAAATATAGTGTTGTTCGGAGATTCAATAACGGAGCAATCGTTCAAAAATGGTTGGGGTTCTTCACTCGCCAATCACTATTCCCGCAAGTTAAGCTTTCTTTCTCCTCTGAAACTCTCTCAGATCATATTCATTCCATGTATTGTAACTAACAAATCAATTTAATTTTCAGGCTGATGTAATTGTTCGTGGCTACGGCGGTTACAACACTAGATGGGCTTTGTGCTTACTCAATCATATCTTCCCACTCGTATGTTACCTAAATCAAATACCGTTTTTTCTATTCTTTTGCGGCGGTTTTTGATATTTGCTTCATTTTAAGGAGTCACGTAAACCGCCGGTTGCTACCACTGTTTTCTTCGGTGCAAATGACGCGGCTCTAATTGGAAGAACCCGTGAAAAACTACATGTGCCTATTCCAGAATACAAACAAAACCTCAAAAAAATTGTCAATCACTTGAAGGTTCAATTTTGTAGCATTTAATCTTTATCATTTTCTATTAATTACATGTTCAACTTTTTGTTTACAATTTTGTTTGCATTAACTACGGGTAAAGACATCATAAATGCCAATTACATTATCAGTTATTGATTGCAAAAACAAAAATCTGATTTCAGTCAATCTCACCAACTATGCTTATTGTGCTTCTCACGCCACCTTCAGTTTGTGAGGAAGGGCGCCGAGCATTTGCCATGTAAGATAAAGTTCGAGAAATAGTTGTAAATTATTCAGCATTTTATATTAGTTTCATGTTTGAGTAGTTTTTGTTGTGTGTTGCAGATCCTTAGACGGTGATGATGCTGGTAATATATTGTCAGAAAGAACAAATGAAGCTACTGGTGAATATGCAAAAGCATGTGTTGAGACAGCTAAGGAAATGGGCGTGCCTTATATTGATATCTGGTCCAAAATGCAAGAAACTGATGGCTGGAGAAAGAAATTTTTATGGTTTGTCGCAATCTGAACTTAAAATACATGCAGTTTAGTCAATTTATATATAGAGTTAAGGATGATTAACATTGTTGTTTTGGTGTTACAGCGATGGGTTGCACCTGACAGTAGATGGAAATGCAGTAGTATATGAACAAGTGATCAAAGTGTTCAATGAGGCTGGACTTTCTGCTGATAAAATGCCATTGGATTTTCCTGACTACACTGAAATTGATCACAAACATCCTGAGAGTTCTTTCCGGCAGAAAGATTAGTCTTTCAATTTAATAGTATTTTTGCTGAATTTTTTAGTTGCCAAGTTTTCAATACTGTTTTGTTAATAAAAGCATGTTGCTTATTGCGTTTAATGTATGGGGGTATCTGTGTATGACTTCAAATCATTCTTATGATTTTTTTTTGATGTTCTCTTTATAATAATATCTAATATCAGTGATTGAAAACGAATTTTAAGTATTTTATTTTTGATTTTAATACTTCATAAATTAAAATGAACTTTGAAACATCCAAATTTGCCAATTTTCTCTCTGCCCTCTCCTTCTTTTCAATTATTCTAGCTAATCCATTAAGTAATTAGTCATTGCCTTCAAATTAGGGGTGAATAAAATAAGTTTGAGAATAAAATCAATGAATATTAAAATATCTATTTTTTGATTTATACGGATTCAAGTTTAATAATATTTGTGTCCTTAGATATTCATATTTATTAATAAATTATAAAAATTATTTAAAAATTATTTGTTAATTATACTATGTCTTTTTATTTTCTTAAAAATTAGTTTTATCATTTGCGTTCATAGATATTCATTTTCTTAATTATACACGTTTTTATATTTTTAGAAATTAGAGTTGAAAAACAACAAACGTGTCGACAAAAGACGTCAGAGCCACAAAGACACATTCGACAGACGGCGAACTCTGTCCGACAGTCCACATGTATTGTGTTTGGTAGATTTAGTTTGCAGATCTGTTTATTAATGTTAGAATATCATAAATATATTTTATATTAATTTAGAGATATATTCTAAATTAATATAAAAGATATTACATAATATAGTATATATAATAATTTAAGTTAATGAAAAAAAGATATTATAAAAATTTATATTATTTTTATACTAAAAATTAGAAAATATTATAAGAGGAACAAAATAGGGCGGGACATGTCTTTGATGTGCTTTTGATATGTCAATGCATTGTAGCGATTGGGAAATAGGCCATGGCTAGAGGCGATTTTAGTGAAAGAACTTCTCAGATGGCCACTCTATAAGCCATTTTAGTATAGGCGCGACAAGCATTGCAGTACCACCAATAGAGGAAGAACATGAGCGTCAAATATATGCAGTAGTTGTCTTTTACTTTCTATATTTTGATATTTGACATTTTGTATTGTTGTTTGTTATGGTATTGATTATGAAATTTTGACATTTTATATTTAAAATTTTGACATTTTCGTCTGCATATATACACATAATATTTCTTTTATTTTGATATTATTATTGAATGAAAAACGTATATGATTTATTGTGGGATTGATTTATAAATGACTTACAATGTAATTAGGGTTTATTAAAAAATGTCAAATCTCATCTAACTTGCCGCCTATAGGTGTAAAATATTTTCATGGGGTTTGTTCTGGACTGGGCCAACGCTTAACCCACAACCAAGCAGGCCCAAGCCCCAATGAGGTTGGGCCCAAGAATACCACGCTGACGGGCAGAAGTCCCGTCGAGCACCACCTCTCCCCGTCGGGCATAGGCCAACAGCTGTCGGGCAGGTCCCTCGCAACCAACCAGCCAGCCTCTTTCTCCCCCGTGGACGGGCAGAGTCCAGTGTGCCCGGGGAGCTCCTCGGGCTGCCCCCACGTCATCCACGTGTTCCTCACGCAGAGACACGTCATAAAGTAACTACCCACGTCTTGGAGATTTGGTCTTCCTCCTCCCGAATAGTGCGGAACAGTTACCCTAGGGCAAAAGACCACATACTAGTCTTCACGACGCCACGTCAGCCCTAGCAGTTACTAATGCTGGGCCTGGCAGCCTAGCCCAGTACTAGGTAACCGTTGGCCCTGCGAAGGGGGCTCACTATAAATACCCTCTTCACTAGAGGGTCAGGTAACTTAATTCTCTTCTTAACCTCTATTCTGTATTTGCTCCCCCTCTGATCCATTGCTTACTTTGGCATCGGAGTGTCTTGCAGGTACACCCTTTCCTCCTCCATACTTCTGGTGAATAGCTTGCAGATCAACAACACGTGGCAGGTCACTGACTCCCTTCTGGTCAGGTCAGATCAGTGGCGCCGTCTGTGGGAACCTAAGCTTCTCCGTTCCTCCGAGCAGAGAACCAAGGCTTCCTCCTTTCAAATCTCAAGAGCAAGACTAGCCCACGCCATGATGACGCTGTTCTCGGTTCCACCTTCACCCTTGTCACCAACGGCGATAACCAGCCAGGGACGTCTTAATCCCACGAGACCGACATCAGGGACGGTCAAACTACCTCCCCTTCGTCCGAGGAGGCCATCCACCACGTCATTCCTCGGGCGAGGAGCCCAACAGTGTTCCAGCCCATCCCCACTCCAGCTGGAGCAGACCCGATGATGGTTGCCCTCTTCGCAGCCATCAACCAGACGAACCAGATGTTGTTCCAGCATAATGAGCGCATCGGCGCGCTGGAATACGACACCTCATCCCACTCCCCTCCGCGGGGAAATCAGCACGGGAACTCTCGGAGCCCCTCTCCCCAACCACGGGGGCGCCGACCACAGCTGGAGAGGTCCCAACCCGTGACCTCCAAGAAGCGAGCAAGGTCACCACTCCGGAAGGAGAGACGCTCCCCAGAGCGTAGGGCGAGCAGGCTTGAAGTTTCGGCGAGAAGACCAAGGGGGCATAACCCTCCTCCTCGACATGAGGCGTCGACTCCACAATCCCCGGCTCGCAGCGACGAGGACGATTATCGAACTCCCATGTCACGAGAAATCATGGTGACCCCCATCCCGCACGGGATGGAGAAACCACCCGTACTCTCGTCATACGATGGCACCTCGGATCCAGACGACCATCTGGAAGACATCGAGGCTATACTCGACTACAGGAACGTCCAGGGAGCCATCAAGTATAGGCTCTTCTCGACGACACTAAGGAAGGGCACCATGTCATGGTACAAGAGCCTGGAGCTTGAATTCGTCACGTCGTAGAGGGTCCTGAAAGATCTATTTTCACGACATTTCACGACGTCAAGACGACATCCGAAGACGGAGGCCGCACTGGGCGCGACCATCCAGTGCCCAGATGAACCTCTCAGAAACTACATTGAAAGGTTCACAAGGGAGGCGGTCCAGGTAACGACTTCAGACGAGATGAAACGTTACTTGATGAAGCAGGGCCTGCGCCGAGACTTCAAGTTCTATGAGGCTGTGGCCATCCACCGGCCAGACTCCCTCTAGGACTTCCTCGTGAGAGCCCGTCATTACATCCGGTTCGAGGAGACGGAGGCCGCCAACACCGCCCGTGCCACTCGAAACCGAGAAACCCCTCGCGGGTCCCGAGATGAAGGGCATCAGCCCACCGACGCGGGGGAGACCGGCGGCAGGAGGACCGTCCCCGAGAACCCCGCGAGCAGCGGGGCCCCATTGGCCGTTTGACCGAATACACGAGACTGGTCACTTCCCACGAGCATATACTGGCTGAGTGCGCCAATTCATAATTTTTCTGGGGAGGTGTCTGTTTTCCAAAACCGGCACCAACCAAAGCCAACATGGACAAATCTAAATATTGCCGCTTCCACCGAAGCCACGAGCACGTGATCGAGGATTGCATCCACCTGAAGGATGCAACCAAAATCTTAACCAAAGACGGGCATCTGAAGAGGTACGCCCGGAGAGGAGAGCCCCCGTGACAGGAAGCTCCTGAGGCCAAAAGAGTCGAGTACCTCCCCCCTCTCGACAACGATTCTGGCCTGCAGGTGGCCCTCAGCGTTAAGCGACCTGAGGACTGGTTCGCACTAAGAGAGTTCGGTCTCCCTGCCGAGCTTCAGCTGCCCGAGGAGCCAATACGCCCCGTTAGCCGCTGGGAATACTTCCCCAGGGCAATGGTCGTTTCGGGCGGGACCCCGAACAAGCTCACGATCGGGTCGATCAAAAGAAAGTTCGACGAACTAATAAACAGTAGCGCAGGAAAGATGAGCATGCTCGATAAGTTTCGAGGACGATCCCACCCGATCACATTCTACCTCGAAGAGCTCCCCGGGGGAGCCCCCAACTCGGCCATACCTCTGCTAATACAGGCACAGATGGACAACTTTGATGTCCGTCGCATCCTGGTCGACGGAGGAAGCTCGGTTGATATCATGTATACCCATCTCTTCTCGATGCTCCAGCTCGACGAGACCAACCTGGCCCCCTACCTGGGCTCTGACCTCCAGGGCTTCAATGGAACAACGATGAGACCATGGGGATACGTGGAAATCGAGGTCACCTAAGGGGAAAAGAAAACGGCCAGGGAAATCAACGTCGGTTTTCTGGTCGTCGAATGCCGATATATGTATAACTGCATCTTAGGCAGGATAACGCTGGCTGAACTAACCGCGGTGCCGTCGACCCTCCACCTGAAGATGAAGTACTACACCAGGCTGTGAGCCGTCATCACCCTTAACAGGGACATAGAAGTTGTCCGGCGATGCTTTGAAGCTACAATGAAGGGCCTTAGAATGATCGGTTCCGTGACCAAAGCCAATAAGCCCTCCCTCGTCTAGGAGAGCAAACCAAAGGATCACGTCGATGCCGTAGACCTCGACTGCCAATTCGCCGAAGAGCCAGACCACGAGGACAAATCTAGAGATACTCCTCCAACCACCAATGGGAAGCCTATCCACCCAACGTGCCTCGTTCTAGACGGGGACTTCGAGATCGTAACCCTCGAAGCGGACGCGACGGAGACCGTGAAGATTGGGGCAGGGCTGCCCAAGTTAGCGAGGAAGCAGCTGAAAGCCTGCCTCCGTGTGAATGCTGACCTCTTCGCTTGGAGCGCCACAGAGATTCCCAGACTCGACCCCGAGGTCGCCTGCCATCAGCTCTCTATCAACTCGGCCGCTAAGGCCGTAGTACAACTTAAACATAGGCAGTGCCCCGAAAAGTCGGCGGCGGCTGAAAAAGCTGTAAAAGACCTCCTAGAGGCAAATTTTATTTCGAAGCCCAATATTCAACCTAGATGTCCAACGTTGTATTAGTCAAGAAGTCTAATGGAAAATGGAGGATGTGCGTTGACTACACAGATCTCAATCGGGCATGTCCTAAGGACGCCTATCCCCTCCCCAACATTCACAAGCTCGTCGGCAACTCGGGGGGGGGGGGGGGGGGGGGGGGCTTCAAACTAATTTCCTTCATGGACGCATACTCGGGGTACAACCAGATCCCCATGAACGAGGCCGACAAGCTGAGCACGACATTTATGACCGAGTCGGGCAACTACTACCACAACGTAATGCCCTTTTGCCTAAAAAACGCTGGCGCCACCTACCAACGGATGATGAACAAAGTCTTCCGATGAGAGATTGGCGACATGCTTGAGGTCTACATGGACGACATGATCTTCAAGTCTTGCATGGAGGTTGATCACACGGCACACCTCAAGAAAGTCTTCGAGACAGCAAGGAGATGCAGGATGCGGTTCAATCCGGAGAAATGCACCTTCGGAGTACGCGCTGGAAAGTTCCTCAAATTCTACCTAACCGAATGTGGGATCGAGGCGAACCCAGACAAGTGTCGGGCCTTCTCCGAGATTGCAACGCCGAGCACGAAGAAATCGATACAGTCCCTTAACGGGATGCTCGCGTTGCTATCCCGTTTCGTCGCCAAGTCCGCACAACACGCCCTCCCATTCTTCAAGTTGCTGAGAAAGGAGGCTGCGTTCGAGTGGATAGAGGAATGCGAACAAGCCCTCCTCCACCTCAAACGCGTCCTATCAGAGCCGCCCATATTGACGAGGCCCGAGGCCGGGGAAACTCTATACCTGTACTTGGCCATATCGAATGAGGCCGTGAGCGTCGTGCTGATTTGGGAAGCCCCCGACGGGCAGAAACCAATATACTTCACGAGCAAAGCCTTCCACGGTCCGGAAGTAAGATATCAACAGATCGAGAAAGTCGCCCTGGCCCTCATTGACACGGACAGGCGGCTCCGGCACTATTTTCTGGCCCATACCATCGTAGTCAGAACCTAGTAGCCTATCAAACAGCTGCTCGGCTGACCCGACATGGCTGGGCACATACTGAAATAGTCGTTAGAACTCTCTGAGTTCGATATCGTCTACGAGGGAAGAAAAGCCCTCAAGGCCCAAGTTCTGGCTAACTTCGTCACCGAGATGATCCCCACAACAGAATCAACCCCGTGAACTCATAAGTGGACCATCTTCGTCGATGGCGCCTCAAGCCCCTCAGGAAGCAGCGCGGGAATCATCCTTAAAAACAAGGAGGGCACTGTCGTGGAAGTCTCCCTGACGCTAGCCTTTCCAACAACCAATAATCAGGCAGAATACAAAGCCTTCTTGGCCGGACTCTGCCTAGCAGAAGACCTCGGAGCCAAGGAAATCAAAATCTTCACGGACTCCCAGCTCGTCGCCTCGTAAGTTCGAGGAGAATACCAAGAGAAGAACGACAATCTGGCCGAGTACTTAGCCCTCATAAGGGAACGAATGAAGAGTTTTGACTCCGTGGAAGTACAACACGTACCTCGCGAGCAGAATACTCGGGCAGACATCCTCTCAAAGTTGGCGAGCACCAAAAAGAAAGGTGGACACAAGTCCATCATCCAAGAGATCCTCGCTGTTGCACCCTAATTTTTGACCTTAAGATCCCACCTCTTTGCTGTTGAAACCACTATAGTTCAAGTAATACCCCAAATTTTACCCTCAGATTAGTCGATTCATTTTGCATAGCATCTCATTTTTGCATCCGTTAATCATTAACAAGTCATGGAGTGTGATTGTTTTTCAGGAATTACACCAGGGGCATTTTGGTCATTTTACATTGATTATGCCGTTTTCCGAGGATGAGCTGTCGCTAGGTTTTGAGGCATTGGAAACATTATTTCAGAGGCATTTATTTGCCACATGGGTTGTTTATATCAAAGCGTCGAGCTGGGTTGATTGGCATCGAACAAAACTGTCAGAAATACAATTGGATTTGGGCTGTTTATTGCTTATGGTCTATTTTAAGTCGCTCCCAAACAATTATGTTTCTACTAATAATGGGCGATTTAATTTAGAATATTTGGTTGTACTGAAGCGCCAAAATTCGATGCGAGCGATTGCTAGACTCTCGTTCATGGATCTTGTGAGGAACTATTTGAAAAGTGAGGGAATAATATTAAGGATGGAGAGATGTTACTAGCTGAGGTTCAAGTCCATGTTTGGCTCCTGTTTGCATCAAAGAGTATATGGTTTAGGAAGTTACTTGAGTCCAATTCATGGGACAAGTTCTCACTTTGTATTATAAAGAATATTCTTACTTCTGAATGAGAGGTTAAGACCTCTGTTGGAAATTCAAAGTCTCAAGTACCTGGAAGCACTCATGTATACAAAGAACTGGATCCATTCATTCAACGCAAGGGCGGTACATTTCAAATATGCACAAAGTACTGATTTTATTTATTTAATACAAGGGATGGTACATTTCAAATATGCAAAACTCAGCCATAATCCCAAATGGTACAATGTGAAAACAAACAGCAAAATTAACTAATTTCCAAAATTCTGTTTACATGCTAAGATGGTGAAAGTGCTATCCTAAGATTTTGAGTAAACAATTTCACCAATAGTAATAGCCAACATGAAGCGTGATACAAGGTTCAAATAATACAAGGTTCGAAGCCATATTTTGACTATTACAAATCCCAGTTCCTAACTTCTTACAAGTTGTTACAAGCTAATGGAACAAACACCAAATCCGTCACAGCAAATACCGGTGCCCATATTTGAAACTATTGGAGAGGTCTCGCAATGGCCGAAGCTTCAGCCAACGTTGATTGTAGTCGGACCATCTCATCGCTACGAACCTTCACGCCTTAAAGCATTTCACCAGCTTTCCACGACTTTCAGCCACCGACTACAAGTTGGTTCCCTGCAATACAACAGAAAAGATCAGCCTGAATACTTGGTATCTCAACCGCATTCCTACCTATCAAAATAAAAGAGCAGCCAGCAATTAGAATGCAATTTCGGCCAGCAGTTAGAACGCAATTTCGGACGCGAGCCAAAGTAAATAACAAAATGAATGGAATTGAAAGAAATTCAACCCTCAGTTTTAACTCATCATTGGGCGTGAAACTCGAGCGGCCGGAAGGGCAACGACCGAATCCTGTTACCAACTCCCTACCGAGCACCGAGGATAACAGAATTGCGAGCATACAATAATTTGAGACAAATTCTCAACATTCTTCGAAGCCGCCAGCCACATTCAAGGGGGAAACCACGTTCAAATTATCACTTCAGACACATTGTCATCATCACCGCGTCAAACCTCCCTCGGTGGCGTCAATCCAGCAATATCCGACTCTTAAAGTTCCCTCTGAAAGAAGAAGAAGAAAAGTGAATGTATGTTCGACACAGAAAACCAGATATCGAAGCAAAATTGCATCAGATAAAACCAAGTCCAAATCCGCATCAGGGGGTTGGATATCAAAATGAAAATGGTTCGAACATCTGCAAAATCAATTAAGCATCAAAAGCAGCATCAGATATCAATCAAAATAAAAACCAGTTCGAATCAGTATCAGGAACAGACCGGACATCAATATCTGAAAAAAAAAACCAAACCAAATCCTTATCAAACGAGTCAAAAAAGGAAAGTTAAAATCAAATCCAAAGGATATCCGTTCTGAAAACCAAATCAAATCCAAAAAAATCGTATCCATAAAATCAATCAAAAAAGAATCAAATCTCAATCATCAGAGTCCAATTTCAGTGAAAAATAACGTATATCCAAAGTATCCAAGCCCAAAATCAGAGAGGGGTATAAAAAGGATTGAAATCACCTGATTAAAACCCTAGCGACCGCGTACGAAAGACGAGACAGAGACGAAGCGAGCGATAGCGCAAGAGCGGCGATAAAGAGATCATCAAAATTCCTCACCAAAATGCAAAATAGCAAGGAACGAGGGTTCACCGGCGCCGTTCATTCCAACGACGAGCAAACCTCCTTCCTGAGGCTCAGCTTCTCACATCATCGCCGCGTCGAATCTCACCGGAAACCACCGATTGCAGCACCAAAACGTAAGCCATGAGTTCATCGCATTTTACATTTAACGGTTTAATGTTGAAGGTTTTCAGGTTTTCAACATAGAGAGGACGAGAGAAAGGACGTCGTAAGTGAAGATCGGAGAAAACGAAATGAGGATAAGAGAACGAAACGGCGCCGCGATTGTAAAAGGGGTCAGGAAACCCTAGGGTTTCAAATGTTACCTCAAGGATTGTGATGGGCCAACAATGACTACACGGCCCAGCTTTTATGTTTCTTGATTGTCTTATCTTTATTTCTATTTTCTTGAGATTATGCTTATGTCTAATAAGTAAAAAATAAGTAATGAATTTCTTTAATAAAAACCATAAAAATCTTTTTTTTTTTAAAATAATATTAACTTTTTTAATTTCAGCTGTTTTGTTATAACAATAACCTTTTAATAATAATATTAATTTAAAACTCTTTAGATAACAATCATATTAATTTAACCTTTTAGAAAATTAATAAACAGCAATAAATCTCTCCATAAAAACAAAACTTTCTTTTTTTTTTTTTTTTATTTTTTTTTTTTTATTTTTAACTTAGGGTTTTTTTAATACCAAATTTAAACTAAGAGTTTTATATATGTCTAAATATCGCAAATAAACCACAAAATCTATAAGCTCTCCGTTTCCGTTTTATAATTCCTCTGACCGCAGTCTATCTGGTTTACTAATTTTATCTGTCTGTGTTGCAGCTTGCTATGTTGCCCTGATCCACTTTTTGTGCCTTTCAGTTTAGTTTAACTTAAGTTATAATTGTATTTGTTTCCCACATGTAACCTCGCGAACCTAATAATCGCGTTTACTTTTCCGCATTTAAATTTCTGTTGTTGTATGGTTTAATTCCTCAAACTTTTACCGTTATTACGTCTCGTTGCCCCCTCCGAAGGTTAGGTCTAACTATTTGGCCACCGCGCCGATAGTCCTCAAACCCTCAAAACTACAAAGTTCAAACCCTAATTTTCTCAAATGCCTCGCCGCAGGAAAAATTACAAAATTATCCCTATCATTAGGTCAAGGAGCCGCCGTGCTCATTTGAGGGTTTCCCGCCGTGGAATCCCTAAACTAACCCTAATTTCAACTTAACAATTCAACGTAGAATTTTGGAGTTCCTACACTCCGCATAAGTGTGTCCTTAAGATGCGTTTATTCCCCTTGAAACCTTGACCACAATCAATACGTTTCTAACCTCCCTTGTGAGGGGAACTACAGATACTCTGATTCCATTCCCGTCAGGATATGTAGGCACAAGATGCGACGTCTTGGCGAGTATACTTAGGACTAACCCCCCTTAGGTCTTTCTCTTTACCTTTAACCCTTAACAATACTCTTAAGCAGATAACTTAGCAATAAACAATATTAAAATAAGAGGTTCCTGTAGAGTACTACAGAAACTTAGGATGCTAGTACCTTCCCTAAGTTTAACCAACCCCCGAACCTTAGATCTTTCCCCGCATTGTGTTTACGATGCAAAATTAGGTTTTTCCTCCTTTAAACTTTCCTTCGGATAAATCAAAGACGGTTGCAAAATGAATAAAGATTCAGACTAATCAATAGTTTGGTATCCAAATTTCACCGCGACAGAAATGGCGACTCTGCTGGGGACAACTTAGTGGGTTTCCCTAACTTGTTTTTCTCTTGTTTATTGTTGTATATATTTGCTTACTTGTTATTTGTTTATTTGTGTTCTCTATCTCTTATTGGGTTGTTATCCTTGAGTGGTGAGACAAAGTCCTACACCCGGACTTGAGAGAAATTATGATAGGATGGTGATATATTCGACGAGGCTTATAGGGAGTGAGTCCCGACTAAGTTAACTCGAGAATCCCGCTTAGTTGAGACCCTTTTGAAAATGGTTCGGTTGAACGAGTTTAGTCGTGAAAACTTTTACTATTCTCAATTGGAGTCCATGATACTAAGGACCGTAGTTACCTTTAACCCCGCTTTGGCCTTTATTAGGGCGTGGTGCGAGGCTCTGAGGGAGTAAGTCCCGAAATAGTGCTACGCGATGCTACACTCAAAAGAAGTTCTCTTGAGAATATTATTAATCCCCGAGTTAGTTGGGAAGTTGATAATATGTGAAAGATGGGCTAATGACTTTGGGAACCTCTTTAGAACCTTGTTCTACAGGTACAATCAACCTTTAGTCCATAACCTTTGGGAATGGGTATACCTTTGCTCCATGCCCGTTGCAAACTTAGGGTACCCCTTTGTTTGTTTATCCTAGTCTATTTATGTGCTTACTTGTGTTTTTTGCATTCATAAAGCATCATTTTGCATTGGTTTCATGGGATTCCTAGTTTAGTCATAAACATTACAGAAACCAATATGTATTGTAAAAGAAAATATTTTGGAAATATTCTTTTAAGAGTCCTAACTTGGATGGCCTAAGGAAGTAGGAGTTCAGATTGAAGAAAACTCAAAAAAGACAAATACGAGAGTAAAGAAAACTCTGTAACTTTTATGAAAACTTGAGTTCCATGAAGCCTTTCATTTTTGCATTCTGCATTTTTGCATCCATCATTTAGCATTTCACATATGCATGTATCTCTCCTCTCCTGTGGCTCATCCGGTCCTCTGTCTTTGTCTGTCAGTTGACACCTCGCCCATCTGACTAAGCTTGAAGTATTACTAAAGGACAATAAAGAGGACGAAGATATGGATCGCATGACTAGCTTCAGAGTAAGGTCTAAACCGACATTTCACCGTCCCTCCGACGACTTTGTGCCAGCTCAACTTCAGCCCATGCGAGACAACCTGTTTGCCGACTTTCAGAATGTTCATGCTGAGAAGGAAATGGACGATCCTGGGCTTATAGCATTCGAAAATGAATTTCGTGACTTCAAAGAACGATGGAAAATGATGAAGAGGAACCGTGCACCTGATTTTTATGCTCATGACCTGCGCCTAGTTCCAAACCGAGTTGCCCCTCTAGAATTCCAAATGCCCACCTTCAAAGTGTACAAAGGTACGATTTATCCAAGGTATCATTTGATGATGTTTTGTCAGAAGATGACTTCTTACCTTGGGAACGACAAACTAATGATTCACTGCTTTCAAGAAAGTTTGTGTGGAGCACCGTTAACGTGGTATATGAAGCTACAAAAGAACCACATTCAGTCTTGGGAAGACTTAGCTGTTGCTTTTGTGAAGCAATACCATCACAACTTGGGTATAGCCCCAGACAATAAAGATGACAGTGGACCTTCCAGAGAATTCATAGCTCCGGTACCCCATCCTCAACATCAGTATGCAATTCCCGCTCAGCGTGAACAACAACCATCTCCTAGGCAGAGGTTGGCCTCTCCAGATCAACCACAGAATCGACGATTCCGAAAAAGGTATCAAAGGATGCCTCTAGATACTCCAAGAGAAGTAATTCATCGGTTTGATCCCATCCCTGTGAAGTATGCTGACTTGTTTCCGGCTCTGATTCAAAGAGGTCATATCTAGACAAGAGCTCCACCTAAGGTACCTAAGAAGTTTCCATACTGGTACAAAGCCAACAGATTTTGCCTGTATCATCGAGGTGCTCCAGGGCACGACATTGAGGGTTGTTACGGTATGAAAGCAGACGTTCAAAGTTTGGTCAAATGTGGAATCTTATTCTTTGAGGGTTCCATCCCTTATGTGCGAGATAGTCCCATATCTCAACAAGGTTCGTCCTCCACGTGCATGATTCAAGATCGTCAACACCGCGTCTGAAAGCTGCGCACCAGACGTTTCCGCATGCCTCTCCAGTCTGCATGAAAGTACAATAAATATCCTAGAAAGGACTCTCTGAAGAAGTTTTTATTTTGTTCATGTTTTTTTTCTTGGGTTGAAAGCATATTTGGTGTGTAAGAACTTTTTATTTTGAATAAGTAATGCAATAAATGTTTGTCTTGAAGAAACCCATTCGTATTCACTCATAAAATTACTTTTCATAATTTATAATGCCAACTTTATCCAATCTCTTGCTTTGACAGAGAATTGGGAGGAGGATGACGAATAAAAACGCAAAGATCTCTCGTTGTATGCTTTTAAATGAAACTCCGCTGATGATGTAAGGCATTGTTTCAAATCCCAAACACTGGAGATATAAGGAAGATAATCCCTCTTTAACCCCTTTGAGCCTTGAAGTAGGAGTTTTTTTTTCCTTTTCCACAAAACCCTCAATTGTAACCTAGGGCAGGGTAGTTTTCAGTTAAGCTGATCGAGCAATCAGACTCTCAAAAAGGAGGAGTGAACTTTCGAGAATCCATTTTATATATCCCTAACATATTAGGAGGCTAGAAGTCAAAAGACACAAACGAATACCCCTCAACTATCCAAAGAGTGGGGCAGTCACAATCCTTTCAAAAATGCCAAAATGACTTATAGTCACACGACTTGTTCAAAAATAAAAAAATAATGAAAAAAGAAAACTCCACCAAGTCAAAACCTATGAAGGAGACTAAGAGAAATTGAGACAGCCCGCTGGATTTCAAGGTCAAATCCAAAAGACTTCGTCCAGGCAAAAGTTAGGCAAAAACAAAATATTACAAAGAAATATCCAGTAAAGAACAAAGTCGTGTGATCAAACACCAAAAGGAAATAGGTGAGTGACTGCCATGTCCAAAACCTCGATTGAGTTCTTGACCATATCAAAATATTCTTGAGAGATGAGTGCTTGTATCAAGTTTAGCTGAATGTAGGATTGGAGAACATCACGAAGAATGAGTGGGTACAAATAAACTTCGAGCCTTTATCCTTTGTTTCTTAAACCGTGAACCAAGCCGCGATACAACCTTTAAAAGACCTGATTGAAGTAGGGTTTATTTTGAAAGCATACTCGATGAGATGGCGTTTCCTGACTCCTATGAGCTATGCTCAATTTGATGTTGGTTTTATAAATTAAATTTGTATCCTAACTAGTGATTCTGTCACAAGTTATCGTGATATCTTTTTCAAAAAAAGAAGAAAAACTTCAAGACAAACATATATGTTGCGTTAACAGTTTCAGGATTAACATTATGCGTGTTGATTTTGCCTGATATATTAGAAAGTTTACATATAGACCTCAATGATGAAACTTGAAGACCATGTTGGACACGGGCAAGTAGTTTCTAAGTTGTCTACTAATGCAAGCCTGACTTTCCCAGAAGTAAGTTTTGAAGACTCAGTTATACATAACACCGTTAATCTGGGCCAGTTACGTTGAGATTAGACAATCTCTCTAAGAGTTTGAAAATAGTGGGGCAATCGAACTCCCTGTTCTCTGTAAAATCCTCTTGGAAGGATTTTTTTTTTCTCTTAAAGCATGTACTCTGGGGCATTTGAGAAATGAAGAGCACGTCATCCACTTACAACACCTATTGTCCAAAATGGCGACTATTACAAAACTACTTGGTTTCCACAACATTCTTCATGTCCCTGGTGAATTTTACTTCAGATGGCCATGATTCCTTTGATGGATCTCTATTTTAAGCGGTAATGATAAATGCAAGAAACCCCCAGTGGAGGACCTGTTTTTTTCTCCAGTGATTTGCTCAAACTTCACCTTCCCGAATGAAGTGAACGTTATTTCCCTTCTCAGTAAATCTTTTACAACCACAGTTTTCCCCCAGCAAGGTGGACGTTTATTTCATCCCCACGAAGTTTCGACCCCGATATATTCAAGAGGAATTCTGAAGTCCTGAAGCAGGGGTGTGATCCTGTATCTAGTTCTCCATTTATTCCCAGTGGTGCTTCTATCTTCAAAGATTGGTCGAGATGTTTATCTCGAGATGATTATTTCATCTCCGTCACCTCTTCCCGTCTGTTTTGTCAGCATAGGCATACACATAGCATATAAGTAGACAGCATGGCATATACATTTGTTTGCATCCTTTGTGTTCTGTCGCTTTGGCTGTAGTTATCCCTAGGTGTTGGGTATGTCTTATCCTTTCAATTAGATTTGTCGACCTAGGCAGAAAAAGCACAATGTTTCATTCTTCCCCATAGAGTTCAATCCTCATGGAAGATGGTTATTTTAGTACAATTCCATTTGAGTTCACACCTCAATGGTCGGGTCTTATTTGGCAGTTTCTCTTCAGATATTCCCTGAATCGGTCTTTTGGCAACTACATCATGGACGTCTCCAACCTTTGAACATGGATTAAGTGTGCATTTATTTTGCACCCTATTCCCCAAGAAGAGTATTCATGAAGACAGACATTTCTTCAGCAACATCTACATCTATCTCTTTATTTGAGACGACGAACAACAGTTTCTACAAGACAAATCATTCACCCTCCGTGGAGTCCCTCAACATTATTGATCCAGCAGAGAAGATAATTACAGACATCTCTCTTCATTTGAGAGTTCACATATTTTACAACAACAAAGGTATTCCCCAGTGAGTTCATCATTCAAATTTACTTCCGTCAAATGGCATCTCCCCAGAGATTACAATTCAACCGGCTCACATATCTTCCGAGGATCCCCGGTGAAGCTACATCTACAGGGTTCTACAACGAACTACATCTACAGGGTTCTACAACGAACTACATCTACAGGGTTCTACAACGAACTATATTTACAATCTACAACGACATCCACAATCTACAAAATTTACAACCCCCTGTGAAGATGCTCTTACGAGTTTTCATCATTTCGGGCAGAGACTGAGACCAGCTCATGATTCCCATATCATGACGCAAGGGGAAGTTCTACATCAGAGACCGAGACCAGCTCATGATTCCCATATCATGACGCAAGGGGAAGTTCTACATCAGAGACCGAGACCAGCTCATGATTCCCATATCATGACGCAAGGGGAAGTTCTACATCAAGAAACTGAGACCAGCTCATAGCATCCAGACTATGACGCAAGGGGAAGTTCTACATCAAGAAACTGAGACCAGCTCATGGTTCCCATACCATGATGCAAGGGGAAGTTCGACATCTGAAACTGAGACCAGCTCATAGCATCCAGACTATGACGCAAGGGGAAGTTCTACAACTACATTCACAACGACAATGACATCTACATCTACAAACTACAACAATTCTACCACCTACAAAATCTTGACATTTCGGGCAGAGACTGAGACCAGCTCATGGTACCCTTATCATGACACTCGGGGAAGTTAGGCATTTTACTATTTCAAGTTGAGTTCCAAAAGAAAAAGATGTACAAAAACAAAAAAAAACAAAAACAAAAACAAAAAAAAAAACAAAAAACAAAACAAACAAACAAACAAAACAAAACTGAATTATTGATTCGATCAGAGAATTCGCTTTGGATATTACAGTCATCTGGATTGCTCCATGGTGATAATAAGTTATCCTTCGATTACAAGTTTCTCACCTGCTGCTAAAACGCAATATTCTAGGCGTATGTGCCGCTGTTACATTTTGGAGATTTCCCATTGATGGTTGTATCCTGTCCCCGTGGAGTCCCGCTTCATTGAGTCTGTTACTCATTTGTTTCCTGCATGTCGTGTCTAGTTTTTTCCCATGTGACGCCGTTAATCCACAAGACCCTCTTTGTCTTGCATTTCATATCATTGCATATCCTTTGCATTCGGTGGCTTCTTATGGCCAAAAATTCGTGCAATGTTTGTATTTAAGTTCCTCCTATCTCGTAGAGACGAAGATTTCAATCTCCATATCTCCGAATAGAAGTAACTTAAATAGGGGCATCTATTGCACCCTAATTTTTGACCTTAAGATCCCACCTCTTTGCTGTTGAAACCACTATAGTTCAAGTAATACCCCAAATTTTACCCTCAGATTAGTCGAGTCATTTCGCATAGCATCTCATTTTTGCATCCGTTAATCATTAACAAGTCATGGAGTGTGATTGTTTTTCAGGAATTACACCAGGGGCATTTTGGTCATTTTACGTTAATTATGCCGTTTTCCGAGGATGAGCTGTCGCTAGGTTTTGAGGCATTGGAAACATTATTTCAGAGGCATTTATTTGCCACATGGGTTGTTTATATCAAAGCGTCGAGCTGGGTTGATTGGCATCGAACAAAACTATCAGAAATACAATTGGATTTGGGCTGTTTATTGCTTATGGTCTATTTTAAGTCGCTCCCAAACAATTATGTTTCTACTAATAATGGGCGATTTAATTTAGAATATTTGGTTGTACTGAAGCGCCAAAATTCGATGCGAGCGATTGCTAGACTCTCGTTCATGGATCTTGTGAGGAACTATTTGAAAAGTGAGGGAATAATATTAAGGATGGAGAGATGTTACTAGCTGAGGTTCAAGTCCATGTTTGGCTCCTGTTTGCATCAAAGAGTATATGGTTTAGGAAGTTACTTGAGTCCAATTCATGGGACAAGTTCTCACTTTGTATTATAAAGAATATTCTTACTTCTGAATGAGAGGTTAAGACCTCTGTTGGACATTCAAAGTCTCAAGTACCTGGAAGCACTCATGTATACAAAGAACTGGATCCATTCATTCAACGCAAGGGCGGTACATTTCAAATATGCACAAAGTATTGGTTTTATTTATTTAATACAAGGGATGGTACATTTCAAATATGCAAAACTCAGCCATAATCCCAAATGGTACAATGTGAAAACAAACAGCAAAATTAACTAATTTCCAAAATTCTGTTTACATGCTAAGATGGTGAAAGTGCTATCCTAAGATTTTGAGTAAACAATTTCACCAATAGTAATAGCCAACATGAAGCGTGATACAAGGTTCAAATAATACAAGGTTCGAAGATATATTTTGACTATTACAAATCCCAGTTCCTAACTTCTTACAAGTTGTTACAAGCTAATGGAACAAACACCAAATCCGTCACAGCAAATACCGGTGCCCATATTTGAAACTACTGGAGAAGTCTCGCAATGGCCGAAGCTTCAGCCAACGTTGATTGTAGTCAGACCATCTCATCGCTACGAACCTTCACGCCTTAAAGCACTTCACCAGCTTTCCACGACTTTCAGCCACCGACTACAAGTTGGTTCCCTGCAATACAACAGAAAAGATCAGCCTGAATACTTGGTATCTCAACCGCATTCCTACCTATCAAAATAAAAGAGCAGCCAACAATTAGAATGCAATTTCGGCCAGCAGTTAGAACGCAATTTCGGACGCGAGCCAAAGTAAATAACAAAATGAATGGAATTGAAAGAAATTCAGCCCTCAGTTTTAACTCATCATTGGGCGTGAAACTCGAGCGGCCGGAAGGGCAACGGCCGAAGCCTGTTACCAACTCCCTACCGAGCACCGAGGATAACAGAATTGCGAGCATACAATAATTTGAGACAAATTCTCAACATTCTTCGAAGCCGCCAGCCACATTCAAGGGGGCAACCACGTTCAAATTATCAGTTCAGACAAATTGTCATCATCACCGCGTCAAACCTCCCTCGGTGGCGTCAATCCAGCAATATCCGACTCTTAAAGTTCCCTCTGAAAGAAGAAGAAAAGTGAATGTATGTTCGACACAGAAAACCAGATATCGAAGCAAAATTGCATCAGATAGAACCAAGTCCAAATCCGCATCAGGGGGCTGGATATCAAAATGAAAATGGTTCGAACATCTACAAAATCAATGAAGCATCAAAAGCAGCATCAAATATCAATCAAAATAAAAACCAGTTCGAATCAGTATCAGGAACAGACCGGACATCAATATCTGGAAGAAAAAAAAACCAAACCAAATCCTTATCAAACGAGTCAAAAAAGGAAAGTTCAAATCAAATCCAAAGGATATCCGTTTTGAAAACCAAATCAAATCCAAAAAAATCGTATCCATAAAATCAATCAAAAAAGAATCAAATCTCAATCATCAGAGTCCAATTTCAGTGAAACATAACTTATATACAAAGTATCCAAGCCCAAAATCAGAGAGGGGTATAAAAAGGATTGAAATCACCTGATTAAAACCCTAGCGACCGCGTACGAAAGACGAGACAGAGACGAAGCGAGCGATAGCGCAAGAGCGGCGATAAAGAGATCATCGAAATTCCTCACCAAAACGCAAAATAGCCAGGAACGAGGGTTCATCGGCGCCGTTCATTCCAACGACGAGCAAACCTCCTTCCTGAGGCTCAGCTTCTCACATCATCGCCGCGTCGAATCTCACCGAAAACCACCGATCGCAGCACCAAAACGTAAGCCATGAGTTCATCGCATTTTACATTTAACGGTTTAATGTTGAAGGTTTTCAGGTTTTCAACATAGAGAGGACGAGAGAAAGGACATCGTAAGTGAAGATCGGAGAAAACGAAATGAGGATAAGAGAACGAAACAGCGCCGCGATTGTAAAAGGGGTCAGGAAACCCTAGGGTTTCAAATGTTACCTCAAGGATTGTGATGGGCCAGCAATGACTACACGGCCCAGCTTTTATGTTTCTTGATTGTCTTATCTTTATTTCTATTTTCTTGAGATTATGCTTATGTCTAATAAGTAAAAAATAAGTAATGAATTTCTTTAATAAAAACCATAAAAATCTTTTTTTTAAAAATAATATTAACTTTTTTAATTTCAGCTGTTTTGTTATAACAATAACCTTTTAATAATAATATTAATTTAAAACTCTTTAGATAACAATCATATTAATTTAACCTTTTAGAAAATTAATAAACAACAATAAATCTCTCCATAAAAACAAAACTTTCTTTTTTTTATTATTATTTTTTTTTAACTTAGGGTTTTTTTAATACCAAATTTAAACTAAGAGTTTTATATATGTCTAAATATCGCAAATAAACCACAAAACCTATAAGCTCTCCGTTTCCGTTTTATAATTCCTCTGACCGCAGTCTATCTGGTTTACTAATTTTATCTGTCTGTGTTGCAGCTTGCTATGTTGCCCTGATCCACTTTTTGTGCCTTTCAGTTTAGTTTAACTTAAGTTATAATTGTATTTGTTTCCCACATGTAACCTCGCGAACCTAATAATCGCGTTTACTTTTCCGCATTTAAATTTCTGTTGTTGTATGGTTTAATTCCTCAAACTTTTACCGTTATTACGTCTCATTGCCCCCTCCGAAGGTTAGGTCTAACTATTTGGCCACCGCGCCGATAGTCCTCAAACCCTCAAAACTACAAAGTTCAAACCCTAATTTTCTCAAATGCCTCGCCGTAGGAAAAATTACAAAATTATCCCTATCATTAGGTCAAGGAGCCGCCGTGCTCATTTGAGGGTTTCCCGCCGTGGAATCCCTAACCTAACCCTAATTTCAACTTAACAATTCAACGTAGAATTTGGAGTTCCTACACTCCGCATAAGTGTGTCCTTAAGATGCGTTTATTCCCCTTGAAACCTTGACCACAGTCAAGACGTTTCTAACCTCCCTTGTGAGGGGAACTACAGATACTCTGATTCCATTCCCGTCAGGATATGTAGGCACAAGATGCGACGTCTTGGCGAGTATACTTAGGACTAACCTCCCTTAGGTCTTTCTCTTTACCTTTAACCCTTAACAATACTCTTAAGCAGATAACTTAGCAATAAACAATATTAAAATAAGAGGTTCCTGTAGAGTACTACAGAAACTTAGGATGCTAGTACCTTCCCTAAGTTTAACCAACCCCCGAACCTTAGATCTTTCCCCGCATTGTGTTTACGATGCAAAATTAGGTTTTTCCTCCTTTAACCTTTCCTTCAGATAAATCAAAGACGGTTGCAAAATGAATAAAGATTCAGACTAATCAATAGTTTGGTATCCAAATTTCACTGCGACACTCACGCAACCAAGCACAAAGAGGGCGAAAATGCTGCTTGACATCAATGCCATCGGAGATGCCAATTGTTGGATGACCCCCATACACGCCTACCTCAACACAGGGTTCCTGTCTGACGATGCTATGGAGGCCGGTGCGGTCAAACGATGATCCTGCTCGTACGTCCCGCTCGACAACAAACTCTACCGAAGGGGCTTCTCGATCACCCTCCTCAAATGCGTCGACAAAACCCAAGCCTCGACCATCCTGCAAGAGGTGCACGAAGGCATCAACGCGCAACACCTCGGAGGATGGTCCTTGGCGAGGAAAGCCTTACGAGCTGGATACTACTGGACGACGATGCAGGAGGATGCGAAGGAACACGTCAGGAAGTGTGACAGGTGCCAGCGCCACGGGGACATGCACCTCGCCCCTCCGAGCGAGCTCAAGTCCTTTTCCTCCCCTTGGCAGTTCGCCTGGTGGGGGATGGATATCCTCGACCCGTTCACTCTGGGCTCCTATCAGAACAAGTATCTGATAGTGGGTGTCGACTAATTCACCAAATGGATCGAGGCCGAAGCCCTCACCAAGATCACGGTGCACAACATACTTCATTTTTACAAGAGGAACATCCTCGCCAGGTTCGGCGTCCCGCTCGCCATAGTCACTGACAACGGGACACAGTTCACGGACAGAAATTTCCGGGATTTCGTCACCAAGCTCGGAACCAAGCATCATTTCACATCGGTCGAGCACCCTCAGACGAACGGCCTAGCCGAACAACACCTCATTCGACCACCGGGGAAACCCCATTTCGACTCACATACGGAACCGAGGCAGTAATCCCGGTGGAGATAAGAGAACCGTCCAGAAGGACCGAATCTCCCCTCGAGGAGGAAACCAACGATGAGGCTTTCCGGGAGGAGCTCGACCTAGTCGAAGAGATTCAACCGGGAGCAGCTCTCCACGAAGACACATTAAAACAAAAGATCGCCCTTCGCTATGACAGCAAAGTCCTAAAGCGCGAGTTCCAGGTCGACGACCTGGTCTTGCGAAGAAACCAAAAGGACTTGCATGAAGGAACACTCATCGCAAATTGGGAGGTCCCCTATTATGTTTGGGATAAGATGGAGCATGGAGCCTACTACCTCGAAAACCTACACAAGGATCAAATAGCTCGACCATGGAACACTGAAAAGCTAACAAAATACTACAGTTAAAAATTGTCCTCAAGGACACCCCTCGCGACCACAAGAGCACGATGTGGTACGACCGCGCCTCCTCGAAATTACCGAGATAACAAGCGCCTGCCCTTTGTGTGTGCGAGCAGAACGCTCTGCTCGACGACAACCCCTCGAACGAGAATCACCGCTGCAGTACCAAGATCGGAAGAACAACCAGCTCACGATGGGACGTTCACATCGCGGGGACTGGTCCACGATTGTGGTCCACCCCCGTGACCGATTAGGTAACCACCCCGGTCAACCGGCCAGTTCCCTACACTACCTGACACAAGGAATGTCGAGCTACCACTCCCAACTTAGCAAATAAATACATTAAGAATAATAAATGTACGAGCAAGCATACAATGTGAACAGAAATATGAATCATGCATAAATAGTCAAGCACACACACAAACATATAAAGGAAAATAAGAAATTCCATAAACGGGCACAAGCCCAGAAGTCAAAATGAAACATGGTGTGCAGGCCGAAAACTACCGGGCACGCAGGCCGAATGAAAAATAAAGGGGCACGCAGGCCATCATCCCTACTCTACGGGTTCCTCCTCCTCGCGGGCAGCCTGGTCATCTTCCTCGTCATTTGAGCCTCCGGGCGCCACGATTCGACTGTCTTAGATCTGATGAAAGGGACCAATCCCGTCGGTCGTCAAGTCAGGGTTGACGAGCTTGAACTGGCCGACAACATGCTTAAAGCCCATTTTGACGGACCCTAGACAATCCTCCTCAAGCTGACGAACCTTGGCAACCAGCCGTCTCCTAGATGAGATCAACTGCTCCTCTTTGGACTCCTCCTCGGCAGGGGCGACTAGATCCTCAAGCTCAGCGACGTGACCTTTGACCCCCTCCATCTCCCCAATGCATTCTCGATGGAGCATGTATTGCTTCTGATATTCCTTCTAGGAAGGCCTCCAGCTTGGCCCGGACCTCCTCGGGCACCACGAGGTCGCTCTTGACAGCAACTAGGTCCTCCGAGGAGCACCCCGCCTCATTCAGCACGAGGCCCGTCTCAAAGACCCTCACCATCACCGCCAGATCCGCGAACATCATCTTACTTTGAGCCTCCTTGTCCGCAGCCAATATGCTTTTCTCCTCTTTCGGGGCCACCCCGGGATCGTTCCTCCCCGAAAAGAAATTCGGTCGGAGACAGCAAGGGGGCAAGACGAACCCGCGATCCGGGGAACCGTTAGTGAGATCAATCCGAGGCACCTCGTCCTCTCTTCGTCGTTTGGGGACCAGGGGCTGCGCTGGGGACCCAGTTTCCCACGGAGATGAGGTCGTTCTCGAAGAAGCGACGACCAGCTCCCTCCGTGCAGCAGGGGCCCGAGCTGGAGCACAACGGCTACCCCTATTCATCAGCTCCATCACTCTTTCCTCCACGGAACCCATTGAACCTGCAAGATGAACACAAGAAAAACAATTAGAAGCAAAATCTAAACAAGTGACAGGATCAGCCGGGATGCACCTAAACTACCTAGGAGCCGATGAGCCTCAGCCTCCGTCCTGCATTCGAGCAGAGCCTTTACGTTAATATACCGGGCCTCTGTCAGTATTTGTTTGTCTTCGTCGCGGATATACTCCCCGTCGGAGGACACACACTTCCGAGGAGGAAGACGGTCGACGAAGTCCACCAACCTTCAGAAGGCCAAACTGTCCTCCTTGCCCAACCGACCAGGCCTAAAGATGAAGCTGTCAGTACCCGAATAAAAATGCAGGTCCCCCCAGTCCAAGGGGAAGTAAGACTCATAGTTGTCCTTGGGACGCCCATCCAAGACTATAACTTCCTTTTGAAATATGGTCTCAAACGCTTCGTTCGTGTCCGGAATGACCATGAACCAACGATCTTTAAAGCCCCGAACAGAGTCGGTATACGGCCGAAAGAGCCTGGTCGCCTGCTTCAGTGAAACCCAACTATGTCAACCAGCCGTCGTCTGGCGTTGCAGGTGGAAGACACATAAAAATAGAGGAATGGTGGCCCCTAGCTCCAAGTAGTTGTAGACGATCTCGAATGCTCGGATGAAAGCTAGGGAATTCAGGTGAAGTTGGGATGGCGCCAGCATGAGATGATCGAACACGCCTTGCTGGAAACCAGTGAAGGGCATTCTCATTTCCACCTCTTTAAAGGCGAACTCGTACATCGGGAACTGATCGCCAAGATATCACGAGTATATGCGATTGGTCTCCCGGGGGCGGCAGGCACGGAACTGACAGAGGCTCCCCGCCACCCTGTCTTCTATCACCGCGAACACATCAGAGTCGTCAAGGATGAATCTCGACATATAATTTAAGGGTTCCTCCCCGAGCCACTCCTCCAAAGGTCTCTCCAGAGGATCCAGATCGACCTCGTCCTCGCGGCCCTCCTCGTCCTCAAATAGATACCACTCCACCTCTTCCTCAGTGTGACCAGCCATTTTATACTTGAAAAGCAGAGGAGCTTGGTGAATTTGACAGCCAAATCAAATCCAACCTTCCATCGCAGTTCAATTGAAAGGGTATGGTCGCCTAACAGCCCATAGAACGAGCCACACCTCTTTCTCCCTCGTGGTCGGGCAGGTCCCTCGCAACCGACTAGCCAGCCTTTTTCTCCCCCGTGGTCGGGCAGAGTCCAGTCTGCCCGAGGAGCTCCTCGGGCTTCCCCTACGTCCTCCATGTGTCCCTCACGCAGGGACATGTCATAAAGTAACTACCCACATCCTGGAGATTCGGTCTTCCTCCTCCCGGATAGTGCAGAACAGTTACCCTAGGGAAAAGACCACGTACTGGTCTTCACGATGCCACGTTAGCCCTAGCAGTTACTAACGCTGGGCCTGGCATCCTAGCCCAATGTTAGGTAACCGTTGGCCTTGCGTTGGGGGCTTACTATAAATACCCTCTTCACTAGAGGGTCAGGTAACTTAATTCTCTTCTTAACCTCTCTTTTGTATTTGCTCCCCCTCTGATCCATTGCTTACTTTGGCATCGGAGTCTCTTGCAGGTACACCCCCTCCTACTCCATACTTCCGGTGAACAACTTACAGATCAACGACGCGTGGCAGGTCACTGACCCCCTTCTGGTCAGGTCAGATCAGGGTTAATTTGAGGATTGGAATCCAAAACTATTTTTTTCCCATTGTAAGAAAACATAGAAAATACGCAAGCAAGTTTAATCTGAAGATTGGAATATGAACATATTTTTTCTTGGAAAAAATGGGGTGTCAGTATAATGAAGTGGTTTGGTGTATAATATACACGTCCAAATTTTTGAAATTCAACCTATACGAAGGTTTTTGAAATTTCCATAAGGTGTTTGATCGCTACATTGGGTGTAGTGAACATCACCCTGAAATTAACATAAATTCTAACTTTAATATTGCCCTTATAAAAGCTCAGTCACAAATAAAATGAATTAACAATTGAGTGTGAGTAAGTGATGAGTTTGAAAAGAGCCCTGGAGTATAAACACATAAAAGGTAACAATTTTACTAAATACACCTTTGTATGTGGTATTTTTTTGTCTAGTAGATTAATAGTTAGAATTCTACTCTTTAAAAGGGAGTAAGTGGGATATTATGAGTTTAAACCTGAATTCGGACAATCGAATATTCGTGCACATTTAATAACTGAGTTGTCTTAACGAGAATAGTAGTTTGTATTTAATAAAAGAAAAATGTTTGATGTAAACTATTTCGTTGTAAACTCGTGTGATACTTGCTTAATAATATGTTACTTTATTTCAGGAGATGATTAAGTCATATCTGTTATACCCTAATTTTTAACCCTAAGATCCCATCCTCTTTTTTTGCATTTTTGCATACAAACAAGATCACAAGCTTGGTTGCTTTCTTACCCTCTCATCTCTGTGTTTGCTTTTGTAGAGATCATCAAAAACTTCTTTGTGTATCTTTTTCTTTATGTTTATATGTTTTATGTTTCACTAAATACTAATCAAAATACCAAAAATATGTCCTGCATCCTTTTGTTTCTTGGAAAAGTAGGGTGTTATATCAAGAACACCAAGCATGATTCATCAGCTAGGGTGTTGCTCCCTCAAGGTTAAAGTGTGGTCAACCATTGATTTCCAAGGGCTATATCATCAAACAATGGATTCTAATATAAAATTACAAGGTTTTAAGCATCATTCAATCTCATTTTTATTAAAGATATATCAAGGTTTAGTAGCTTGTCTCTTAAGAAAATTCAAAGGTTCGTGTGTTTATTTCCATTCCTTCGCCAACAAGTTACCTCAAGCTTTGGTTAATTTAATCAAAGGAAATTAAAGGACACATCATTTTAAGGAAGTTTACAAGTTGATTCAAGGAAGTTTGACCTAAAAAGTCAACATTTCAAGTCAAAGTTCAAAAAGATCACAACTCCTTCAATTCTCAATATTTTTGAATGATTCTTTTTTCATATGACTCTTATCATCATCCTCTTCAACTTCTCTTTATACGACAATAGCCAATTATGCTTGGAGGATCATCAAAAGTTTGAGGATATTATAGGTCATTTGTGGACTTAGTGAAATTTTGCCTATTTTAAAGTGACTTTTTCTCAACTTTCAAGAATTACAACTTCTTCAATTTTCAACATTTGGAGCTCATTATTTTTCATAATATCATTTGTGATACCCTATGCAATATTAGTTCAATGATCAAAGCCAAATTATGCTTAGAAGACCATGGAATTCATTGATATATTATAGGTAATTTTCAGCCATTTGTACTTAGAATATTTCAAGTTTGGTTTGCCAGATTTTTGTGCCAACTTCAACATGACATAACTTTTTGCTCAAGCATCCAAATGAAAAATTTCTTGTCATATTGTGATATTTGTTGTGATGTTAACCAATTTCAAAAGGAATGGAATAAAAAAGCCTCGTGTACAAGATGCTCCATTGAGGTAAACATGGTTTCTTGGAACTGAAGTTTTCACCATGATCAAAATTTTTACCTCAACCAAAACTTGTTTACATGCCAAATTTCCATGCATTTTGGAGCAAACCATGATTAGTCAAGTTCCCTGAAGTTAATTGACTCCTAAAATGCATCATTTGGCAGAGTTTTGAAGCACATGGAGTCACACTTTTCTCATTTGGAGGGTGAACACAATTACACTGAACTCTAGATCATTCCACCCCTTTCAGTATTCCATCATCATTTCCTATAAATAGAGACCTCATTCCAACCATTTCTCAAGCTTTTGATAGCCAAAAAATCCCTGTTCCACTCTCAAATTTTTCCAAAAAAGTGAGGTGTCGTGTTTTGTTTTCCAGCCAGTTTCAATCCAATTTCTTGATTCAATTAGCACCATCGGTATCCTATGAAGCTTCTGCAACAACTCCCAAGCTTTAAGAGTCTATGAATCACTCCAACCAAATCCAATTTCAGAGTTCCTCCGATAGTTTTTAGACAAGGTAGTTTGAGGCTCCATTTTCAATCAAACAAGTTACCACAATGTAGTCCTTTTCCTTCTGATTGTTTCCCCTAACCTAAACAGTGTTGATAGCTTTTGTTCATCATTTAATTTTTGTTTTTGTGATTTTTATTTCACTGAGTTTTCTCTGCAATTCTCCTTGCCCGCTTTCAATAAATGAAAATGGAGTAGGAGGTTGAGTTCGCCTTGATGAGACGGTTGCAATGATGGTGGTCTCATGCCCTAACTTTACCACTTAGCAATCTCCTGTGAGCATCTCATATAGAAGATGACTGGAGAGGTGAAGGTGGTGACCTGGGTGTTATCCACGTTGGTAGATTGTTATAATTTGAATGGCTACATTTGAATGTGATCCTGTGTTGTTTTTCCATTAAATTCCACTGTGCATAGCGCTTTTGGATCTTGAGATCTGCCAAGTCAGATTAATGAACCTGATCCAACGCGCGTGGTTTTTTCTTTTTTATTTTCTTTTTCTAATTTTTATTTTAGTTGCATTTTCTTTCTAAAATTCATAGAAATTTCATCTTTTATCCAAAAAGTCCCAAAATAATTTCTAAAATTCTCTTTTATTTTTCTCTTTCTGATTTTATATTTTTCATATTTTATTTCCATCATTTTCTATTTTTTATGATTTTTCTCTTTTTTGAAGCATTTTAAATAGTTTAAAAATAGTTTTATGCATTTAAAAATCCTCAAAAATTGTATATATCATTCTTGACTTGTTTTTGACTTGCATGAATTTTCTTGACCATTTGTGATTTGATTTAAAGCATCATTTGTATTTTCATCTTTATTTTCATTTTAAAATTAATTTTGATGCATTTTAATTCATATTATTGCACTATATATTTGTTTGACTTGTGTTGACTTGTGTTGGCCTTGGAACATAGTTGATTTGATCATAAGTTTCATCAAACTCAATGAATCTTGGGTGTTGATGGGGTGAAAACACTAATCCACTAAAATGGATGATTGATTTTGATGATAACTTAATCATCACTTGGATCCAATTTGGTTTTGCTATCTTGTTTGATCCTCTCTCCTTCATCTCTTTATTTTTTCTTTTTCACCTTTCTTTTGATCAATTGGAGGATGTGTAGGACATCTTGTTCATGAGATCTTGAGTGGTTCTTGAGGAACTTTCATCATTTCAAATATACCATTTGATTGATCATTGGATCAATTGAGGTACTTTAGGTTGATGCATAAGTTTGTCCAAAGTATCATGAAGGATTGATTGATGTAATGGATTCATCTTTCCTTGACTTAGGTCTTGATCCACCTTGTTTTGACTTGTGCTACATGTCTTAGAAGTATGATCTTTATATCATATCTCTAACATGTATGGTACATAAATTGTTATTGACCGACCTCCCATAGTATGCTATTCCCTATAGATTGTTTTATGAATGCTTAACATAGTGCTAAATTTGTCCCTAATCAGAAAGTGATCATTTGTTCCTATTTTAGATATGAGTCATTTTTAGTTTAGATGTAATTCTCCTATCTCCATAGTGTGTAGATTCTTTTCCACCTGAGAGAGCTAGTGGCATACTTGTTGATTTTATCCAAGTTGGGGCCCTTCTCATAGGATGATGCAAAGTTCTCATACTTGTTGGGTTGATTAGTTGAGTAATCTACTTTAAATGACAAAATATCTTCTTCATTAACTTTAACACTAAGACTAACTTTAATTGTGCTAACTTTTACTTTATGCCATCTATTTTTATGAACTTTTATCTTTATGCTCTTTATTTTATGCTTATCATTTCATATCATATTTTCATCTTGTTTATGTTTATGCCTTTTTCTCTTTGTGCACTTGGACTTTTTTTAAGACACTAATAAAGGGTAAATACCCTAAAAGACCTTAATTGTTTCCTTGGACTATTTGTTACTATCCCTTGCATGAATTTGATATTTTGGACTTAGAAGTAGGTTGTTTGCACTATGCTTTGGAAGTGTGACTTAGGCCCTTGTATCTTATTTGGTACTTTGACCTTGAGTTGACATCTTATGAAGACTTGGCTTGGATACTTGGTTTTCATCTAATGCTTGGTTATTTTCTGCTTATCTATTTGCGTAAGTCCAAAGGATGAGAGTTTTGGCTTGTTTTGCTTAGATACTTCCTTCCCTAACTTTTATTTTATGCTTTAGGATAACCTCTTCATCTCTCCCCCTTCTTAAAATTTCAAAATCTTCTCCCTTTTTCAAAACCTTCTTTTTTCAAACTAGAACCACTTTCTTAATAAACCTTGACTTTGTCAAGTGCACTTTCAAACTCAGTTTCTTAATAAATGCTTATCAATCTTAAGCATATCAATACCACTTTCAAAACACTTAAAAATGATAAAAAATCATTCAAACTATTTTGTGCCTTTTGTGCACTGTTTTCTTTTAAAAATTTTCATAAAGTTTAGACATGAGTCATTTTCATAGTTAAGATGTGATCCTCCTATCCCCATAGCATTGTTTGAAATGAGTTAATTCTTTTCCACCTTAGAGAGGTAGTAGCATACTTGTTGATTTTATCCAAGTTAAAGCCCTTCTCATGGTGATGCAAATGTCCATTTTCACATACTTGTGGGTGATTAGTTGAAGTTTTCTTCTTAAAATAACAAATTGTCTTTTCATATAAAATAAATCATAATAAACGATTTTGTTAACTGTACCACGAACTACGAGGTTTTAATCCTCTATTGCACTTTGTGGGTACGTAGACACAAGGCCCAGGAAGTCTTGTCAAACACAAAATTATTAAAAAAAATACTTCTCTTCTCACCTCACCAATATTTTGCAAACAACATTTTTAAGCAAAACTCTAGATTTTCAAGAGTTTCCTATCGAGTAATATATATGTTTCGGGTGCTAACACCTTCTTTTTCGTAACCAACTCCCTTATCCTTATCTCTGTTTTTTTTATTAGTTTTTGTTTTAACACTTCTTTAGGTTTTATTCGCTCTTTTTCCTTTCCTTTGGAAAAATAAAAGTGCGCTGGCGACTCTTGTTTTGCGAATTAAGTTAATCAATAGCTTAAACTCAAATTTTCCCTATACAATATCACAATTAAGATTATGATTAATTAAACCACATAAATGAACCATACTTTGAACTAACATTTCTACTCAACTGAGTTCACTATATTCTTATGCATGGTTAATTAGGTGTCATGCGGGTGTAAAATAAAAGGTATTGTTCTAGGATGTTTGTAAAGCCCACATACAAAGGCCTAATCATGAGGCCGAACCAGAAAACTACATGTAACATGTAGAGAACAAGTGAGACCTAGGACAAAGACAGAGAATGAAATCCCAGCCACTGACATATCTTTCACTACCTGATCTAGTCAAACAACAATCCACTAAATGCACCGGGTTGATCGGGAACAATTTTAACTACTCACCCTATATATGTTTTACATGCACCAATTTCAAATATCCTTTTCCACTCTCACTCTAAATTTCTTTTTGAATACTTCACTAAATTGTGCATTGGAGTGCTAACCTCGAAGGTCCACCCTGATACGTTGTATTCAGAAGCACTCACCACAACACTAAAAGATCTCTTTTTCATATCTCGTTTCCTATTCCTTGTTACACCATGAAACATCAATGCCATCTATGGGAATCAACATTTTCTTTACCATAATTCACCATTAATCAGTCTTTTTTTTTGTGTTAAAGTAATCAGTCGGTCGTGTGAAAGCCATGGCGACATTTAATTAATTGACTAGCTGCCCAAGACAACGTCGTCGTTGGGGGCCGTATCGAGAATCAATGCTACCAATTATGTGAGAGAAGTTCCACTTTCTTAGACGGTCGAAGATGATCTAGTCTTGATGACTTGGCTAACTCCTGAGAGAGATCAAGATTCTATTGATGCATCGCCCGAAAGTTATCTTCAACATTTCCCTAACATTTCTAAGAACTTTTCAAAGATTTCTCCAACTCCTATAATTTTTCTATGAAAGATCTAACGACTGTTTTTCTCCCACTAGAGCAGCCTTCTCCTTGGACAAAGATTCTTGGACAAAATCCAAACCCTCATTCTTCTTATTTACCTCCCAAATATGCAGATTTGCCTTTTCAACAAGAGTGTGAGGATACTCTAAAGGCTTCAAGGTGGCCTCCATATCCAAGAATGAGTTAGAAGCAATTTACATTTCCTCTAGGTATCAATTTCACAAACTTGTAAGGTCGTTGACCTGTTCTTTGAGTTTCTCCCTCTCTTGGCAAAGACATTCGAGTAACAAAGCCTGTTCACAACCAGCAATGTTGAATTCCAGAATAGTTGATGCCCAATGAGTATGATAAGACAATTTGAAAAACTCCCTTTGCCGAGATTTCTTATAAAGACACAAAAATAGGTGTAATCTTCTTTAGAAACTGAAGAAAATTTTTTTATGTTCGTCATTGGGCTAGGGCTAGCTAGCAACACAAGGTTTTACTCCACATAAATGGAAGTTTTCCCTCTTTTTAATAGAAGCTAAGGATGCTTATGAACGGGTCTCTTGAACTTAACCTCTTCTGCCTAAGACTTTGAGTCCAATATTTGCGAAACGTGTAGGCGCTCACGGTCAAATAACCAGCCTCTAAGTGGTATATCTCTGCACGCGCCTCCTTAGTAAGAGGAGTGAATAGGAAAGATCAGACCTTGAAGTATTTCACACTGTCAGAATAAGCCTTAAAATATCTAATAATTTGCCTCTGAGAAAGAAGGATGAAGCCATTCACGTATTTGGTGATTTTTTGGTTCATAACGAGATGAAAGAAAAGTGTCATAGTCAGCCTGCTCCCTTTGTACTCACACCAGTATTGGAAAACTTTAAAAAAATCCCCAAAATAGTAGATGTAATTATGAAGGGGCAGTAAGAAAATGATTCAGGATGTCAACTTCAAATTCATTAAAGAGGAGAAGATAACCTATGAGAGAACAAGTATTTGAGAAATGGGATCACACATCCTTCATATTGACTGCAGATCCTCTTATCTTCATTTGGGGAAAACAACCCTCAATCAATCGTTAGACCCACATTAATTAGTGCTTGGTAAAAAACGTCTTCACAAACAAAAGCGAAAACAGTCTTCATTATCTTTGAATCCACCTAATCCTCTAAAATATCCTTATCGGTCTTCTTGTTCAAACTTGGTAAAATATCCTTATATGTAACATTTAAGAAATCTCAAACACTCGTTATCCAAGAAACCCTAAAGAAGTTTAACGAAAGAAAGAGTAGGAATTTAGATGTTGGATCTCAGGGGAAAAAAACCAATCAAACACACAAGGCCAACACCAACGAATGCAATCACCTAAACTTGATTCAACGGTCGATAAAAAAAGTTTCCAAAAAAAGAACGATAAAGAAGAAGATACACTTTCTTTTGCAAGTCAATAATAGCCAAAAGGGAAAAATAACGCTTTTAACTCCTTTTATACTCTACTTGAGCATTGAGGATCATACGATAACTTAGCACTACCAACAGTGGATATTTTCTCGAAATGATTCAAAAAGCACTTCAGTTCCCTAAAATAATGACAAACATCATTACTGAATAATGTATGGAGACATGTTGACCATTACTAGTATTACCTTATATCTTTAAATAAAAGGCATTTAATGTACTTGTTCCCAAGAGCAAAAACATCCCATTAAAAACCTCCACGTCCCCATATATTTTTTGGCCTTACAAAGAAACATGTTGCAAATCCTTGCCCTACGAATTAGAGTTTATATGCGCACTAAATCCAATAGTGTTGGCGCAAGAGTGTGTATTTGAAATGTCGAGTTTAACATATTGATAATTTGGATTATCCACGATTTATATTCACACATCAAATCCAATATTGTTGAGCGTGAGGGGTGTATTGAGAAAAATCCAAGTCAAGCATTATTTAAAAGATATAGCCTACAAAAGATTTATCATTACAAAAAAAGTCGTCTTCAGCCACGTGATTTAGAGACGTGAAATTCACATGGCTAAAAAAGGAAGGTTGCGACGTTAAAATTACGTCACTAAATATTTAAATTAATAAAATAATAAATGTCAGGTTTTCACATGAGGGAATTGTAAAGTTTTCGAAAGTTTAGTTGTGACATGTATTTCACGTCGCAAACCAAAATTCAAACAAAAAAAATAATAAATTAAGTGGGAAATGTTGACTAATTGAATCGATTGACTTGAAAACTTTAATATTTGTGGCATGATTTCCAAATGGAAAGTATGTGGCGTGATTTTCATGTGACATGTTTGCTCTTCCGCACATATTATGCGTTTCTCAAAATGTCTTCTCACTTCTTATTTTCTACCTTTCTTTTTCTTCTTTCTCCACCATTGTCTTCTTATTCTTTCTCCCCTCCACTATTTTTCTTCCACCAAAAACTAGTTTATCACCATTCATTCAAAAGATAATATTTTTTAATTTTGTTAAGGTTAAAAATGTAACTTGTTTTTATTATTATATGACTTTTATTTTATTTGTTGACAAAGACTCAAGAATTTGATTTCTTTATTATAAGGTTGTATTGTTTGATTTTTTGTGGGTTGATTTCTCCACTAAAAATATTTTGAGTTGTGGGTTGTTTAATTATTTTGAATGCATATATATATATATATATATATATATATATATATATATATATATATATATATATATATATATATATATATATATATATATATATATATATATATATATATATATATATATATATATATATATATATATATATATATATATATATATATATATATATATATATATATATATATATATATATATATATATATATATATATATATATATATATATATATATATATATATATATATATATATATATATATATATATATATATATAATCAGAATAAGTAATATGTTTGTTATGTTTAAACCGAAAATTTTAGCTTTTAATTTCTTATGTTTATTAAATATGTTTAATTATTGGTTTATCTTAATTTTTATATATTTAAAATCAGAACAAATAATGTATACTATTTATTTATATTAATTTAAAATCCAAAATTATGAATTTATATATATATATATATATATATATATATATATATATATATATATATATATATATATATATATATATATATATATATATATATATATATATATATATATATATATATATATATATATATATATATATATATATATATATATATATATATATATATATATATATATATATATATATATAACATAATATATTATATATATTTTTTATTTAATTACCACTACTAGAAAAACTTTGTTTTCCTGCGGATTTTGACAAAATTTTTGCAATAAACGTATTACATGCGATTCTTCCTGCTATTTTTCGTTTCTAGCTAAAACCTTCGTGGGTAATTAATTTAGCAGGTAAAGTCGCAGGAAATAATCGTAGAAAATAGTTGCAGGAAACTGTCGTAGATAAAATAGATTAATTTGCAGAAAACACCGCAGGTAATTGGAAGTTTCGCAGGAAACGTCGCAGCAAGTTGTAAATTTGCAAATAATTTCTCTCTCAGTTTTTTAATTTTTATTATTAATTGTGTTTAATTCTCATTTAAAATATTATAGTTATTGTTAAATATCAAAGTAACAACAATATAAAATAAAAATCTAATTTGAATAAGACAATGCAAAACTAATCACATTCAAATTTTTAAAGTAACCAAACATTACTATAAAGTCAATAACAAGTACTTTTAAAGTTACATGACTAAAAATGATACAATCAAGTTACTAATAATCACTTGTTCAACCAAATTAATAAGAAAAAGCAATGCAAATGTCAAACTAGTTAACAAGAAAAAACAATCCTCTTGAAAAACCACTGCTTTGTCGCCACAATGAAGCCAAATACTCTTCTTTTGATGCTTTCTCCATCTCCTCTAACTCTTTTCCATAACTTTCTATCTGCAAAAGTCAAGTACACAGCCAAATGCCTAAAGCCAAAGACTATTTATTGTGAAATTCCTGTGGTAGCCCCCAACAGAATCATGGCTTGATTTTTTGCGAGCACTGCCTTTGTTAGACACCGATGAATTAATGTTTTTTCTCTTGTTTTCTGGGGAAGTTTTATTATGATTAGTGTTAACTAAGTCCATAAATGCACCTCTCCTTGAACCAGGCATCTTCTTAAGATAAGTGATGGCAGCTTTTTTTCCAAGACTGTTGGATGAATTATTTGATGATGATTTTTTACTGCTTCTGCTCCCTTGATTCTCTGTCTTCGCATGTTCGCGTGAGATCTGGAAACTCTTACCTGACAAATGCAACTCAAAGTTATCAAACAAAGTAAATCATTAAGTTACAAGCGAAAAGACAATCAAAAAAGTGTATCCAATCACCTGGAGTTTGAGAAGAGGGTGTGTTGGGAGGAGTAAGAGAATTGAAAATATCATTTTCTATGAAATCTATAACACTGTGACCATATTTGTTGTTATCATGAGCACTGTTATCAGGATATGAAATCCCACTAGCCTTTGTACTACTAGTCAAGCAGGCACTATTCAAAGGTAGCACTTTGTAGTTGATATCTTCTAATCCTTTAACATTAAGAGCTTTCTGGTTTGAAGGCCCGACAAGAAATGGTTCACGGTTAGGAGAAGCATTAATAACATCATCAATTTTAAGCTTTTCGCGACTTTTTCGACTCGAATAATCAAACTTCTTTTCAAGAATTTATTTGGAGTCTTCAACCTTATTCATCTTAACATTTTCATTTAAAATAGGAAATGATTTATCCTGGACTTCAGGGATGTCTAAAACAGATTTGAGAGATGTATTCATCCTACCCAAATCCAGTTATGGAATTGTAGATTCTGCAAACTCTGAAAACCAAGGAGTATCCTGTCGGGTATACAATAATATGTATGCTTCCTGCGACAACACAGTTGTTGCGGTGAAATTTGGATGTCAAGCTATTGATTAACTTGAATCTTAATTCATTTACAACCGGTCTTTGATTTATCCGAAGGAAAGGTTAAAGAAAGGAAAAACCTAAAAGGGAGAGATCTAAGGTTCGGGGGTTGGTTAAATTTAGGGAAGGTATTAGCACCCTAAACTTCCGTAGTACTCTACGGAAACCTTTTGTTTATTTTTTTTTATTTATTTCATTAATTATTTTGCTTTAGGGTATATACAAAGGATTGAAAATTAAAAAAGACCTAGGGGTTAATTCTAAGTTTACTCGGCAAGACATCGCATCTTGTGCCTACATATCCTTACGGGAATGGAATCAGAGTAACTGTAGTTCCCCTCAAAAGGGAGGTTAGAGACTTCCTGACTGTGGTCAAGGTCTCAAGGGGAATAAACGCATCTTAAGGACACGCTTACATGGAGTCTTAAACTCCGATCTCTATGTTATAAATTGTTAAGTGTATTAGGGTTAAGTTAGGGATTCCGCGGTGGGAAACCCTAAAATGAGTGCGGCGACTCTTTGACCTAAAGCTAGGGGTAGTTTTGTAATTTTGTCCACGGCGAGACATTTGTGAAAAGTTAGGGTTTGTAAGGGTTTGAAGTTTTGAGGACTATTGGCGTGGCGGCCAAACGGCTAGACCTAATCCTTCGGAGGAATGCAATGGGACAAATTAACGATGCAAATGCGCGAATTTAAACCATACAAACAGCAGAAATTAAAGTGCGGAAAGGTAAACGCGATAATTTTTTCGCGAAGTTACAAATGAGAAACAGATACAATTATAATACAACTTGAATTGAAAAACACATTAAAATAGCTAATAGCAATGTAACAAGATGCACATTGAATACACAACGTTAGTAGACAGAGTCAGACAGTAATCAGACGAGTTATGAAACGGAAGTGCGAAAGTTATAGATATTCTTTGTTGTTTATTTGTGATATATAAAAAAGCTTTTGATTTAAGTTAAAAAAAGAGGTTTTAATATTATTAAAAAAAACTTTTCAAAAATAGTCTTAATTTAATTATCTAACAAAAAGGTTTTATTTTAAAAAAAAGGTTTAATGTTATTATTATATATTTTTTAAAAAACGGTTCTAGTTATTATTTTTAAAAAAAGATTTTAGTTATTATTTTAAATTTATCTAAAAAAAAGTTTTCCTAAAAAATAATAGGTTTTCATATTAATTTGGAAAAGATGTTAATGTTATTTATTTTAAAAAAAAAGATTTTTATATTATAACAAGTTTTAATAAATTAATGATAACAATAATAATAATAATAGTAATAATAATAATAATGATAATAATAATAAATAATGATAATAATAATACTAATACTAATAATAATAATAATAATAATAATAATAATAATAATAATAATAATAATAATAATAATAATAAAGCAATAATGAATTTTAAATGTGCCAAATAACCCAACAATGTTGCTAACGCAGAACTGCGCTCATCGCAACCAGATCTATATCGGACGAAACAAAATTTATCGCAAAGAAAAAGAAATTAAGCAAAAAAAACAGTATTATTGCTCACACAAAAATGCGATCATCGCAACCAGATCGAACTAACACAAATGTCACGCGTCATGCACACAAATGTGCAAACATCGTATTGATATAATTCGATCAAAAATTAATCTTATATATATATAAACTCTAACAATTTAAAAATTATAAATATATAAACGTAACAGTAGTAGATGAAGAAAAAGAAATAACGGTAATAGATGAAGAAGAAGAAATAACGGTAAAAGATGAAGAAAAAGAAACAACAGTAATAGATGAAGGAAAAGAAATAACGGTAAACGATGAAGAAAAAGAAACAACAGTAATAGATGAAGAAAAAGAAATAACGGTAAACGGCACTCACTCCTCTTAGGTTTTTTTCATTCTCCTCATTTTTCAACAAGGCAACACATGTATATATAGGGAACAAATTAGGGTTAACACCAAATTGTCAATAATGTCCCTAAAGCCCATTTTAAAGCCCAAACTAAACAATTAGTTAAGAAAAAATAAAATTTAAATAATTTAAAATAATTAAAATAAACTTAAAATAAAAACTAATAATCCTATTGATTCCTAAAATCAAAAATATTATAAAAAGAACAAAATTGTTTCTAATATTTTTTATTTTATGATTTTTTGGATATTTTTATGAATAATTTAGAAAAAAGTGAAAAAAAATAATATTTTAAAAAATGATTTAATTAAAATACGAAAATAATAATTAAATAATAATAAAAAACTATTTTTGTTATTTTTTAATGAGAGATAGAAACATTTAGAGTAAAAATAATAAAAAACAAAAAGTGACTAAGGTGAGATTCGAACTCTCGACCTCTTACACTCACAACTCCTTACACATGTCCTCTTGCCAATTGTGTCATTTTTACTTTTTAGAAAAAAAATACATGCCATATGATATTTACCTGCAAAAAGTCAAACGACTACACAAATTTGTTAGTAATTGATTAAATGCAATGAAATGCGACGACAAATCTTAGGGCAAAATTTGGGGTATTACAGTTGCCCCTATTTAAATAACTTCACCGGGTGATTCGAGCAACGGAGACTCGAGAAATCGTGGTGGAGGGATTTAAATACAGATAACCGAAAATTTTGCCTTTAGACGCAGTGCTATGCAATGATATGGACAAAACAAAACGAACTATAATGCTAAATATAATATGAATCTGATATGATGCGTATGATGAAAATGACAAATGCACGGATGCAGACGAAACAACGTCACAGGGGACGACCCACCGAGGAATTGCACTAGGGAAGAAGACATGTCATATCTGGAAGAACGTCGGGTAGACACGACACAGAATTGTTGATAGGTGCCAAGTAAATTAGAAATTGTCCGCAAGGTAAGACGCGGGTAAAACACGAGCTCAGGAGAAAAACGCAAATGGGGATAAAACACTCATGATGCCAAGTAAATAAATTTTGCCCACAAGGTAAGACGTGAGTAAAACACGACCTCAGGGAAATAAAAGTAAATGGGGGTAAAACACCATGATGTTAGGTAAACCCAGGAATATCTGGTAAACGGGGAATAAAACACCCGGGATAAAGGTACATGGGGGATAAAACACCCAAGGATAGAAGGTAAATGGGGAGTAAAGCACCCAAGATAGACATGTAAATGGGGAGTAAAGCACCCAAGATAAAATGTAAATGGGGAGTAAAGCACCCAAGATAGAAATGTAAATGGGGAGTAAAGCACCCAAGATAGAAATGTAAATGGGGAGTAAAGCACCCAAGATGTGCACATGTATAGGAATTATGCTATGACATATGATCAAATGCAAATGCAGACGTCAACGACAAGACTCGACTCTTTCTGTGAGATGACAAAATTGGAGGACTGATTCCTCAACACGGAGATCACTGTCATTCTGTTAAACTGTATCAAGTTGATAGTCACTGTAGGAATGATGAATAACTGCTTAGGGATTATGCAAGTAAACTGCCCCAGGTCAAATGAATTGATAATTGCTTTAGCTGTCTGATTCGTGGAATCGACTGTTTTGCTGTATCCTCGGAGGGCTTGCCCCAGTCTGGGTCTTGAACAATTCTCTGGATAAACCAAATCTGAGAAGATATTGCCTTGAACAAATCTTGAACTAATTCTTTGACAGGATGTAAAAGGAACTTGCCCTTGATAAGATCACTTGACCAAGTTTCTCATTGTTTGAAAATTCCTTAGAGGAAAGCCAGTTTGCAAACAAAAATATTCATACAAACATGGTAATGCAAAGTTCATGCGATTTTTGAAAAATTATTTTTGAAAGATGGAAAATACATGAGTCGTTAGTCGGAACAAGGCGGTTCAAGACACTCAAAGTTTAAAATAAAAGTGTATTGCCAAAATAAATGATTCGCAAGGATCTTTTGGAGTCAGGTTACGCAACCTTGTTGTAGTATACTTTCAAAATAACCTTGCTTCAATTAGGTCTTTTGAGGGTTGTAATGTGGCCTGGTTCACGGTTTATGAAACAAAAGATAAAGGCTCAAAATTTATTTGTACCCACCCAATCTACGTGATGATCTTCAGTCCTATGCTCAGTTAACTCATACTATGCATTCAGGTTCCCATAAGTTAGGGATTTCATTGATCGTAGCAATGATGACTCAGAAGTCAAAGGGACCTATGAAAAGGCAGCCACTACTCCCCTATAACATTTGATTGTTTTGACATTGAGGATTTTCAAGATAAGGATTTAAAAATCTCTTTGTATTATCCCTAAATTTTGCCTGAACTGTTTATTTTAGAGTTTACAGTCAGCGGGATGCCCCAGTTTTGCCTAAGTCTCCTTCATAGGTTTTGACTTAGCGGGCTTCTTTTGATTTTTTTATATTATTTTTTTGTGTGAAGGAAAGTGACTGTTTGATTTTAATGATTACGGTGAACCATCATCGACCTTTTGATTAGAAAACATCTTCGACACTTATTTGACGTGTGCGAAGGAAAATTTGTTAATGAAAGGTGTATCGTATGAACACACAACCAAGTTAACTGAGAACTATCCATCCCAAGGTTAAAATTGTGGGTTTTTTGTAACGAAAGAAACTCCAACTTCTAGGCCCGAAGGGGGTGACGAGGGATTAACTTCCTTATTTCTCCAGTGTTTGGGAATTGAAACAATGCCTTACATCGTCAACAAGGTTTAATTGAAAGCATACTGACAGCAGTTATGGGTATAACATTTTCGTCATCCTCCCTCCGATCTTAGCATATCAAAATTTTGGACAAGAAGTAAATATTTGAAAAATAAAGCATAAAGATGCAAATAAATGGACGAAAATGAATTGAATCAAAAGTCGCAATGTTTATTTCATTAATGAAAGTACAAACATAATTGAAAGCAAACAACATAAACAAAATAAGGGAAATGCAAACAACGAGAAAAAAAAGCCCAATGACAAAGCTTCAATTCTGATGCGTTGGCAAGGGATCTGTCTGGACGCTCGGACGACTATCCGTAAAATCAAGTATTCCGGCTCTAATCAGTTCACGCACCCTAGCTTTCAATGCAAAACAATGCTCCAAGTCGTGGCCTAAGGCACCCTCATGAAAATCACACTTTAGATCAGCCCTAAATCCAACTGGAGGATTAAGAGGAGGTGGTAAAGCCTTTGTAGTGATCAGCCCTTGTCGAACTAAGTCAGGATACAGCTCTGTGTAAGTCATGGGAATAGGATCAAAGTGATCCTTGTTCCGATTCTGGTCTTGTCTGATAACTGGGTGTTGAGGAGTCTGAGCTGGCTGTGGAGCACTAACAGGTTGAGATCCCTGGCGAGGCTTCCTTGATTCAGTTATGACAGCATTGGCCTGTTCATCCTTCTTCTTATGGAAATTCCCGTAGGGTTTCTTTGCACCATTAGAAGATTCAACAACTTTGGATACTTTACCATTTTTCAAACCTTCTTCTAACCTCTGACCAATAGTCACCAAATCTGTAAAACTTGAAGAGACATTCCCGATCATCTTTTCCCAATAGAAAGGGGACAAAGTATCCATGAACAATCCAGTTAATTCCTTTTCTGCTATAGGGGGTTCAACTTGAGAAGCTAACTCTCTCCAACGCTGAGCATATTCCTTGAATGACTCTTTTTCATTTTGAGACATATTTTGTAATTGACGGCGATCGGGAGTCATATCCAGGTTGTATTTGTATTGTTTCATGAAAGCGTTAGCAAGATCTTGAAAGCAACGGACACTGTTATGCTCTAAGTTTATATACCATTTGAGAGAAGCACCACTCAAACTGTCTTGAAAGCAATGGATGAGCAATTTCTGATTGTTGGTGTAGGCCGCCATCTTTCGAAAGTACATGACCAGATGAGCTCTTGGACATGAGTGACCTTTATACTTCACAAACTCAGGAGTCTTGAATTTGGCAGGCATAAAGAGACCGGAGACTAGGCACATATTGTCGGCATCTATATTGAAGAAATCAGTACCCTCAACAGCTTAGAGTCTCTTATTGATGATTTGATACTATTCACGGGTAATCTCAGGCTCAACAAAATCTTCATGGTCTTCCCCTTGAACACTGGCAACATTGTGCTCATATAGAGGATTCTCAAAGGGAGCTCGGATAGTTTGGTTAACAGTGTGGACCACAGGTCTAGTCTCAGTAAGGACGGGAGCTTGAAAAACCGGTCTGACAGTCTAACCAATTGTAGCAGACGATGCAATAGGCGGAGAGTAGTTAGGAGGTAAACCAAGCTCGGGCCAAGTAAATGGTGGCACTGGAACAAGAGGTGGATCAACATCCGGAACTTCCTGAATGACGGTCCTTTGAGGTGACTCTCCTCTGGAAATCAATACTTGGAGCATCTCGGTGAGTTTGGTCACGCCTGATTTCAACTCATCGATCTCCATTCGGATCTCTACATTATATGCCTCTTGCTCTGACATCTTACGTCTATAATTAGCCCTGGTCTGATATCTGTGTCGAGGAATCAGCTTGACGACTCAAAGGTACACTGGAAGACAAGAGAACCGAGAATGAGAAACCGGGGGACAAATGCAATGCAAAAATTTGATGCTGATGCCATGCAATGGTTTCAAGAATTTCAACGGTCGATTGCGAATATTGCTTTTTTAAGAAAGTTGGAAAAAATTTTAGACTTTAAAATGTAAGGCTTTTCGAATTTGCAAAGGACTGCTGAATTCCTTGAAACTAGAAATGATATGATGCTTTATGGATGCGAAGCACAAATACACATAAGCAAACAAAAGGTCCTAAGTTAGAGGAACAATGAATGGAGTCAAGGTCTATCCTTCCCAAAGTGGTGTGTACTATAGGTTAATTGTACCTGCAGAACAAGGGTTCTAAAAAAGTGCCCAAAGTTATCAGCCCATCTTTCGGATATTATCAACTTTTCGACTGACTCAAGGGTCGATAATATTCTCAAGAGAACCTCTTTTGAGTGTAGCATCGCGTAGCAACCATTGTAGGACTACTCCCACATAGTTCCCGCACTACGTCCTATATAAGGCCAAGATGGTGTAAAGGTACTACGGTTCCCAGTATCACAGACTCCAATCGATAACGGTAAAAGTTTTCACGACTACACTCGATCAACCGAACCATTTTCGAAAGGGTCTCAACTGAGCGGTGATTCTCGATTTAGCTTAGTCAGAACTCACTCCCTATAAGCCTCGTCGAATATATCGCCATCCTATAATAATGTCACTCAAGTCCGGGTGTAGGACTTATCTCACAACAAAGTATCCCCCAAGCAAGGTACCCCAATTATATATATACAGGTGAGCAAAAATATATAATGAAACAAATATCAAAAATAAATAAAATAGGGATAACCCTCGAAAGTTAGGAGAGTCCCCAGTGAAGTCGCCATTTTCTGTTGCGGTGAAATTTGGATGTCAAGCTATTGATTAACTTGAATCTTAATTCATTTACAACCGGTCTTTGATTTATCCGAAGGAAAGGTTAAAGAAAGGAAAAACCTAAAAGGGAGAGATCTAAGGTTCGGGGGTTGGTTAAATTTAGGGAAGGTATTAGCACCCTAAACTTCCGTAGTACTCTACGGGAACCTTTTGTTTATTTTTTTTTTATTTATTTCATTAATTATTTTGCTTTAGGGTATATACAAAGGATTGAAAATTAAAAAAGACCTAGGGGTTAATTCTAAGTTTACTCGGCAAGACATCGCATCTTGTGCCTACATATCCTTACGGGAATGGAATCAGAGTAACTGTAGTTTCCCTCCAAAAGGGAGGTTAGAGACTTCTTGACTGTGGTCAAGGTCTCAAGGGGAATAAACGCATCTTAAGGACACACTTACATGGAGTCTTAAACTCCGATCTCTATGTTATAAATTGTTAAGTGCATTAGGGTTAAGTTAGGGATTCCGCGACGGGAAACCCTAAAATGAGTGCGGCGACTCTTTGACCTAAAGCTAGGGGTAGTTTTGTAATTTTGTCCACGGCGAGACATTTGTGAAAAGTTAGGGTTTGTAAGGGTTTGAAGTTTTGAGGACTATTGGCGTGGCGGCCAAACGGCTAGACCTAATCCTTCGGAGGAATGCAATGGGACAAATTAACGATGCAAATGCGCGAATTTAAACCATACAAACAGCAGAAATTAAAGTGCGGAAAGGTAAACGCGATAATTTGTTCGCGAAGTTACAAATGAGAAACAGATACAATTATAATACAACTTGAATTGAAAAACACATTAAAATAGCTAATAGCAACGTAACAAGCTGCACATTGAATACACAACGTTAGTAGACAGAGTCAGACAGTAATCAGACGAGTTATGAAACGGAAGTGCGAAAGTTATAGATATTCTTTGTTGTTTATTTGTGATATATAAAAAAGCTTTTGATTTAAGTTAAAAAAAGAGGTTTTAATATTATTAAAAAAAACTTTTCAAAAATAGTCTTAATTTAATTATCTAACAAAAAGGTTTTATTTTAAAAAAAAGGTTTAATGTTATTATTATATATTTTTTAAAAAACGGTTCTAGTTATTATTTTTAAAAAAAGATTTTAGTTATTATTTTAAATTTATCTAAAAAAAAGTTTTCCTAAAAAATAATAGGTTTTCATATTAATTTGGAAAAGATGTTAATGTTATTTATTTTAAAAAAAAGATTTTTATATTATAACAAGTTTTAATAAATTAATGATAACAATAATAATAATAATAGTAATAATAATAATGATAATAATAATAAATAATGATAATAATAATACTAATAATAATAATAATAATAATAATAATAATAATAATAATAATAATAATAATAATAATAATAATAATAATAATAATAATAATAAAGCAATAATGAATTTTAAATGTGCCAAATAACCCAACAATGTTGCTAACGCAGAACTGCGCTCATCGCAACCAGATCTATATCGGACGAAACAAAATTTATCGCAAAGAAAAAGAAATTAAGCAAAAAAACAGTATTATTGCTCACACAAAAATGCGATCATCGCAACCAGATCGAACTAACACAAATGTCACGCGTCATGCACACAAATGTGCAAACATCGTATCGATATAATTCGATCAAAAATTAATCTTATATATATAAACTCTAACAATTTAAAAATTATAAATATATAAACGTAACAGTAATAGATGAAGAAAAAGAAATAACGGTAATAGATGAAGAAAAAGAAATAACGGTAAAAGATGAAGAAAAAGAAACAACAGTAATAGATGAAGGAAAAGAAATAACGGTAAACGATGAAGAAAAAGAAACAACAGTAATAGATGAAGAAAAAGAAATAACGGTAAACGGCACTCACTCCTCTTAGGTTTTTTTCATTCTCCTCCTTTTTCAACAAGGCAACACATGTATATATAGGGAACAAATTAGGGTTAACACCAAATTGTCAATAATGTCGCTAAAGCTCATTTTAAAGCCCAAACTAAATAATTAGTTAAGAAAAAATAAAATTTAAATAATTTAAAATAATTAAAATAAACTTAAAATAAAAACTAATAATCCTATTGATTCCTAAAATCAAAAATATTATAAAAAGAACAAAATTTTTTCTAATATTTTTTATTTTATGATTTTTTGGATATTTTTATGAATAATTTAGAAAAAAGTGAAAAAAAATAATATTTTAAAAAATGATTTAATTAAAATACGAAAATAATAATTAAATAATAATAAAAAACTATTTTTGTTATTTTTTAATGAGAGATAGAAACATTTTGAGTAAAAATAATAAAAAACAAAAAGTGACTAAGGTGAGATTTGAACTCTCAACCTCTCACACTCACAACTCCTTACACATGTCCTCTTGCCAATTGTGCCATTTTTACTTTTTAGAAAAAAGATACATGCCATATGATATTTACCTGCAAAAAGTCAAACGACTACACAAATTTGTTAGTAATTGATTAAATGCAATGAAATGCGACGACAAATCTTAGGGCAAAATTTGGGGTATTACAACAGTCTTCTCTGATACCTCAGTAACCTGAATAATTTCTAGATATTACATGTTAAATAAAAATATAAAAGAATGACAACTAGCCAATACAATTATTAAATAAGCACAAACTGTATGCAAAGGAAACCAAACCATGAACAAAAATTATGAAACTTGCAACAAACAATAAGTGAATATTTTCAAGCTATGTAAGACTGGGATCCTAGGGAAAAATCTTGGAGAAACAACATAAAAATATTAAACCAAGAAGACACTGTCAACCTTTATAATTAAACATATTTGTAAAAACTAAATATCTTTTATGTGGAACAAGCTTAGCAGATGCTACCTTTGAATCATCCAACTTATGCCAAGTGTATGGAGTAGTGCGAACAAAGCAGAAATAATGCCCAGAGTTAGATGAAAATCCAATATGCACAACAACAGCATATAGATCATATTTCGATGGTACCCGTCAACATAAAAATGAGTCAAAAATGAAGAATTCACAAGAGAAATGTAAGTGGGAAAATAAAACTAAAACCTACATTATTGTTTTGATGCATTTTACAGACATATTCAACATTTTTTGGGAGAACAAAGGAAAACTCAATCGCTCCTGCAATATAAGTGAATATAAATTAAGTGCGGAATCTGCATGACCATTGACAGCAAGGCCTGCGATCATTGATGTCCACGATACCGAGTCCTTCTTCTGCATCTCTTCAAACGCCGCCAATGCTTTCTCAACCGCTCCACACTTGCAATTCAAATCAATCAAAGCATTTCCAACATAAATATCCGTCTTCAAATCATGTTTCCTGATATAGTCATGAACAACCTCTCCAACATCCAGTGAGCCGATATGAGCACACGCAGAGAGCACGGTGGCAACCATTATTTTATCCAGCTTCACCTTAGTTTCCATCATTTCTTTGAAAAGTCTCACTGCCTTTGCAAACTGACCTGCTTGAGAGTAACCGATGATCATAGAAGTCCACGAGATTACATCCCTCTGTGACATATCATCAAACAATTCCCTTGCAGCAACCAAATTTCTTGCTTTCCCATAACCCATGATCATGGCATTCCAAGAAACCATATTCCTATCATGCATTCGATCAAATACTCTTCGGGCCAGATCAACCATACCCCGTCGTCCATACATATTAATTAATGTATTTACCAAATAAACATCAACCTTTACCTTATTTTCCTCAAGGTACTCAACCATGGCATCAACAACACTCCACTCACCCAAAACAGAACAAGCCAAAACACTTTCACCATTATCACAACATCAACCTTCACATTTGTCACACCCTAATTTTTGACCTTAAGATCCCACCACTGTTTTTCTCTTGCTTTCTTTACCCTTATGCTTTTTTGTGCGTGTTTATCCTAACTAACTTGTGCAGGTGTTTCGAAGTCAAGTGAAGATGACATTCATAATCCAATCGTTTCGGGCATGGCCATTTGATTCTTATTTAAGATGATCTTAGAGTTTCAATTTGAGTTGGGCCATTTTCATCAACACCATAAAGCTCTTTATGGTTGCAAGCCTATCACACAAGTTTAAGTCTAAAATGGCAAGGAGTTAATTGCGTTGCAATTTGATTCAAGACCAAAGAACAAACAGCCCAGGAAGTCTCCAGAGGCGCACATCAGAGGCAAGTCTCCAGAGGCAATCCACCAGAGGCAGTCTCCAAAGGCAAGTCTCCAGAGGCAATCCATCAGAGGCAAGTCTCTAGAGGCACACATCAGAGGCAAGTCTCCAGAGGAAATCCACCAGAGGCAGTCTCCAGAGGCAAGTTTCCAGAGGCAATCCATCAGAGGCAAGTCTCTAAAGGCAATCCATCAGAGGCAAGTCTCCAGAGGCGCACATCAGAGGCAAGTCTCCAGAGGCAATCCACCAGAGGCAGTCTTCAGAGGAAAGTCTCCAAAGGCAATCCATCAGAGGCAAGTCTCCAGAGGCGCACATCAGAGGCAAGTCTCCAGAGGCAATCCATCAAAGGTAAGTCTCCAGAGGCGCACATAAGAGGCAAGTCTCCAGAGGCAACGTCAACATCACCTACAACAAATCAAGACGAAAGAAGAAAGATTCAAAACTTCCCAAAATTGAAGCCCGCATTCTCTCGACAAAATCGGATGGAATAAGAAAGGAATTAAAATTGTTTCCCAAATCCAGCAAGCTTTCTCGACAAGAATCACTCAAATAGGAAGGTTTTAAAATCCATCTTCAATGGAGGCCCATCACCTTCACCTATAAAAGCATGAAGAAATTCAAAGAGAAGGACACACAAGAAAAATCTCTGCGACAAAGAGAGAGTTGAAAATCCCATTGCCTTAAAAGCCCAGACGCCCACCGAAGTTATCATCGCATCACCACTGCCACCGACTCTTATTTTTTGGGTAAAATATTTTTTTTTTCAAATCACTTTTGCATGTTTTATTTTTGCCGGCGTGCAGGTTAATAATGGAATCAAGCAAAGAAGATGAAGAAGGTGAAATATTGAAACTGGAAACAACGAAACCAGAGGAATGGACGGCAAGAAAAGAGAGAAGAAAGAGTGAAAAAGGGAGAAGATGAAAGTTTGTCCCAGCTGTGTTGTTTGTTTTATTTTCTTTTTGTAAATTTTGTAATATGAAATAATCTCACACCACACGCCACCTTACCACATACCTTCGATCACACACACGTAATCTTCAACAGATCAAATCTCCGTTACTAATCCTTAATCAATATTTTCATATTCAAATTGAACCTTTTTTATTTTAACCTTTTAATTAAGCAACCTTTTTATCAATTAATCAATTTTCTATTTATTTTAAATTATCAATTTTATTCCATCAACTCAATTCTTTTTATAATAAGATTATTCATATTCTTAAAACTATTTAATTTAATAAAACCTTTTTATTAACTCTTACCTTTTTGATAATAATTTAAAATTAATCCCTTTTTATCTATCAACCTAAATCTTTTTATTAATACTTGTCGATAATATAAAAACTTTCTTCATAAAAACCTTTTCTTAAACTAAATTAACCTCTTATGACATTTTTATAAAATAAATCATTTCTTTTTTTTAAGATAAAATATAAAACCTTTATTTAAGAATCCTTTTATTTTAATTTATTAATTAGCGATTTAATCAATTCACAACCAACTTTTATTAAATAAATAAAACTAATCTAATTAAACATTTTTCTTAAAACAAAATAATACAACTTTTTTTCTTAAAATCAATTTAACTAAAATTAATCGTGCAGGCTTACATCCCGCTCCCGTTCACACACTCACTTTCACTCACTTAGCGCTTTCATGCGTTTGTGTATGTTTTACTTTATCCGCAATTTTTATTTACCGCAATTTATATTTATCGCCATTTATCTTATCGCATCGCACAATGTCCAAAGGAAGAACTTGCGCGTAACGTAAAACTTGCGTGTATGCATATCATTTGCATCATAATCCCCATTGATCCTTGATCGCATTCAAGTTGATCTCTTAAGATAGATCCTACCCATAGGAGGACCTTTGTCTTTTATTTTACAACTTAGACAAAAACAATACAACTCAATTCAAATTATTCAAACATATCAGAGAATAAGATGTTAATCATCTTAAGCGAGATAAAACTTCTACCCCATAACAATTCAATCAATATGTAGGGACTTTTCCGCTTAAGAGAGATAGAGGTGTACTCGTTGACAATCCGAGTACTCGAACCCTTCTCTTAATACGATGCAAAGACTATTTTCCTACGAAGTTGTGGCGGTTAAATTAAGTAATCTCCCTTAAAATGACAACTCATCTTTTCTCCTAGACCCAATCAATCAACTACCCTTATCCCGTAGGAACTTTGACCATAGTCAAAGAACTCCTCAAACCCTTTAGGGGAACTACAAATACTCTGATTCCATTCCCGTCAGGATATGTAGGCACAAGATGCAACGTCTTGGCGAGTATACTTAGAAATAAACCACTAGGCCTTTCATCCTTAAGTAGATAAACCCTTAGCAATAAACAAGATAAAACAAGAGGTTCCTGTAGAATACTACAGAAACTTAGGATGCTAGCACCTTCCCTAAGTTTAACCAACCCCCGAACCTAAAACTCTCTAGCTTTTGCATTTGCATTGCATTGTGGGTAATTCAATCTTTTTCCCTTCCTTTGGACAAATTAAAGACCGGTTGTAATGAATCAAGATTCAAGCTAATCAATAGCTTGGTATCCAATTTTCACCGCGACATAAAATTGCGACTTCACTAGGGACTCTCTTCAGTGGGTTTCCCTAACTTGTTTATTATGCTTGTTATATATTTGCTTAATTGCTTATTTGTATATTTGTTTTATTGCATTTTGGGATGATATCTTTGAGTGGTGAGACAAAGTCCTACACCCAGACTTGAGTGAAATTATGATAGGATGGTGAGATATTCGACGAGGCTTATAGGGAGCGAGTCCCGACCAAGTTGACTCAAGAATCACCGCTCAGTTGAGACCCTTTATAAAATGGTTCGGTTGAACGAGTATAGTCGTGAAAACTTTTATTATTTTTGATTGGAGTCCGTGATACCGAGGACCGTAGTTACCTTTAACCCCACTTTGGCCTTTATTAGGATGTAGTGCAAGGACTATGAGGGAATAGTCCCAAAATAGTTGCTACGCGATGCTACACTCAAAAGAGGTTCTCTTGAGAATATTATTAACCACCGAGTCAGTCGAGAAATTGTTAATATCTGAAAGATGAACTAATGACTTTGGGAACCTTTTTAGAACCTTGTTCTGCAGGTACAATAAACCTTTAGTCCACATCCTTTGGGAATGGGTATACCCTTTGGCTCCATGCTCATTGCAAACCTATGACCTTCTTGTTTGTTTATCTTTGTGTCCTTATGTGCTTACTTGTGTTTGTTACATCCATATAGCATCATACTGCATTGGACTTCATGGGATTTACCTTTGTTTATGAACATTGTAGGACACTATGGATTCCAATAGAAGAAATACTTTGAAATATACTTTTAAGAGTCCCAAATTGGATGACCTAAGGAAGTTGGGAGCTTTGATTGAGGACCAAAAAAGATTCAAGAGCAAGTACGGGAAGCTACTACCTTTATTGAGTCGTGAAGTGAACGAGAAACTCCTTTCCGCCCTGTTGCAATTCTATGACCCGATTTATCATTGTTTTACTTTCCTAGATTATCAGTTATTTATTGCCTACCCTAGAGGAATACTCTTATTTGGTTGGTCTACCTATCTTGGAAGAGTCTCCTTTCCCTTTCTTAGAAGGCAACCCTAAGGAGCAAGACATTGCTAAAATCATCTACCTAAAAGTATCTAACATCAAGGAAAATATGGTTACCAAAGGTGGGACTTACGGTCTGACTACATATTTCTTAATCAGGAAAGCCTGATATTATGCCGACTACACGAACAGGGTTCCGTTTGAAACAATCTTTGCCTTACTTGTTTATGGAGTGTTACTATTCCCAAGTTTTGAAGGGTTCGTCGACCTCAATGCCATCAAGATCTTCATGAAGAAAAACCCGGTTCCCACTTTATTAGCTAACACTTACCATTCTGTGCATCTCTGAAACTTTCATGGTGGAGGGATGATTACCTGCTGTGTGCCCTTACTGTACAAGTGGTTTATTTCGCACTTACCTAAGTATGTTTCTTTTTGGAATCTTAATAGCGGGCGCTGGTCAGAAAGGACTATGGCTCTAACTCATTCAGACATTGATTGGTATAGCCGTGAGTATGATGGGATTCTAATCATTGATAATTGCAGAGATTTTGCCAACATACCCTTGCTTGGCTTTGGTGGAGGGATCAGTTATAGCCTTGTTTTAGCTCGTCGACAATTGGGATATCCGTTGAAGGAGCCACCTAAGAGTGTTCAAATGGAGAGAATTTTCTTCAAGGATAATAAGGAACTCCAAGAAAAGATTGTGGATGCATGGGGACATTTGCATAAGAAGGGTAGAGACAGTTTGGGGAAGCCTAAATGTGTGTCTCTAGAACCATATCTTCAATGGGTTAGAAACAGAGCAATCAAGCTAAGGATGCCCTATCCTCGTCAAGATCTGGGTCATGTGATTTTATTTGAGGATGAGTTGAATTTTACGACAGTGTGGGCATCAGATTTCTCGTGACATAGTACATTTTATTCAAGAGCCGAGATTCAGTCGTCCGTTGGATTTCAGAAATATTGTTATGTTCCTAAATCATATGGAGTTGAATGTGTTGAGATATTAGTGGATTCGGGTTAAATCGGTGTGAGAATTTGCTTTTGCGGAATTTATTTTAACAGACGCACGTTTTCCTTCTTTCTGCTAGTCGTTAGTCGATTTTTAAAGAAAATAGTGGAATTTCGGTTCACGTTGAATTTATAATGAACATCTTTTGGTTTGGTCATGATTATTAGCCGAGCTGGTTCAGGTTACCGAGTTAAATCATTCGAGAGGCGATTTGAATTTTTCAATGCAGAAGACAGTTCGTTTCACCGTTTAATTGAATTTCTCTGCTTATCCGTTCAAGACCGTATTCACTGATTTTATTATCGGATATAAATTAATTTGCAAAGGGATTGGTTTGAACTCCGCAGTTACGTCGAATTTAAATTGTGCAAGATGATTAATTGTCGAATTCGGAGTTTGGAATGTCAGAGCTTAATAAGATAATTTTAATTGGATGAATTTACTCGGGCGAATTTACTTGGTTGAGTTTAATCAGATGGAGCCAGTCGCTTGAATTTAATCAGGTGAATTTTAAGCGAAGGAATTTAGTCGGATGGATTTAGTCAGGTAAATAGGATCAGATGAATTTATTTGGATTTAAGCAGATGAACTGAGTTGGACGAATTTAATCAAACGAATTCATTTGGACAAATTTACTTGGAGGAATTAATCAGATAAATTTAATTTATTCGTTTGAGTTAATTGGATGAATTATTTCGAGAAATTTAATCGAAGAAGTAAATCCAAGTTAATAAGAAAGTAGAATTTATTTATTCTATATTTTTTATTACAATATACCGAAATGATTACAATTTTAATTCCTAAATCCTAAAATGTCTATTTTTTCTAGATTGATCTTCACGTCCGATTCTTCGACTTTTGATTTCTCGGACCTGCAAAACAAATCAATAACAGATGAAAATAATTTAACTGGTTTTTGATCAGTTCCGATATCCTCAGTTAATTATCATCATTGGGTACGTCGGGAGGGTAACAGAATATCCCTCCGCCAACTCCCGACTCCATTCCCCGACCTCGGCAAATCCGACAGATTTCTGTTCATTTATTCCAAGAGAGAGAGAAAAAGTGATTTTTTTTGGAAAAGTGTTTTTCGGAAAAAATGCTTACTCTGAAAAATAATTTTTTTCTCGTTCAATGCCAAACAAGTCATAAGGAAATTCTCCAAAGTTCCAAACAAAACACAACAACTTTCACAATGTTTCTGCTCCAATAAGATCAAACAAACTCGCCAAACAAAACGCAAGTTTTGCTCCCAAAACAAACTGCACAGCAAATCCAGGAAAAATTTCACCCAAACCAAAACAAATTAAACAACAAATCCTGGAAACCAAAAACAAATTCATAATGAAAACGTGAAGGACCCAGGCCCATAAAATTAAATTAAGAATAATATAAGAACAACAGAAGTGTTCATCAGGAGGGGACGAGTTTTGGAAGAAGCTAAGAAGCATCAACGAACCCACAACGACAAAACCATCACGAAAAGCCAAGATCTTCATCATCATCGTTCAACCGCGGATGTGAACAACAACAAAGAGCGGACACCGTCACAAATCATCCAATGGCGGAACGCAAATGAAACCCAGAAGGGACAACACCGAGGCCAAAATAAGCTGAACGAATCAAATCCGTGACCTCAACAACCTCGTGGCTCAGAATAGCATCATCATCGCCATAAAAGCCATAAAAAACTGTCACAGTTCCGAAAGTGTAAGTCCCTTAACATGTCTGATTTTTATTTTTTAGTGGAACAGGTGAAAAAAAGAAGAAGATGACGGAGAGAAGGATGAATGAGAGATAGAGGGGAAGAAGCGGACCGAAGATGCAGTAAGACCCATGGGAAGGTGGTTGCCGCTGTATGTTTTAAGGTTTTCAAACCCTAAAAACCTTGCTCATCACCTTTTATGTTGCAGGCTGGGTTGGGTCTGGGTTGATGGCCAGCCCGACCCGTTGCGAATTATGTTTATATTTTATGGTTTTATTTTATTTTTTATTATTCTTGCACTTTTTGTAATAACTAAAATATCAGAAAAATTAATTAAACTCTTAACCCATAATTTAACCCAATATTTTTTAATAAAAATAAGGAAGTTAAGTTAAGAACTTTTTTTCTTTAATTGGAACTAAAACTTTTTTTAAATTAAGCTGATGTATTAATAAAACTTTGTTAAAACTAAAACTTTTTTAAAATTAAACCAACATTTATAATTAAAAATTAACTTTTCTTTAATTTTTTTTAGCAAATTTAGCTTTTTCTTTAAAATTTAAATCCATTTTTTTAATAAATAAATTAATACTAAGAGTTTAAAATAATTACTAACATTTTCTAAAAAACCTTAAAATTAAGATTAATTTTCAGTTACTTTTAAAACTTTTTTTGAAAAATATATTCTAAATTTCTAATTTTTCACTTTTAATTTCTAGTTGAACCCCAAACCTAAAAACTCCAAAATAAAATTCCTAACATCCCCGCTTAAATTTTCGCTTAACTTTCATGTCATTCCTAACACTGCTTTCTCAGTTGTACAGTTATAGCTTTTATTTTTCGTATTTTATTTTGGTTGTAATTTATGCAAGACAATCGTCGCTTTTATGCCGTTACCGTTCTTACGCTTTCTCATATTTTAATTCTTCCATGTAATCAATTATTCAATTGCATTATTTATCGTATAGTTCTTCCGAAGGATTAGGTCTAGCCATTTGACCATCGTGTCAATAGTCCTTACCTTTGACTTTTTCATCGCTCAAACCCTAAATGCATAGGCGTCCCGCCGTGGACAGTTTTACCCTTTACCCTAGCATTAGGATAAGGAGTCGCCGCACTCCGTATTAGGTTTCCCGCCGCGGAATACCTATCTTACCTTTTTAATTGAATTTAACTTCTACGTAGAAATAGGAGTTGCCGTACTCCACGTAAGCGCTTCCATATGAACGCTTATTCCCCATTGAAACCTTGACCACCGTCAAGAAGTTTCTCTTCCTCCCTTTTGAGGGGAACTACGATTACTCTGATTTCATCCCCTACCCAGGACACGTAGGCACAAGATGTGAATCTTGGCGAGTAAACTTAGTACTAACCCTTAGGTCTCTCTTTCAACTTTATCCCTTAGCATATACCCTTGAGCAGATAATTATAGCAAAATAGCAAAATTAAAAACAAGAGGTTCCTGTAGAGTACTACAGAAGTTTAAGGTGCTAATACCTTCCCTAAGCTTAACCACCCCCTTACCTAGATCTCTCACCGCATTGTGTTTACGATGCAAAATTAGGTTTTTCCTTTCTTTGACCTTTCCTTTGGATAAATCAAAGACCGGTTGTGAACTAAAGATTTGATTCAAATTAATTAATAATTTGATATCTTATTCTCACCGCAACAGAAATTAGCAACTTCACTGGGGACAATCCTATCTTTTGAGGGTTATCCCTACCTTTTTTATATGCTTGATATCTTGCTTTATTATATATATATATATATATATATATATATATATATATATATATATATATATATATATATATATATATATATATATATATATATATATATATATATATATATATATATATATATATATATATATATATATATATATATATATATATATCTTGTACCTTGCTTGGGGTATCTTTATTGTGAGATAAGTCCTACACCAGGACTTGAGTGACGTTATTATAGGAAGGTGATATATTTGATGAGGCTTATAGGGAGGCGAATCCCGACCAAGCTGACTTGAGAATCACCGCTCAGTTGAGGCCCTTTCGAAAATGGTACTGTTGATTGAGTACTCGTGAAAACACTCACTATTTTCAATTGGACCTGTGATACTGGGGACTGTAGTTACCTTTAACCCCACTTTGGCCTTTATTAGGACGTAGTGCGAGGACTATGAGGGAGTATTCTTAAAATAGTTGTTATGCGATACTACACTCAAAAGAGTTCTCTTGAGAATATTATTAACAACTGAGTCATTCAGGAAGTTGATAATATCCGAAAGATGGACTGATGACTTTGGGCACTTCTTTAGAACCCTTGTTCTGCAGGTACAACTAACCTATAGTACATACATTTTTGGGAAGGATAGACCTTGACTCCACTCATTGTTCCTCTAACCTAGGATTTTTGTGTGTATGTGTGCATTGCACCCATAAAGCATCACATTGCATTAGATTTCATGGAATTCAAATTTTATTTATGAACATTAAAGGATACCATGGATTACAGTAGAAAAATACTTTGAAATATTCTTTTAAGGGTCTTAAATTGGATGACCTAAGGAAGTTAAGAGCTTTGGTTCAAGATCAAGAGGGATTCAGAAACAAGTAGGGAAGGTTGTTATCCTTGTTGAAATTTCAAGTGGACGAAGGACCCTAAAAGAGCAAGATATTGCTAGACCCTTATGTTTGAGGTTATCCGGCATCAAGGGCATTATGATCACCAAAGGTAGAACTTTTGGGTTACCGTGCGCATGACGGGACATTAATCACCAACACTTGTGGAGACTTTTCCAGCGTACCCTTGCTTGGTTTCAATGGAGGATTTATTCTCCTCCGAACCTCAATCTCTCTTTTGAAGACATGCTCATCCTCGAAAAGGCCCAAATAGAAGAGCAGAGCAAGGAGCAGAACATGAAGCTTCCTTAGGATCTTATTAGATTTTATTTAGCTATTATGTTAAGATTCTCTTTGAAGAATATTAACCTGTAATCCAATTTCAAAAATAATAAATAAAGCTTTCGTTGGTATTCTGCGATGTTCGTAACTATTTGAATTCCATGAAATCTTTTATCCGCATTTTGCATTATAGCATCATGTTTTGCATATCATATGTCTGTCTGGTAACTCATGTCCAGTTATCTTTATCTTTCAGTGTCTCTTTGAGTCGTCAAGCTGATTCCTCGACACAGATATCAGACTAGAGCTAACTATAGACTCCAGATGTCAGAATAAGAGACATATAATGCGAAAATCCGAACGCAGATTGATGAGTTGAAATCAGGCATGACCAAGCTCACCGAGATGCTTCAAGTACTGATTTCCAAAGGAGAGCCACCTCAGAGGACCGTTATTCAGGAAGTTTCAAGTGTTGATCCACCTCCTATTCAATTGTCACCATCTACTTGGCCAGAGTTTGGTTTACCTCCTAACTACTCTCCACCTCTTGCATCTACTGCTATGATTGGTCAGACCTGTGGTCCACACTGTTAATCAGACTGTCCAAGCTCCCTTTGAGAACCCTCCCTCTGAGTACAATGTTGCTGGCGTTCAAGGGGAAGACCATGAAGATTTTGTTGAGCCTGAGATTACCCGTGAACAGTTTTAGATCATAAATAAGAAACTCCAAGCTGTCGAGGGTACTGATTTCTTCAACGTAGATACAAACAATATGTGCCTAGTTTCTGGTCTTGTTTTGCCTGCCAAATTTAAGACTCCTGAGTTTGTGAAGTATCAAGGTCACTCATGTCCAAGGGCCCATCTAGTCATGTACTTTCGAAGGATGGCGACTTACACCAACAATCAGAAGCTGCTCATCCATTGCTTTCAGGATAGTTTGAGTGGTGCCTCTCTCAAATGGTATATGAACTTAGAGCATAATAGCGTCCGCTGCTTTCGGGATCTCGCCAATGCTTTTATGAAGCAATACAAATTCAATTTGGACATGGCTCCCGATCACCGTCAACTTCAAAGTATGTCTCAGAAGGAAAGAGAGTCGTTCAAGGAATACGCTCTGCGCTGGAGAGAGTTAGCTTCCCAAGTTGAACCCCCTATAGCAGAGAAGGAACTAACAGGAATGCTCATGGATACTTTGTCTCCTTTCTATTGGGAAAAGATGATTGGGAGTGTCTCTTCAAGCTTTACAGATCTGGTGACTATTGGCCAAAGGTTAGAAGAGGGTTTGAAAAATGGTAAGGTATCCAAAGCTGTCGAATCTTCTAGCAGGGAAAAGAAATCCTATGGGAATTTCCAGAAGAGGAAAGAGGATCAGACCAATGCTATCATGACTGAATCAAGAAGGTCTCGCCACAGACCTCAATCTGTTGATCATCATGTTGGTGATACTGTTGCTGCTCCACAACCAACTCGGACTCCTCAGCGTCCCGTTGTTAGACAGAACCAACATCAAAATAGGAATCAATTTGATCCTATTCCCATGACTTACACAGAACTATATCCTGACCTAGTTCGAAAAGGGCTGATCACTACAAGGGCTTTACCACCTCCTCCTAATCCTCCTCCAGCTGGATTTAGAGCTGATCTCCAGTGCGCTTTTCATGAGGGTGCCCTAGGCCACGACTTGGAGCATTTTTTTGCACTGAAAGCTAGAGTGCGTGAGTTGGTTAGAGCTGGAATACTTGATTTCGAGGATAGTCATCCGAACGTCCAGAAAAATCCTTTTCCAGTGCATCAAAAGTGAAGCTTCGGCCTGACCCCAGCGGATTATTTTTCTAAACGCCAGTGTTTCAGACAGGACGACTCATCTTTGTACTGATTTAGTCACTAGGCCTTTTGTTTCTCGTTGTTTGTATTTTCCTTACTTTTATATTAATTGTTATCCTTTAAATTATGTTTGTACTTTTATATTAATGAAATGAGCATTGCGACTTTTGATTCAATTCATTTCGTCCATTTGTTTTCATCTTTATGCTTTATCTTTTAAAATATGCACTTTTGTTCAAGTTTTTGATATGCAAAGATTGGAGGGAGGATGATGAAAACGTTATACCCATAACTGCTATCAGTATGCTTTCAATCAAACTTTGTTGACGATGTAAGGCATTGTTTCAATCCCTAAACACTGGAGAAATAAAAGAGTTTCTTTCTTTACAAAAAAAAACCCGCAATCTTAACCTGGGGCATGGGTAGTTCTCAGTTAACTTAGTTATGTGTTCATACAGTACACCTTTCATATAAAGGTTGTACTCATAAATTTTCCTTCGCACACAACAAGTAAGTGTCAAAGATGTTTCCAAGTCAAAAGCCGATGATGGTTCATCGTGATCATTTAGTCTAGGTAGTCACTTTCTTCCAAATAAAAAATCAAAAGAAAAAGCCCTCTAACCCCAAACAGAAGACATAATTATACACTTATACTCATGAGTACAACCAAAGTAAAATTGCAGCAAGAATATCAATTCATTTCAGGAGTGTGAAATAACCTAATAGCATGCAAACGACATAAATAATTGCTGCGGCTCTGCAAATTCCAGTTAACTTATCGCCAGTAGCATCTTTTCCAAGAAACTTATCCAACATCTTCTTGAAAGAACCAAGAAACCTGCCGAAAGAGTAGCTATTTATGTCAAACTTAACTTGTCGACATATATTGTGGACCTGCGAGAAGCCGGATCAATTAGTATACTTATTAAATACAAATAAACCCATTAGTAAATAAATTAAATCAAAAAATTATAAAAAAACTGAAAATAGAACTATACCAAGCGTGATGTTTGAGTATAGATATGAACACAGTCTTCTTCATATGAAGAAGTAGCAGCAACCAATTCCATCAGAAACGCAATGTCCGATAAAACCTTAGAGACAAATCAAACGAAAAATCATAGAAAGTTACGAAAAATCTAAAAACAAGCAAATGATAATAAATCGAAGGCATTAATACCTCGTGAGAAGAAACTTTGGGTGCTGCACTTAACAAATTATGAGAATGAGAGAAAATGAGACTCTGGAGCAATTGAGCTGTGGAATTGCGAGGAGGATTTGTTAGGGTTTCGTCTCTCGGTGTTAAAAAGGAGGTTCTCCATGATCTGACCAGTGACGTCGGTGCTATAGCGCCACCGAATCCCGTTCCCGCCATCAAATCTCCAAAACAGAGATTTATAGGTTTCTAACTATAATGACAATTCATCTCTCGTGCATTCGATGGGATCCTTGAATAATTCAGCAAACAACTGCGGCTTTGCACTCCGAAGACGACGACAAACAAGCTCAGTTTCATACTCAGTTCCGATATTATTTTTAATTTTTAAATCAATTCCATACAAATTAAGAAAATTGATATATAAACAGCTCATTACTCAAATTACACCACCTGTCACCATTAAAATATTTAAAGATATGCTAATAACACTCTTTTTTCAACACTCTTTCAAACACTCATTTTATAAGGCTGCCAAACATTGACGGTGTCTTGGACGGAACTGAACTGGTCTTTACCGTTAACATCAACTGTTATTACAAGGTGACCAACATGTCTGGTCTAGTGGTAATTGTCATTGGATGAGTTTGAATTTGAGTTTCATCCAGTTGCATTAGCTTTCCAAGCTGAAAATGTGCCAGAAGGGTCTGTTTGGGACGGTGACCTGATGTATGGATCAAAGCCAACAATCAAGGTTGAAAGCCCAAAGGGTCTTGCACCACCCATTTGTGTGTACTTCTGCTGAAGACCTGCAATTTCACAGGTTATAGGCCATGTTGTACTCAATATATAGGCTATGACGTCATGTAGTTATTCGGACTAAAACTAAGATGGGCTAGCACAGTTTCTTTAGTGCAGTGTGTACTAATTTCACCATAGCTTGATTTCAACTAATAGTCAAGATTTAACTGTGGTAAGACCATGTGCAAGGGTCGACCCTCCACCACATGGCAGTATTTCAAGATGTTTCCTTGCCATTGCAATTGATATAGAAGGTGGTAGGAGAAATTCAGCAGAATCTCCATGGAATGGAATTATAAATACCCATTTAACTAGAATAGTAATTGTTAAGATTATGCAAATAGTTTCATAGTAAATTAATGTTGTTTTTTGTTTAATCCAACAAATACCACCACTTAAACTTTGATGTGTTTACATTAGATGTATACAATGAATCATATAAACAAATCAAACTTATTGCAAATTTTCTATTCTAAAACAGTGATTCTAGTTCGAGAATTCTCAATTAGGCAAATATATGCATTAATAACCAACTATGCACAAGTTAACCCTAAAAATAACAGGTACCACCTTAGGCACTGCCAAGGAAGTAAAGAATTGTTTAAGCTTGAAATTATAAATGCAATGCATACCTTGTCCCTAATTCGGATGAAAAACAAGGAAGCCACCCAGAGATAGTAGCAAACCTGCAAATTAACAAATATTAAAAGTTGATATTTGGGAGGGTTAAAAGGGCAACAAGATCTTTCCAGTAAGCTTAATTAAACCATATCATTAATATTTCTATATTCACTAAATTATTTAATGAGATGACAACTATACAATTCAAATATTGAGGTCAATGAGTCGGTCCTATTATGGTAGTCAAAACTGATATCCTACATGAAACGTGTGATACATCATAACACAAATCATAAGATTCTTCCTGAAATGTAAAAATCACACGCATCGTAGAACTTAACAACATCAGTCCAACATCTAGAAAGGCACTAACATCATCAGTCCTTGAAAGATCCAGTGTTACCAACTTGTCGTATGGCATCGCAGATTCTGTGTCAGCAACCATAACACCGTATCATTATGGCAGGTTTTTGGCTGGCAGGCATAATTTGTCATCCTCAATTGATAACATTGATAAGGACTTTATTAGATGATAACTTTCATTAATAAATCAATCTAACTCCTCATTAATAAATGCATCTTAACAGTTTCTGCTTTATGTTAGAAAACATATCGTTCATAAAACCAAAAAAAGCAAAATCAACATAAGTAAACTCACTGTGGCATTTCAACAAACACCTTGCTTACAAAAATCACCGAAGTTTATAATCAATCTAACTTAAAATCAGTAAAATCGCATAAGCTTGATAATAGATATAGAAATAAAAAAGATCAAAGAGATGAATTTACTTGAGTTGAAAGGGGAAAAAATACAAACTAAGGTTTGGAGATTCGATTGGTGGTTACGATTGCGAGAGTTCAGATCATTGCGAAGAAGACTGGTCATGGTGTATCGGGAGAGGCTTTGTCAACTCCAAACGTGATCGATGCACGAGCCATTTTGCAATTTCTTTATTATGAGGGTTTTGTTTTTAGTGAACTCCAAATGTTTGTTATGTTAGGGTTGAGTTTTCATTGCTACCTATTACTATTTGGAAGGTTTAGAGTTTAACCTCAATTATATCAATACTTAGTAACAGTAATTTTTATTATTTAGAGATTCATAGTTGAATCACAACTAGGGCTGGAAATGAGTCGAGTCGAGTCGAACTTACCTCAGCTCGGCTCGACTCGTTAAGAATTGTTCGAGTTCGAGTTTGACACAAACTTTTTTTAAGCTCAAACTCGACTCGATATAAGTTCACGAACAGTTCGGTTCAACTCGTTAGGTTCATCTCATTAGGTTCAACTCACATGATTCACGGACTTAAAAACTATTTTTTTAAATATATATATTTTTTAGTATATTTGACATTTTAAATAAATATATTTTTTTAAAAATAAAATATTAAAATAAAATAAAAGTTATCATATTAAAATTTAACTTTATCTTCGAAATCTACTAATTCAAAACCTACACAACTTTCAAGAGATACATTTGAGAGTCTAATTCAAAAACTACTAAATTGAAGATTAAATTTGTCTAAGATTTGGAGTAAATATTTAAACCTAATCTTAAAGACAGTATAATTCTTCTCATATGTAATCGAGTTGACTCATGAACCTAACGAGTCGAACTATGTATAGTTCAAGTTCAGCTCATTTAGTTAACGAATTTAATTTTTCGCTCATACTCAACTCATTTGGTTCATGAACTTAGTTCAACGATTTAATTGTCGAATCGAATTCCGAACTATTTTCGAGTTGGTTCGGTTCATTGCCAGCCCTAATCACAACCCTATAGATTTTTTTTAAAACTTTTTTATTCAAAATTTTATATTTTTTAACTACACCTCCCTCAAAAGAATTATTTATTTGTTGAATTTTTTAAAATATTATTATTTTTAATTATATAATCAAATAAAAAAAGTGAGAAAATTTTTTTCACAATTCACATTAAAAATAATTAATATAATAGAACAAATAGAGATTAAAAATATCATTTTAATTTTATAAATATTTTTTAAAAAAATTTGCAACAACTATGAAATCTTAAAAAATGTCTTAAATAAGAATAATATGTACTAAAATTATCTTTAAAAAAATAAATCTAAAAAATAAATAAAAATAATTTTTGACAAAATTTAAACAAAAACTATTATTATTTAATAAAACAAAAAAAATTGTTGTGAAAATTATTTTAAAATAGGTTTTTTTTATAATATATATATATATAAATCTATAAAATCAATATGTCAATTATATTTTACAATTTTATTTAATAATAGTAAAAATATAATTAAATAAATAAACTTATATTTTTACAATTATATCATAAACTTATATTTTTACAATTATATCATAAGCTTATATTTTTGATTTTTTTAATTTTTACAACAATAAAAAATTATTAAATAAATAATTTTATATTTTACAATTTTATCATAAACTATATTTTTTATTTTTCTAATTTTTACAACAATAAAATGTATTAAATAAATAAATTTTCTTTAAAAAATAACTAAAAAAACTCAATTAATATTATAAAACTTTCTTAAGAAAAACTAAGATTTAATATAAAATTAAAAAATGTCTCAACAACATATTCTTAGAATCAATATGTGTTTTATAATTTTATTTATTAATAGTAAAAATTAAAAATAAACAAAACAATTCGCAGTAAAAGTTGCAGAAAGTTTACAGCAAATTCCGCAGCAAACTTCGCAGCAATTCTTGTGATATTTCCAGAGAATTTTGTGGTTTGAATGGATAACTAATTCCTGCGAACCCTTTCGCAGTTAAATCCGCAGGAAACTTATATTTTAATTTTAAGTCTAAAATGGCAGCTAAAGTCTCCGGAATTCCTACAAAATTTTCTGCTAAGTTAATTTTTGCAGGTAGTAATGTTTCATAATATAAAGGCGCAGGTGAAATGGTAGGTATAGCTGCGAAACATTTTCCACAAAAAAATCCGCAGGTAATCTGTGTATTTCTAGTGATATACATCACAAATTTTTTCGTCAAAATATTGTTAATTATTAATTTTAATTTATTTATTAAATTAATTAAATAAAAGAGTTAAAAAAGTGAAACATTTAATTAACAAACAATAATTAATTATAAAAATAAAAAATTAAACTTTATTTTAATAAAATAATACAAAGCCTAGTTCTTTTAGGGTTGAACTAAAATGCACTTACATTGGCAATTAATCATAACCGTTGAATGTTACAAAAATTTGACTTTTATTTTAATTAATAATAAAATAATACTAATAAATGATAATAATGAATTAAAAATATAAATTTTTTTATACTTACTCTCTTTCTTTCGTTTTATCCAAAATAAATAAATGAATGTTTTCTTTACTGTTAAAAAAAATCTCTACATTTACCCACATTTGAGACAATGAAATAGAGAAATTTGAAGTTTGCTAATACAGTATACCGTGCAACTCCACTGCGCAGGATACTAGTAAGGGTAAAATGAAGGGTGTTTGTTGTCTTCCCGATTATCTCTCACTAACTCCTCTCCCATATTTCATCAAAATTATAATATTAAAATATTAATCATATATTTAATATTTTAAATTAATTATACATTTAATATTTTAAATTATTAAAATTAAATAATAAAATACATAATAAAATATATAAAATGAATTAAAAAATTAGGCTCGCGATGGATACTAATATTTTTATTACTCAATCAGTTTAATGGAAGAAAATTCAAACTTGAACTAAAACCCAATTAAAGCAGTTTTTTTCCATTAAATTCAAAGTGAGTTCGGATAGATATAACTGAGGTTACTCGTGATATGCCATGCCTATATCAAACACACGGCAAAAAGACGGACAGAGAAATCATATCTGAGTTTTTTTGGCGGCTTGAACCCGGTCCACACAAGTAAATAATCCATGCATGTCTACTACATGGACCACCTTATCATTTTAGAAGAACCACACAAGCCTGATTTAAGCTAAAAATATTGCTCTTGTTGTTTTCTTTTTAGACCAGAGAAATCATATATGAGAATATGCCACTTGACTAGTCATAAACTTCACTCCAAATTTTTATATTAGTTTGTGTACTAAAATCTTATATAATAGTCCTTAAATCTCTTAAATAATATTTGGTGTTAAAACTAAAATTATTTTAATAATTGTATATATTTTTATTTTATTTTATTAGTTATTTAGTAAAATACTAATTTTTTTCTCATTATCTATTAATTTTATCAGAAAAACTTTATATTTATTTAACTTTATTATTTAAATATTTTATAAATATTAATTGTCTAATTATATATTTTTTAATTATTTTATTTATATTTTTATTGCATTCTTAATTATAATATTAATACTAATAACAAAATTATAATTTATTTAATATACAAAAATCGATTTAAAAAACACTATTATATTTGATTTAGTTAGTTATTTAAAACCAAAACTAGTATTTATTTTTCTCAAATATAGGTAAAAAAAAATTTAATATTAAGGTTTCTTCAAAAAAAAAAACAAAGGAAATTATTGATTGATAGTAATAATGATGACAAAGATGTTAATACTTTTAACAAAATAACAAATTTTTTAAAAAAACACTATTAACGTTTTCTCAATAAAGGAAATATTATAACAATAATGATATGATAAATATCTTAATAATAATATAAATTTGAGCAAGGTATTTTAGTCAGCAATCATTGTAGAATGAGAGAAAATATAATGTTGTTTGGAGATTCAATAACGGAGCAATAGTTGCAAACAGAATTATTGATTGATAATAACAATGATAACAAAGATGTTAATACTTTTATCAAAATAACAAATTTGTTATTAAGATATATTGTAAATCGGATGCCTTTAAATAAAGTATAAACGGTTTTTTTAATGATTAAAAAACATACAAAGGTTAGGGTTAACAAATAAGATAAGGTAAAACAACAAGGAACAATAAGGATTGCACTACAAAAAACATTGTATTTTTCCAAATGATTTTCACGTCACTAACTCAAAAAATACTTCACTAAACAACATTTACGACGTGACACGTGGGAAAACCAATGGTAGGAACATTTTCCCACGTGAAAAACACGTCACTAAGTTGTGACATAGGATTCACGTCGCAAATAACAAAAATAATAGAAAAAATTCCCACGTGAATATCAAGTCACTAATTAGTGACTATTAGTGACTTAGTTTTCACGTGAGAAACCAACTTTAATAATAAACAAATTTAATAATTTTTCATGGGATTCCCACGTCACTAATTAGCGACGTGGTTTGCATGCCACAAATAAAAATATGTTTTATATTAGTGACATGAATTGCACTTCATTATAAAATTTAATAATAAAAAAAATAATAAATATTAACTGAAAACACATTTAATATTCTAAAATATACTACATATTCTCAAAATATAATATTTTAAAATATAATATATAATTTGTTTATTAAAAATAACACATTTAAAATATAATATATATTTATTATTTTTAAAAATTTGTTTTTTCCAAAATAATATATTGAATGTTTACTAAAATATAATAAGCATTCAATAATATAATATTCTATAATATACATAATTGATTTACTAAAAATAACACATTTAAAATATATATAATACACATTCATTATTTTTTAATAAAAATACTTTTTCAAAAAATAATATATTTAAAACTAACACATTTTAAATATAATACATATTCATTATGTTTTTTAAAAAATATATTTAACTTTTTTCTATTTACAATTTTGTTTACTAAAAATATTTTTAAAAATTCTACTTTTTCTAATATAATATATATTTTGTTTTTAAAAATTAAAAATACATTACATATTTTGTTTCTAATATATATTCTATTATATATTTTTCTAATATATATTATATTTTTAATTCTAAAAATATATATTTTTATAATATATATATATATATATTCTATTACAAAATATTTTTAATTTTAACTTTCAACAACAAACCTCTAACAACAACAAATCTAAAATTTTATAATCAATAACTTAAATAAAATTCCATATATCACTCTAAATCTGAAAAATAAACAAATTTAAATGCGTAAATACCTCAATAGAGCTAACTCTCAAAGCTTCAATGGAACTTCTTAATCTTAGATCTGGAAAAAAAATCAGTCTTTAATAATAAGAAAAACATAAAATAAACGGTAAAACAGCCACAAAAACAACATACTTATCATTCACCTTAATTTTTTTTGTTAAACTTGCGTTCAAAAATGGAAGATGAATGGAGGCAGAAGGGGAAGAAGGAAGAAAGGAAATACAAAAGGAAAAGAAGAAGAAATGAGATGTGTGACGAAAATTCTGGGCTTTGGATATATAATCAGACTTGCGACATGGTGGGCACGTGAGAACGTACCCACGTGAAAACCACGCCGGAACCTATTATGTTGTACCTCATTTGCGACATGATTTTACCTTGGGAAAGTTGCCACGTGAACCACACATCGAAACTTTCCCAGCAATAAATATTTAAGCATTGCACTACTAAATTCCAAAACAACGGATAAAAAATAATTTTTAATTCATTTATGTATGAGATTTGCGACGTGGGAATAACTTGGAAAATCTGTCACATTAAATTTCATTATCAATTTGTTTGAAAAGTAAAAGTAAAAGTTGAGGACCTGTACTATGTACAAACTTGCGACGTGAATCACATGTGGGTACTTTATGACATGATCCCCACGTGGCAAATAAAAAGACTTTTTCGAATTTTTAGTTCCCATGTGTTTGACACGCCACAACTTAATTTTTGAAAAATTCAAACTTCCCTCTCTCTTAAAATTCAAATATTTCGTTGCAGATTTTAGGTTTGCATAATTTATTAATTAAATATGTTAGTGTTGTGAGATTCACTTGGTAACATATTTTTCTCACGTGTTTACGACGTCACTAAATCACTAGACAAAATCAACATTTTCTTGTAGTGTTGGTTATAAACGGTTATTCTTTCCTTTCTCTTAAAACAATATTACAAGTATACAAGAATAATAATATAACCTCTCTCTCTCTCTCTCTCTTGAAATTAGGACTTTATCTTTCTATTTTTCCTTATACCAAGATTGAGAAACTAGCATCTTATTTATAATAAAAATAGCACACTAACCTAATGGGCTTTTTAATAATTATCTATTACAAGCTAACTTAAACAATTGAGCTTACAAGCAAGTTCCAATTCAACATGCTAACAACCCTAGCAATATTGACTAATGCATATTAGAACAAACTTTGACTACAACATGCATTACCCCGACAACAGTATGCGAACATACTTCGACCTCATGCTTAATTTCTATCGAACCAGGAGCTACCCTTCGACCATACTAGAGTTTGATCCAACATCTCACAAATCTCCACCTTGGATCTAACTTTATAATATCAAGGAACTAGCTTTCTTCGTGCAGTTTTATCAACTACATACAGTGGAAAAACTTGCAACTGGGCAACATCTTGGTGATCATATCAGCAACATTATGATCTGTCGAAACCTTCAGGACTTGGACTTCTCCATGCTCGATTAGCCCTCTGACGAAATGCAGCCTCACATCAATGTGCTTGGTTCGTTCATGATAGGCTGAATTCTTCGACATGTGTATTGCATTTTGACTATCACATTTAACAGTGATAACTCGACCTTGAAGTTTCAGCTCCTTTGCAAAAACTTCAAGCCACCATGCTTCCTTCACAACTTCAGTTAGATAAATATACTCCGCTTCAGTGGTTGATAAGGCAACGACCTTCTAAAGTGTTGCTTTCCAACTGATTGTTGTCCCAAACATAGTGAACACATATCCAGAAATAGATTTTCTAGAATCCATACAACATGCATAATCAAAGTCGACATATCCTTCGATTGTTGCTTTACTATCTTCACCCAAGGCTCCACCATAAATTAGGACTCTATTCAGAGACCCATTTATGTATCTTAGAATCCATTTCAATATTTGCCAGTGAGCCTTTCCAGGATTCGCCATGTACCTGCTTACAAGACTTACTGCATATGCTATGTCGGGTCTAATACAGACCATAACATACATCAAAGAACCTACTATGTTAACATATGGAGTGCTATTCATATAAGTTCTTTCAACATTAGTGTTGGGACACTGATCTATACTCAGCTTGAATTGAGGGTTTGTCGAAGTCACAACAGACTTTGAATTCGATATACCATACTTTTCGAGAATCTTTTGTAGGTATGTCTCTTGAGGTAAGCATAATCTCGACTGCTTTCTATCTCTTCGGATATCAATCCCAAGAATCCTGGACGCAACTCCCAGATCCTTCATGTCGAACTCCTTATTGAGTTCAGCCTCCACCCTCATTACCTCTTCGACATTGTTGCTTGCTTTTAGAATATCATCCACATAGAGCAACAAAATAAAAAATAAATTACCCGGTCAAAATCTGAAGTAAACATAGTGGTCGAACTAACTTCTGATGAAACTTTTGTGTGCCATAAACTTATTGAATCTCCTATTCCACTGTCGAGGAGATTGTTTTAGTCCATATAAGGATTTATTCAGCTTGCACACATAATCTTCCTTCCATTTTTCGACATACCTTTCAGGTTGCCTCATCAGGATTGTTTCATCTAAGTCACCATACAAGAACTCAGTCTTCACATCCATCTGTTCCAGTTCAAGGTCGAACTGTGCCACTGTGGCAAGCAACATTTAATGGATTTGTGCTTCACAACAGGAGAGAACACATCATTAAAGTCGATACCTTCTTTCTGAGTGAACCCCCTAGCAACCAATCTTGCCTTGTATCTCTTCGATGCCATTCCTTCGATCCTTCCTTAACTTTGAAAATCCATTTACCGCTGATTAACCTAGCTCCAGCAGGTTGTGAGGGCAAACCCTCATATAGCATACATACTTGAGTTTCGATGATAACAAAACGCGATCATGAATGAATCGTTTTCTCGACTCTACCTCTACAACAAATGCAATATTTCACCTCTCATATCCTTCTTATATCCCTCTAATGTGTCATATTAAATTCAATATATATGGGAGACCATTGATTATGACTAGATTCATAAAAACTAGAAAAATATGTATTTTTGCAGATTTGCAGGGTTTGAGTCGACCACAGGTCGACGCATGGTCGGCGCATGGATCAGCGTAAAAAGCCACGGGTCGACGCATAGTCCTGCTATGGTCGACCGTTCGTGCGTTTATGCTGTTGCTGAAGACTTTCCACTTTGGGTGAAAAGTTGTTATGTTTGTTGGCTTGTTGGTTACTATATATAGATGTTTTATGTTCATTTCTAATCAACAATTGAAATTTTGAGTCAATTGTGCAAGAACAAGAAAAGTGAAATAGGTACTATCAAATCTCTTCATCTTCATCCTCAACAGTTCACAACACAATAATTACACACAAAAATTCTTGGTGTGCTTTGTGTTTTGTTCAAGGTGATAAGGTCTGAAGCCGTCGATTGGGAATCCGATTCGGGTTTAGCTTGTGGCAGGTTTTTCTTGAATAAAACCTTGAAGGTTTTGTCCTCCAGGATTCGGAGAATTTGTGGGTTTTTGGTACGGATCTTCTCTACCAACTTTCAATTGAGCGAAGGTGATTGAGAAGCGGAAGTTTTCGTCAATCTAGTAGTGGGAATCAGTGAAGTGTGCAAGAGAGTTACGGGTTCGATTTGTATGTGTTTGAGATCAGTCGGGCCGAGGGTTTGAAGAACGGAAGGTTATTCAACAAAGGGGCTGGAATCAGAGGTCTACTCACAATGATCGAAGAACTTGATTCGACTCGAATCAAGGAACAAGGAGAGAAAACATCATCAACATCAAGAGAGCTTGTTTGTATATTTTTCTTGTCTATCCTTGTATAAACATTTCAACTCTATAGGTGGTATCTATTATATTGAGCTCAATTCTAATTTTAGAATTGAAGGCAGACGTACCCTGAAGCGAGGACGGCGGGGGAACTGCCTCAACAAATCTTTGTCTCCTTTAGTTTTCTGCACTTACATTTTTTCTTTAAAATTGAGTAATTTTAGTATAAGCAATTTTTATCGAAATTAGTATTTGATTGAGTAAGTGCTAATCACTTTTTTACACTCTAGTACAATAGTATATTGTACAAGGAATCTAGAGTTACTTACTCAAGTCAAAACTCACTTGGAGTGCCTCACACACCAAGTGTTTGATAAATTGTCTACACCAAAATTCACTTGTGTTGTTTACATATTTTGTGGTGATTGTGTAGCATTAGAACTAGTCCTACTAATTAGGTAAAATCAATTGATAGTGTGACTAGTGTATTGAATCTATTTTTGCTCATTATCACTTCCATAAGGCTAGACGCATATCCGGTCTTCTAATAACGGTTCGTTTTAGACGGTAATTTTTCCATGGCTGCTTCCGCAAATCAAATATTTTTAAAACTAATTTTTAATTGGTAGCGCCGACTGAATTTTTAATTGGGATCTATTCAACCCCTTTTAGATCCTAGCCATTGTTAAAACTAAAATTATTTTAATAATTGTATATATTTTAATTTTATTTTATTAGTTATTTAGTAAAATACTAATTTTTTTCTCATTATCTATTAATTTTATCAGAAAAACTTTATATTTATTTAATTTTATTATTTAAATATTTTATAAATATTAATTGTCTAATTATATATTTTTTAATTATTTTATTTATATTTTTATTGCATTCTTAATTATAATATTAATACTAATAACAAAATTATAATTTATTTAATATACAAAAATCGATTTAAAAAACACTATTATATTTGATTTAGTTAGTTATTTAAAACCAAAACTAGTATTTATTTTTCTCAAATATAGGTAAAAAAAATTTAATATTAAGGTTTCTTCAAAAAAAAAAACAAAGGAAATTATTGATTGATAGTAACAATGATGACAAAGATATTAATACTTTTAACAAAATAACAAATTTTTTAAAAAAACACTATTAACGTTTTCTCAATAAAGAAAATATTATAACAATAATGATATGATAAATATCTTAATAATAAATATAAATTTGAGCAAGGTATTTTAGTCAGCAATCATTGTAGAATGAGAGAAAATATAATGTTGTTTGGAGATTCAATAACGGAGCAATTGTTGCAAACAAGAATTATTGATTGATAATAACAATGATATCAAAGATGTTAATACTTTTATCAAAATAACAAATTTGTTATTAATATATGTCGTGAATCAGATGCCTTTAAATGTATAAACGGTTTTTTAATGATAAAAAACACACACAAAAGTTAGGATTAACAAAGAAGACAAGGTAAAACAACAAGGAACAATAAGGATTGCACTACAAAAAACATTGTATTTTCCCAAATGATTTTCACGTCACTAACTCAAAAAACACTTCATTAAGCAACATTTGCGACGTGGGTAAAACACGTTGGAAAAGCAATGGTAGGAACATTTTTCCACGTGAAAAACACGTCACTAAGTTGTGACATCAGATTCACGTCGCAAATAATAAAAATAATAGAAAAAGTTTTCACGTGAATATCACATCACTAATTAGTGACTATTAGTGATTTTGTTTTCACGTGGGAAACCACCTTTTGATAATAAACAAATTTAATAATTTTCCATGGGATTCCCACGTTACTAATTAGCGACGTGGTTTGCATGCCACAAATAAAAATATGTTTTATATTAGTGACATGAGTTGCACTTCACTATAAAATTTAATAATAAATATTAACTGAAAACACATTTAATATTCTAAAATATACTACATATTTTCAAAATATAATATTCTAAAATATAATATATAATTTTTTATTAAAAATAACATATTTAAAATATAATATATGTTCATTATTTTTAAAAATTTGTTTTTTTTGAAATAATATATTGAACGTTTACTAAAATATAATAAGTATTCAATAATATAATATTCTATAATATACATAATTGGTTTACTAAAAATAACACATTTAAAATATATACATATTCATTATTTTTTAATAAAAATACTTTTTCAAAAAATAATATATTTAAAAATAACACATTTTAAATATAATACATATTCATTATGTTTTTTAAAAAATATATTTAAATTTTTTCTATTTACAATTTTGTTTACTAAAAATATTTTTAAAAATTCTACTTTTTCTAATATAATATATATTCTGTTTTTAAAAATTAAAAATACATTACATATTTTGTTTCTAATATATATTCTATTATATATTTTTCTAATATATATTATATTTCTAATATATATTATATTTTTATTTCTAAAAATATATATTTTGTTTCTAAAAATACATATTTTTCTAATACATACATATATATATATATATATATATGTATATATATATATATATATATATATATATATATATATATATTTATATATATATATATATATATATATATATATATATATATATATATATATATATATATATATATATATATATATATATATATATATATATATATATATATTATGTTTTTCATTCTAAATATATATATTCTAAAAATATATATTCTATTACAAAATATTTTTAATTTTAATTTTCAACAACAACAACACAATACATATATACTTACCTCTAACAACAACAAACCTAAAATTTTATAATCAATAACTTAAATAACATTCCATATATCACTATAAATTTGAAAAATAAATTTAAATGCGTAAATACCTCAATAAAGCTAACTCCCAAAGCTTCAATGGAACTTCTTAATCTTAGATCTGGAAAAAGAATCAGTCTTTAATAATAAGAAAAACATAAAATAAACGGTAAAACAACCACAAAAACAACATACTTATCATTCACTTTAATTTTTTTTGTGAAACTTGCGTTCAAAAATGGAGGATGAATGGAGGCAGAAGGGGAAGAAGGAAGAAAGGAAAGACAAAAGGAAAAGAAGAAGAAATCAGATGTGTGAAGAAAATTTTGGGCTTTGGATATATAATCAGACTTGCGACGTGGTGTACACGTGGGAACGTACCCACGTGAAAACCACGCCGGAACCTATTATGTTGTACCTCATTTGCGACGTGATTTTAACTTGGGAAAGTCGCCACGTGAACCACACGTCGGAACTTTCGCAGCAATAAATATTTAAGCGTTGCACTACTAAATTCCAAAGCAACGGGTAAAAATAATTTTTAATTCATTTATGTATCAGATTTGCGACGTGGGAATAACTTGGGAAATCTGTCACATTAAATTTCACTATCAATTTGTCTGAAAAGTAAAAGTAAAAGCTGAAGACCTTTACTATGTACAAACTTGCGACGTGAATCACATGTGGGTACTTTATGACATGATCCCCACGTGGCAAATAAAAAGACTTTTTCGAATTTTTAGTTCCCGTGTGTTTGACACGCCACAACTTAATTTTTGAAAAATTCAAACTTCCCTCTCTCTTAAAATTCAAATATTTCGTTGCAGATTTTAGGTTTACATAATTTATTAATTAAATATGTTAGTGACGTGAGATTCACTTGGTAACGGATTTTTTTTCCCACGTGTTTACCACGTCACTAAATCACTAGGCAAAATCAATATTTTCTTGTAGTGTTGGTTATAAACTGCTATTCTTTCCTTTCTCTTAAAACAATATTACAAGTATACAAGAATAATAATATAACCTCTCTCTCTTGAAATTAGGACTTTATCTTCCTATTTTTCCTTATATTAAGATTAAAAAACTAGCATCTTATTTATAATAAAAATAGCACACTAACCTAATGAGCTTTTTAACAATTGAGCTTACAAGCAAGTCCCAATTCAACATGCTAACAACCCTAGCAATATTGACTAATGCATGTTAGAACAAACTTCGACTACAACACGCATTACCCCGACAACAGTATGCGAACATACTTCGACCTCATGCTTAATTTCTGTCGAACCAGAAGCTACCCTTCGACCATACTAGAGTTCGATCCAACATCTTACAAATCTCCACCTTGGATCTAACTTTATAACATCAAGGAACTAGCTTTCTTCACGCAGTTTTATCAACTACATACAGTGGAAAAACTTGCAACTGGGCAACGTCTTGGTGATCATATCAGCAGCATTATGATCTGTCGAAACCTTCAGCACTTGGACTTCTTCATGCTCGATTAGCCCTCTGACGAAATGCAGCCTCACATCAATGTGCTTGGTTCGCTCATGATAGGCTGAATTCTTCGACAGGTGTATTGCACTTTGACTATCACATTTAACAGTGATAACTCGACCTTGAAGTTTCAGCTCCTTTGCAAAACCTTCAAGCCACCATGCTTCCTTCACAGCTTCAGTTAAAGAAATATACCCCGCTTCAGTGGTTGATAAGGCAACGACCTTCTAAAGTGTTGCTTTCCAACTAAATGTTGTCCCAAACATAGTGAACACATATCCAGAAATAGATTTTCTAGAATCCATACAACCTGCATAATCAAAGTCAACATATCCTTTGATTGTTACTTTACTATCTTCACCCAAGGCTCCACCATAAATTAGGACTCTATTCAGAGACCCATTTATGTACCTTAGAATCCACTTCAATGCTTGCCAGTGAGCCTTTCCAGGATTCGCCATGTACTTGCTTACAAGACTTACTGCATATGCTATGTCGGGTCTAGTACAGACCATAACATACATCAAAGAACCTACTATGTTAACATATGGAGTGCTATTCATATAAGTTCTTTCAACATTAGTGTTGGGACACTGATCTATACTCAGCTTGAATTGAGGGTTTGTCGGAGTCACAACAGGCTTTGAATTCGATATACCATACTTTTCGAGAATCTTTTGTAGGTAAGTCTCTTGAGATAAGCATAATCTCGACTGCTTTCTATCTCTTCGGATGTCAATCCCAAGAATCCTGGACGCAACTCCCAGATCCTTCATGTCGAACTCCTTATTGAGTTCAGCCTTCACCCTCATTACCTCTTCGACATTGTTGCTTGCTTTTAGAATATCATCCACATAGAGCAACAAAATAACAAATAAATTACCCGGTCGAAATCTGAAGTAAACATAGTGGTCGAACTAACTTCTGATGAAACTTTTGTGTGCCATAAACTTATTGAATCTCCTATTCCACTGTCGAGGAGATTGTTTTAGTCCATATAAGGATCTATTCAGCTTGCACACATAATCTTCCTTCCATTTTTCGACATACCTTTCAGGTTGCCTCATCAGGATTGTTTCATCTAAGTCACCATACAAGAACTCAGTCTTCACATCCATTTGTTCCAGTTCAAGGTCGAACTGTGCCACTGTGGCAAGCAACATTCAATGGATATGTGCTTCACAACAGGAGAGAACACATTATTAAAGTCGATACCTTCTTTCTGAGTGAACCCCCTAGCAACCAATCTTGCCTTGTATCTCTTTGATGCCATTCCTTCGATTCCTTCCTTAACTTTGAAAATCCATTTACGGCTGATTAACCTAGCTCCAGCAGGTTGTGAGGGCAAACCCTCATATAGCATACATACTTGAGTTTCGATGATAACAAAACGCGATCATGAATGAATCGGTTTTCTCGACTCTACCTCTATAACAAATGCAATATTTCACCTCTCATATCCTTCTTATATCCCTCTAACGTGTCATATTAAATTCAATATATATGGGAGACCATTGATTATGACTAGATGCATAAAAACCAGAAAAAATATGTATTTTTTGCAGATTTGTAGGGTTTGAGTCGACCACAGGTCGACGCATGGTCGGCGCATGGATCAGCGCAAAAAGCCACGGGTCGACGCATAGTCCTGCTATGGTCGACCGTTCGCGCGTTTATGTTATTGCTGAAGACTTTCCACTTTGGGTGAAAAGCTGTTATGTTTGTTGGCTTGTTGGTTACTATATATAGATGTTTTATGTTCATTTCTAATCAACAATTGAAATTTTGAGTCAATTGTGCAAGAACAAGAAAAGTAAAATAGGTGCTATCAAATCTCTTCATCTTCATCCTCAACAGTTCACAACACAAAAATTCTTGGTGTGCTTTGTGTTTTGTTCAAGGTGATAAGGTCCGAAGCCGTCGATTGGGAATCCGGTTCGGGTTGAGCTTGTGGCAGGTTTTTCTTGAATAAATACTTGAAGGTTTTGTCCTCCAGGATTCGGAGAATTTGGGGGTTTTTGGTACGGATCGTCTCTACCAACTTTCAGCTGAGCGAAGGTGATTGAGAAGCGGAAGTTTTCTTCAATCTAGTAGCGGGAATCAGTGAAGTGTGCAAGAGAGTTCCAGGTTTGATTTGTGTGTGTTTGAGATCAGTCGGGCCGAGGGTTTGAAGAACGAAAGGTTATTCAACAAAGGGGCTGGAATCGGAGGTCTACTCACAATGATCGAAGAACTTGATTCGACTCGAATCAAGGAATAAGGAGAGAAAACATCATCAACATCAAGAGAGCTTGTTTGTATATTTTTCTTGTCTATCCATGTATAAACATTTCAACTCTACAGGTGATATCTATTATATTGAGCTCAATTCTAGTTTTAGAATTGAGGGCAGACGTACCCTGAAGCGAGGACGGCAGGGGAACTGCCTCAACAAATCTTTGTCTCCTTTACTTTTCTGCACTTACATTTTTTCTTTAAAATTGAGTAATTTTAGTATAAGCAATTTTATCAAAATTAGTATTTGATTGAGTAAGTGCTTATCACTTTTTTGCACTCTAGTACAATAGTATATTGTACAAGGAATCTAGAGTTACTTACTCAAGTCAAAACTCACTTGGAGTGCCTCGCACACCATGTGTTTGATAAATTGTCTACACCAAAATTCACTTGTGTTGTTTACATATTTTGTGGTGATTGTGTAGCATTGGAACTAGTCCAACTAATTAGGGGTAAAATCAATTGATAGTGTGACTAGTGTATTGAATCTATTTTTGCTCATTATCACTTCCATAAAGCTAGACGCATATCCGGTCTTCTAATAATGGTTCGTTTTAGACGGTAATTTTTCCACGGCTACTTCCGCAAATCAAATATTTTTAAAACTAATTTTTAATTGGTAGCGTCGGGTGAATTTTTAAGTGGGATCTATTCAACCCCCCTTTTAGATCCTAGCCATCGTCTAACACAGGTTTCTTAATCAGTTTCCAAGTGTTGTTATCATGAAGAGATTTCATCTCATCATCCATGGCCTTCAGCCATTCAGTCTTCTTTTGACTCCTCATAACTTCCTTATAGTCTCTAGGTTCTTCGTCTCGAACCTCACTTATAGAGATTAAGGCATAAGCTATAAGATCTGCATACCCAAGTCTCTGAGGTGGCTTGATGACTCTCATCGACCTGTCTCTTGCTAGCAGGTAGTCATTATCAGTCTCCTCATCTTCTTCGCCTTCATCTAGGGTATGTAATTCAGCATAAACGTGCTCCACCTCAATAGGAATATGTCCTTGTTCCAGCTCTTCAACAGCATTATCAGTTTTCTTAAAAGCCATCTCTACTTCATTGAAAACTACATCTCGACTGGTGATACACCTCTTGTGACCTGGCTCAAGGCACCATAGCCTATAAGCTTTGACTCCTTCAGGGTATCCCTTAAACATGCATTTTCGAGCTCTAGGTTCGACCTTGTCTTGCCTAATGTGAGCATAGGCCACACAACCAAATACTCTCAGGCTGTCGCGACTAGGTGGATGTCTCGACCAAACTTCTTCAGGTGTCTTCATTCCCAAGGCAGTCGAGGGACATCTATTTATCAGGTAAGCTGTTGTCGAAACAGCTTCCGCCCAAAACACCTTCTTTAATACAACACTAACCAACGTGCATCTAACCCTTTCAAGGATTTTTCGATTGAATCTCTCAACTAAGCCATTTTGTTGAGGAGTATCTGCTACAGTCTTATGCCTTGCAATCCTAGACTCAACACAGTAACTGTCGAACACTTCATTGTAGAATTCAAGGCCATTGTTAGTTCTCAACCTCTTAACCTTTATGTCAGTTTGAGTTTCGACCAGAATCTTCCAACTTTTGAAATTCTCAAAAGTTTCATCCTGCGTCTTCTGAATGAATACTCATAGCTTTCTGGGATAGTCATCAACGATGGATATAAAATACCCTGCACCTGAGTGTGAAGGATTCCTTGCAGGCCCCCAAAGATCAGCATGAATGTAATCTAGGGATCCATGTGTTCTTTGCTTGCCTTTGTTAAACTTCGCCCTACAGGATTTACCAAATACACAAGATTCAAAAAACTCCAACTTTTCGACTTTGTCACCTCCTAGTAGGTTCTGCTTCCCCAATTTGACCAGGCCTCTTTCACTGACATGGCCCAATCTCATGTGCCATGATTTTGTCTTCGACACAGGTTTCGTGGATGCAACATTTGTCGAACCACTTACAACCTCAGCCTCAAGGGTATACAAGCCTTGTTTCTTCACGCTTCTCAAGACTTCCTTCGACCCCTTCATGACTCTTAGGATACTTTTCTCTCCTTTAAAAAGCGTATCCCTTTCTGTCGAATTCACCAAGAGAAATCAAATTTCTCTTCAAGTCAGGTACATACCTAACTTCAGTCAATAACCTTATTGACTCATCATGGAGCTTGAATCTCACAGATCCAATACCTGCAATTTCGCAAGATTTGTTGTTTCCTAGCAGCACAGATCCATTATCTTCCTTATTGAATCATCATGGAGCTTGAATCTTATAGATCCAATACCTGCAATTTTGCAGGATTTGTTGTTTCCTAGCAGCACATATCCACTATCTTGATCACGTAGCTCCTCGAACAATTCTCTATTTGGAGTCATGTGCCAAGTGCAATTTGAATCAATAATCCACTATTTTCTCGAGTCTCCACTTGAAACCACAAGAACATCAGATGAGTTGAAGTCATCTTGAACAATGGATGCGTTGTCATTACCTCCATGATCTTTCAGGCATTCAGGGCATACCTTTCTTGTGTGACTCTCTTTCTTACAGTGATAACATCGAATACCAGATGTTTCGCTACTATAAGATTTCTATTGACTTTTACCTTTCTTCTTGTCGAACTTACCATCCTTTCGCAAGAATTTTCCCTTAACGGCCAAACCTTCGCCCGTCGTCGAAGGTTTACACTCCTTTCATTCGTTCATGTCCTTAGAATACAAGGCTGATTAAACTTCTTCAAAGGTCAGGGAATCTCTTCCATACAAGAGAGTTTCTTTGAAGTGAGGATGTGTTTTGGGCAAAGCACACAGCAGCGACAATGCTTTATCTTCATCATCGATCTTCACATCAATATTTTCAAGATCAAGAATCAGCTTTTTGAATATATCCAACAGCTACTTTGTCTTCACTCATCTTGAATGAATACAAAGTTTGCTTCAGGTAGAGTCGATTCACCAGAGATTTGGTCATGTAAAAACTTTCAAGTTTCACCCATAATCCCGATGTTGTAGTCTCCTTTGATACCAATCGAAGAACCTTATCACCAAGGCTCAACAATATTGCGTTGTGGGCTTTCTCGATCATGCCCGTCTTTTCTTTTGCCGCTAACGCAACGTCAATGGCCGCCTCACCCTTCAACGCTTCCAAACAACCTTGCTGAACCAGTAGGGTTTTCATCTTCAAGCGCCACAGACCAAAGTCATTCACTCTAGTGAACTTTTCAATCTCATATTTTGTAGAAGGCGTCTTCTCCACGCTCACCGCACCAATTTGTTGTGAATCAGATACCTTTAAACAAAGTATAAATGGTTTCTTAATGATTAAGAAACACACAAGGGTTAGGGTTAACAAAGAAGACAAGGTAAAACAACAAGGAACAACAAGGATTGGTTATAAACTTCTATTATTTCCTTTCTCTTAAAACAAGATTACAAGTATACAAGAATAACAATATAACCTTTCTCTCTTGAAATTAAGATTTTATCTTCCTATTTTTCCTTATTTTTTCTTATACCAAGATTGAGAAACTAGCATCCTATTTATAATAAAAATAACACACTAACCTAATTGTAATACCCCAAATTTTCCCCCGAGATTATTAGGTTTATTTCGCACGTTATCTCATTTTGCATGGCATTTTAACTAACCGCTAATCGGGTTGTTCAGTCTGTTGGTTTTGCAGGAAAAATCACATTGTGCACTCCTTAACTTATGAAGGGCAAAATGGTCCCTAATTTGTAGCTTGCTGACGATTGATGAAGCAAAGTGTCATCAGGAATCCCTCGAACAATTAGGATTCTCATATCCGATCATGGGGCTTAGTTGAGAATGAGTTGAATTTTATGACGGTTTTGATGTCAGATTTCTTGCGCCACAGTATATTTTATTCCAGAGCAGAGATTTAGTCATCAGACGAATTTCAGAAATGTTGTTTGATTCCAGAACTATATGGAGCTGAATGCATTGAGATATTAGTTGATTCAGGTTAAATCGGTGCGAGGATTTGTTTTGAAGAATTTATTATGACAGACATACATTTTCCTACTTTCTGCTAATCAATGGTCGTTTTAAAGGAACAAGTGGAATTTTGGTGCGCGTTGGATTTATAGTGAACATCTGTTATTTTGATCATGACGGTTAGTTGAGCTGATCTAGGTTACCGAGTTAAAGTGGTCGAGATACAGTTGAATTTTCAATACGGAAGACAGTTCGTTCTGCCGTTTAACTGGAGTCCCTACTTATCTGTTCAAGGCCATATTCACTGACTTTATTACCGACTACGAATTAATTTGCAAAGGGATTTGTTTAAACTCACCGGGTGGATTCAGTTGGACAATTGAAGCAGATGAACTCATTGGTATGGATTTAAGTGGGTGGACTTAGTTGGACGAATTTATTCGTATGAATTCATAGGAAGGAATTTAATCAGAAATTCAATTAAATGGATGTATTTGGTTGAGCTTAAATCGGAAGAATTTAGTCATTTGGATTTAATCAGACAAGTTGGATTTAATCAATTTGATTTATCTAGATGAGCTTAAATCGGAAGAATTTAGTCAAGCAAGTTGTATTTGTTCAGATAAGGTTATTCAGAGATTTTAATCAAAAATTGTAATTGAGAAGTGTGATTGGAGAAATAATGTGAATTTATTCATTATTATTATAATATTATAATAGTACAATATCACAAAATCAATCTCAATTACAAAAGAAATTTCCAAATGCCTAAAATCTGAAATTCCTAATTTGTCCTTCGAGCCCGATTCTTCGATTTCGACTTTGCCAAACCTGTAAAACAAGATAATAGATGAACATAATAGAATGAGTTAAAATGGATATTTTTTTTCCGGCTCCGATACTCTCAGTTCAATTTCATCATTGGGTACAACGGGAGGGCAACAGAATATTTCGCCGCCAGCTCCCGACTCATTTTTCGACCTCGGCACCAGACTGGCAGATATTTGTTCTAAGCTATTCCGAGAGAGAGGAAAAAGTGATTTTTGCTTGAAGTGCTTTTGGAAAAAGCATTTTTTTCAAAAAATGTTTTTTTCTAAAAAAGTGATTTCTGCCAAACAGCCCACTAACACAATGGTTCGACAATTTCTGAACCCATAATGGATCAAAAACAAATTTTTGCATGAATATTGTAACAAGAATGTCGTAACAACAAGCCACGCAAGCCAAAGCTTCATCAACAATCATAACAACAAACAAGTTGTTTCAGCCAACAAATTTCTGAAAAAGCTCTACTAAACCATCAAAAACGCAGCAAATCGAGCACTTATAACGCCTGAAAAAAAGCAAAAATCAACACAAAAAACGCAAGGATCCAGGCCTAGAAATTAAAACCACAACAATATAAGAACAGTTCGTCATCATCTTTTCGGGGGGTCCATTTCATCAGAAAGCAAGAACAACATCATCAGTAAATCACCAAACGCGTCACCAAGAGAAGGAAAAGGATCATCAACTTCATCAGATCACTCCATCAGAACAGAGAAAGGAGAATCGAATCGCCACCGTGGACTCAGAAGATCTACGGTTTCTTCATCATCGTCCATGAGCGTCGTAGCCTTTACGAGAACAAGCCACTTCGAACCCACTAAGAAAGGTGAGCAACTCATTTTCGGTAACGGTTTCATGTTTTTTCTTATGCTCGCAGGTGTCGCGGTGAAATTTGGATACCAAACTATTGATTAGTTTGAATCGTTATTCATTTTGCAACCGAACTTTGATTTGTCCAAAGGAAGGGATAAAGATCGAAATTCCCACAATGCAATGAAAATGCAAGCTAGAGAGTTTTAGGTTCGGGGGTTGGTTAAACTTAGGGAAGGTGCTAGCATCCTAAGTTTCTGTAGTACTCTACAGGAACCTCTTGTTTTATGTTTGTTTACTGCTATGTGTTTATCTGCTTAATGGATTAGAGACCCTAGTGGTTTATATCTAAGTATACTCGGTAAGATGTCGCATCTTATGCCTACATATCCTTACGGGAGTGGAATCAGAGTATGTTGTAGTTCACCCTAAAGGGTTAGAGGAGCTCTTTGACTGTGGTCAAAGTTCCTACGGGTTTAGGGTAGTTGTTTTGATTGGGTTTAGGAGAAGAGACGAGTCTTCATTTTAAGGGAGAGATAACCACCACAAGTTGTAAAGGGGTTGTAGGAAATGGTCTTTGCATCGTCTTAAGAAAAGGTCTTAAATACTCGGATGGTCGCCAAGTATGCCTTTATCGCTCTTAAGGCAAAGTTCCTACATGTTTGGTTGTATTGTTGTGGGGTGGAGATTATATCTCACTTAAGATGATTAACATCTATTCTCTAATGTGTTTGTAAAAGTTGTGTAATGTTGTTGTTTTGATTGTGTCTGTCTAAGTTGTAAAGATGAAGAACAGTCCTTCCTATGGGGTTGGATCTATCCTAAAGATCAACTTGAAGAATCAAGGATCGAGGGGGAATGATGCATATGATGTGCAACTACACACAACGTTGAATCGTGTGTAGGTTTTTCCTTTGGACGAAATGCGATGTATGAGTAGATAAATATGATAATGTAAATGCAATAGAATAAATTGCAGAAGAGTAAATTGCAGAAATATAAATCATACACACGCATGAAAGCGCTAAGGTGTAGGTGCAAGTGTCGTGAGTGCATGATTAGATTGAATTGTTTGCGATGTTGATTGATTAAGGGTGGATTGATTAGTTTGAGAAAAAGGTTGAATGGAGATTGATTTTAAAAGTTTTATTTATAATTTGCGAATTGATTTTAGGAAAAAGAAAAAAGGTTAATTGTCGAGATTGATTATGAAATTGGCTTTAGTTGGGAATAATTTTAAATAGGATTTATTAAAAAAAGTTCTTTTTATGAATATCATCGATAAAAGTTAATTTAATATAAAAGGGTATTTATTATTATTTGTTTTTTTAAAAAAAAGGTTTTAACATATGAAATGAATTTTTAAAAAAGATGGTTCATTATTTATCTAGAAAATAACTTTATTTAAATAAAGGGATTGATTAATAAAAAAACATTTATTTAAGTTTATATAAAAAAAGAGGGATTTATTTTAATAATAAAACAAGGTTACTAGGTTAGATTAATTGTTAAAGGTGATTAGGAGGGTGATTTAACGGTGGTTTAGGTGTAGTGTGTGTGTGATACGTGTACATATTATACCACTTAAACAAGATTACAGAAAAAACAAAACGAAATGAATAAGGAACCCTAAATCCCTTCTCATCGTCGACGGCGTCCCCCCCCCCCCCCCCCCGTCTCTCCTTCTCTGTCTTCTCTTATTTTCCGATTCGCTGCACAAATTAAACAACAAGAAAGAGTTAAGGGGTTAGCTGAGAACAACCTTTCACAACGACTTCGCGGCTAGTGATTCGCAACGGAGAGTGATTCGCGGCGTGATGGTTGGATGAGCAACGAAGAGCGATTCGTCGCTAGTGATGGTGACAACAACTTCGCCGGTGGTGGATTCGCGGTGGCTGTGGATTACGGTTTCGGTTCCGCGGCGGAAGAAAAGATAAGCTCCTCTTGCTCCTTTTGATTTACGAAATGGGGTTTCGAATTTGGGACTATTGGGGATGTGCTTCGTGAATGAGTTATTGTGTCGATTGTACGTATTTTTTGGGTTTGATTTGGGGATTTCGAAATTGGGGGTTTTTGTGTGGTCGCTTGTGAATGTTCTCTCTTCTTGTTTGATTCCGATGGTCTCCTTTTATAGCCTTTATTGAGGATCAAATGGGTTGATGAAATTTGATTGCTGCCTTGAATGAGGATTTGAACCTTCCTTTTCTGTTCATGCGAAATTCAAATTCTTTCCTCTTTTGTCTGATTGCCATGATTAAACGTTTAATTGCTATTTCAATCCCATGATTCAACTTAGATAGGATTTTGATTTGATTCCTTATTATCCCCTGAATATTCTTCAACAGTTAGTATCCAATTACTAATTTGCAATTGGTTCTAACAGGTGCGGGTACAGGTGGCGGATGCTTTGGACCCCACAAAGAATTAGAAGCCTTGCGTTTGGTGCGTGTATCAGAAAAACTGGTGACGAGGAGCAGCGGTAGCAGGTGTTTGCAGCTTGTCTATTTCGGTTATGACTTCTTTTCAAAGTTCTCTAAGAATTAACTTGTTGTTTCTTGGTTTTGTTGACAGGGTTGCGAGGAAACTGTGATACACTCTTGTGATAATACATCCAGCATATCACTCATATGATTGTTCAAGCTGTCCACAACTTGAGTAACAGGTCCTTCAGTTGAAGCATAAGCAGATACCTGTGTAGAACCATTGGTGTTCTCTTTCAACAGAAGAAGGCAAACTCTCACTGGTAGTTGATTTTGTTGAAGAATTATGTATGATTGCCGGAAGTCATTCATCCACCCTTGATACACTGTATGCGTGGGAGCGAAAACTCTATGATGAAGTAAAGGTATTACTTAAAAGCATGTTGATTATCAGTGTGTAAATTTTCTTGTAAATGTATTGATTCTCCCGCTTCATTTTTCATGCTTTCAAGTCTTTTGTGACTCCCTAATTTGTTGTCCGTAGGCTAGTGAATCCATCAGGAAATGTTGCCAGCTCAGGTAGCAAATTGCAAGAGACCAATGCACTTATGTGATAGACCAGGGCAATTGTTAAGGATTTGCGTTCGCGGATGAAGAGTTGTATCCACAACTTCTGGAATTGACAGAAGGGTATGCAGAGAGTTTTGTGGATTTTATTTATATATCACCTTGAAGCTTTGTTATCTATATGTCCTTGATTCCTTGTACTTGTTTGAAAAGGAAATTTGTATGCTATAGATTCAATGTTGGTAAAGTATATCTGGGCGTCCACAGTTCCCATGATCAGAAGATGAAGAAATATAAATATGGTGCATATCTTGAAACTTTGATTCTTTTACTTATTCCACCTATAATCTCTTGCTGAAAACAAATCATATAAAGTACTAATAACTTATTATGAGCTCTGATTATCAGTTGTGTCATACTTGCAGGTGAGGACTGCAGGGAAGGCTATAGCGTGCGGTTCCTGCATTGGTTTCGGTTCTGCTTACGGGGAGGAAGAAGAGTGAAGCCTGGACGTTGAAGAAGCCAATTACGCGGTGAAGCCGTAAACTAGAGAATTGGATTTGAGCAGGTATCTTGAAGATCAGCATTGCCGGGAGCCTGTTCGTTACCGAGTCGTCTTATTCTTGTGTGTTCATGGAGAAAACCTTACCGGGCAGCCGCATAGCCATTTACATTAATAGATTGTAGTAATAAAGCTCTTCATCATTTTTTTGTGTATTTCAAACTCTGATTGTATGATGACATATGATGAAAAAAATGATACGACATAGACATACGAGTAACACCTTGTTGTTAACTTTGGTTGCAAATCATGAATTCCTTCTCATTAGGCATCTTTAATCATCCTTGTACTAGTCTAGTCCTTTTATATGTATGAAGAACCATCTCCAACTACACGTCCTTGATGTTTGTAACAAAATATACCAACACAGCGGTGGGACATGATACTCTCTATTTACAAACTTGAAATGTAGAAACACTCCTGATAAACAACTTCGAAGATAGTAGCTCTTGATAATTCCTCTTTGAAAATAGCTTAATGAAAGAGGCCTTAGATCACCATGAAATCATTTTCCATAAACGAAACTCCTTAAAAAGTCCTCAACGGACCCGTGGCTTGAAATGCAAGTTGATGTATACTCTAAATAAACCTTGCAAGTCTTTTTTGAAAAGGAACCCTTTTTGCGTCATATAAAGGTCTTAACTTCAAATTAGTTTTGAAATGATGATGCTTCTAAACATCCGATTGTGAGGATCCGTACTTGAATATACCGTGCCTGCGTCAACTGGTCAGTCGTAATAAACATACTTACAAATTAATAAATAAATAAATAAACATGAAAACAAACCTAAAGAGGTGGGATCTTATGGTCAAAATTAGGGTGTGACAGATGCCCCTATTTAAGTTACTTCTATCCGGAGATATGGAGATTGAAATTTTCATCTCGACGAGATATAAGGGACTTAAATACAAACATTGCATGAATTTTGGCCATAAGAAACCACCGAACGCAATGATAGGCAATGATATGAGGATGCAAGACGGACAAATCTGTGAGAAAGAGGTAACAGGGGATGAACTGGACACGACATGCTAGACAGAAAAGCAACAGATCCAACAAGGCGGGACCCTACGAGGATAAGAACAATCACCCATGGGAAATCTCCAAACGTGTAACGGTAACTCATGCATCAAGGATGCAGTGATTTTGACGATTTATGATCGAAAGATACTTTTACTACCAAGGTGGTGGTCAATAGTAACCCAAAATGGATCTTTTTGCTTGGGGCGCAACGCATTCTTCGCCATTTTTTATTATTTTATATTTTGTAACTCAGCTGAAACGGTAAAGTGTATAACTCCCCCTAGCATCATGGTACGGGGACCATGAGCTGGTCTCAGTTTTTTTTTTGCCTGAAATGTCATTGTAGTTGTAGATGTTGTTGTAGTGGTAGAGCTTCCCCGAGCATCATGATATGGGAATCACGAGCTGGTCTCGGTCTCTGATGCCGAACTTCCCCTTGCACCATGGTATGGGAACCATGAGCTGGTCTCGGTTCCTGATGTCGGACTTCCCCTTGCATCATGGTATGGGAACCATGAGCTGGTCTCGGTTCCTGATGTCGAACTTCCCCTTGCACCATGGTATGGGAACCATGAGCTGGTCTCGGTTCCTGATGTCGAACTTCCCCTTGCACCATGGTATGGGAACCATGAGCTGGTCTCGGTTCATGATGTCGAACTTCCCCTTGCACCATGGTATGGGAACCATGAGCTGGTCTCGGTTCATGATGTCGAACTTCCCCTTGCACCATGGTATGGGAACCATGAGCTGGTCTCGGTTCCTGATGTCGAACTTCCCCTTGCATCATGGTATGGGAACCATGAGCTGGTCTCGGTTTCTGATGTCGAACTTCCCCTTGCATCATGGTATGGGAACCATGAGCTGGTCTCGGTTTCTGATGTCGAACTTCCCCTTGCATCATGGTATGGGAATCATGAGCTGGTCTCGGTTCCTTCCCGAAATGATGAGAACTCGTGAGAGCACCTTCATAGGGGGTTGTGATTTGTAGATTGTAGATGTAACTGTAGTTGTAAATTGTAATGTTGATGTAGATGTTCGGCTGTGAGCCATAGTGTCGTTGTAGATTGTAGGTTGTAAATTGTAACACTGTAGAATTGTTGATGTAAATGTTGTCGATGTAATCTGTAATTGTAGAATTTTGTAGATGTGATCTTGTACTTGTAATTGTAGATGCAATTTGTATTGTATTAGCAATTTGTAGAATGTGCACCGGGGATCTTCAGAGGAGCTGTAAGCCGGTTGATTTGTGGAGTGTCCTCTTATAAGGAGATATGTCATTTATAGTACTCATAATGAACTCTCTGGGGAAGATCATTTCTGAGGAGTATCTCTGTTGTAATTGTAAGACATGTGAAATTGTAGTAGTAGAAATCCTCAATTGGGGAAGTATCTGTAATGTTCTCTTGATTATCTCGAAACGATCCACTTGGGATGAACAGATTGTCTTGAGGAAATTGTTGCTTGTCGTTTTGAGAATAAATCTGCCCGAAACGAGTTGCTCAAATAAAGAGATCTTCTGTCATTCAGCTGTAAGTTGTCGAGTGGATCTTGTAATGTTGTTGAAGAAACGTCGCGTCTTCAATGATGATCCTCATAATGTCAAAGTGCAAAATAAATGCACCCTTGACCTGTGTTCGAAGCTGGAGATGTTCATAGCGTGATCGCCAAAGACCGAAGTTCAATTTGGGAAATAACCGAAGAGAAACTGTCAAGCAAGACTCAACCATAGAGGCATAAACTCCAATGGGAAAGTACTGAAACAACTGCCTTCCACGAGGATCGAACTTCGTGGGGAAATAGAAACATTGAGTTTTTTCTGCTTAGGGCTGACAACTCTATTTGGAAGGAGTAAGACACGCCCAAATACCCAAGGGTAAACGCGATCGAAGAGATTGAGTAAAACACACAAAGGATGCACGAAATGCAAATGTTATGTTATCTACTTATATGATATGTGTATGCTTATGTTGACAAGACAGACGAAAGCAATGACCGAATACGGGATAAACATCTCGGAACAAACATCCGACCAATCTTCAAAGATAGAAGTATCACTGGGGATATACGGAGAACTAAATATAGGATCCCAATCCTGCTTCAAAACTTCAAAATTTCTCTTGAGGAAAAGTGATCAATCCATTTGGGGATGTAACATCTTGATAAGCTTGACGTGTTGTATGAAATTGTAGACGGAGGTACCCAAACCGAAGTTTCATAGGGGATAAAATAAATATCCTGGGTCTTCTTAGTTGTTGAACATGTTGGGGTTGAGCTTCCTGAGGATGAAATATACATCTTTTGCTCCAATCTTCAAGTGCCCCAAGTCACATAGTTTAAGAGAAAAGTCTCGAGAGGATTTTATAGAAAACATGATGTCCAAATGCCCCACTGTTTTCAAACTCTCGGAGAGATTCGCCGAATCTCGACGTAACTGCCCCTGATTGGTGGTATAACTGAGTCTTCCAAAATGTGCTTTAGATGAAAGCCAAACTCGCACGGATCAAACTTCTTGAAGAGTAGATTGCTCCAGGTGGGCGAGGTCTTCGAGTCCATTGGAGTTCGTGTAATCTTTCTAAGATGTCAAGCGTATTTTAGCAAGTTAGAAATATCCATTTTGAAATGGTTAATGCAACACGCGTTTGTCTTGAAGTTTTGAAAAGGGGTATCGCAATAACTTGTGATCGAAACCACTAGTTAGGATACAAATTTAACATTATTTATAAAGCCGATTTAATTTGAGCGTAGCTCAAGGAGTCAGGAAACAATATCTCATCGAGTATGCTTTCGAACTAACCTTACTTCAATTAGGACTTTGAGGGTCTTTTATGGGTTTAATTTATGACTTGTAGAATGGAGGAAGAAAGGGTTAGTATATTTGTGCCCACCCAATTTTGAAAGATGTTTTTTTTTTTTTTTGGTGATACCCTGCCCCAGGTTAAGCAAATGAGATTTCGATTTGGGGGAAAAGAAAACAGGTCTTTTCTCAAGGATTAAAAAAGGTTGACTATTTTGGCGTTTAGATGGTCGAAAGAAAAAAAATGCCTTACATCGTCAGTAGGGTTTTTATTCGAAGCATACAACAAGAGATCATGTGTTTTACTTCATCATCCTCCTTCCAATTCTCTGTCAGAGCAAGAGAACGGGTAAAAGTCGGCGTTATAAATAATTTTGAAAAACTATTTGAGTGAAAACGAATGGATTTCTTCAAGACAAACAGTTATTGCATTACTTATTCAAAACAGAAAGTTCTTACATGCCAAATATGCTTTCAATCAAAGAAATAAACATGGACAAAATGAAATAGACTTCTTCGGAGAGTCCTTTCCAGGATCTTTATTGTGCTTTCATGTAGACGGGAAAGATATGCAGAAATGTCTGGTGCGCAGCTTTCAGACACGACGTTGACGACCTTGAATCATGCCTGGGGAGGACGAACCTTGTCGAGATATGGGGCTATCTCGCACATAAGGGATGGAACCCTCAAAGAATACGACTCCACTTTTGACCAAATTTTGAACGTCCGCCTTCATACCGTAACAGCTCTCAATGTCGTGCCCCGGAGCACCTTGATGATACAGGCAAAATCTGTTGGCTTTGTACCAGTATGGAAATTTCTTAGGTACCTTAGGTGGGGCCCTTGTCTGGATATGCCCTCTTTGAATTAGAGCTGGAAACAAATTAGCATACTTCACAGGGATGGGATTAAACTGATGAATAACTTCTCTTGGAGTATCCAGAGGCATCCTTTGATACCTTTTCCGAAATCGTCGATTATGTGGTTGATCTGGAGAGGCCAGCCTCTGTCTAGGAGGTGGTTGTTGTTCACGCTGAGCGGGCATCGTATATTGGTGCTGAGGATGGGGTACCGGAGCTATGAATTCTCTGGAAGGTCCACTGTCATCTTTATTGTCTGGGGCCATACCTAAGTTATGGTGGTATTGCCTCACAAAAGCAAAAGTTAAGTCTTCCCAAGACTGAATGTGATTCACTTGTAGCTTCATATACCATGTTAATGGTGCTCCACACAAACTTTCTTGGAAGCAGTGAATCAATAGTGGGTCGTTCCCAAGATAGGCGGTCATCTTCTGACAAAACATCATCAAATGATACCTTGGACAAATTGTACCTTTGTACACTTCGAAGGCGGGCATCTGGAATCCTGGGGGGATAACTAAGTTTGGAACTAGGTGCAGGTCATGAGCACGAAAATCAGGCGCACAGTTCCTCTTCATCATTTTCCATCGTTCCTCGAAGTCACGAAATTCCTTCTCGAATGCCGTAAGCTCCAGATCGTCCATTTCCTTTTCTTGCACAGGCTGAAGTTGCATATGAACAAAGTTGTCGGAGGGACGGCGAAGTGTCGGATTAGACCCTACTCTGGAGCCAGTCATGCGATCCATGTCTTTGTTCTCCTTACTATCTTTTAATGATACTTCCGGCTTGGTCAGATGGTCGAGACAGCGACTGACAGCAAAAGATGGAAAACCGAAATGAGCCACAACAAAGGAAGGACACATGCACAAATGTAAAATGGCATGCTAAATGCAGGATGCTAATGCGAAAATGCAGATGTAGGGGGGAGACTTCAAGAAACTCAAAGTGTTTTTCAGTATTATAATGTAGGATAATTGAAAAACTTTTTATTTTTGAGAAACAATGAAAACAAAGTACTCTTTCAAGAGTTTATTACAACGAAAGCAAAAGAAAACTTAGAACTCTATCCCACAGTCTTCTCCTTTGTACGGAGCTCCTCGGTCAGCTGGTCAATACGCTCCTGCAGCGCTGCTTTCTCGATGATGAGTCGTTCCACACACTCCTTCCAAGCCATGGTAGTTGAGGGGAGATCATCATTGGTGACAGCACTTGAAGAGGCATGAGGAGAAAATAAATCTCCTTGTGCCTTTCTCTTTCTGGCAACTTCTAATTCTGGTGTCTTCTGAAGTCTTTCCTTCTCTACTTTGAGGGTGAGGAACTTATTCTTCCAGGCAGTCCTCGATTTCCGGGCTTCATCTAAAGCAATCTTTACTTGTTCAATTTCATCCACATCGAACCAGTCGGGGTCATGAGCAGACAATACCATAGGTTCGTGAAAAGGAAAAGGCATCTTGAGATCGAGAGCCCTTTCTCGCACCCAATGCAGATAATCCTCGGAAACAACACAGTTGGGGTATCCTGAAGCAGCTGTTCCTTCCCTATCAATGTATTTCCATGCATAAATGATGACAGTCTTTAGGTCTGGATCCTCTTCTCCTTTGAAATAGATCTCTTCCAACGAAACTGGGTCAGGCACTTGGATCATAGGGTGTCCAAACTGTCTACGGGCCAAAGCGGGATTGTAACTTATACATCCTTCTCTTCCAATAAGCGGTACGTTGGGGAATCCTCCGGTGCTAGGAATCATAGGCACGCCTCCATAGGCGGGATCATACCAAACAATGTCCGAATGGGTAAGGGCCATAAGTATCTCAGACCATCGAGGTGTTGCTACTTCACCCCAAAGGGACGGATACCAAGTCAAACGAGCGATGAACCATGAGTACAACAAAGCGGTACAACATACAATGTGTCCTCCTCCTTCGGCATTCCTCGAGTGAATAGAGAGGTACGTATCAGCAAGCAAGGTGGGTACTGGATTCTTGAGTATGAACAACTTGATTGCATCCATATCAACAAAACTGTCAATTTTAGGGAACCAGAAAGTCCCATAGACCAACAAAGCAAAATTGGCTTCCAAGATGAGAGCCTCCTTTCTTTCAGCATGGTAACGGACTTTTTCGATCAAAAAGTCGGCGGGGAACCCAAGGACTCCTTCCTTGGTGATCAGGTGCGCTTGAACATCTTCAAGGCTAAGATGAGTGGCATTTGCAATCTCTTGGTGACTAGGCGTGTCTTCCCTTCCGGTGAATAGGGGTCGAACAGTCACAGGCATCCTCAAAAGTTCTGAGTACTCTTCCAAGGTCGGCATCAACTGGTAGTCCGGAAAAGTGAAGCAGTGATACATCGGGTCATAAAATTGAACCAACGTTTCCAACAATCCTTCTTTCATCCTTAGCTCAAGGAAGCGGAAGACTCCTCCATATTCTGCTGCGAAGGCAAAGCGATCCTCGACGAGTTCGGCTAGTTCTCTCAAGCTTTCGAGGTTGGGACTCTGAAAAGTGTACTTCAGGGTTTCTCTTCTGAAATCCATGATTACAACACCTACAGAACGAATTTGAGTTTCTTGAAGTGAACAATGGAAAAAGAATGCAATGCAAGATGATTAGGACTTCATGGGATTCCTCTATTTATGGGCATTGCGGTAAAAGGAAACGTTTTATTAAATTTGAAATGGACTACATAAATATTCTTTTAAAGAGTCCCAAATAAAAGCTAAATAAAAGCTAGTAAAGACACTAAAGAAGCTTCAAATGCTGCTGCTTGAGCTGCTCTTCTAGTTGCGCCTTCTCACGGATGAGGTTGTCCACAATTATTTTCCAAATAGTGCATTGTGGGTCGGAGAAAAATAAATCCTCCATGACTTTCCTCTTCTTGCAGGGGAGTAGCTCTTCATCCTTCAATTGTAGCTGTTTCTGAAGTTCATCCCTCTCCTTTTGAAGTTCAGCCTTCTGCTTTTGACACTCATCATTTTCTGCCACTGCTACATGGTACTTGTTCTTCCAAGATTCCAGCTCATGTTGAGACCTCCTTAAGGACACCTCTAACTCCTCGGCTTTAGACATAAAGACATAAGTGGGCTCTCTCCTTGGAGCTATGGGATCTTGACGGGAATAAGGCATCTTTAGCTTGGTTGCCCTTTTTCTGACCCACTGGAGGTATGGTTCTAGAGACACACAGTTAGGCTTCCCTAGACTTCTCTTCCCCTTCTTGTGTACATTACGCCATGCATGTAGAATCTTTCCTCGGAGTTCCATATCATTTTCGAAGAATATACCCTCTACTTGGACACTCTTGGGAGGTTCCTTCAACGGGTATCCCAACTGTCGACGAGCTAAGATAGGATTGTAGCTGATTCCTCCGTCAAAGCTGAGCAATGGTACATTAGCAAAGTCACCGCAGCTATCAATGATTAATATTCCATCATACACTCGGTTGTACCAATCAATGTCGGAATGGGTCAGAGCCATAACTCTTGGAGACCAATGCTCTTTGCCAATGTTTGTAAAAGAGCTAGACTTCGGCAAGTGCGAAATAAACCACTTGTAAAGTAAAGGTACACAGCAAGTAATCATCCCTCCACCATGAAGGTTTCGGAGATGTATAGAGTGATATGCATTTCCCAACAGAGTTGGCACAGGGTTGTTCTTCATAAAGATCTTGAATGCTTTGAGATCGATGAAACCTTCAAAACTCGGGAATAGAAACAACCCATAAACAAGCAAAGCAAAAATTGCCTCAAATGGAGCCTTATTAGAATAATCAGCATAGAATGAAGCCTTCTCGATTAGGAAACTTGTCTTTAAACTAAGAATTCCATCCTTAGTAACTAGGTTGGCTTTGACGTCAGATACCTTCAAACGGAGGGCTTTAGTAATATCTTTCTCATCGGGGTCCTTTTCCAAGAAGGGAAAAGGAGATTCCTCAAGGACAGGTAGACCAACCAAAAAAGAATACTCTTCCAATGTAGGTAGCAACTGGAAATCTGGAAAGGTGAAACAATGGTAGAGAGGATCATAGAACTGTAGCAAAGTGGCAAGAAGTCCTTCATTCACTGAGCAACCCAACAAAGATATCAACTTCCCATACTTGTTCTTGAATTCTTCTTGATCTTCGATGAAACCCCACAACTTCTTTAGGTCATCCAATTTGGGACTCTTAAAAGTGTATTTCACAGTATGTCTTTTATTTGAAGCCATAGTGACCTACAATGTCCATAAACGAAAGTAAATCCCATGAAGTCCAATGTAGAATGATGCTATATGAATGCAACAAACACAAGTAATCACATAAAGACACAAAAATAAACAAAGGGCGCCCTAGGTTTGCAACGAGCATGGAGTAAAGGTGTACCCTTCCCAAAGGTTTAAGGACTAAAGGTTGTTTGTACCTGCAGAACAAGGTTCTAATGGGACTCAAAATCATCAGCCCATCTATCGGATATTATCAATTTCCCAATTACTCGAGGATTAATAATATTCTCAAGAGAACTTCTTTTGAGTGTAGCTTCGCGTAGCACTATTTCGGAAGTACTTCCTCATAGTCTCGCACTACGTCCTAGTAAAGGCCAAAGTTGGGTTAAGGTAACTACGGTCCTCAATATCATAGGCTCCAAAGTCGAAAATAGTGAGTGCCTTCACGATTAATCGTTCAACAGTACTATTTCGAAAGGGCCTCAACTGAGCGGGATTTTCGATTCAACTTAGTAGGGATTCCACTCCCTATAAGCCTCCTCGACTATATCACCATCCTATCTTAATTTCTCTCAAGTTCGGGTGTAGAACCTTATCTCACCACTCAGGGATAATAACCCCAAAAGAAATACAAGAGAAAGCATGTAAACAGTTAATCACGTAGGCAGATATATAAAGCAGTAAACAAAATAAAATAAGATAGGGAAACCCACTAGAGTATTCCCCAGTGAAGTCGCCATTTCTGTCGCGGTGAAATTTGGATACCAAACTATTGATTAGTTTGAATCGTTATTCATTTTGCAACCGAACTTTGATTTGTCCAAAGGAAGGGATAAAGATCGAAATTCCCACAATGCAATGAAAATGCAAGCTAGAGAGTTTTAGGTTCGGGGGTTGGTTAAACTTAGGGAAGGTGCTAGCATCCTAAGTTTCTGTAGTACTCTACAGGAACCTCTTGTTTTATGTTTGTTTACTGCTATGTGTTTATCTGCTTAATGGATTAGAGACCCTAGTGGTTTATATCTAAGTATACTCGGTAAGATGTCGCATCTTATGCCTACATATCCTTACGGGAGTGGAATCAGAGTATGTTGTAGTTCACCCTAAAGGGTTAGAGGAGCTCTTTGACTGTGGTCAAAGTTCCTACGGGTTTAGGGTAGTTGTTTTGATTGGGTTTAGGAGAAGAGACGAGTCTTCATTTTAAGGGAGAGATAACCACCACAAGTTGTAAAGGGGTTGTAGGAAATGGTCTTTGCATCGTCTTAAGAAAAGGTCTTAAATACTCGGATGGTCGCCAAGTATGCCTTTATCGCTCTTAAGGCAAAGTTCCTACATGTTTGGTTGTATTGTTGTGGGGTGGAGATTATATCTCACTTAAGATGATTAACATCTATTCTCTAATGTGTTTGTAAAAGTTGTGTAATGTTGTTGTTTTGATTGTGTCTGTCTAAGTTGTAAAGATGAAGAACAGTCCTTCCTATGGGGTTGGATCTATCCTAAAGATCAACTTGAAGAATCAAGGATCGAGGGGGAATGATGCATATGATGTGCAACTACACACAACGTTGAATCGTGTGTAGGTTTTTCCTTTGGACGAAATGCGATGTATGAGTAGATAAATATGATAATGTAAATGCAATAGAATAAATTGCAGAAGAGTAAATTGCAGAAATATAAATCATACACACGCATGAAAGCGCTAAGGTGTAGGTGCAAGTGTCGTGAGTGCATGATTAGATTGAATTGTTTGCGATGTTGATTGATTAAGGGTGGATTGATTAGTTTGAGAAAAAGGTTGAATGGAGATTGATTTTAAAAGTTTTATTTATAATTTGCGAATTGATTTTAGGAAAAAGAAAAAAGGTTAATTGTCGAGATTGATTATGAAATTGGCTTTAGTTGGGAATAATTTTAAATAGGATTTATTAAAAAAAGTTCTTTTTATGAATATCATCGATAAAAGTTAATTTAATATAAAAGGGTATTTATTATTATTTGTTTTTTTAAAAAAAAGGTTTTAACATATGAAATGAATTTTTAAAAAAGATGGTTCATTATTTATCTAGAAAATAACTTTATTTAAATAAAGGGATTGATTAATAAAAAAACATTTATTTAAGTTTATATAAAAAAAGAGGGATTTATTTTAATAATAAAACAAGGTTACTAGGTTAGATTAATTGTTAAAGGTGATTAGGAGGGTGATTTAACGGTGGTTTAGGTGTAGTGTGTGTGTGATACGTGTACATATTATACCACTTAAACAAGATTACAGAAAAAACAAAACGAAATGAATAAGGAACCCTAAATCCCTTCTCATCGTCGACGGCGTCCCCCCCCCCCCCCCCCCCCCCGTCTCTCCTTCTCCGTCTCCTCTTATTTTCCGATTCGCTGCACAAATTAAACAACAAGAAAGAGTTAAGGGGTTAGCTGAGAACAACCTTTCACAACGACTTCGCGGCTAGTGATTCGCAACGGAGAGTGATTCGCGGCGTGATGGTTGGATGAGCAACGAAGAGCGATTCGTCGCTAGTGATGGTGACAACGACTTCGCCGGTGGTGGATTCGCGGTGGCTGTGGATTACGGTTTCGGTTCCGCGGCGGAAGAAAAGATAAGCTCCTCTTGCTCCTTTTGATTTACGAAATGGGGTTTCGAATTTGGGACTATTGGGGATGTGCTTCGTGAATGAGTTATTGTGTCGATTGTACGTATTTTTTGGGTTTGATTTGGGGATTTCGAAATTGGGGGTTTTTGTGTGGTCGCTTGTGAATGTTCTCTCTTCTTGTTTGATTCCGATGGTCTCCTTTTATAGCCTTTACTGAGGATCAAATGGGTTGATGAAATTTGATTGCTGCCTTGAATGAGGATTTGAACCTTCCTTTTCTGTTCATACGAAATTCAAATTCTTTCCTCTTTTGTCTGATTGCCATGATTAAACGTTTAATTGCTATTTCAATCCCATGATTCAACTTAGATAGGATTTGATTTGATTCCTTATTATCCCCTGAATATTCTTCAACGGTTAGTATCCAATTACTAATTTGCAATTGGTTCTGACAGGTGCGGGTACAGGTGGCGGATGCTTTGGACCCCACAAAGAATTAGAAGCCTTGCGTTTGGTGCGTGTATCAGAAAAACTGGTGACGAGGAGCAGCGGTAGCAGGTGTTTGCAGCTTGTCTATTTCGGTTATGACTTCTTTTCAAAGTTCTCTAAGAATTAACTTGTTGTTTCTTGGTTTTGTTGACAGGGTTGCGAGGAAACTGTGATACACTCTTGTGATAATACATCCAGCATATCACTCATATGATTGTTCAAGCTGTCCACAACTTGAGTAACAGGTCCTTCAGTTGAAGCATAAGCAGATACCTGTGTAGAACCATTGGTGTTCTCTTTCAACAGAAGAAGGCAAACTCTCACTGGTAGTTGATTTTGTTGAAGAATTATGTATGATTGCCGGAAGTCATTCATCCACCCTTGATACACTGTATGCGTGGGAGCGAAAACTCTATGATGAAGTAAAGGTATTACTTAAAAGCCTGTTGATTATCAGTGTGTAAATTTTCTTGTAAATGTATTGATTCTCCCGCTTCATTTTTCATGCTTTCAAGTCTTTTGTGACTCCCTAATTTGTTGTCCGTAGGCTAGTGAATCCATCAGGAAATGTTGCCAGCTCAGGTAGCAAATTGCAAGAGACCAATGCACTTATGTGATAGACCAGGGCAATTGTTAAGGATTTGCGTTCGCGGATGAAGAGTTGTATCCACAACTTCTGGAATTGACAGAAGGGTATGCAGAGAGTTTTGTGGATTTTATTTATATATCACCTTGAAGCTTTGTTATCTATATGTCCTTGATTCCTTGTACTTGTTTGAAAAGGAAATTTGTATGCTATAGATTCAATGTTGGTAAAGTATATCTGGGCGTCCACAGTTCCCATGATCAGAAGATGAAGAAAAATAAATATGGTGCATATCTTGAAACTTTGATTCTTTTACTTATTCCACCTATAATCTCTTGCTGAAAACAAATCATATAAAGTACTAATAACTTATTATGAGCTCTGATTATCAGATGTGTCATACTTGCAGGTGAGGACTGCAGGGAAGGCTATAGCGTGCGGTTCCTGCATTGGTTTCGGTTCTGCTTACGAGGAGGAAGAAGAGTGAAGCCTGGACGTTGAAGAAGCCAATTACGCGGTGAAGCCGTAAACTAGAGAATTGGATTTGAGCAGGTATCTTGAAGATCAGCATTGCCGGGAGCCTGTTCGTTACCGAGTCGTCTTATTCTCGTGTGTTCATGGAGAAAACCTTACCGGGCAGCCGCATGGCCATTTACATTAATAAATTGTAGTAATAAAGCTCTTCATCATTTTTTTGTGTATTTCAAACTCTGATTGTATGATGACATATGATGAAAAAAATGATACGACATAGACATACGAGTAACACCTTGTTGTTAACTTTGGTTGCAAATCATGAATTCCTTCTCATTAGGCATCTTTAATCATCCTTGTACTAGTCTAGTCCTTTTATATGTATGAAGAACCATCTCCAACTACACGTCCTTGATGTTTGTAACAAAATATACCAATACAACGGTGGGACATGATACTCTCTATTTACAAACTTGAAATGTAGAAACACTCCTGATAAACAACTTCGAAGATAGTAGCTCTTGATAATTCCTCTTTGAAAATAGCTTAATGAAAGAGGCCTTAGATCACCATGAAATCATTTTCCATAAACGAAACTCCTTGAAAAGTCCTCAACGGACCCGTGGCTTGAAATGCAAGTTGTTGTATACTCTAAATAAACCTTGCAAGTCTTTTTTGAAAAGGAACCCTTTTTGCGTCATATAAAGGTCTTAACTTCAAATTAGTTTTGAAATGATGATGCTTCTAAACATCCGATTGTGAGGATCCGTACTTGAATATACCGTGCCTGCGTCAACTGGTCAGCCGTAATAAACATACTTACAAATTAATAAATAAATAAATAAACATGAAAACAAACCTAAAGAGGTGGGATCTTATGGTCAAAATTAGGGTGTGACAGCAGGAAAAGAACAAGGAGGACGAACAAACAACATGCAAGCAAGAAGAAGTGGAAAACTCAAAAGCTTCGAGGACCAGCATCAATGGTCGCCGCCGCTGGCCTCAAGGGAAGAAGAAGGGGAAATGAAAACCCTAGAACAAATTTCAGCGTGAAGACACTCTCCTCCAATTTAATACATCAGATTTTTTACCCTTCATTTTTATTTCACTTTTTATTATTATATAGTATTAGTCTGGTATTTATTTTATATTATTTTATGTTATCATTAATTAGATGATTAACCATTAGTTTTAACAAAAGTTATCACTAAACTTTTTTTTAACTTAATTAGATCATTATGAAAATTGTAATTAAAAAAAATAGTTAATTTAGATTTTAACTTAAAATTAAAATTTGTTTTCAAGTTAAACCAATTATTTTGTTTTCTTAAAGATTCACTTTTCAAAAATAAAAATTAAATCATTTAAAAACATATTTCTAAATGAAAACTTTTTCTAATTAAAGCTTTTTCTAATTAAAACTATTTTAAAGTTAAAACCAATTCTCATCAATTAAAACATTTTTAATATTTAATTGAAAACATTTTATTAAAATCAATCCACTTTCATTAAAATTAAAAATTGAACCTGTGGCATTTATCAAAACTTTTTTTTTGTTGAGAAAAATCTTGAATTATAACTGTTTTTGATATTCTTGTAAATTCTTCAAGTGTTTCTTGAAATGTGATTAACACCCTGATTTCAATTATGAGCTAAATTTGCCCGTTTATTGCCCCGCTAATTTTGCATTGCTTATGTCGTTCCGCTCATTGTTTCTCGGTTGTATAGTTATTCTTTTTATTTTTGCCATGTCATTTTGGAAGTTGTAATTTTACGCGAGTGTATCGTCGCTTTGCACTTTCTTTACTTTTCGCATTTTATTTTCATTTTTGGGTTGTAATTTACGCGAGTATATCGTCGTTGTGCATTCCCTTTACTGTTTTCGCCCTTTCCCGTTATTTTCAATGTCGCTTAATTATTTATCATTATTTTATTTAGCGTTGAATCCCCCCTGAAGGATTAGGTCTAGCCGTTTGACCGCCATGTCAATAGTCCTCACCTTTGACCATTTCAAAACCCTAGTCGTATTAGGTTTCCCACCGTGGAATACCCGTTTTACCCCTCTTAATTCAATTCAACTTTACAACCTAGAGAATTTTGAGTCGCCGTACTCATATTTTTAGGCGTCCCGCCATGGACAATTTTACCCTTTTACCCTAGCTTTAGAATAAGGAGTCGTCGCACTCCATATAGGTTTCCCACCGTGGAATACCTATTTTAACCTTTTAAATCCAATTCAATTACAACGTAGAAATAGGAGCCGCCGCACTCCACGTAAGCGCTTCCATATGAATGCTTATTCCCTATTGAAACCTTGACCATAGTCAAGAAGTTTCTTTTCCTCCCTTTCAAGGGGAACTACGATTAATCTGATTCCATCCCCTATCTCGGATATGTAGGCACAAGATGCGAATCTTGGCGAGTAAACTTAGGACTAACCCTTAGGCCTCTCTTTCACCTTTAACCCTTAGCAGTATAGCCTCAAGCAAATAATCAAGCAAAAATAATAAACTTTAAGCAAGAGGTTCCTGTAGAGTACTACATAAGTTTAGGGTGCTAATACCTTCCCTAAGTTAACCAACCCCTTACCTAGATCTCTCCCCGCATTATGTTTACGATGCAAAATTAGGTTTTTCCTTTCTTTGATCTTTCCTTCAGATAAATTAAAGACCGATTGTGAACTAAAGATGCAATTCAAATTAATTAATAATTTGATATCCTATTCTCACTGCAACACTAATGAGCTTTTTAACAATTACCCATTACAATCTAACTTAGGATACAAGCTAACTTAAATAATTGGGCTTACAAGTAAGGTCCAATCCAACATGCTAACAATCCTAGCAGTATTGACTAATGCATGTTAGAACAAACTTCGACTACAACATGCATTACTCCGACAACAGCATGCTAACATACTTTGACCTCATACTTAATTCCTATCGAACCAGAAACTACCCTTCGACCATACTAATGTTCGATCCAACATCTCACAAGATACTTATCATATCATTATTATTACAACTTATGAGAATGTTTAAGAGAGTTTATAGAAACAACTTCTATAAGTTGTTTTTACTAATTATACTATATATAGACTCAAATATAACAATCTGAATGGTCCCTAACTCATAATCTGGATGGATTAGTTTAAGAGGATAGAAATCTAACATATGAAACACATGTTAGATAAATGATGTGATGTTAGTAGGCCCAAACGCATTATTACTCAACCCAAATGGATGGGGGACTATGAACTAAAATAGGATGTTGTATTAGTTTTATTAATTATTTTTTCTAGTTGGGCCCGTTTGTTGTGGCCCAATTTAAGCTTACTCTTTTATATTTATTCTAGGTCTCCTCCTTGAGGGAGGCAAGAAGAAAGACAATTCTAATTTTATCTTTAATATTATTTCTCAGGCTTGTGTCTTGTTAATGGCAAACCTTAGATCTAGAATTAGTAGTTGAATCCTCTTTATCAATTGGCGCTTTCTTCTTTTGCACTCATGGCCCCTCCCTTAAAAACCCAAAACCCTAGAGACATTATTGAAGAAGCTGTCCAAACAGCTCATATCCATCTTGACAATGCCATGACTCAAACACAACAGCAAATGGATGAGCGTTTCGACAAAACCTCTGCAGATCTGGAACTCATTCAAACTCAAATGGACAATGAAAAACAGATTTCAGATTCTCGGTATGACAACATCATGGACATGCTCAACAAACTGGTTATTCAAAAGGACCAGTCACCACCAGCTACTTCTTAAGCAGCAGCAACTTCATCTTCATGTATCACTCACCTTCCTCACTCGGTCCCAATACCCACAACACATTCCAGCCCCATTATTTCACAAACAACCTCTTCCATTTCACACCAACCCTTTACCCCTTTATTACACTCACACTCTTTTTCTAACAACCCACACTTACCTATAATTACCACTACTGCACTATATTCTACACCCACTCAAATCCCTAGACCGTTCCCTTCACCATACGTCACTAAGACCAACCCCTCACCCTACGACACAAATTTTAATTTTCCCATGTTCCAATCTATTACCTACCCACTCACACACCAAGCTGCACCTCTTCCATCTTTTCGTACCCCAAAATTGGAGCTTCCAATGTTTGATGGCTCCAATTGTTGTACCCCAAAATTTGACCAACCTTTTCTTTCTAACTTGGCTTATGTTTCATTTCATTTTAGCATTTTGCATTTGCATAACATTGTTCTTAATAGGGGATCAAGAGTGATGTGCCATTCAAGAGAAGAGTATCATTGGTTTCAAGCTCAAGAAAGGGTGATGATTCATATCATCAAGTGTGTGCAATCATCATAAGGTTGTCAAAGCTCCTTAGAAGGAAGGATTGATGTGTGTTGGTTGTCTCCTATCTTATGGATCAACAGAGGATCATTAGGGGTTCATGAGGTTATTGTGTTGGATAGGATATGATTAAGAAGCTCATTGAGTACCTTGGAGGTCATTGTGGAGCTTATCTGGTCATTCAATTCATCTGTAAGAGCTTCAGTCAAAGGATAGGGAGTTAGGGTTTCATCTGGTCAACCCAAAGTCAACTGTGGACTTGAGAGAGTTCAAGACTTGGTTCTAAGTCATTGAGGCCATGGGAAGTTATTTTTAAGCATCTAAGATGTCATGAAAAGATCAAATCAAGAGGAATCAAGAGTGGAAGACGTTACTAAATTAGGGTTTCAGATGATTTCAATGTAAAATCCCCTTCTTTAGTGCCCAACTTCAAGGCCATTTTCACCTATGTTGCAAGCTCAATCTCATTTCCATGAAAACATGAGACTTGTAGGGAATGTTCTTATCTTTCTTCTGAGTACAAGAACTCATCCATTGGGTTTTTACATATCAAGTTATGATGCCAACAAGTTAGGGGTCTTAGATGAATAGTATTTTTGGTCAACTAAAAGTCAACTCACTTTCAAGGCACTTTTGACCTAGAAACAAGTTTCTCCTCAACTTTAGGTGAACATGAAAGTTGTTCCTCATGGTCTTAACTTTCCAAAAAGTCCTATAAGTCCTTTTTATCATTTGTGGAGCTCAAGTTATGGTCTTGGCAAGGCAAGGGTATTTTGGGAAAGTTTCATTATGGGTCATTTGCTTCATGGGTCATTTTCATGAACTTGTGTACCTCAAATGCACTTCCAACCAACATGAAAATTGTACCTAAGGGCCTTACTTACATCATTGAACACAAGATTCATTTGAACTGTGGAATTACATGGCCATGTGGGAAGATTTTTAAGTGAAATTTGGGCTTTTGGTCATAACATGAACTTGGTACATTATAGGTCTTATTTTGTACCACTTTTGAACTTTTTTACACCAATATATGATCATAATGAAGCTTACCACATTTGGACCAACCCCAAATATCATGAGATGCCACTTTTTCAAGTTTCTTCCTTAAAATGTTTTCCGTTCAAACTTGAAATGTGGATTACATACAAGACCCAAACCAATTAAAATAAAAAATACACTTCACACACTCTAGATTGATGAGCTCATAAGGTGTGAAACAAGCAAATACGTGTTGCATGAAGAGTGTTTCTTTTTTGGGCATTTTTTGAAATCTCACCAATTAGCCAACATGGGCCTGCATGGTGATCTTAAATCCATCATATATAAGCATTTAGGGTTACCCTAATGCTCAGAAGTGATTTTTGGAGCTGGAGAGAGCAGATTGAAATTCAAATTTTCCAAACTTTCCTTAACTTCAAATCTGATATTTCACCTCAAATCAACTGAAATTGAGGCTTGCATCTTCTTCATGGGAGCAATTAGAACGTGTTTGAAGCAAGAAAGAAAAGCTTGCACGCATCTGAAGAACCAACGGAGTTGCTCCGTTCAGTAAGTTTCTCCTCCTTATTTCTCTCATTCTAGGCACTGATTTAAGCTCATACTGGTTGCATCTGAAGACCTATGATCCATAGGCAATGTTTGCATCATAATTGTTCTTGTTTGATCACATTTCAGATTGACATGTTCAAACTTTAGATCTTCGATTCTCCTTACACTACGCCAGAAATGACTTTTAGCAGCACAACAAAAGACAGCGCTTTCTAAAAAAGCGCTGCTAAAGGGTCATGAAAAAAAAACAAAAAAATAGCATACCTAAGACAGCGCTTGTTAAAAAAGCGCTGCTAAAGGGGGGGGGGTCAAATAAAGCGCTTTAAAAAAAGCGCTGTTAAAGGGGGTCATAAGGCAGACCTATAGCAACACTTTTAAAAGCGCTGCTAAATGTCAAAAAAAGCGCTGCTAAAGGGGGTCTTAAGGCAGACCTATAGCAGCGCTTTTAAAAGCGCTGCTAAAGGGGGTCCTAAGGCAGACCTATAGCAGCGCTTTTAAAAGCGCTGCTAAATGCCAAAAAAAGCGCTGCTATAGGTTTAAGTAGCATAAATTTAAAAAATCCCAATATTTTCGTAGAATCAGAACAGTCTTCTTCTTTCTTATTTCCACTCGCGAATGTTGCCCTATTCAGAATTAGAACAGTCACCGTCGACGCATTCCGTCCGCGCCTCCGTCCGTCGCCTTTCCTCCGGTCATTCTGTCGTCACCTCATTTTGCCGCCGTCTGTCCATGTTTTACGGTCATCTCCGTCCTCCACCAGCGCATTTCCACCATTTTAAGGTATTTGAAGTTTTTCATTTTCCATTTTTATTGTTCTCATAGTTGAATGCATTATTGGAGTTTGAATCTTTTAGTTGCTTTAGGTTGTTCTCATATAATATTTGAACTGATATCATATTCTGTTTTTAACATTCTCCATAACCATTCCATAACTATCTCGCATTCCATAACTATCTCACATTCTCTTAATACATAACATATGCAGTGTAGAATTGGAAATATAATAGTTATGATGTGTTGCTATCTGTGGTATAGATTGATTAAGGTCTCATGCTTGTTCGACTCGCTATTGCCGCTAATGTTTGCATTGATTAATTTCATTGTGCGAAAAATATTGGTTAAAAAGTGTTGTTGTTAGTCTCCTTATTTCTTCTGCTAGCTACAAAAGTTGAAAAACAACGAAGGAAAACTGTTATGTGGTTCATTGTTTCAGTGAATATTTCAATTTTGATTTGGTTGACAATTCGATGGTTGCTATGTATGTGTGATACTGTTGTATGTTGAATAACGATTATGCTGAATATCTTGAGAGATGAAGTGATTTGTATTTTTGTTTTGGTGTATATGCTTGTTAGCTTTTTATATGTTTAGTTAGGATTTCTCAATGTTTAGTTTTTGGTGAATATGATATGTTATTATGGTTTTATATGTTGATGGCTTGAGAGATGAAATGAACATGATTTGTATTTTTTTTGGTGGATTATCTAGTAGTAAGGGTGTCATTTTAAGTTTAAGGATATAATTCAATTTTTAGTATGATTTGGTTAATTATTAATATGATTTTTGTGGATTATCTAGTATTTTTGGTGGATTATCTAGTATTTTGGTTTAAGGATTATCTAGTATTTTGGTTTAAGGATTGTCTAGTATTTTTAATATGATTTGTTTTGGTGGATTATCTAGTATTTTTGTTTTGGTTAAATATTAATATGATTTTAATAAAATTTATATTTTGTCTGTTATAGGGGTTACCTTTGAAGAGCAAGGTTGTGATCGTTCCCAATAATCCTACTGTGTAGCTTTCTTAGAAGTTGGTGATTTCTTCATAGGTATTCGCTGCTTTTGTTTAGCTTTCTTAGTTTAGTTTAGCCTACTTATTTAGTATGGATAAAAAATGGCCATGGGTTAGACTTCATTCTAAATTCATTCATTATAATTATTCGATTTTTGCCATTCTATATAACATTTTCGTCTAAACTGTTATCTTATTTTATAGTGGACACTGGTTGTTGGTCGCGACTAATCTGATGAAAGAAATAGTGTATTATCTGAATTCATTGGATGGCGATCAAACAAAATATCCTGATATGAAGAATATGATTGATACGTAAGTGATGAGATATACTGTTTCTGAATAATTATATATCTTTATTTATTATGTGACATTGTTCTAAATATGTGTTTATATTATGTTAGAGTTATACAAATATTCAGAGCACAAAGAGAAGCAACAGTGCCAAAAAGTAAGGCTAACAACATTAGCTGGATCAGAATACAGGTATATTTTCCCATTTTTGATTGTTATAGTGGTCCTACTTGATAAAAATATTTAAACTATATATCCTGATAAATGTTCGTTTGTATTTTCCATTTACAGTATCCTCGTCAGTGCAATGGGATTGACTGCGGATATTTTGTATTGCGCTTTATGAAGGAAATTATTCATTATGGTCAAATAGAGATTCCAATCATGGTATGGATCAATTCATAAATTATATGATTCATTTTGATAATTAACCGATATTTCATCTGAGTAATTAGTTTTAAAACTAAATCGTGCATGTTCTGTTATATTATGTAGTGCTTTGACGAATTCAAGTGCGGTACTTACTCGAAAGCAGGATTGGAAGAAATAAAGGAGGAATGGTGTCAATTTATTCTTGAGTTGAGAATTGTATAAGGTATATGTATATGGAAGAAATATTTCTGGAAGTCATATCTATTTGTAAAGTTAACGGATTTGTAATTATATGTAAATTGAATGTATTTGTGATGTTGTGATTTTGAGGATCAGATTGTGTTGTAATATATTTAAGCAGGTTTATGTGTATTAAAATGATTATGGGCAAAGTGATGAATTACAATGTATGCTTTAGTTATTGTGTATATTGCAAAGTGATGAATACACATAAATAAGGCCAAATTAATTGTTATATATAAGGCCAAAGTGTTGATTTAAGGCCTGAATTATAAGCAGGGAATGTAATTATTATAAGCAGGTTTATCGAAAAATATATAAAAAATGTGATTATTTTTTTAAAAAAATTTCAAAATCGTGAAGAATAGACAGCACTTTTACAAAAAAGCGCTGCTAAAGGAGGCACAGAGAGGGCCAAAAAAAGTGCTGCTAAAGGGGGGGCCTAAGAAAGCGCTTTGTAAAAGCGTTGCTAAAGGGGGGGGGGGGGGGGTTCTAAGCAAGCGCTTTTAAAAGCGCTGCTAAAGGGGGGGGGGGGGGGTTCTAAGAAAGCGCTTTTAAAAGCGCTGCTAAAGGGGGGGGGTCTAAGAAAGCGCTTTTAAAAGCGCTGCTAAAGGGGGAAAAAGCGCTGCTAAAAGTGCTGGTAAAGGGAGCCTATGGCAGCGCTTTTTCCATAAAAAAGCGCTGCCTTTACCTTTAGCAGCGTCACTTTAGGCAGCGCTTTTAAGCGCTGCTAAAGGTCTTTTTTGGCATAGTGTTATTTTGGAACTATTTTAATGTTTGGATTGTGGATGTGAAACCCTTGTAGTGTGAGCTTTCGATTGGTATAAGGTTCAACCATTTTTGTTGAGAATTTTGAACCAAGCTCTGGCAAGCTGGCCGAAGAAGACGACCGGAGCCCTAGCTCCGGCGTCTGGTTCATTCTCAGGCCAAGGTGATGTGGCTATGCGTTGAACCTTTGACTTGTTTGTGTGTTGGTTTTTGTTTGGCTTGACTCATGTTATGTGGTACGCTGACTCCACCTGGTATTAATGAAACATTGCGTTTCATTAATCTTGAGTCCTTGGGTTTGATTGAGCCAAACTTGCTATTTGCACCCCCTTGTTTCTGAGCCCATTTGTTAGTTACACATGATTTAGTTGTTTCTGGCAATTGCTTATGTACCTCCCATGGTTTTCATTTCTTTTTATTTTATTTTCTTTTTCTATTTTGATTTTATTTTATTAAAAATACCTCCAATTGTCAAAAAATTAAATAAAAATTATTTTCAAACATTTCAAAACCTTATTTAATTTTCCATAATTTTTGTTTCTGATTTTATTTTATTTTGAAATTTTATTTTAATTTTGCAATTGGAGATGTTTTAATATTGTTCTTGTTGGATCATCAACATTTGAGCTACCATTTCATATCACCTATGAATGAGGTTTCTTCTCCATTTAGAGGATGGATTAAGGTACCTTTGAGGCTGATTTTGGTCAATGTTTGATCACTTTTTGCTTGACTTTGGTTAGACTTTTCTTGACCCTCAATAATAACTCAATAAGGTGGAGCGCCCTAGTTGATCAAATCATTTGGTGATGTCTAAGATTGAGTTTGGCTTTAAAACTTTGGCCTCTGTTTTCCATTGGACTTGGTTGATTTGGGCATTTTATTAAACATTTCTTCTATTTTTGGTGAAGCTTGCAAGTCAAGCCACCTTAGAGGAAGTTCATACAAACTAGTTTGACCTAGTTCCTTTGGGAAATAACTTTGATGGATCCCATATGCACCCTATGAGATTTGATACTCACTAATGACATGATTAAGGTGCTGGTCTTGTATTTTTAGGTCATGCACTTGTGTAACTTGTGTTACAAGTTACTTTGAAGTTAAGGCATTCCACTTGATTTTAAGTGTTGATTATGAATTGAACTTTGGGTTCTTTCTCTTGCCTTGACTAGTTGCTTGCTTGTGCATTGTTTCCATTCTTGTTGTGAGCCTTTTATCTTATGTTTTCACTTTTGCCCCTTTGGTTTGGATCACCATTTGAGACAATTTGGAATTCATGTTCATGCTTTGAGTTTGTCTTGAATGATGGATCACTTTTAGCACTTGTTTGCTACTTCTTTTTGCATGATCAATGTGTTGAGTGTGGTTGAGACACATTTCATGTGCTTGCTGCCCAAGCCTCTTTCTCCCATCTACACTTTGATCATGATCTTTGCTTGTGCATTGTTGTTTGTCTTTTGATATAAGTGATTGATGTATGAACGGTTGTAGGAGTTGTAACTTCTCCCATTTCATATCACTTGTTCTTTGACTTGTTTAAGTTATTTTGCTTCATCTTTTGTTTGTGTTGCATTTTTCATATCATGTTTACCTTATTCTTTGACTTGTTTAAGTCAACTTCATCTCTTTCTTGCATTTCATTTGTGATTGATTTATCTTGTGTTTTCTTGGTCCTTTGCCATGATCCCTTAGGAGTCCTAGTCCCTCCGTTTAGGATGGGAGTATGAGAGACATTAAGTGTTCAATCGCAGCATGCTAACATTAGGATAATTTCTTCCCTCTTAATCTCAATCTTATGAGCATATTGCATGATAACATTAGGGTTGTTTAGTTTCCCCTTAGAGTTTGTGTCTTCTCTTCTCATCTCTTAACATCTTAAGACACCTAATAAAGGATGATAAGTGTTGTACGCTACAAGCCTTAAGTACTTAGGGAATGATAGTTGAGGGGCTTCCTCTCAAATGTCTAGAGTGTCTAGCGTATGCCCTATGGGTGATATGCGACGCATTCACTCTCGAGTCATAGTCTTTAGTGCAACATGAATTACAAACTTAACTCAATTCACTTCTTCATAAAAAACACAAAACAAAATATCAAACCTTTTTATCCTTCAGGATTAATCTAAAACCATTTTCAGAAAAAGTGTGTTAACACTTGGTTCTACTGCAAACAGCTAACACCTAAGTCTCCAATGGTCGAGCAACAATACACCTAACTGCTAGAACGAAGGTTTAACCCTACTCAGTTAAAACACTTGAACTAATCTGTGGTCGTGTCAGCCCGAACTATGTTTGCTCTGATTTCTCATACCAGATGAGGATACGTAGGCACAAGACAATGATGTCTTGGCGAGCAATCTTCCCCCCTTCACCCGTAGTTTTCTGAACTACATTAACTCTGACTTTCCCATTGCACGAGGGAGTACGTAGGCATAGAGCGGCGATGCTCTATTAAGTCTCTTTTCTTTTCTTTTGTCCCTATGAGCCAACCTTATAGATTAACACCCTTTTAGATAGATAATAAGTGTGGATCCCGTTGAGTAAAACGGACGTGAGGGGTGCTCATACCTTCCCCTTGCGTAACCGACTCCCGAACCAAAGATTTGGTTGCGATGACCTGTCTTCTCCCTTTTTCGTAGGTTTTCTCTAATTGTTTCCTTTCCCTCTATTTTGGATAAATAACGAACGATGGCGACTCTTCTGTCTTTGTCGGCCCCTCTTCGCAGCGATGCGAGACCAATCCCTTGGAATGGTTATTTCAAGCTGACCAATTTTTTGACTTTTACCAATTACCCACTAAAAACAGATTACCCATGATGTCATTTTATATGAAAGGGGAAGCATTATGTTGGTTTAAATGGATGCATCAAAGCCTCCTACTCATAGACTGGCCAACATTTACCAAGGCGCTGGAATTGCGTTTCAGACCAAAATCAAGGACTCTAAACACAAATATAAAAAACCTTTTTCATACACACCAAACAAACCCCACCTTAATACAACACCCACAACACCAACTTCCACAAACACCAGACCCTCCACCGCAACCCTACCTATTAAACTACCTATTTGACGCCTTTCCAATGCTCAGCTTCAAGAGCGGCACGTACAGGGACTTTGTTTTAACTGTGATGAAAAGTTCATACCAGGTCACAAATGTGCAACTGGAAAATTCTTATTGCTGATGGTGGATGAGGATGATCCTACACTCCAAGAACCCTTAGACAATATTGAGGACCTACCCCCTGCAAACGAACCTGAGGATACTTACTTCCAACTTTCTCCACAGGCCGTCAACGGCCATTTCTCTCCAAAGACACTTAAGTTTACCGGTTCACTTCATGGCATAAGTGTGACGGTGCTAATTGACACGGGTAGCACCCATAACATACTACAACCTCACATTGCTCAGCACTTAAAACTTCCAACTACACCAATCCCGAGTTTCTCGGTGAAGGTGGGAAATGGTTCTAAATTATCATGCTCAGGACTATGCTCACAAGTTCCTATCACCTTAGAAAATCACCTATTCGTTATTCCATTCCACTTAATCCCTATTGAAGGAGCCGACGTTGTCCTCGGCATGGAATGGTTACGTACACTAGGTCCCCTCCTAGCGGATTTCTCAATACCCAAGATTTCTTTCACTTACCACAACAATAAAATCTCAATCACAGGTGATCCAAAAACAATTCCTACTCACTCTTCATACCAACAACTTTGTCACCTTATCCATACTGATTCAATTGCGTCCGCCCATTTGTTACTTTACCAACCTGAACAATCTTCACACATCCATAATACATTTATGTCACCCCAACCCTCTTTACCCAAACAGGTTACATCCCTTTTACAATCCTATGCTACGGTTTTCCAGACCCCACAAGGCCTACCCCCAACTAGACCACATGACCACCACATCCCTGTCATACCTAACACTCCTCCCATCAACGAGAAACCCTACAGATACCCTCACTCACAAAAATAAGCCATGACAATAATCATTCATGACATGCTACAGGAGGGCATTATCCGCCCAAGTCACAACCCTTATTCTTCCCCGGTACTCCTAGTCAGAAAAAAGGACGACCCTTGGAGATTTTGCATTGACTATAGAGCCTTAAACACCGTCACAATTAAAGATCGTTTTCTCATACCCACAATTGATGAACTTTTTGATGAATTGGGTTCAGCTACTATTTTTTCAAAAATTGACTTACGATCCGGTTATCACCAGATCAGGGTTGCACTAGAAGACACGCACAAGAATGCGTTCAGAACGTTTGATGGGCACTACGAGTTTTTAGTAATGCCTTTTGGTCTTACTAATGCTCCTAGTTCTTTTCAATCGGCGATGAATGATTTGCTTCACCCATACTTACGGCGGTTCGTTTTAGTTTTTTTTAATGATATTTTAATTTACAGTTCCTGCATGTCTGACCATGTTCTTCATTTGCAATTAGTTTTGGAGTTATTGCTAGCCAACCAATTTTATGCTAAATTATCCAAATGTATTTTTGATGTTCTGTCTGTGGATTATTTAGGGCATATTATCTCAAGGGATGGCGTCACCCCCGATCCAGAAAAGATCAAAGCAATAATCAACTGGCCTACGCCATGTTCTCTCACGACACTCAGGGGATTTTTAGGCCTCACCGGATTTTATAGAAGATTTGTTCGCCAGTACGCCTCACTCGCAGCTCCTCTCACCGATTTATTGCGTTCTACTAAATTCAATTGGAGTACATCTGTTGAGACAATTTTTACAACACTTAAGAAAAACATGACAGAAACGCCAATTTTGCGTCTTCCGGATTTCTCTCAGCTCTTTGTCCTTGAGACCGATGCTTTGGCAGTAGCAGTTGGCGCCGTTTTATCACAACAAGGGCACCCTTTGGCCTTTTTCAGTAAGAAATTCTGCAACCGTCTACAGGCTTCCTCAGTCTATGTCCGAGAGATGTATGCAATCACAGAATCTGTCAAGAAGTGGCATCAGTATTTAATCAAAAGGCATTTTCACATTTATACTGATCAGAAGAGTTTAAAGAATTTACTTGTGTAAATAATCCAGACTCCTGAAAAGCAGAAATGGGCCGCTAAACTTCAGGGTTTCAATTTCATATTTTTTTACAGACCCGGCAAATCCAATTAGGTCGCCAATGCCCTTAGCAGAATTCACACAGAGGAAGATGTTATGTTGCTGTCTATTTCCTCTCCCGTTCCACTCCTCATCGGCCAACTCCAACAATACTACAAAACCAACAAAGAAGGTCAGGACCTCATGCATAATATTTTTTCTACACAAGAGTCACAGGAATATTTCTAAAAAAAAAAGAACTTATCTACTATAAAGAGAAAATTTACATACCCCCAGTGGAGGCACTGCGCAATCACATCTTAACAGAGTTCCATTCAACACCTTCAGGAGGCCATTCGGGACTTCAACCAACTCTCGCTCTCTTATCCTCTTCATTTCTCTGGCCTGGCATCTACACGGACACAAAAATTTGTTCAACATTGTTCCATCTGTCAGAAAAATAAATATCAAACAAAAAAAACAGGGCCTGCTCCAGCCACTTCCAATTTCGAACCAAGTCTGGGAAGATTTATCCATGGATTTTATAATACACTTACCAGTCTCTTTTGGCCACACCGTGATCTGGTTCGTCTGTGATAAAATCACTAAGTTCTGCCATTTTATTGCTCTCCTACCAAATACTCAGCAAAAGATTTGGCTTTACGTTTTGCCGTAGAGATCTCGCGATTACACGACACTCTCAAATCGGTCGTCTCTGATCGCGACCCCCTTTTTCTGAGTACATTCTGGAAGGAACTTTTTCATGCTCAAGGAACGACTCTAAAATATATCACAACGTATCACCCTGAAACAGACGGTCAAACAGAAGTGGTTAATCGTTGCTTAGAAACCTATTTGCGTTGTTTCATAAGTGACCAACCAAAACAATGGTTTAAGTACTTACATCTTGCAGAATTCTGGCACAATACAGCTTTTCACAGCTCCACCAAAATGTCACCTTTTGAGGCATTCTACGGACGCACTCCACCTTCTCCTCCTCTTTACCACACCGAATCTGTATCTCTTGTGATGGTGGATCTATCCCTATAAAACAGAAATGACATCATTAACAAGTTGAAACTCAATCTATAAAATAGCAGAAATCTTATGCAAATACAAAGTAACAAGAAACGAAGTGACATTAGCTTTACTGAAGGAGATTTCGTCTTGCTGCGTCTTCAGCCTTATCGCCAGGTTACGGTCCAACGCCGTGTTTCTCACAAACTTGCCAAACGCTTTTACGGTCCCTTCAAGATTATTCGTAGAATTGGAAAGGTCGCGTATCACTTGGATCTTCCCTCTACCTCAAGGATCCACCTTGTTTTTCACGTTTCACAACTCCGCAAATTTTACGGCTTGGATCCTCCTGCTTCTTTCATTTCCATCCCACCGGAGTTTGAACATGACACTGACCAACCTTCACCCTCATACTTTTCACCTCGAACCACCACAAACCCTGACTCTCGTACTCAAAAGTCGGTAGACAACCTTGATGAGGCACATGCAAGACCGGATCAGGCAACGAAAATACAAGAACCAACCTTTACAAAAGATCTTTCTGATCCAAAGACTTTGAAGCAAATGGTGGTTTTTAGTAAGGATTCAGAAGTTCAGGATACACAGAAAACTGTCATGCAAGTGCAAGAGAAGAGAAATGACTCAAGTTTGAAGAAACAAAAGGAGAGAGGAAAGCAACAAGCTGAAGTGATTTCACAGGATACTAGCAAACCCATTTTTCCAAATAAGAAGTATACTTCCCACTTTAATGTTGGGTCTGTCTCACCACTTCCCCACGCACGCGGGGAACATGCAACATTGCCACTTGCACCTTTACAGTGTCCCAAGACCCCTTCATCACCGTCCATTTCCCCTTCTCGTGATCTGCGCCTACCTATTCCACCGTCCAAACCTGCCTCTTCACATGATGAAGATTTTTCCTAACAGCCACATGGCCCACATGCAGACCTCCTTTCCCCATATGTGACCACAGTTGTACCCCAATTACTTCCACCTAACCGTTGCACTTCCACCCTTCATAACAAAACGCCAAACCCTTGGAAAAAATCTTTTCACCCTTTTAGTCCACACACTAAGTCTAACCTTGAGGACAAGGTTGTCTGTGGGCCGGATAGTATTGTTAGTAGGCCCAAACGCATTATTACTCAACCCAAATGGATGGGGGACTATGAACTAAAATAGGATGTTGTATTAGTTTTAGTAGGAAATTTTACCCCATACCCCTACAATTATACCCATACCCCTACACTAAAAATTTTTGGACCAAAATACCCTCGTATAAATTTTTTTCGTTTGTTTACCGGAAGACTATTTGCAAGTCTTCCGGTTCACATTTTTTTTGTTCACCGGAAGACTTTTTGCAAGTCTTCCGGTTCACTTTTTTTTTGTTCACCGGAAGACTTTTTGCAAGTCTTCCGGTTCACATTTTTTTTTGTTCACCGGAATACTTTTTGCAAGTCTTCCGGTTCATGTTTGTTTTTTAAATTTTTAATTTTTTTTAATATTCAACTACGAAGATTTAATGTAAATAAATAAATAATTTGTTTTTGTTCTTCTTTCAATAAATGTTTGGTTAACTGAAAACTAGACAAAAGATAATACTAATCAAATAGTTCTGAACTTCTTTAGATTTCTCCTTCTAATTCATTGGAGTGTTGATACTGTTGTAATTCTACATGTGTAATTGTTTCAATATTTTTCATGCCTACTTATTTTTACAACATTTTAATCTTGCTTAACTTCCATTTTATTCCTAGATAAAGAATCAAGCGTAGGTCTGCATAGAAGAATTCAAATTTTTGTCTATGGTTAAAGTTTTGTTCATTTAACATGATATTTTTGGAGATGAAGATGTTTTCGACTTTCACTAACAAATAATACATTCTATTCTATGATAAAGTTTCTACTGCAATTGTAGGAGAGATTGTTGTGCCATCTTTAAATTTTGATATATAAAAAGGAGTTTTTGAAGCTTGTTCAAAAAGCTTTGAGAGATATCGAGGTTGAGGAGAGGAGTGATTTTGTGATTAAAGAGAAGTTAAAGCAGCTGAAAGTTTTTCTCAAGAATTAAACTTTTTATGTTTTTGGGAGGAAGAATTTGGAGGTGGAGGAGAGCTTGTATGTTTTTTTTAAAATAAATAACATATTAAAATATTTGTTAAGTTGAATATTAAAAAAAATTTAAAAAAAAACATGAACCGGAAGACTTGCAAAAAATCTTACGATGAACAAACGAAAAAAATATGAACCGGAAGACTTCCAAAAAGACTTCCGGTGAACAAAACAAAAAAAATATAAACCGGAAGACTTCCAAAGGACTTCCGGTGAACAAACGAAAAAAAATATGAACCGGAAGACATACTTAAAGTCTTCCGGTAAACAAACGAAAAAAATTATAATTATTTATACAAGGGTATTTTGGTCCAAAAAATTCCAGTGTAGGGGTATGGGTATAATTGCAGGGTATGAAGTAAAATGTCCGTTTTATTAATCATTTTTCTAGTTGGGCCTATTTGTTGTGGTCCAATTTAAGCTTATTCTTGAAAATTTTACCCCATAACCCTACAATTATACTCATACCCCTACACTAAAATTTTATATTTTTTTTGTTTGTTCACTGGAAGACATTTTGCAAGTCTTCCGGTTCATATTTTTTTCTTTATTCACCTGAAGATTTTTTGCAAGTCTTCTGGTTCATGTTTTTTTTCGTTTGTTCACCGGAAGATTTTTTGCAAGTCTTCCGGTTCATGTTTTTTTTTGTTCACCGGAAGACTTTTTGCAAGTCTTCCAGTTTATGTTTTTTTAAAAAAAAAAATTTTTTTTGACAGTGGTGCGCACACGAGACAGAGACAGTAGGATCTCTTCTTGCGGAATAGGACGGGGTGAGTCATCGATAATGGCTAAGAGTTCCGGTTTATACAAAATATATACCGGAAGAGTTAAACAAAGACTTCTGGTTTGCGTTAAACAAAGACTTCTGGATATCCAACAGGCTCGATTGTTGATACAGATGCATCAATATGCTCTTCTTCACCCATTCTTGATGACTCACCCCATCCTATTCCGCAAGAAGAGATGCTACCGTCTCTGTCTCGTGTGCGCACCACTACCAAAAAAAAAATTTAAAATTTAAAAAAGAAAAAAACATGAACCGGAAGACTTGCAAAAAGTCTTCCGGTGAATAAACGAAAAAAAATATGAACTGGAAGACTTGCAAAAAAGTCTTCCGGTGAACAAACGAAAAAAAATATGAACCGGAAGACATACTTAAAGTCTTTGGGTAAACAAACGAAAAAAATTATATTTATACGAGAGTATTTTGGTCCAAAAAATTTTAGTGTAGGGATATGGATATAATTGTAGGGATATGAGGTAAAATTTCTCTTACTCTTTTATATTTATTATAGGTTTCCTCCTTGAGGGAAGCAAGAAGAAAGACAATTCTAATTTTATCTTTAATATTATTTCTCAGTCTTGTGTTTTGTTAATGATAAACCCTAGATCTAAAATTAGTAGTTGAATCCTCTTTATCATGTGATATGTTAGGTTGTACGATAAGTATGTGACAGAAACAAATACTAACAAAATCATGTGATAGGGGGACCATGTAGACATAAAATTACATACTGAATGGGTTGTTGTTAAATGAGTTTGAAAATATTTATTTATTGTTTATAAATTTGAAGGAGGTTTTGATGCGAGCTATGGTAGAATGAGAGAAAATATAGTGTTGTTTGGAGATTCAATAACGGAGCAATCTTTCGAAAATGGTTGGGGTTCTTCACTCGCCAATCACTATTCTCGCAAGTTAAGCTTTCTTTCTCCTCTGGAACTCTCTCAGATAATATTCATTCCATGTATTGTAACTAACAAATCATAAAATCAACTTAATTTTCAGGCTGATGTAATTGTCCGTGGCTACGACGGTTACAACACTAGATGGGCTTTGTGCTTACTCAATCATATCTTCCCACTCGTATGTTACCTAAATTAAATACCGTTTTCTATTCTTTTGCGGCGGTTTTTGATATTTGCTTCATATTTTAGGAGTCACGTAAACCGCCGGTAGCTACCACGGTTTTCTTTGGTGCAAATGACGCGGCTTTAATTGGAAGAACCCGTGAAAGACTACATGTGCCTATTCCAGAATACAAACAAAACCTCAAAAAAATTGTCAATCACTTGAAGGTTCAATTTTGTAGCATTTAATCTTTATCATTTTCTATTAATTACTTGTTTGCGTTAACTACTAGTAAAGACATCATAAATCCCAATTACATTATCAGTTATTGATTGCAAAAACAAAAATCTGATTTCAGTCAATCTCACCAACTATGCTTATTGTGCTTCTCACGCCACCTCCAGTTTGTGAGGAAGGGCGCCGAGCATTTGCCATGTAAGATAAAGTTCGAGAAATAGTTGTAAATTGTTCAGCATTTTATATTAGTTTCATGTTTGAGTAGTTTTGATTGTGTGTTGCAGATCCTTATACGGTGATAATGCTAGTATTAAATTGTCGGAAAGAACAAATGAAGTTACTGGTAAATATGCAAAAGCATGTGTTGAGACAGCTAAGGAAATGGGTGTGCCTTATATTGATATCTGGTCCAAAATGCAAGAAACTGATGGCTGGAAAAAGAAATTTTTATGGTTTGTCGCAATCTGAACTTAAAATACATGCAGCTTAGTCATTTATATATATAGTTAAGGATGATTAAGATTGTTGTTTTGGTGTTACAGCGATGGGTTGCACCTGACAGTAGATGGAAATGCGGTAGTATATGAACAAGTGATCAAAGTGTTCAATGAGGCTGGACTTTCTGCTGATAAAATGCCATTGGATTTTCCTGACTACACTGAAATTGATCACAAAAATCCTGAGAGTTCTTTCCAGCAGAAAGATTAGTCTTTCAATTTTATAGTATTTTTGCTGAATTTTTTAGTTGCCAAGTTTTCAATACTGTTATGTTAATAAAAGCATGTTGCTTATTGCGTTTAATGTATGGGGTGTATCTGTGTATGACTTCAAATCATTCTTATGATTATTTTTTTTTTAATGTTCTCTTTATAATAATATCTAATATCAGTGATTGAAAACTAATTTTAAATATATTTTTTTTTATTTTAATACTTCATAAATTAAAATGAACTTTGAAACATCCAAATTTGCCAATTTTCTCTCTGTAAAGGTTGCCCTCTTCTTCTTTTCAATTATTCTAGCTAATCCATTAAGTGATTAGGGGTGAATAAGAGAGAGCTCTCTAACCAGGCATAAATTTTAATAATCTTAGTTCCTTACTAAATTTTTAAAGTTTTTTTACTTACTTGAAAAAAAATATGATTTTGTGCAGTTAAAATTAAAGCGTGTCTACTTAATATGCTAATTAAAATAAAATTATCAAAATTTAAAGTTTAAACTTGAAAGTAAAAGTTTAATGTTTTTTTTTTTACATTAAGCAATATATCCAAATACAACACTTACAAGATACTTCTAGAGGAAAAAACAAATACATTAGTTTGCAGATATTCTCGAATAAAATATGTCACGAGGAGGAGATGAATAGTTTAATGGGTATTTGAGAATAAAATCAATGGATATTAAAAATTTGTGTCCGTAAATATTTATATTTATTAATAAATTATAAAAATTATTTAAATATTATTTGTTAATTATACTATTTATACTATGTCTTTTCATTTTCTTAAAAATTAATTTTATCACATTTCTTTTTTTTTTTAAGATTTAAAAAATAAATTCCACATTTCTTACAAATTTTATTTAGTGAGTTCATATTTAAATTTCTTCTATATTTCATAATTAAGTAGTTTAACAAATTCATTGTCCAACCAACTAATATTGTCCTTTCTCTGTCCAATTAGTGACTCATTTCCTACTCCTCATTGTCTGCTCTACCACCATAACTCACAATCACAATATCTTTCATTTGTTTTGGTTAAAAATAAAATATATGAATATTATATTGGGATGTTATTATGTTTTGATGAAGAAAAAAAATTTAATGTGATGAAATTTTGTTGTTAAATTGAGAACGAATTGTATGGATGTTATATGATAATAATTTTTTGTGTCTTTTTAAGAAGTTGAAAAAAAAATTTCAAAATTAATTTTAAAAAAAAAATGTTATCCTTGAGTATATGTAAATATGTGCAAACACTTTAAAATCCGCGGATTACCCGCTTAGCGGATACCTGCAATAATATGAGACGAATACAAATATTATATTTATTTAACGAGAGGGACACAAATATCATACTATCCGACATGTGGATGTCCATTTACATCTATAGATATTCCAGGCACTCCTATGAATAAAATTATTATTTTTAATTAATTTAATAATTAATATATTTGATCTATATATAAATTTAAAAGTTGATGTATAAATCAGCTCACATCGCTTTGTTTCTCCAGAAAAATAATTGTTTAACTATTTCTTTTTGTCTTAATCCTCCTATTTTTAGATAAAACGGGACTATAATTATCTGACATTGAACTGAAATGTAAATAAAATTTAACTAAAATCATTTCAATCAAATTTAATATAAAACAAATAAATATTAAAGTGATGAAAAGAAAGAAAATATGTTTCGATATATTTAGAAATTAGAGTTGAAAAACAACAAACATGTCGACAAAAGACGCCAGAGCCACAAAGGCACGTTCCACAGACGGCGAACCCTGTTTGACAGTTCACATGATTCATGTTTGGTCGATTTAGCTTGCGGATCTGTTTATTAATGTTAGAATATCATAAATATCTTTTATGTTAACTTAGAGATATACTCTAAATTAGTATAAAAGATATTACATAATATAGTATATGATCTGACCTGATCAGAAGGGGATCACGAGCCGGCCACACTCTGTTGGACTACTACGTGCTCACCGGTGCTGAGGAGAAAAAGGGGGGTGTACCTGCAAAACACTCTGATGCCAAAGTGAGAAGTTGGGCAGAGCGATGGCGAAGTACAGAAAGAGGGGTAAGAAGTGTGTTACCTGACCCTCTTGAGGAAGAGGGTATTTATAGAGAGACCCCAGCGCTGGGCCAACGGTCATTTGAGATGGGCTGGATGACCAGGCCCAACCCTAATGACTGTTAGGGCTTACGTGGCGTAGTAAAGACCAGGACGTGGTCTTCGCCCTAGTCCAACCGCTCCTAGATCTCCGGAAAGTGAGTTTGACCTGCTCTTTCGGAGGTGGGCAGTTGGTTGATGACGTGTCCCCGCGGAGGGGAGCACGTGGAGAACGCGTGCCGGGCACGTTGTCCTCCCCGCGGAGGGGAGCTCGCGAGGTTCGTCGGAGGGCGATGTTCTCCCCGCGAAGGGGAGCGCGAGGATGGGGAGGAACCAAAGGCCTCGCTTCGATGCGCCGTGGTGTGTCCTGTTCGGCCGATTAGAGGGGGCGTCGAGGTGCTGTCGGACGCGTCGCCTGTGGCCGGTGGTGCGCTCTGCCCGTCTGGCAGGACGCGCGTGCCCGGCACGGCCAGTTCACTCACTGGGCCGTGCGTGTTATTGGGCTGGACCGAGGTCGGGCCCAGACCAGAACAGTATATATAATATTTTAAGTCAACGAAAAAAGATATTATAAAAATTTACAATATTTTTATACTAAAAATTAGAAGATATTTTAAGAAGAACAAACTAACGCGGGACATGTCTTTGATGTGCTTCTGATATGTCAATGTATTGTGGCTATTGAGAAATAGGCCATGGCTAGAGACGATTTTAGTGAAAGAACTTTTCAGATGGCCACTCTATAAGCCATTTTAGTATAGGCGCGACAAGCATTGCAGTACCGACAATAGAGGAAGAACATGAGCGTCAAATATATGTAGTAGTTATCTTTTTCTTTCTATATTTTGATATTTGACATTTTGTATTGTGGTTTGTTATGGTACCGATTATGAAATTTGAAATTTTTACATTTGATATTTGAAATTTTGACATTTTCGCCTTCATATATACATGTAGTAGTTCTTTTATTTTGATATTATTATTGAATGAAAAACGTATATGGTTTATTGTGCAATTGATTTATAAATGACTTCCAATGTAATTAGGGTTTATTAAAAAATTTCAAATCTCATCTAACTTGCCGCCTATAGGTGTAAAATATTGTCGTGGAGTTAATTCGAGGATTGGAATCCAAAACTGTGTTTTTCCCATTGTAAGAAAACATAGAAAATACGCAGGCAAGTTTAATCTGAAGATTGAAATATGAACATTTTTTTTTGGAAAAAATAGGGTGTCAGTATGATGAATTGGTTTGGTGTATAATATACACTTCAAAATTTTTGAAATTCAACTAAACAAAGGTTTTTGAAATTTCCATAAGGTGTATGATCACTACATTGGGTGTAGTGAACATCGCCATGAAATTAGCATATATTCTAACTTTTATATTGCCCTTATAAAAGCCCAGTCACAAATAAAATGAATTAACAATTGAGGGTGAGTAAGTGATGAGTTTAAAAAGAGCCCTAGAGTATAAACACACAAAAGGTAACAATTTTACTGAATACACCTTTGTATGTGGTATTTTTTTGTCTAGTAGATTAATAGTTAGAATTATACCCTTTAAAAGGGAGTAAGTGGGATATCATGAGTTTAAACCTGTATTCAAACAATCAAATATTCGTGTACATTTACTAACTGAGTTGCCTTAATGAGACTAGTATTTTGTATTCAATAAAAGAAAAATGTTTGATGTAAACTATTTCGTTGTAAACTCATGTGATACTTGCTTAATCATATGTTACTTTAGTTTGAGAGATGATTAAGTCATATCTGTTATACCCTAATTTTTATCCCTAAGATCCCATCCTTTTTTTTGCACTTTTGCATACAAACAAGATCACAAGCTTGATTGCTTTCTTACCTTCTCATCTCTGTGTTTGCTTTTGCAGAGATCATCAAGAACTTCTTTGTGTATCTTTTTCCTTTATGTTTATATGTTTTATGTTTCACTAATTACTAATCAAAATACCAAAAATATGTTGTGTATCCTTTTGTTTCTTTGCAAAGTAGGGCTATATCATCAAACCATGGCCTCTAATATAAAATTACAAGGTTTTAAGCATCATTCAATCTCATTTTGATCAAAAATATATCAAGGTTTAGTAGTTTGTCTCTCAAGAAAAGTCAAAGATTCATGTGTTTATTTCCATGCCTTCATCAACAAGTTACCTCAATATTTGGTCAATTTAATTAAAGGACATTCAAGGACACATTATTTTAAGTTCATATGATTATCCATGTGCTTTGAAATTTAAGGAAAGTCCAAGTTTACAAGTTGATTCAAGGAAGTTTGACCTAAAAGTCAACATTTCAAGTCAAAGTTCAAAAGATCACAACTCCTTCAATTCTCAATATTTTTCAAATGCTTCTTTTTGCATATGACTCTTCTCAGCATCCTCTTCAACTTCTCTTTACATGACAAGTGCCAATTATGCTTGAAGGATCAACAAAAGTTTGAGGACATTATAGGTCATTTGTGGACTTAGTGAAATTTGACTATTTTAAAGTGACTTTTTCTCAACTTTCAAGAATCACAACTTCTTCAATTTTCAACATTTGGAGCTCATTATCTTTTCACAATATGATTTGTGATACCCTCTACAGTATTGCTTCAATGGTCAAAGTCAAGTTGTGCTTGAAAGCCCATGTAATTCATTGATACATTATAGGTCATTTTCAGCCATTTGTACTTAGAATATTTCAAGTTTGGTTTGCCAGATTTTTGTGCCAACTTCAACATGACATGAATTTTTTCTCAAGCATCCAAATGAAAAATTTATTGTCATGTTGTGATCTTTCTTACAATGTTAACAAATTGCAAAAGGAATAGAATCAAAAAGCCTTGTGTACAAGATGCCCCATTGAGTTGAACATGGTTACTTGGAACTGAAGTTTTCACCATGATCATAATTTTTACCTCAACCAAAACTTTTTTACATGCCAAATTACCATGCATTTTGGAGCTAAACATGATTAGTGAAGTTCCCTGAAGTTAATTGACTCCTAAAATGCATAATTTGACAGAGTTTTGAAGCACATGGAGTCACACTTTTCTTACTTGGAGGGTGCACACGATTACACTGAACTATGGATCATTCCACCCCTCTCAGTATTCTATCATTATCTCCTATAAATAGAGACCTCATTTCAACCATTTCTTAAGCTTTTGATAACCAGAAAACCCCTGCTCCACTCTCAAATTTTTCCAGAAAAGTGAGCTATCGTGTTTTATTTTCCAGCCAATTTCGATCCAATTTCTTGATTTAATTATCTCCATCGGCATCCTCTGAAGCTTCTACAACAATTCCCAAGCTCTAAGAGTCCCTGAACCACTCCAACCAAATCCAGCTTCAGAGTTCTTTTGATAGTTTTTAGACAAGGTAGTTTGAGGCTCCATTTTCAATCAAACAAGTTACTACAATGTAGCCTTTTTCCTTCTAATTATTTCCCCTAACCTAGACGGTGATGATAGCTTGTGTTCATCATTTAATTTTTATTTTTGTGATTTGTATTTCACTGAGTTCTCTGCAATTCTCCTTGCTCGCTTTCAATAAATGAAAATGGAGTAGGAGGTTGAGTTCACCTTGATGAGACGGTTGCAATGATGGTGGTCTCATGCCCTAACTTTACCACTTAGCAATCTCCTGTGAGCATCTCACACAGAAGATGACCAGAGAGGTGAAGGTGGTGACCTGAGTGTTATCCACGTTGGCAAATTGTTATAATTTGAATGGCTACATTTGAATGTGATCATGGGTCTTGAGATCTGCCAGGTCAGATTAATGAACCCGATCAACACGCGTGGTTTTTTCTCTTTTATTTTCTTTTTTGATTTTTATTTTAATTGCATTTTCTTTTTAAAATTCATAGAAATTTCATCTTTTATCCAAAAAGTTCCAAAATAATTTCTAAAATTCTCTTTTATTTTTCTGTTTCTGATTTTATATTTTTCATATTTTATTTTCATCATTTTCTATTTTTCATGATTTTTTCTCTTTTTTGAAGCATTTTACATAGTTTAAAAATAGTTTTATGCATTTAAAAATCCTCAAAAATTTTATATATCATTTTTGACTTGTTTTGGACTTGCATGAATCTTCTTGACTATTTGTGATTTGATTTGAAGCATCATTTGTATTTTCATCTTTATTTTAATTTTAAAGTTAATATTAAAACTAATTTTGATGCATTTTAATTCATATTATTGCACTTTATATTTGTTTGACTTATGTTGACTTTTGTTGGCCATGGAACGCAGTTGATTTAATCATAAATTTCACCAAACTCAATGGATCTTGGTTGTTGATGGGGTGAAAACCCTAATCCAGCAAAATGGATGATTGATTTTGATGATAACTTGATCATCACTTGGATCCAGTTTGGTTTTACTATCTTGTTTGATACACTTTCCTTCATCTCTTTCTTTTTTCTTTTTCAACTTTCTTTTGATCAATTGGAGGATGTGTAGGGCATCTTGTTCATGAGATCTTGAGTGGTGCTTGATGAACGTTCATCATTTCAAATATACCATTTGATTGATCATTGAATCAATTGAGGTACTTTGGATTGATGCATAAGTTTGTCAAAAGTATCATGAAGGATTGATTGATGTAATGGATTCATCTTTCCTTGACTTAGGTCTTGATCCACTTTGTTTTGACTTGTTCTACATGTCTTAGAAGTATGATCTTTATATCATATCTCTAACATGTATGGTACATAAATTGTTATTGACCGACCTCCCATAGTATGATCTTCCCTATAAATTATGCTACAATTGCTTAACATAGCGCTAAGTTTGTCCCTAATCAGAAAGTGATCATTTGTTCCAATTTTAGATATGAGTCATTTTTAGTTTAGATGTAATTCTCCTATCTCCATAATGTGTAGATTCTTTTTCACCTAAGAGAGCTAGTGGTATACTTGTTGATTTTATCCAAGTTGGTGCCCTTCTCATAGGATGATGCAAAGTTCTCATACTTGTTGGTTTGATTAGTTGATTAATCTACTTTAAATGACAAAATGTCTTCTTCATTAACTTTAAAACTAAGGCTAACTTTAATTGTGCTAACTTTTACTTTATGCCATCTAATTTTATGCACTTTTATCTTTATGCTCTTTATTTTATGCTTATCATTTCATATCATATTTTCATCTTGTTTATGTTTATGTCTTTTTCTCTTTGTGCACTTGGACTTTTTTTAAGACACTAGTAAAGGGTAAATACCCTAAAAGACCTTAATTGTTTCCTTAAACTATCAGTTACTATCCCTTGCATGAATTTGATGTTTTGGACTTATAAGTATGTTGTTTGCACTATGCTTTGGAAGTGTGACCTAGGCCCTTGTATCTTATTTGTTACTTTGACCTTGAGTTGACCTCTTATGAAGACTTGACTTGGATACTTGGTTTTCATCTGATGCTTGTTTATTTTTCCGCTTATCTTATTGCTTATCTATTTTCTTAAGTCCAAAGGATGAGAGTTTTGGCTTGTTTATGTCAAAGGCTTGCTATTTTTCTTAGATATTTCCTTCCCTAACTTTTATTTTATGCTTTAGGATAGCCTCTTCATCTCTTCCCCTTCTTAAAATTTTAAAATCTTCTCCCTTTTTCAAAACCTTCTTTTTTCAAACTAGAACCACTTTCTTAATAAACCTTGACTTTGTCAAGTGCACTTTCAAACTCATTTTCTTAATAAATGCTTATCAATCTTAAGCATATAAAGACCACTTTAAAAAGACTTAAAAATGATTAAAAAAAAAAGTCAATCAAACTATTTTGTGCCTTTTGTGCACTGTTTGCTTTTAAACTTTTTTAAAAAGTTTAGACATGAGTCATTTCCATAGTTAAGATGTGACCCTCCTATCCCCATAGCATTGGTTGAAATGAGTTTATTCTTTTCCATCTTAGAGAGTTAGTAGCATACTTGTTGATTTTATCCAAGTTAGAGCCCTTCTCATGGTGATGTAAAGGTCCATTTTCACATACTTGTGGGTGATTAGTTGAAGTTTTCTCCTTAAAATGACAAGTTGTCTTTTCATGTAAAATAAATCATAACAAACGATTTTGTTAATTGTACCACGAACTACGAGGTTTTAATCCCCCATTGCACTTTGTGGATACGTAGGCACAAGACTCAGGAAGTCTTGTCAAACACAAAATTATTTAAAATACTTCTCTTCTCACCTCACCAATCTTTTGCAAACAACATTTTTAAGCAAAACGCTAGATTTTCAAGAGTTTCCTATTGAGTACTATAGATGTTTTAGATGCTAACATGTTCCCTTTGCATAATCAACCCCCTTACCCTTATCTATGTTTTTTTTTATGTTTTTGTTTTAAAACTTCTTTAGGTTTGATTGACTCTTTTCCCTTTCCTTTGGAAAAATAAAAGTGCGGTGACGACACTTGTTTTGCAAATTAAGTTAATCAATAGCTTAATCTCAAATTTTCCCTACACAATATCACAATTAAAATTTTAATTAATTAAACTATATAAACGAACCATATTTGAATTAACATTCTACTCAACTGAGTTAACTATATTTTTATGCATGGTTATTTTGGTGTCACGCGAACGATAAAAGGTGTTGTTTTGGGATGTTTGTAAAGCCCACATATAAAGGCCTAATTATGAGGCTGAACCAGAAAACTAAATGTAACAAGTAGAGAGCAAGTGAGACCTAGGACAAACACATAGCATGAAATCCCAGTCACTGACATATCTCTCACTGCCCGATCTAATCAAACAACAATCCACTCAATGCACCGGGTTGATTAGGAACAATTTTAACTACTCGCCCTATATAAGCTTTACATGCACCAATTTCAAGTATCCTTTTCCACTCTCACTCTAAATTTCTTTTTGAATACTTCACTCAATTGGGAATTAGAGTGCTAACCTCGTATGTCCATCCTGATATGCTGTATTCGGAAGCACTCACCACCACACTAGAAGATCTCTTTTTCATATCTTGTTTCCTATTCCTTGTTCCACCATGAAATATCAATTCCATCTATGGGAATCAACATGTAATTCCCTAGAATCTCCATGAGAAACCACTATTCCTTTACTGCAATTTACCATTAAACGGTCTTTTTTTTGTTAAAGTAATCAGTCGATCATGTGAAAGCCATGGAGACATCAAATCTAATAGACTAGCTTCCCAAGACAACACCGTTGTTGGGGCCGTCTCGAAAATCAATGCTACCAATTATGTGAGAGAAGTTCCACTTCCTCAGACGGTCCAAGATGATCTAGTCTTGATGACTTGGCTAAATCCTTAGAGAGATCAACATTCTCTTGATGCATCACACGAAAGTCATCCTCAACCTTTCCCTAACATTCTTGAGAATATCTCAAAGACTTCTCCCGCTCCTATATTTTTTCTAGGAAAGATTTGAAGACTGGTTTTCTCCCACTAGAGCAGCCTTCTCCTTGGAAAAAGATTCTTGGACAAAATCCAAACCCTCATTCCTCTTACTTATGTCCCAAATATGCAGATTTTCCTTTTCAACAAGAGTGTGAGGATACTCTAAAGGCTTCAAGGTGGCCTCCACATCCAAGAATGAGTTAGAAGCAATTTACATTTCCTTTAGGTATCAATTTCACAAACTTGTAAGGTCGTCAACCTGTTCTTTGAGTTTCTCCCTCTCTTGGCAAAGACATTCGGGTAACAAAGCCTATTCACGACCAACAATGCCGAATTCCAGAATAGTTGATGCCCAATGAGTATGATAAGCCAATTCGACAAACTCCCTTTGCCGAGATTTCTTATAAAGACACAAAAATAGGTGTAATCTTCATTAGAAATTGAAGAACAAAATTTTGTGTTCGTCATTGGGCTAGGGCTAGTTAGCAACACAAGGTTTTACTCCACATAAATGGAAGTTTTCCCCCTTTTTAATAGAAGCTAAGGATGCTTATGAACGGGTCTTTTGAACTTAACCTCTTCTACCTAAGCGATGGAGGCTAATCTTTCATTGCCTTCTTATCATGGAGATTGAAAGATTTCACCTACCATGACTCGACCAGGGGAAATCCAAATGTCATTTCGAGCAAGTATTGGGATATTATGAGTAACCTATCCAGTAACCATACCATAAGGCGCATGAATGACCGTACCAAAGGTACAAGTCTCTCCAGCAGAAGGCGTACTCAGAATTCCAACCAAAGAAGCAATAATTTGAATCTGCTTTCTTAATTGTCGCATAGCATTTTCAATCTTCATCGCGTCTACATGGGCAAGAAAATAGGTGTCAGAAGAAATTCTAAAAATGAAATAGGTAAAATAAGGATCTAGCACAACTTAAAAAAATCCTCTTTCTTTCCTTCTTTGATTTGGCACCCACTAGCCACAAAAGTCTGTACGGACCTTTTCAACCGATTTCAAGACTCCATATCAGACTAAAAAACTTCACCAAGTAACCAAACTCATGATAGAAGGCGACCAAATAGCTCTTCAAGTATAGCTTCTCTTTGGACAGACCATTCTTCTTATAGTGATACATTTAGGCCCCAAACTAGTAATGAATTTGAGTCCAATATTTGTCAAAGGTGTACGCACTCACTGTCAAAGAACCAGGCTTTAAGTGGTATATCTCCACACGCGCCTCCTTAGTAAGAGGAGTGAATAGGAAATAGAAGTCCTTAAAATATTTCACACTGTCAGAATAAGTCTTAAAGAGTCTTAAAATATCTAATAATTTGCCTCTGAGAAAGCAGGCTGAAGCCATTCACGTAGTTGGTGATTTTTTGGTTCATAACAAGATGAAAGAAAAGTGTCACAGTAAGCCTGCTCCCCTTATACTCACACCAGTATTGGAAAACTTTAAAAATCCCCAAAATATAGATGTAATTATGAAGGGTGGTAAGAAAATGATTTAGGACGTCAACTTCAAATTCATTGAAGGGGAGAAGATAACCTATGAAAGAACAAGTATTCGAGAAATGGGATAACACATCCTTCATATTGACTGCAGATCCTCTTATCTTCATTTGGGGGAAACAATCCTCAATCAATCGTTAGACCCACAACAATTAGTGTTTGGTCAAAAACGTATTCACAAACAAAAGTGAAAACAATCTCCATTATCTTTGAATCCACTCATTCCTCTAAAATATCCTTATCGGTCTTCTTGTTCGAACTTAATAAGATAACCATGATTAAATATGTTGTAACAAAAAATAAATGCAGGTATATGTAACATTTAAGAAATCTCAAACACTCGCTATCCAAGAAACCCTAAAGAAGTTGAATGAAAGCAAAAGTAGGAAGTTAGATGTTCGATCCCAGGGAAAAAACCAATCAAACACACAAGGCCAACACTAACGAATGCAGTCACTGATCAGTGCATTTTGATGCACGTTCTTCCATGTTTGTACTCAAGCATTTCTTTGATTTTATTTATTTATTTTTATGTTTTAACGTGTTTTTATATTTTATTTTATTTTTGTATTTAATTGTTTTTCGTATTTATTTTTCAGCTTTAGCAGCTTTCGCGAGAAAAATCATAACTGGAGTTCCGGGAGTCCGTTTGAGGCGTTCTAAAAATCGCCGGAAAGCTAAGAGAGAGAACTACGACTTTCGTGTTGGAGTCGAAGTCATATTCGGAGCTCAAAATTCCAGAATTCCATTTCAAGTTACAGCATTAGGAATTTGTTTTAGTTTTGGGTCATGTTTTGAGTCTGGGTTATATTTTCGACCCAGTTGGGTTATGACCCGAATTCTGGTTTTTATCCTCTTTAGTCTAGGTCTGGCCGTATAGCCAAAAATCCTATACACTATTCACGAAAAAAGAGAGGTTGGGGAAGAACTCATGGAAAACTAATACCTCCGGGCAAATCCTGTTGTGTATGGTTTCAACACTTTGAGGTTATTATAATATCAATTTAAATCTGATTCCTTTCAATCCTTTTCTATGAAGTCATTTGCTTAATTTGATTGCAATTGTTTGCTTAATTCAATTGTTGTTCATAGGATAGAATTGATTAAATTCGATTGTATGCATGTTCCTAAATTTAATTGCGTGTTATCGTTTGCTTAATTCGTTAATTCGTCATATTCTTAACCGTTTGCTTAATTCGGTAAACAGGAACATAATTCATTTGATGTTAGTAAGCGCTTGTCTGATTAATATCATAATCGAATAGGATTGGAGCCGTTTAGGGATTGATGTTATAATAGTCGATGATAAGTCGGAACCCGAATCAGTAGGATTAGCCGTTTTATCTTATTTTAATAATCATTTTTTTTATAATCACTTATTTTCAGTATTTTTTCTCTTAATCAAAATTCAAACCCGCATAAATTATTACTTTATTGGTCAATCACTACAAGAATCCTTTTGAGAACGATATTTCGAGTCACTGTCGCTATACTAACATTTCTTACAACAAAATACTCGTTTTTGATCCGCGCGCGACAGCGGATCAAATTGGCGCTGTTGCCGGGGATTCTTGTCGTTATTAATCAATTTTAGAGTCATAGGGTTAGTTAGTATCCCCGAGTCTAGACTTTAGTTTCCTCGTGGTTTTGTCCAATTCGCGTCTTACAGGCCAAATCGTAAAAAAATCTGTTTTTGGAAAAATTGTGTCCGATCGTAAAACTGATTTGCCTACGAGAAGCAGAAAAATCCTCATAATCGCCAAAAAATCCTTTTTTCTATTTTTAATGAATTTTTTACTGTTTTCATAGAGTCGAAAAACATCGAAAAAATTCTCATAATTGTTATTTTGCTTAATTAGTTTAATTCTGGTATTATTTTATTTTTTTGAAATTTAATTAATTGTTTTCCATCATTGTGTTTGAGTCTGAGTCTGAGTCTGACTATCTGCATAACTTGTTTGCTTCGGATACTGAACTTGATTTTGAAATGGATGATAATAGAACCTTAAGACAATTAGTTGCCCCTGATGTAAATTATAATAGCTTGTGTATTGAATATGATGATGTTGTTGTTCCTTTCGAATCGGAATTTGGTTTAATACACTTGTTGTCAAGGTTTAATGGACTTGCAGGTGAGGATCCGAATAAGCATATGAATGAATTTCAAATTGTGTGCTCTACACCTTCTGAACCTTCACTAGAGGACCTTGTCAAGCAAATGGCTATAAATGATCTTCAGTTTCAGCAACAAACAGATTCAAGTCTTCAAGCTTTGCAGACACAGATTGAACAACTTGCCACTATAGTGAATGTCATGCAGCAAGCTCAAGATTCAAACCAACCATCTGCCCAAACAGTAGTGAATCCAAAAGAGTTTCCTTCTAATTTAGTTGATGATACTTATTCTGAATTGTATTTTGATTTTCCATCATTAGCAAATTTTGATGATACTTACTCTTGTGATTCATGTACCGACACTAACATTTGTTCTGTTTGTGCTGAGATTAATGTTGTCGTACATGGTGATGTTTTTCATGCAGATGAAGTTGTTTATGAAGCTAAAACTCTTAACATCACGGCTTCCCCAACCTCATCATCCATTGAACAACCTCCCCCTTGGAGCTTAAACCACTTCATAACAATCTGAATTATGCTTATTTAGATACGGATAAAAATCTTTCAGTTATAATTTCTTGTAACCTTGATTCTTATAAAGAAAATAAGCTTTTTCAGGTTTTGAAGAAACATAAGAAGAGACTTGGATGGAGCTCGATTAAAGAGAGAAGAAAAGCAGTGAGACAACTCTTTAATCCTTTGTTATCTGATGTTATGGAAAAGGATATCACATTTACGCGCCCATTCGACACTTTTATTTATCGAAGATTCTTATTTGATCCTGGAATAAAAGGCGAAGGCACTAATACAAATTTCAAGGGCGATGGATGCTATCCAAAGTTATTCCCCACTTTGGAAGAGGAGACTGCAGAAAATCTCTCTTTGGGAAAGGATGCATATGTGATCACTTATCCACCTTGACTCGTCAGGTGTGTTCTTTCCTTTCCCTCACTCTTATTGTATATTTATGTCCTTTCATTGAGGACAATGCTTGTTTTAAGTCTGGGGGAGAGAAACATTTGCTTTATATTTTGTTTTGTTTTGTTTTCAGTTATAATAATAAAAATTAAAAAAAAATGCATCTTTTTTGAAAGTTCTAGGCTAAAGACTAATTTGAGATTAGTTTGTGGAGACTTGGGAAAAATTCACAAGATCGGTATCGTCTTAACACCGTAAGTCTCCTGCATGTGGAAATTGATTTGAATAATCTTTATGTTTTAGCCTTATATTCTCATTCTCTGACAGCTCTTGAGTAGTTTATTTCAGCAGTCAGCACCATCTCATACACACTCTACGCAGGGAAGCCGATGAATATAAGTGAGTGATCAAATTGAAAAGAAAAAAATAAAAAGAAAAAAAAAAGAAAAGAAAAGAAAAGAAAAAGTTGAAAAAAAAATTTATTACTCGTTAGTTGGTTCAGCGGTTTCTGGTGCTGAACTTGGTAGGGCAGATTACGGTCCGATCCCCCGCAACTACAATTGAGTCGGCAAAGGGTTATGCCACGTAAGTACCAGAACGCAAAACAAAAAGGATCAGAGTCACTAACCGGTCGCTTTGCTATGAGTGTGTGGAGATAACGGGCTTAATGTGATTGCGCCTGAATGAAAAAGAGCAAAAAGGAGGAAGAGTAAGTTAGGCTTCAGCATAATAACATGATTCAAGTTGATTTGTATATTCAGGAGGTTTATGTCTGCACAATTGTGGATTAGTGTTCCTACGATATCCTTAATGTGTAAGATTAGTACCTATCGATGCAAACTTAACAGAAGAAGACTTACAGCTTGGAACGAGTAATTGTTGATGTGTTTGTGCTTTCTTTGTTTTGTTTTATTTTCATTTTGCTCGGAGAGCAAAAGTTCAAGTGTGGGGGAATTTGATCAGTGCATTTTGATGCACGTTCTTCCATGTTTGTACTCAAGCATTTCTTTGATTTTATTTATTTATTTTTATGTTTTAACGTGTTTTTATATTTTATTTTATTTTTGCATTTAATTGTTTTTCGTATTTATTTTTCAGCTTTAGCAGCTTTCGCGAGAAAAATCATAACTGGAGTTCCGGGAGTCCGTTTGAGACGTTCTAAAAATCGTCGGAAAGCTAAGAGAGAGAGCTACGACTTTCGTGTTGGAGTCGAAGTCAGATTCGGAGCTCAAAATTCCAGAATTCCATTTCAAGTTACAGCATTAGGAATTTGTTTTAGTTTTGGGTCATGTTTTGAGTCTGGGTTATATTTTCGACCCAGTTGGGTTATGACCCGAATTCTGGTTTTTATCCTCTTTAGTCTAGGTCTGGCCGTATAGCCAAAAATCCTATACACTATTCACGAAAAAAGAGAGGTTGGGGAAGAACTCATGGAAAACTAATACCTCCGGGCAAATCCTGTTGTGTATGGTTTCAACACTTTGAGGTTATTATAATATCAATTTAAATCTGATTCCTTTCAATCCTTTTCTATGAAGTCATTTGCTTAATTTGATTGCAATTGTTTGCTTAATTCAATTGTTGTTCATAGGATAGAATTGATTAAATTCGATTATATGCATGTTCCTAAATTTAATTGCGTGTTATCGTTTGCTTAATTCGTTAATTCGTCATATTCTTAACCGTTTGCTTAATTCGGTAAACAGGAACATAATTCATTTGATGTTAGTAAGCGCTTGTCTGATTAATATCATAATCGAATAGGATTGGAGTCATTTAGGGATTGATGTTATAATAGTCGATGATAAGTCGGAACCCGAATCAGTAGGATTAGCCGTTTTATCTTATTTTAATAATCATTTTTTTTTATAATCACTTATTTTCAGTATTTTTTCTCTTAATCAAAATTCAAACCCGCATAAATTATTACTTTATTGGTCAATCACTACAAGAATCCTTTTGAGAACGATATTTCGAGTCACTGTCGCTGTACTGCATTTTTCTAAAATTACTCGTTTTTGATCCGCGAGCGACCGCGGATCAGTCACCTAAACTTGATTCAGTGGTCGATAAAAAAAAGTTTCTAGAAAAGAACGATAAAGAAGAAGATACACTTTCTTTTGCAAGTCAATAATAGCCAAAAGGGAAAAATAACGCTTTAAACTCCTTTTATACTCTATTTGAGCATTGAGGATCATATGATAAGTTAGCACTACTAACGGTGGATATTTTCTCAAAATGATTCAAACAACACTTCAGTTCCCTAAAAGAATGATAAACATCGTTGCTGAATAGTGTATGGAGACATGTTAACCATTACTAGCATTAACTTATATCTTTAAAAAAGAGGCATTTAATGTACTTGTTCCCAAGAGAGAAAACATTCAATCAAAAACCTCCACGTCCCCATATATTTTTTGGCCTTACAAAGAAACATGTTGCAAATCCTTTCCCTACAAATTAGAGTTTATATGCGCACTACATCCAATAGTGTTGGCACAAGAGTGTGTATTTGAAATATCGAGTTTAACATATCGATAATTTGGATTATCCACGATTTATATTCACACATCAAATCTAATATTGTTGAGCGCGAGAGGTGTATTGAGAAAAATCCAAGTCAGACATTGTTTAAAAGATATAGCCTACACAAGTTTTATCATTACAAAAAAAGTTGTCTCCAACCACGTGATTTAGGGACGTGAAATTCGCATGGCTAAAAAAAAGAAGGTTGTGACGTAAAAATTATGTCACTAAATATTTAAATTAATAAAATAATAAATATTAGGTTTTCACATGGGGGAACTGTAAAGTTTTCGAAAGTTTAGTTGTGACATGTATTTCACGTTGCAAACCAAAATTCAAACAAAAAAAATTAATTGAGTGGGAAATGTTGACTAATTGAATCGATTGACTTGAAAACTTTAATATTTGTGGCATGATTTTCAAATGGCAAGTATAAGGCGTGATTTTCACGTGACAAGTTTGCTCTTCCGCACACATTATCCGTTTCTGAAAATATCTTCTCACTTCTTATTTTCTACCTTTCTTCTTCTTCTTTCTCCATCATTGTCTTCTTCTTCTTTCTTCCCTCCGCTATTTTTCTTCCACCAAAAACTAGTCTGCCACCATTCATTCAAAAGGTAATATTTTTTAATTTTGTTAAGGTTAAAAATGTAACTTGTTTTTATTATTATATAACTTTTATTTTATTTGTTGACAAAGACTCAAGAATTTGATTTCTTCATTATAAGGTTGTATTGTTTGTTATTTTTTGGGTTGATTTCTCCACTAAAAATATTTTGAGTTGTTGGTTGTTTAATTATTTTGCATGCATTGATATATATATATATATATATATATATATATATATATATATATATATATATATATATATATATATATATATATATATATATATATATATATATATATATATATATATATATATATATATATATATATATATATATATATATATATATATATATATATATATATATATATATATATATATATATATAAAGTCAGAATAAGTAATATGTTTGTTATGTTTAAACCGAAAATTTTAGTTTTTAATTTCTTATGTTTAATAAATATGTTGAAACATTTAATTAACAAACAATAATTAATTACAAAAATCGAAAGTTAAACTTTGTTTAATAAAATGTAACAAAGTCTAGTTTTTTTAGGGTTTAATTAAAATGCACTTACGGTGTAAAAGAATTTTACAGTGTCAGTTAATCATAATCGTTAAATGTTAAAACAGTTTGATTTTTATTTTAATCAATAATAAAGTGACCGAGGATGATAATGACCTGACAGTATCAATTTTTTTACGCTAACAATATATAGTAATTAATCTCAATTCTTTCATTTTATTCAAAATAAATAAATAAATGTTTTCTTTACTGTTAAAAGAAAAATCTCTATATTTACCCACATTGGAGACAATGAAATAGAGAAATTTGAAGTTTGCTAATACAATACACCGTGCAACTCCACTGCGCAGGATACTAGTAAGGGTAAAATGAAGGGTGTTTGTTCCCCATTCTCTCTCACTGTCACTGACTCCTCTCTCCCATATTTCATCCAAATTAAATAATATTAAAACATTAACCATATATTTAATATTTTAAATTAATTATATATTTAATATTTTAAATTATTAAAATTAAATAATAAAATTTATGAAATGAATTTAAAAATAGGTTCGCAATGGATACTAATATTTTTATTATCCAATCAGTTTCAGTATTTTATAACTGAAGAAAATTCAAGCTCAAATTAAAACTTAATTAAGACAGTTTTTTTCCATTAAATTCAAAGCGAGTTCGGATGGATATTTGAGATTCCGTGTTATGCCATGCCTATATTAAACACACGGCAAAAAGACGGACAGTTTTTGGCGGCTTGAACCCGGTCCACACAAACTGTAAGGTATAGTAGCAGTTCATCCCCATTTCTAGAACCAGAAGTGAACCTCAGTTTTCAAATTTTAGGGCTTTAATAAGAAAAGAAACTCCAAAACCCTTGTTCCATTTGTGTTGAGCTCGCGTTGAAGAGTCATGGCAAACTAAGATAAAAATGAATTATCTGAGTTGAACTTGTGTCCAGTTAGAAGCACAAGTAAATTATCCATGCATGGCTACTGCATGGACCACCTTATCATTTTAGAATAACCACACAAGCCTGATTCAAATACAGCAAGAATCTATATTGCGTTTGTTGTTTTCTTTTTAGACCAAAGAAATTATATATGAGAATCTGCCACTTGACTAGTCATAAACTTTACTCCAAATTTTTATTAGCTTGTGTACTAAAATTTTCTTATATAGTAGTTGTTAAATCTAGAGGTGGCAAAATGGATGGATTGGATGGATATGGATTGGATTGTTAATAGATGGATCAAATCAATTCATTAATCCATTAACAATCTATTAAACTCTCTTACTAAAAATCTAATCCAATCCATCCATTAAGAGATAAAATTCATCTAATCCATCCATTAACATATTTCTAATAGTTAAGAATATCCATCCATCCAAAAAATTAATTTAAAAATTATTAATTATTTTTTAGATTTCATAGAAACATAATTTAAATATTTTGAATTATTTTTTAAATTTCGTAAAAAAAACTTAAATTTTACAAAAAAAAAAAAAAAATTAATATTCGTAATTATTTTTTAAATTTCATTAAAAAAAATTAAATTTTACAAAAAAATATATTCTGAATTATTTTTTAAATTTTATAAAAAAAAATTAAATTTCATAAAAACAATTAATATTCTCAATTATTTATTTTTTTAAATTTAAACTTCACAAAAAAAATTAATATTCTTAATCATTTTTTTAAATATTCTTAACTATTTTTTTAGTTATTCTTAATTGTAAAAAAAATTATTCTCTCTTCACATTCCAATTAAGAATATATATATATATATATATATATATATATATATATATATATATATATATATATATATATATATATATATATATATATATATATATATATATATATATATATAAAAGTAAATCTTTTAAATAATTATTCTTAATTATTTTCAGCAAAACTTTATTATTTTTATAATATATACAAATATTTTAAATAATCATTCTTAATTATTTTTTGAGTTATTCTTAACTATTTAAGAAATTAGTGATGAAGTCATCCTAAATATAATTAAGGATATATATATATATATATATATATATATATATATATATATATATATATATATATATATATATATATATATATATATATATATATATATATATATATATATATATATATATATATATATATATATATATATATATATATATATATATATATATATATATATATATATATATATATATATATATATATATATATATATATAATTTTTGTTCTAAGAAGTAAATGGAAAAATGTATTGTTCTAAGTAGTAAATTATACATACTCTGGTCTAAAATGATACAATTTTTGTTTAACACAAATTTCACAATCTTAATGAATTAGTGTTAATGAAGTCTATACAAAATGATATCAAATTTAACAATCTTGTCTTCAAATTTTATTCTTATTTCAGTGGCAGAATTGTTGTCTCCTTCAAGGAGAAGAACCCTGAATCCCTTTGAAAAATCTTTACACAGCTTGATGCTACGAGTAGCATAAACTCTTGTGTTGCATGACTCATAAAAATATTGATTGTCTCCATGAAGCTCTTCAACAGTTAGGTAACCATCCAGACTCTCATCTAAACTTTTCAATCCCTTGACATTCAACTCTAATTCATAGAAATCTTCCATTTTGAAAGAAGCTTTAGAGTCTCTTCCACATTGCGAGCACGTTGTCACATGAGACACACTTCCACGGAAAAGATCTTGAACAAATGTTCTTGCCTTTGGAACTTTGGAATGACTGAGACAATTTTAAACAACAACAGAAGCAATGTCAAAAAAATCCTGCTGAACTCCATTACTAACTCCAGTGTTTTCACAACAGGAGAAGAATCTACAAAAGCCAATTTACTACCTTGAAATTGCGCAAAAAGTCTCGCTAGTTGATCCAACACTGGTTGCTACCTTAAAACATCCGGCTCCACAGATTCGTTAAACCTGCAGGAGAATCAGGCGAAGCATGAAGATCCTTGTTTGGATCAGGGACAAGACTTTCAACAAAATCTGACACCTTCTCCCATAAGCCCGACTTCCTAGCTCCAGTTAAAGGTGGAACCAATGCACAAAAGCAATTTGGGTTATCTTTCGTATTAGCACGACAGCCTGAACAAACCGGCATTTATGTGCTTCCACATTTCATACTAAATAGTGCTTATTATCTAGTTTTTTCACATCCATTTGATCTATATAATGTAGTTGCAACATAATTATTGTTAGCACACATACAGACTACCATCAAAATCAAGAATGGACTCAGCCTAACAAAACTCCAGAATCTAGATCAACAGGGGAAGATTCGATAAGTCATTATAAATGGTATAGGTATAAGTTGTTGCTGCTGCATTACTAGCTGGTTTAATGTGGTGGCATTCAGACTATATGAACATTCAAGATAGGCTTGGATTACTCTTCTTCATTTCAATCTTTTGGGGTTTATTCCAACAACTTTCCTCATTATTACATACTAGATGGGTGGATTGAAGCCTGATTTGTTGTATTTTCTCTTGACATTAATGCGAATAGGTTTGTATGCGTTAATGCGAATAGGTTTGGGAATAGAGTTGTGAATTCATGATTTCCAAGCCATTTACATATCCATAACAGAATGACCTATATGTTTGATCCCTAAACACCCATGTTTCTTGTCTTTACACAAGAATCTTCAACTAACCCATGATATTCCGTGATTTCCCACTGAACCAGACCAAAGAAACTATCTTTGAATGCCTATAATTACTTTAGCTACCTGTTTTGGTAATTTAAAAAAAGATAGATGATGAACAGGTAAGTTTGCTAAAACAGAATTCAGTAATGTCACTCTCCCACGGATGGATAACTTCCTACAAATCCAAGAAGATAGCCTAGCCCTGAAACAATTAATCACAGGTTGCCAAAATTTTACTCTTCTCTAATTACCCTTACCATGAGCCCAAGAAATTTGAAAGGCATAGTTTCTGATTTGCAGAATAAGAATTGTTCTGCAACCAACATGAACTCAGATTCAATACCAACTTCATATAGACAACTTTTTGAAAATTTTATCTTGAGGCCTGAAACTAGTTTGAATCCCCTTAGTATAGACTTGATTGCCCACAAATTTAAGTAATTTCCATCACATAGGAGAATTGTGTCATCAGCAAACTGCAGAATGCTAGCAAACATGTTGTCTGCCACTTTGAAACCAGTAAACAACTTTAACTCAATAGCCCTCTTGACCACGATTTCCAATCCTTCAACCATAATTGCAAATAACATTGGTGATAGAGGGCCCCCTTGTTTCAATCCACGTGAAGCCTTGAAATCCTCGGATGGGCTTCCATTTATTAAAAGAAATTATGCTGCACAGCTCCTCTAATCCAGCTTCTCCAATTGATTCCAAAATTCACGGCTTGCATCATACTTTCAAGAAATTCTAAGAACATCTATAAACCTTAAAAATAGTTACAACAGAGTAGTTAGAATCACCATTTCCAAACAAATATCTCCAATTGATAATTTTAAAACACTTGACACCAAGTATATATATATATATATATATATATATATATATATATATATATATATATATATATATATATATATATATATATATATATATATATATATATATATATATATATATATATATATATATATATATATATATATATATATATATATATATATATATATATATATATATATATATATATATATATATATATATATATATATATATATATATATATATATATTTGCAGTTTTTTAACCAAGTATAATCAATCAATAACACTTGAAATCAAAATAACACTTGAAACCATATTTCTATCTTAAAATTGGTTACAACGGAATAATTAGAACTGGAGAAAATGGGTGAAAACTAATTCATATATCAGAACACAATTCATATAACAGAACACAAAAATATTACCGAATGTCGAGTAAGAAGCCATATTAGATAGCTAAAGAGAGAATATCCAGCCACAACAATTACGAAAACGGTTTGTTGCTGATTTGAATTTGGAATATTGTAGTACTGAAACGTTGCAATTGTAGCATCCAATTGTTGAGATGAATGGCGATTGAAGCACCGAAATGTTGAGATGAATTTCTAGTGCTTGATATTAAAACGAAATTGAGAGAAGAAGAAATTGGGGAAGAAGAAATTTGAAGAAGAATATTGGGGACAAAATTAGGGTTCTTGGTTTAGACAGAAATTTGAAGAAGAAAAAATTTGGGGAAGAAATTAGGGTTCTTAGTTTAGAAAGTAATTTGAAGAAGAAAACTTTCTAAGTAAAATTTAGGAAGAAGAAGAAGAAATTAAATGATTTTTTTTTTGTTTAAAATAAAGAAAATTATTTAATTGAAATGTTTAATGTTTTTTTTATAAAAATAGTTTATTTAATTAATTTTACAAGTGATAATATAAGATCCAATGAATTTATAAAATAAGATGGATGGATTGAATCCATCCATATGAGTTACTGGATGGATTGGATCAAATCAATTAAATTATTTTTTGTCTTATGGATGAATTGGATGGATAAATTATTGGATGGATTGGATGGATAATATCTAAATGGACTTTATTGCCACCCCTAGTTAAATCTCTTAAATAATATTTGGTGTCAAAACTAAAATTAATTTAATAATTGTATATATTTTTATTTTATTAGTTTTTTAGTAAAATACTAATTTTTTTTCTCATTATCTTTTAATTTTTCCGACAAACTTTATATTTATTTAATTTTATTATTTAAATATTTTATAAAGATTAATTTTCTAATTATATATTTTTTAGTTATTTTATTTATATTTTTATTGTGTTCTTAATTATAATATTAATATTAATAACAAAATTATAATTTATTTAATATACAAAAATCGATTTAAAAAAACTATATTATATTTGATTTAGTTAGTTATTTAAAACCAAAACTAATATTTATTTTTCTCAAATATAGGTTTAAAAAATTTAATATTAAGGTTTCTTCAAAAATAAAAACAAAGGAAATTATTGATTGATAGTAACAATGATGACAAAGATGTTTATACTTTTAAAAAAATAACAAATTTAAAAAAAAAAACTATTAACGTTTTTTCAATAAAGGAAATATTATAACAATAATGATATGATAAATATCTTAATGATAATATAAATTCGAGCGATGTATTTTACTCCGTCATCATTGTAGAATGAGAGAAAATATAGTGTTGTTTGGAGATTTAATAATGGAGCAATAGTTGCAAACAAGAATTATTGATTAATATATAGTAACAATGATGACACAGATGTTAATACTTTTATCAAAATAACAAATTTGTTATTACGATACTTGAATTTTTTTTTACAATAATTAATTATTAGGTTTAATTTACCACAAAAATCAAATATTCAAAAAAATATCAAAAATGACCAACAAATCAACCTCGTGTCGCCGAATCAAATGACGACAGAGGCCACTCTACAAGCAAATCGCCAGAGCAAATGGCGACATGATTATGCAGATAGGTTAGTCGCCATGCAGATTGGCGACTAAGGCCAAGATGATTCTAGGGTTTCATTTTTTTCTTTTTCTTTTTTTTAGTTTATATTATTTTTAGTTTCTAATTTTTAATTTCTAATTTCTAATCATATAATCATATATTGTTTTTAATTTATCACATAATCATATATTGTTTTTAATTTATCACATAATCATATATTGTTTATCACATAATCATATATTGTTTTTAATTTCTAATTTTTTCATAATTATTATTAAAATAAAATTTTTAAGTATTAATTTTTAATAAAAATTGATTAACATAAAAATATATAAGATTATTAAAATAAACTTTTTTAGTATTTTAGTTCTTAATAAAAATTGATTAACCATTGAATTATAAAGTGGATAAATTTTGTGAGGGTATTTAAGACATATCATATGGGACACGTACTATTTTATTTTTCTATAAATAGGACTGCGAACACATATATGTTTTCACAACATTGTATACCAAGAGACTACGTTAGTGCATTTTGTGTGGAGTGGAGCATAGAATGTATGCATTTCTAAATCAACGTTTTTCGTCGTCATCGTTATCAGCATTGGAGGAACCCTTTCCAACGTTCGATATAATGAAAAGAAATGATGTAGTTGTGTTTTCAGCAACAAAGCCTCTGACGAAGGTGCTCCTGTGGAATACGCAGACGTTGGAGCACTTGCATAGGGAACTGAACCGCTGGCTAGAAGGAGATATTGCTCCAGGAGAAAAGATTAGGAAGATTGAGAGGTTGGTCGAGGAGACCGGGAGAAACGGAGTTACTCATGAATGGAGAAAAGTGGAAAATGATGTCGGTGTCCTTGTAATGATGTTGACACCAAAGAAGATAAAGTTGATGGTCGTGATATCGTAGATGCCTTGGTGCAGTGTTCTGTTTTATGTCTTTACGTTGTTGATATGTTTGTTTAATTTATGTTGCCTTGGTGCAGTGTTCTGCCGACATGTTGTTGTTATGTCAATTAACTATGCTTTTAATTGAATAAAATTTGCTACTAATCGAATGAAATTTGCTATTAATCGAATGAAATTTGCTATTTATCGAATGAAATTTGCTATTAATCGAATGAAATTTGCTATTGATTTAAAGGGACAAAATTACATATGAAACTATGATCTGCTGCTTGATCCTACGTTAGGACATTTTTTACGATTGTGTCCTGGTTGCCGATACGAACTACACAATCTCACTAGCTTGTCTGCAGTATCCATCTCTGTTCGAATGCGCGTGCTGTTAGGCCGACCCTTTTTCTTTCTGCGCATCAAGTCATTATGCCAAACAATTTCGCCTTCGTATTGAGGCCAATAGTCCTCCTTTGCCACAACCTGAAAGCTGCATGTGTAGACATTGCATAGACTTATCACTTGGTGAACTGCAGAAAGAAGGTTGGTTGGGTCCTGGCGCGCCTTCGAACACGCTGCTATGACATGAGAGCAAGGATACGGAATGCTTGAAAATTTCCACAATCACACCAGCTCTTATCCAATTCAACACGGTAACATCCCCTAGGCCTTCCTTCGTTATGATCAATAGACTCAGCAACACTGAACCAACAAGTTGTACGGTCAAAGATTGTGACCACGTGTGTGTTGGCTTTGGCAGCTTCCTCTTTCATGAATTTCATTGAAGTATCGTTGTACAGCTGACCCGATTGTAATACCGAACCCCACTTCGTACGTCTTCTATCAAAGAGTGATCCTAGCATAAATAGGTTGCCTTGACCAAGGCAATTATCGGGAGGTTTCGGATTCCCTTGAAAATATAATTCATTGATTCGACGAGGTTAGTTGTCATGTGGTCCCATCGCACACCATTGTCGTATGCCCGCGTCCATTTCTCCCTATCAATGTTATCAATCCATATTAATGCATCCGCATTTGTTAGTCTGATCTCGTCACGGTAGTATTTGAATGTGGGTTCTGTTAGTGCATATCCCGCGTTCACAACCTTCTTTCGTAACGTCTTGTCTTTGATTTCCCGCATGAAATTTTGGGCAATATGCCTTATGCAATAGACGTGGGTCGAGGGAGGATCCTGCAAACCGTTATCAAGGTTGTTGTATGCACTCTCGATTGATGGATGTCGATCAGAGATCAAACATAAGTTAGGTTGAGGAGACACGTAAGAGCGGAGATTTTTTAAGAAAAAACTCCAACCCCCAGCAGTCTCCCCTTCTACTATAGCGAAGGCTATTGGAAAAATGTTGTTGTTCCCGTCCTGTGCCATAGCTATGAGCAGTGTCCCCTTATATTTCCCGTATAACCATGTTCCGTCAATTTGAATTATAGGTTTACAATATGCAAACCCTTTGATGCATGGTTCAAACGCCCAAAAGAGTCTGTGAAAAATACCATTTCCACCAACGCAAATCCCGTCTGGTGTACACGTAGGCATTGTCTCCAATATCGCAACAGTTCCTGGAGAGTATTGTTTAAGAGCCACTAGGAAGTTTTGAAGTTCCTTGTACGACTCCTCTCAATTCCCAAACACCCATTCAACCGCTTTAGTCCTGGTAATCCAGGCTTTTCGGTATGAAGGAGTGTAATTGTATCGTTGAACCATATGTGCAATTATGGTACTTACCTTCAAAGACGGTTTGTCGCTAACGACTGACAGAATCTCATCGCAAATCAATCGAGAGCTGAGTTTGTGATGGTCCTGCATTGGATTTGTGATTATACAAGTGTGCGCCGGACCCATTGACCCTATCTTCCAGGAATCGCTCCTCTTCCTGAAAGACGCTGTTAATCGAAATGGACACTCCTCATTACGATAATAGATCGTATACCGCGTCGGATTTGTCCGATAGACTCTATAATTGGCTGACAACTCCATGTGAAACTGTTCGATTTCCCGGACACAGTCTTCTTTGGTACAAAACTCGTCACCCTCTTTTAGTTGCCCTTCTGTTGTGTAGTTGGGGTTGTAGAAAACATCCGTCGAGGGTTCATCGTCACCTAATTCGAGAGTTGTCATGTGTTGAGGTGGGCAATAAACATTGTCGGGTGGAACCCCATCCTCCTGGTTGTTCACCATCTCGTCAATAGTGACTTCAGCTGCTTCTTTTTCTTCGTCAACGACATTGACTTCAACGTGCTCCTCGTCAGAATTGCAAAAAACTTGAGAAGAATCAAGTTGCTGAGACAGTTGTTGTTGTTGTAACGTAACATATAACACGATATCTGAGAAACCAGAATACTCGTGACTGTGGAACATGTTATGCACATCTTCATCGTCTCGCACCTTTAACGGGAAAAATTTGCATTCAACATGGCCACCAAAAAACACTGGGTTTTTGTATATTATTTTCCCAACTGGACCACATTGCAGTTTTTTTTTCTATTCTTGACTTCAGGTGTAAAAAATTAGACCTTATGTCAATTAAAAATCTCGTAACATCAGTATTTCTGAAATTGTATCTCGATATTTCACATTCGAAAACTTCAACATTAAGATGTGCGGAAATCATATATTGTGGTGTTTGAGACATGGTGAAAATTGTGTTTGGAAAGACTGTATTGAGTGTTTGAGAGTTTGACAGTTATAGAGTTTAAAGAGTTTGAGTGTTTGAGTTTAAAGAGTTTAAATACTTTATTAAATAGTTGGAGTGTTTGAGTGTTTGAGTGTTTGAGTGTTTGACAGCATTCAGTGTTTGAGTGTTTGAGTGTTTGGAAATCTGTCCCGTGAATTGGTTTCCTGCATGCAGCATGCTTGATAAAAGGGGACAGGGCAAGACTCTGCGTTTCACATGTGACCCTGCAGGCAGCATGCTTGATAAGACGGGACAGGGCAAGAATCTGCTTTTCACATGTGACCCTGCATAAATAAGACTCTGATAGTATAAATCTATTTAACAATTTTTAGAGGTGGCATAAATATTCTTCCAAAATTACACGTGTTTGGATACGTATTTCATAATAGAAACCCACAACCTAAAAAATCAATGCCTTAATATGCAATCAATGGCATGCAGCATGCTTGATGAGACAGGACAATGACTATGCAGGCCTACAAGAATCTGTTTTTCACATGTGACCCTGCATGCCTACATTGACCCTGCAGGCCTACGAGATTCTTACCCAGCATGCAGCATGCTTGATAAGATGGGACAGGGCAAGAATCTGCTTTTTACAAGTGACCCTGCATGCCTACAATGACCCTGCATCAGTACACTTGTCCCGCGTGCGTTTACAACATACATCCATCAGTACACTTGTCCCGCATGCGTTTACAACATACATGCATCAGGACACTTATCCCGCATGCGTTTATAACATACATGCATCAGGACACTTGTCTCGTATGCATCTACAACACACATCCACCCATGGAATATAGACATAGGGTCTTTTCCCAATAATTTATGCTCACACTCAGAAACTCACAAACTCTCAAACTCAAAAACTCTCAATATCTCTACATTTCAACATCTCAAACAACAATGTCTTTACTCACCATGGGCGACTCTCACAGAGGCACAACTGAAAACATCGCCGAGTTTGTAAGTTTTTAGTTTTTATCTATGCTTACAAACTTGTCTAACGAAACGTTAATTATTTTAGTTCTTGTCTAACGAAACATTAATTATTTTGTAGGATGCATCAAGGTTTCGATGTCGTGTGCATGATTACATACCACACGACCCCCTCATAGCGGGGTACCTTCATCATTGTAGGTTTGGTGATTTGATCAAAATCCAATCTTACTCTCTCGGTATGAAGTTTATTCTAGCGTTGCTAGAACGCTGGAGACCGGAGACACACACATTTCACCTACCTTTTGTTGAGTGTAGTGTGACTCTCGAAGACGTATACATGTTGCTCGGCCTACACATCGATGGTAAGGCTGTCAACAGCAAAGTTGGTGTCCCTGAACGAATTTGCGAAGATTTATTGGGCGCTCCTCTTAGTGTGGACGCAACTCAGGTGGAAAGCAAGGCCCGATTGAGGGGTCAGGGAATAAATCTAAAATACCTCAGGGAATAATACAACGATATTGCCTTAAGTGAGGATAGCACCGAATATGACAAAATAGTCAAAACACGGTGCTATATTATGATTTTGTTCGGTCACTTTTTATTTCCAGAGGGAACTGGAAATTCTGTAAATATTATGTATTTACCACTATTACAAAATATAAACAAAGTGTGCGAATATAGTTAGAGATCAGCTGTCCTTGTCCATCTGTATAGCGCACTTTGCAAAAATTCCAAAAAAAATTCCTGTACTTTTTATGGCTGTGCCTATCTCCTACAAGCGTGGGGTTGGTCTAGGATGCCAACGCTTGCTCCAATAAACCAGAATTCTTTTACATTCCCGTACGCCAATAAGTAAGTTTCTTTTCAAGATTATTTAGCAACCAAATTTTCTTTGTAAGTTAATAATTGTTCCTTATTGTTTTAGATGCTAACTTATATGTGTTTCTTCTTTTTAGGTGGTCTGTTCCAGGGATGAATTATCAGAGATGTCCCAGGCACTCTATAATTCAATATCGTAACCTCATCGACCACCTTGGGCCAGATGATGTAAGTTATTTACCTTTAATTTGTCTAACTTATATGAATAAACTTGTCTATCTCTGTCTGACTAAATGTATCCACTTTTATTGTAGTTTGTCTGGATGTCGTACGATGGTCTCGACCACCAGCCCGACCCCAATGATGTTGCTGTGTGGACATCAAGAACACCCATAATTAGGTTCACTACGATGGAGATGCACCAAAGTGACCGGGTGAAGTTACAATTTGGGATGCATCCGGATATTTCAGATGCTCCGGTAGAGTTGGGGCAGTGGCATCAAAAGCGGGTGGACTCACAATGGAGTGTCAGTCATTGGAAGGAGTTTGCGAAGGAGTTGTGTAAACACTGGAAGAGAAGAAGGAAACACGTCTTGATCGACCATATTGTGCACGGGGCTAGGCCAAGTCTTTAATATATGACTTGATTTAGGTCTGTCACGACGTCTCAGCCATTTCTATCCCAGCCAACCTATTTGGTTGACCCAAGGCAGCGTGCTTCTTCTTCAAACACACAACAACAGTCCAGTTCCCAAAATCAGCCTTCCCATAACCCATACATGCCACCAAATGCACCCCATCAACAACAACATCCTTACCATAACCCGTAGATGCCACCCACCCAGTCCCAGCCTCAACCACCATATCATTATAGCCCTGATACGTCTTTTGAGCCTACCCCTTCCACCTATAGCCCAGACAACTCATTTGACCCTACCCTCTCCAACTACCCTTCCAACTATCCACTATTTTACTACCACACCCACAACAACCAACACACCATTTCCAACCTAATTCGATGTACGAATTCGGACAACCATACCGTCCATACTCCTTCCAACCTCCACGACAATCCTACGAAAACATGGGCATTGGGCTAAACTACGAAAGCACCATTGATAGTGGACCTCCCTGCTATTGGGTTCAAATGCTGCAAAATCTATCTAATACGCCGAGGTCGTCCCTGTAACGCCCCGATACTGATTTCCCATTTTTGTTGAGTCTTTTATTTTATTTGGATGATTATTATTCTATTTGTGGAATTGGTGTGTTAATATGTTATGTTTGCATATTGTGTTATTTTATCGTTTTGAGAGTTTTCGGGGAAATTAGGTTTGAGGGTATTTTAGATATTTCTTAATTAATGATAAGTTAGAAATTTTGTGAGAAAATGAATTATTAGATATTTTGAGAGAAAAAGAAATAGAAGAGAATTGGAAATAGAAAGATATAAGAGGGAAAGAGGAGAGAAAAGAGAAAGAAAGGAGAAAAAGGGAGAGAAAGAAAGAGGAAGAAGAGAAAAGAAAAGAAAAAGAGGAAAAGCTTGGAATTCTTCAAAACAACTTCTAGGAATCGATTTAATCGGGTAAGAGTGTGAAATCTTATTATCTTATCAATGTGTATGATTATGTATGTGTTGTTTGGATTGTGGAGTTGTTCTTCTACATTTTCCATTTTAGGTCGAAATTGGTAGAATCGATAGAAATCGATGTTTTTACGATTAGAATTCGAAATAATTGCGTAGTTTAGTCGAGGAATATTAGGCTGAGACTATTGGAACTTGTTTGATTGAAATCGGGTGAAATTGTGGCTTTTTGACATTTTTGGATTATGGAGAGTTTGTGTAGCGAAGTATTCGCTAGGCGAATCACTGGCGAGTGAGGTAGCGAAGGGTTCGCTTAGTGATCACCCAGCGAGCTGCCAGCAAATACTCCAAGACTTGGACAGAACCAAAAAGACTCAAACTCACTGGAGCGAGTGAAGCAGCGAAGGACTCGCCATTCTGCTCGCCTAGCGAGCATGACAGTACAACATTTTAGGTTTTCTTTTATCCAACGTTGATTCTTCGACTTGGATGTGATTAACCTTATCCCGAATGTGTAGCCTGTGTGCTGTCATATGATATGTTGTGGGTAGCCGTATGGCGTGAATCCTAGATTGTGGAATTATTGTGAATTGTGGCCTTTTGACAAATAAATGTATTGTTTAAGTTAAATGTAAATGCATGATGATTGTGATAGAGTTCATTACCATTTGGCGTAATTGAATGTGAATGTATATGGATTGTATGGATAGAATTAGATGAATGCATGAATATATATATATATATATATATATATATATATATATATATATATATATATATATATATATATATATATATATATATATATATATATATATATATATATATATATATATTGTGAATATGTATGCATTTCAAAAGTGTCTTGAGTCATTTTGCATGTGAAGCATAATGATGTGAATTCTTGTGTTGTGGGATTCTAATGAGAATCCGTTGTAACATCGTGTGCTTATGTGAGGTGTGAGCTATGATTACAAACGATTGTGTGCCTATGTGAGGTGTGAGCAATCAGATTGTGTGCCTATGTGAGGTGTGAGCAATCCATAAACATTGTGTGCCTATGTGAGGTGTGAGCAATGGGTGAACATCGTGTGCCTATGTGAGGTGTGAGCGATGGTTCCAATAAGTTCCTGAGTGAACTTGTGATGATTGAGTCGGTACCGCATTGCATTTGCATAGAGTCGTGAGTCGGTCTCTATGATTTTCATTTATCATCTTTATAATGGTGCTTTAGTGAATGAACATAAATGTGTATGTTTATGTGGAATGATGAGAATTGTGAATGTATGCATGATGAATATGCTTGGTTTTATATATATATATATATATATATATATATATATATATATATATATATATATATATATATATATATATATATATATATATATATATATATATATATATATATATATATATATATACACACACACACACACACACACACACACACACACACACACACACACACACACACACACACACACACACATATTGTGATGTATATGAGTGAGTTGTGATGAATTGTGGTGAGAATGTAGAATATGTGTATTCTTATGTTGAGATATATAATTATATGCATTGTTATTATGATAATATTTCTCACCCTTCTGCTGTTTTATGATGCTCTATGAGGCATTATAGAGTAGGTTTGCTGGAGGCCTTTTTGTGAAGCGTGTCTTTATTCTTTTGGTCGGTCGGCTCTGATATGTAGCACTGGGTAGGTAGGATGTTTATGATTCTTTTGTGATACATTTGTATATGTATCTTGTTGATGAATGTGTTGCACCCCAAAATTTGACCAACCGGGTCTCGTATCTGGCTCGAGGTTTCGACGCATAATCGCATTCGCATCTGCATATCGCATACAGTGCATTTTCTCATTTTGTTTTGATTTTATCGGGATCACAGCTCCCGTCTCGTGTTTCAGGTGTCTTTTATCAGTTTAAATAGGTAGAATCGTATTTTTGGGATATTTTGGTGCCCGTTTATTTTTTACCGGCTATTTTGGTGCGCTCTTGCGGTGTTATGTGTCGTTCGGTGCTATTTTTGTCCCTCTGGGAATTGCTGTGATTTTTCTGGATTTTATTGGCCATTTTTAGGGTTTAAATAGATTTAAATCATTTTTTTATCATTTTTAGAATATTAATAGGGTTTTTAATATTTTTAATTCTTTTTAAATAGATTTTTAATCATTTTAGGATTTAATAAATTTTTTAGGATTTTTTAGAATATTAATAGTTTTTAAATAGTTTTAATAGCTTTTTAATCTTTTTTAATATAGATTTTTTTCTTTTATTAGTAAATAGGGTTTAATAGAAATTAAATGTTTTTAGATATAAATAACATAGTTCTTTCATAAAAAATAATATAGTTAATTAGAGTTTAATAAAAGTTTAGAAGTTTAGATTAGTGGGTTTATTAGAGTTTGTTAATTCAGTTTTTTCATTTAATTGACCATTAATCATTTCCATCTAATCCAAATTTTAATCATGTTATTTCATTTCAGTTTTTTGGGTGGTTCTTATGGTTTTCGTGTGGGCTTCAGTATCCAATTCGCAGGCCCAGTTATTGGTTTTTGTCCAGAAGAGTCAGTTTTTGTCCAGAATTTTGTCCAGCAATTTCCAGCCAAATCTAGAAAGTTCCAGAAGCGTCCAGAATCCCAGCCAGTATATAATCTCAGCTCGTCCACGTGTGAAAAAAAGGAGAGGCCCCACGTTACGCTGCCATCACACGCCACCTCACGCCCTCAGTTCTCTCTCTCCCTGCCACGCATCACCGTACGTGTCCAGCATGCATGCATCTCCTCCACCTTCGCTGACACGCGTCACATCGCAGCACCTCGCCTGAAACCCCACCGGCCGGCATGCAATGGCCGCCGGCCACCATGAACATCACCGGAAACCTAACTTCTCCCCAGAACTCCGATGAACTTCATCCTCCTCCTCTAACCTTTATCACCTAAGACCCAGAAACTTCCAGTCAACAACCACTTCCGGCCACCATCGATCACACCAGAAATTCCCATTCAACCTCCGATCAACCTCCAGATCCAACCGTTCAACAAACTTCAGCAGAAAACCTCCTTCCTCTCATATTCTCCGATCCATCATCAGTATCGCAATCTTCCCAGAAACGTCTTCATCATCACCATCACGTTCATCCCTGAGAGCACGCCTCCATTCTTCATCAAGAACATCACGATCCAGTTTCCCAGATTCGAGACCTCTTCAAGATCTCCAACCACCAGAGCATGCAAGAACTTCATCAAGCAAACATCACGAATTCGGTCTAGATCCCAAATCAACCTTCAAGAGCGTTCTTCCGAATCTCCAAACGAATGTTCTTATAGCAATTTCAAGACTTAGATTCACTGATCACCGACTTCGTTGTTCTTCGTTAAGCAACAACGATCACCATGCCACTTCATCACGCCTTCAGGATCTTCAACGAACTAGTTTCTTGCAGAGAATTGCTTCAAATCTTCAAGCATGTCAAGGATCGATGATTCCAGATGGCAATTGGTTTTTCTTGTTTACTATTTTGTTTTGGCAGATTGTGAAATGAATGTTGGGTTGAGAGATGAACAAGGACGGAGAAAGTTCAGAGACGGAGGGTTTACGGCGGCGCGGTGCAAGGGAGAAGAAGGAGAAAAGGCTAGGGTTTCAGAGTAAGAGTGGAAGGAGAGGATGAGGAGATGGACCGGGTTGGGCTTGGGGGCTACGAGGTCCAGTGTTTTTTTTCATCTCTCCGTTTTTGGCTGAAAGAAGTGGGCCTGAGCCCAACGTTTTTTGGCAACATTCCCAGTTCACTCACTTACACCCCCCTCCGTGTTTTTTTTGAAGGGACCTGGGCTGGGCCCAATTCATTTGTCTTTTATTTGTTTTGCTTGTATCACTCCCCCTTGTAGCAGTTGCCCCCCCCCCCCCCCCCCCCCTTTCTTGTATTTTACATTTTTTTACTATCATGTCTTTTGTTTAGAAATTCATAAAGAAAAATATAAAAAGAAGTATGTTGAAAAAGATTATGGAAAAGAAAAGAGATATTTGAAAAAGAGAAAAATAGTAGAAAAAGAAATATGAGAAAATATTATATGAAAATATGTGAAAAATATAGTGAAATATGAAAAAATACATAGAAAAATATGGAAAAATATTTTGAAAGAAAAAAGAAGAAAATAGTTGGAAAATAGCAAAAAATATTAGATGTAATATTTTTTAGGATTTATTTGTTTTAGGATAGTTTAGAAGCCCACTTGTTAGGGGGCTATTTTCCATTCGATTTTTCAGGATAGAATAGGATAGTGTTTCCCAGGAGATTTATTTTCAGTATTCAATCATTGTAATCATTTTTCCGAATGTTAATAAAACGAGATTTGAGCTGTGGTCCCGAAGTAGCCGAACTACAGCTGCTCTGATTTCTCGTACCAGACGAGAATATGTAGGCATAGGATGCGATATCCTAGCGAGCACACTAACAACTGACTTTCTGTTCTCTCGCGGCTGTGCGATCGAGACTTTCCCGCTGACGACTAATTGTTACCCTTTTTTCTCTCTTGCCCAAGTGCATTTGAGACCAAGCCATAGTTTTGCCCATAGGTTCCCGTACCTTTGCAACCAGTTGTTTTTCTCACTGCAGTGTGAGAATGCCTTGTTTAGCCGTAGTTAGCCTGAACTACGTAAAGCTCTGATCTTCCATGCAGTGTGGAAGTACGTAGGCACAAGACGCGAGGTCTTGGCGAGCCAATTTCCCTGTAGTCCTGAACTACGTTGACTCTGACTTTCTCTCTTGAGAATACGTAGGCATAGAGTGCGACGCTCTATCGAGTCAATTCCCTTCCGTTTAGATTTAGCCGCCGTAGATAGATTGTTTTGCATCCTTTAGACAACCCAAGCAAGCGTGGATCCCGTCGAGTACGACGGACGTGAGGGGTGCTAATACCTTCCCCTTGCGTAACCGACTCCCGAACCCAGGTTTTGGTTGCGATGACCATACCTTTCCCCGTTTTTTGCGAGGTTTACTTCGAGCGTTTCCTTTCCCTCCGTTGGGATAAATAACGCACGGTGGCGACTCTTCTGTCAGCCGGCGCCGATTTTCGCAGTAGCGACAGCTGGCGACTCTGCTGGGGACTGCGACAGTTCCCTATGTGAGTCTGCTGGGGATCCAACGTCCCCTGGCTGCTAAGGACTGCGATAGTTCTTATGCATGTGGGATCCAACGTCCCCTCAGAGAGAGTCAATCCTAGCGCTTGTTTGCTTGGCTATTGGGGCTTATCTATTGATATTATCTGTTGCTGTTGGGGTGTTACGGGTGTTCTATGATTGAGAGATAAGCCGGACCTGGGCTTGAGTATGCACCTAGATATAGTTGCAGAGAAGTAGTAGACGAACCTGTCTGCTGAGCAGGCACAGTTCCCTACGAAAATCTGCGCTCAGACGAGGTTCTCGCAGAGGTGCTCCTTTCCGGTCCTGAGGATCTGAGGGGAGTCCAGACGTGAGGATTGTCGACTCTGGGAACCGATCATTTGGAAGTTAGCTAAGTGAGGCCTCTTCAGGACTCGATGATGCCACTCCTTCTGGGAATCGTATCGTCAGTTCTGAAAGTCTGTGACGCTGACGACCGCATAGGATGCCGTACCTTGTCAGATATAGGTCCACACCTGTGAGTGGGGGTTTTTTTTTTATGCAGGAAACTTGACTTCCAACCTACCCGTTATTTTGGTCTTCTCTTCGGAGCAAACGTACTCCGTCAGCAGTGCAGCAGTATTTAGATTGTGTGGGGGCTGTGATCCCGTATTTGTTGCATTGCATTGCATTTGCATAGGCATCTTCGCATCATATTGCATACTATTCGCCAGCTAGTCAGAGCTCTTATCCAACCATCATTTTGATTCTGAAGGTGAGTGTTGAAGACAACCAAGGGGTGGAAGCAGATTTGATCAAAGTCAAGCAGTGAAGTCAGCTGACAGTTATCGGTAGCTATGTCAGAGAGCAGCTTCCAGTTTGTTGATACCTTGTCAGGTTTCACCGTGACGTCCAATCCTCTGTATGGATCTCCGCACGGCGAAGACTTTCCGCAAGTGAACAACCTTAATGCAGCTCAGCTTGTGCAGCCATCTGTTGAAGACCAAGGTCTGTGTGAGCAGTTTGTTGTCCAAGGTGAACGTTCTCCTTCTGTTGATGTCTCAGACTACCAGGGTTTTGCCTTCCCTGTGCCAAAGCCCCGAAGAGAGGTCCCAACAGCAAAGAATAAAGACCCATTGGCTCCCGTGTATGCTGAAAGGTTTCGTGCATTAGAGGAGAGATTCAAAGCCTTGAAAGGTAAAGACGCTGTTACTCCTAGTGCTGCAGATATGTGTCTGGTTCCTGGCCTAATGTTACCTCCGAAGTTCAGAATGCCGAGGTTTGAAAGGTACAAAGGAGATAGTTGCCCGAAGCAACATTTGGTGATGTTCTGCCGAAGAATGACTTCATTTGTGCACAACGACAAGCTGATGATTCATTGCTTTCAAGATAGTCTGACTAGGGCACCTCTGAGTTGGTATATGCAGTTAGAGCAGAATCAGATTCAGTCATGGATGGATTTAGCCAGCGCTTTTCTGAAGCAGTACGATTATAATCTAGACATTGCTCCCTATCACATGCATTTGCAAGAGTTGTCTCAAGAGATCAATGAACCTATCAGGAAATATGCTCAGAGATGGAGAGAATTTGCTGCTAGAGTGCGTCCACCGCTGTTAGACCAAGAGCTGGCAAGCATGTTTGTAGATTCCCTACAATATCCATACTTTAAAAGATTGCTCGGAATTCCGGCAAGTTTCTCTGACGTGGTAGCATTAGGAGAACGCCTCGAGTACTCCATAAGAATGGGGAAAATTCAGATTACTTCATATGATCAAGCTGGTGAAACTGAATACCCTTGTGACTATCAGAGTGAAGAAGAAGTTGTGATCAACTCAGTCATGCCAAAGGTTGAATATCCTCGAAGCGAATCAGTGAATTTTGTTGGTTCATCATCTTATCCGACATCAGTACCTCCTGGGGCTTGTTATACTGAACAGACAGTCGTGCCTGGGGCACCATATCAGGAATCTTATGTCGCTTCCATTGCAAAGCAGCGAACTCGTGGCCGAGGTTATCAGAATCAGCGTCAGAATCAGAACCGACCTCGTAGCAACTTGGAACGAAGGAAAGCTCCTTTTCACCCAGTGCCGATGCCGTATAGCCAGTTGCTACCATCTTTGATCCAGAAGTCTTTGGTGGAGCCGAAAGCTCTTAAGCCAGTTCCAGAACCTTACCCTCCTGGGTACAATCCCCACGTTCAGTGTGGTTATCATGGTGGCTCTCCGAGGCATTCAACCGAAGATTGTAAAGCATTTCAGGCGAAGGTCCAACAGTTGATTGACCAGGATCGCATTTCCTTTCGGGAAGGATTTCTGTTTGTTCATCCCAACCGCTCAGCTGTCTAAGCTCGTAGACTCGGAAGGTATTCCCCAGCAAAGAAGCCAGTGGTTCAGACAGGCAGACGTCCTCAGCATTGGCAGTCCTCAGACCTTTATATCATTTGCATTTGTAGTTTCTTTTTTGTTAGTTACTACCTGCTTTTAAACATTGTATGTTTCGAATGGTGATATTAATAAGATGACTATGCATTTTTCTGAATTAATCATGTCGCTGTCGCTCATTTACTGCATTGCATTGACACTTGCATTTTATTCACTCCACTTTATCCCTGTGACTAGCAAAGATTGGAGGGAGGATGACGAAAATAAACTCATAACCGATGATTGTATGCTTTCAGATAAGACCTTACCGATGACGTACAAGGCATTGTTTCGAATCCCCCAAACACTGGAGACATAAGGAGTTAGTCCCTTGTTAGCCACTTCGAGCCAGGAAGTAGAAGTTTTTTCGGACTTTTAAACCCTCACATCTTAACCCGGGGCAGGGTAGTTGTCAGTTAGCTTGACCGAGCATTCAAGTCTTGCAGAAGAGTGTTGTCTTTCAAGGACCAATCAGTTTATACCTTTCAAGAGGTCAAACCTCACCAATCAGGAGTGAGACGGTTACGATCCTTTCGGAGCAATCAAGACAACCAGTGTCACACGACTTTGTTCCAAAAGAAAGAAGAAAGAAAGCCCGCTAAGTAAAAAGAAAAAAGCTAGAAAGCAAATACTTAGGCAAAAATCAGGGCATCCCGCTGGACTTCAAAAGAAATCGAAAAAAGCGAAAAGAACTCAAAATGAGTCAGTCCAGGCAAAAATTAGGGAATCAAAAGAATGAAAAAGAGGGATTAAAAAGAAAATTTCCCCCAGCAAATCACAAAGTCGTGTACACATACCACCGAAAGCGAAGAAGGAGTAACTATCACTCTAGAAGAAAAGCATTGTGAATTCCTTAGCTATGGTCCTTACCATTCAGCATACCTCTCGAAGAGGCGAGTGCTTGTACCAGGTTAACTGAACCTTAGGATCGGAGATCATCACGTAGAAGGGGTGGGTACAAATCAAAATTTGAGCCAAATATCCTTTGTTTCACGAACCGTGAACCCGACCACGATACAACCCTTAAAAGACCTAATTGAGGTAAGGTTAGTCTGAAGCGCATTACGATAAGGTCGAGTAACCTGACTCCTTCTTGACTTGCTAGTCACATCCTTGTTGTATTTTCACTGACCATGTAAGCACCACATTTGAACTTTGGTTCATTCGTCACTCACAATCATATGCATGTAAATGAGTGACAGCTCAAATTTTTTTCAAAATCTGCATAACCACTGCATTAAGATTACCATTCGTAAATAGACAATTTTAATTGCAGGTTAGTAGTTGGCATGAAAGAAATTCCACCAGGGAATAATCAAGCAGGACTGAGTAATTTAGCAGTCTGAACCAGAATGGTGTATGTTGTGAAGCCCAATGAATCAGGGGGATTATCTTCCAGTAAGTTCGGAATCAGTTAGTCTGAGGACCAGTCCCGAAGTTTCAGTTGAGCAGGGGCAGTTTATTTGAGAAGCAGTTAATCAGAAGTGAGTCTTCTCGAGAACCAATCAGGGGCAATTATACAGAGCGTTTAGATTTGAAAGCAGATACTTCCAGTGGATAATCAGATCGGGTTAAGTCGCTAGAACGCTCATTCAGGGGCAAGTCATCGCAGAAAATGTTGAAATCAACTGGGTTGTTAGGTGTTTAATTGGAGATTGAATTCTGTTGTTGTGCAGATACCGGGGCAAATATTCTCGAAGTCTTCTCGAGGCAAGCTGTTCAGAGCAAGTACTCCCAAGAGTTAGATTGAGGCAAGTTGAATTGTACTGGGGCAAGTTGTTCAAGCCAGTCTTGTTATCCCCAGCTGAGTGTACTGAGGCAAGTTGTTCGAACCAGTCTGTTTATCCCCAGCCGGAGTTGAGTATCGGGGAATCATGTCAATACCCTTATCAAAAACCGGAACCTTTCAAATAAAAGGCCTTGCTGCCGTTGGATCATTATCCTACAGTTTAAACCTGTTGCGTGTCAGTAACCAGTCGTTTCCAAAGTCCAGTTCTCGCCTGGTAAACCGGTAACCAGTTCTCGTTTGGCCCGCCCTTCCGTAAGCATCAGTTCCCGTCTGGTACAGTTTATTGCAACCAGTTCTCGTCTGGTCGCCGTTTCTTCAAGTGTTGTATCAGTTCTCGTCTGGTACATGTCGTCGCGTAACCAGTTCTCGTTTGGTCGTCGTTTCTTCAAGTGTTGTATCAGTTCTCGTCTGGTACATGTCGTCGCGTAACCAGTTCTTGTCTGATCATTGTGTGTTTTAACCTATGTGTTATACCAGTTCTCATCTGGTGTACGTCAGCTTTCAGCCAGTTCTCGCCTGGTTGTCTATACCTCAGTCTGTTATCCAGTCAGCCCGTCTGATGTCCAAACCAAATCAATTCCCGTCTGATATCCAGAACCCGTAAGTCAGTTCTCGTTTGACCACCTAACATGTTTTCCTATTAGTTCTCGTATGGTAGTCTACCTTCGAATGCTAGTTCTCGTCTAGTATTTTCCATATCTTCCACTGTGTACATAATCCGTGTTTATCCTAAACCAGAAAAACAAAAAAAAACCCTAAAGGTATCTGACACAGTATTTCCCAATGACCCGCATGTTGTCATGTTCCCCGATACGAAGCTCGACGGATGCCAGCGCTCCGAGTAATGTTTGAATTCCTTGTGGATGTTGTTAAATCAGAATTGCCACTCTTCAGCAGATGAAAGTTGCTTATTCTCCCCGGAAGAGTCGAGATCGTATTTTACCCCGTATCAGAGTAGGATCAGAAGGATCCTCAGCAGATTAAGATCGACATCCTTGATAGTAGGGGCATTTCCAGCAGTGTGCCGCGCGCAATCAACCTCAGCTTGGGTCAGTCCCCGCAGAGTACAATCAGTTGTCAATGGTTTGAAGGAAGCATCCCCAAGCAGAGTTGTTTTCTTTCCCCAGTAAAGTCACCGAAGCAGGATTCTTTCCCCAGCACCGGGTCACAAGTGCAAGTCTTGTAAGAAGCTGTTCATATGCCGAAGGACGCTGTAACTAATGGTGCCAGACTGAAGTCTCCAGCGGGATTGAGGTTCCCCACCAGAGTCATGCTCTCTCCTGAAGTTGGATGATTCCCTCTTCCCCAGTAGAGTGCTGGAACAGCTGACGTTGTATTCCCCTGCAGAGTTGCACTCTCCCCCGAAGTCAAATGATTCTTTCTTCCCTAGCAGATATTGAGCAGCTGATGCTGTATTTTCCCCAGAGTCGCACTCTCTCCAGCGAAGTAGAATGATTTCTCTCCCCGGCTGAGTCCGCAAGAGAGCCGAGTCCTTGGAAGTTGATCATGATCGGTTTCTTCCCCAGTGGAGTGTAGAGCAGCTGAAGTTGTTTCCCGCCAGAGTGGTTATCCCCAGACAGAGTCTGATTGATACCAGCGTGTCCACGTTCTCCTCAGCAGGATGATTCCTCTACCTGAGTAGTTCCTTCTCCTTGACAGGAGAATCTCCCCTCGGCATTTATTTTGCTGACGGGATCGCATCATTGTGCATGACCGCATAGCATTTAACACTGCATAGCATTTAACATTGCATAGCATTGTGCATGATTGCATGGCATTTAGCATAAACGCATAGCATTCCCACCGTGTGGGGCATGGCGTCGAAGCATATGCATCATAAGCATGATCTAGGTTACTATCATTCTTGTCTTACAGGTGTTCCACCAAGAGACCAGTTGCTCAGGACGATTCCTGATATTCTCTCCAGCGAGGTCGCTTCCTTAAGATGATTCTTAAAGACCCCGGTGTAATCCCCACAGTCGCTCGCTCAAGATGATTTTTGAGATCCCCAGCGAAGTCTTCAGTTCAAGACGATTCTTGAATTCCTCAGCAGAGCCGTTTGTTTAAGATGATTCTTAAGACCTCAGCGCAGGTTCCCGAGTTGTTTGCTAGGGATGATTCTTGAGCTCCCCGGTAGCGTCCCCAGCAAGAGTTGCCCAGGAAGATTCCTGGAATACCCATCAGAATAAAAGTCTCCAGAAAGGTTATCAGTTCAGGATGATTCTTGAAGGTGCCCGACGGATTTGTTTAGCAGCGTGATATGTCTGCTCCAACAGTGATGTCTAATCTGAGGATGGATTTCGTAAACGCCTGAGGGCGGTATCAGAAGGTTCCTGTGAGTTCAGATTTCCTCGTTGATGAATCAACGTGTGGCTGAAGACAAGGTTCCAAAGTTTGTAGATATAACCAGGTGATCCGTGTTGGCCTGAGGACCAAGTCAGTTGCCCCGAGGTGATGATTGATCGCGATCAAGTGGATAGTTTTTCTTCTGACTGAAGTCGAAGATGTTTCTCCAGCTGAAGCGGAGTTTTGCCTGAAGGCAAAGTGTTTGAATCCCCGTAGAGTCATGAATGGCTCAGGATACCATTTCTTTGACTGAAGTCACAGATTTCCTAAGCTGAAGCGAAGGTGCCTGAAGGCAAGGTTATCCCCAAGGTCATGAATGACCTAGGATTCATTTTTCGGACTGAAGGCCGAAATATATCCCTGACTGAAGTCACGGATGCTCTATAGCAGAGGTGGAGTTGCCTGAAGGCCGATCCATGTATCCTTGAAGGCCAAGGACCATTTCTTTAGACTGAAGTCGAAGATGCCTCCTGCAGAGTTGCCGACGGGCAAAGTTTACATCCTTGAAGGACAAGGATGTTGTTTCTAGCTGAAGCTGGAATAGCCGACGGGCAGGGTTTCATCTTTCTTCAGAAGAACTTGAAGATTCTCCAGCGGATCTGGAGTGGCCAGGGGCCAGGGTTCCATCTATCTTCAGAAATACTTGAAGATTTTTTCTAGCTGAAGCTGGAAATGGCCAGGGGCCAGGGTTTCATATATCTTTAATGTTGAAGTTCTACGGTGGGCAGTGTGCAGTAGTATCCCGATGTTCGTTATGGTTCTGAGGGTGAACCCCAGATCAGAGTGTGCTCGGTTAAGTCTCTCATTCCCAGCGGAGTAGTTTCAAATACGCAAGTATACCTTTTGTTCCATTTACCAGGGGTGAACCCCAGGTCAGAGTTGTTCAGGGTTGTATTTTCTCCAGCGGCGAGGTTGGATGTTTGTTCGACGGCGAGGTTGAACGTTTGTATTTGACGGCGAGGTCAAATCATCAGTTGTCCGGCGGCGAGGTTGGATGTTTGTTCGACGGCGAGGTTGAACGTTTGGATTTGACGGCGAGGTCAGGTCATCAGTTGTCCGGCGGCGAGGTTGGATGTTTGTTCGACGGCGAGGTTGAACGTTTTGATTTGGCGGCGAGGTCAGATCATCATTTGTCCAGCGGCGAGGTCAGATGTTTGTTCGACGGCGAGGTTGAACGTTTGGATTTGACGGCGAGGTCAGGTCATCAGTTGTCCGGCGGCGAGGTTGGATGTTTGTTCGACGGCGAGGTTGAACGTTTGGATTTGACGGCGAGGTCAGATTATGTTTGTTCGACGGCGAGGTTGAATGTTTGTTTGACGGCGATGTCAGACTCTTTAAATCCCCAGCAGAGATGATGATGGTACGACGGCGATGTCGAGTGTCTCTCAGAGCGATGTTTGTTTCCGACGGCGATGTCAGATTCAGTTTTCCAGCGGCGATGTTGGGCATGTCAAGTTGATTCAGTCTTCTGACGGCGATGTTAGGTGATGCAGATCCTTTAGTTCTCCAGCGGCGATGCAGGGTATTTTGACAGATTTAGTTCTCCAACGGCGATGCGGGGTATTTTGATGGTCCGACGGCGATGTCAGATCGGTATTTCTCCAGATAGTTGCCGTGCAGCTATTATTCCAGTGTTCGACAAGTTGAGCAGTTGGCAAATTTTCGGGTTTACCGGTATTCAACCGTCTCACACCTTGATTGGATGAGAGTCGTTCGCTTCTCACCCAGTCAGGTCCAAACCGCTTGAATAGGGGCAACTGTTGCACCCCAAAATTTGACCAACCGGGTCTCGTATCTGGCTCGAGGTTTCGACGCATAATCGCATTCGCATCTGCATATCGCATACAGTGCATTTTCTCATTTTGTTTTGATTTTATCGGGATCACAGCTCCCGTCTCGTGTTTCAGGTGTCTTTTATCAGTTTAAATAGGTAGAATCGTATTTTTGGGATATTTCGGTGCCCGTTTATTTTTTACCGGCTATTTTGGTGCGCTCTTGCGGTGTTATGTGTCGTTCGGTGCTATTTTTGTCCCTCTGGGAATTGTTGTGATTTTTCTGGATTTTATTGGCCATTTTTAGGGTTTAAATAGATTTAAATCATTTTTTATCATTTTTAGAATATTAATAGGGTTTTTAATATTTTTAATTCTTTTTAAATAGATTTTTAATCATTTTAGGATTTAATAGATTTTTTAGGATTTTTTAGAATATTAATAGTTTTTAAATAGTTTTAATAGCTTTTTAATCTTTTTTAATATAGATTTTTTTCTTTTATTAGTAAATAGGGTTTAATAGAAATTAAATGTTTTTAGATATAAATAACATAGTTCTTTCATAAAAAATAATATAGTTAATTAGAGTTTAATAAAAGTTTAGAAGTTTAGATTAGTGGGTTTATTAGAGTTTGTTAATTCAGTTTTTTCATTTAATTGACCATTAATCATTTCCATCTAATCCAAATTTTAATCATGTTATTTCATTTCAGTTTTTTGGGTGGTTCTTATGGTTTTCGTGTGGGCTTCAGTATCCAATTCGCAGGCCCAGTTATTGGTTTTTGTCCAGAAGAGTCAGTTTTTGTCCAGAATTTTGTCCAGCAATTTCCAGCCAAATCTAGAAAGTTCCAGAAGCGTCCAGAATCCCAGCCAGTATATAATCTCAGCTCGTCCACGTGTGAAAAAAAGGAGAGGCCCCACGTTACGCTGCCATCACACGCCACCTCACGCCCTCAGTTCTCTCTCTCCCTGCCACGCATCACCGTACGTGTCCAGCATGCATGCATCTCCTCCACCTTCGCTGACACGCGTCACATCGCAGCACCTCGCCTGAAACCCCACCGCCGGCATGCAATGGCCGCCAGCCACCATGAACATCACCGGAAACCTAACTTCTCCCCAGAACTCCGATGAACTTCATCCTCCTCCTCTAACCTTTATCACCTAAGACCCAGAAACTTCCAGTCAACAACCACTTCCGGCCACCATCGATCACACCAGAAATTCTCATTCAACCTCCGATCAACCTCCAGATCCAACCGTTCAACAAACTTCAGCAGAAAACCTCCTTCCTCTCATCTTCTCCGATCCATCATCAGTATCGCAATCTTCCCAGAAACGTCTTCATCATCACCATCACGTTCATCCCTGAGAGCACGCCTCCATTCTTCATCAAGAACATCACGATCCAGTTTCCCAGATTCGAGACCTCTTCAAGATCTCCAACCACCAGAGCATGCAAGAACTTCATCAAGCAAACATCACGAATTCGGTCTAGATCCCAAATCAACCTTCAAGAGCGTTCTTCCGAATCTCCAAACGAATGTTCTTATAGCAATTTCAAGACTTAGATTCACTGATCACCGGCTTCGTTGTTCTTCGTTAAGCAACAACGATCACCATGCCACTTCATCACGCCTTCAGGATCTTCAACGAACTAGTTTCTTGCAGAGAATTGCTTCAAATCTTCAAGCATGTCAAGGATCGATGATTCCAGATGGCAATTGGTTTTTCTTGTTTACTATTTTGTTTTGGCAGATTGTGAAATGAATGTTGGGTTGAGAGATGAACAAGGACGGAGAAAGTTCAGAGACGGAGGGTTTACGGCGGCGCAGTGCAAGGGAGAAGAAGGAGAAAAGGCTAGGGTTTCAGAGTAAGAGTGGAAGGAGAGGATGAGGAGATGGACCGGGTTGGGCTTGGGGGCTACGAGGCCCAGTGTTTTTTTTCATCTCTCCGTTTTTGGCTGAAAGAAGTGGGCCTGAGCCCAACATTTTTTGGCAACATTCCCAGTTCACTCACTTACACCCCCCTCCGTGTTTTTTTTGAAGGGACCTGGGCTGGGCCCAATTCATTTGTCTTTTATTTGTTTTGCTTGTATCACTCCCCCTTGTAGCAGTTGCCCCCCCCCCCCCCCCCTTTCTTGTATTTTACATTTTTTTACTATCATGTCTTTTGTTTAGAAATTCATAAAGAAAAATATAAAAAGAAGTATGTTGAAAAAGATTATGGAAAAGAAAAGAGATATTTGAAAAAGAGAAAAATAGTAGAAAAAGAAATATGAGAAAATATTATATGAAAATATGTGAAAAATATAGTGAAATATGAAAAAATACATAGAAAAATATGGAAAAATATTTTGAAAGAAAAAAGAAGAAAATAGTTGGAAAATAGCAAAAAATATTAGATGTAATATTTTTTAGGATTTATTTGTTTTAGGATAGTTTAGAAGCCCACTTGTTAGGGGGCTATTTTCCATTTGATTTTTCAGGATAGAATAGGATAGTGTTTCCCAAGAGATTTATTTTCAGTATTCAATCATTGTAATCATTTTTCCGAATGTTAATAAAACGAGATTTGAGTTGTGGTCCCGAAGTAGCCGAACTACAGCTGCTCTGATTTCTCGTACCAGACGAGAATATGTAGGCATAGGATGCGATATCCTAGCGAGCACACTAACAACTGACTTTCTGTTCTCTCGCGGCTGTGCGATCGAGACTTTCCCGCTGACGACTAATTGTTACCCTTTTTTCTCTCTTGCCCAAGTGCATTTGAGACCAAGCCATAGTTTTGCCCATAGGTTCCCGTACCTTTGCAACTAGTTGTTTTTCTTACTGCAGTGTGAGAATGCCTTGTTTAGCCGTAGTTAGCCTGAACTACGTAAAGCTCTGATCTTCCATGCAGTGTGGAAGTACGTAGGCACAAGACGCGAGGTCTTGGCGAGCCAATTTCCCTGTAGTCCCGAACTACGTTGACTCTGACTTTCTCTCTTGAGAATACGTAGGCATAGAGTGTGACGCTCTATCGAGTCAATTCCCTTCCGTTTAGATTTAGCAGCCGTAGATAGATTGTTTTGCATCCTTTAGACAACCCAAGCAAGCGTGGATCCCATCGAGTACGACGGACGTGAGGGGTGCTAATACCTTCCCCTTGCGTAACCGACTCCCGAACCCAGGTTTTGGTTGCGATGACCATACCTTTCCCCGTTTTTTGCGAGGTTTACTTCGAGCGTTTCCTTTCCCTCCGTTGGGATAAATAACGCACGGTGGCGACTCTTCTGTCAGCCGGCGCCGATTTTCGCAGTAGCGACAGAATATTTTTGTAAACATGACTTTGTTGTTGAATCTTACTGGATGATATATATATATATATATATATATATATATATATATATATATATATATATATATATATATATATATATATATATATATATATGTATATATATATATATATATATATATATATATATATATATATATATATATATATATATATATATATGTTTGATGTTATTCAATGTTTAGGTTTTCCGTTTTTATTCTAAATATTGAGATGTGGGTGTAAGGACTAAGTTCCTCTGTTGCATAGTTACCCCACTGTTGCATATCTTTTGTTGAGCAGGTGTTGAATGTTTTAATTTCATGTGTAATGTGACGCGCCTCTTTTATACCATGTTTATAATTATACTCTGATGAAATTTTAATATGTGACTAATTGTTTATGTGATTATTTGGGGGTATAGAAAGGGGGTGTTACATTAGGTGGTATTAGAGCCAGTGTTGAGTCAGTTGTGTTTGTCTTGTTGTTATGTTGGTTGAACGGTTATTTAACCTTGTTGTTATTTTGGGAATGGTCAGAATATGGCTGGTCATAACGACAATGCGATGGATGCTGCTTTGGAAGTAATGGCCAGGGCAGTGCAAGGTACACCGAACGTGAATGCTAATGACGAGTTCAGGAAGAATCAACCACCGGTCTTCAAAGGAATATTTGATCCCGATGGTGCTCAAATTTGGTTGAAAGATACTGAAAGGATCTTCAGAGTTATGGATTGTGCAGAGAGGAATAAGGTGAGACTTGGGTCTCACATGCTGAAGGAAGAAGCTGACGGTTGGTGGGTCGGTATGCATCAAGTTCTTGAGGTGGATGATAAAGAGATAACTTGGGATTTATTTCGTACTAAGTTCTTAAGGAAGTATTACCCTAAAAGTGTGAAAGGGAATAAGGAGATGGAGTTCCTTGAATTGAACAAGGTAGTATGTCTGTGGTGGACTATACTGCTAAGTTTGTGGAGTTGGTTCAATTCCATCCTCACTATGTTGCAATTACTGCTGAGTTCTCAAAGTGTATTAAATATGGGAATGGTTTGCGTCCCAAGATTAATCAAGCTGTGGGATATCAAAGGATAAGAAGATTTACGGATTTGACGGAATGTTGTAGAATCTTCGAGGAAGATAGCAAGGCTCGTTCTACACATTACAAAAGTTTGAATGAGAGGAAGGGAAAGTAACAAGCTAGAAGTGGACCTTATGTGACACCTGTTGATAAGGGCAAGCATAGGGGAAACTTTGATAAGAGATTTGGAGGAGGAGGTTCCGTTAAGTGTTACAAGTGTGGTGAAATGGGACATAAATCATTTGAGTGTGAAAAGACCGTAGTGAAATGTTCTAACTGTGGAGGCCTTGGGCATGCTACTACAGATTGTAGGAGGAATGTGGTGAAGTGCTATAATTATGGAGAAGTGGGTCACATTAGTACTTAGTGTACTAAGCCGAAACAAGCTCAAGCGGGCGGAAAAATGTTTGCATTAGCTGGGTCAGACACTACTAGTGCAGATCGTTTGATTAAAGGTACATTCTTTATTAATAGTACGCCTTTAGTTGCTATTATTGATACTGGAGCGACTCATTCGTTCATTTCTCATGAGTGCGTTAAGCGTTTGAATTTGTTTGTGATTTCTTGGGGTGGTGACATGGTTATTGAGACTCCCGCTTCGGGGTTGGCAACTACATATTTGGTGTGTGTAAGTTGTCCTTTGACCATGTATGGTAAAGACTTCATCATGGATTTAGTGTGTTTGTCGTTGGAGGGATTAGACGTAATCTTGGGTATGAACTGGTTGCAATTTAATAGAGTTCATATAGATTGCTATCATAAGTTAGTGAGGTTTCCTTCTTTGGAAGATGATGAAGATGAGAGTTTCCTATCCACTAAAGAGTTGAAGAGACCTTTAGCAAACGTAGCTCAATTGTTCGGTTTGTTTGCATCATTGTCGGTGGAGAGTAAAGTTAAGCTCGATGCGTTCCCAGTGGTATGTGATTTTCCAGAAGTGTTTCCGGAGGATATTAAGGACGTACCGCCGAAAAGAGAAGTTGAGTTTTCTATTGATCTAGTTCCGGGTACTAGACCAGTTTCGATGGCACCGTATCGTATGTCGGCATCAGAGTTTGTAGAATTGAAGAAGCAATTGAATGACTTGTTGGACAAGAGATTTGTAAGGCCAAGTGTTTCTCCATGGGGTGCTCCGGTATTGTTGGTAAAGAAGAAGGATGGAAGTATGCGGTTATGCGTTGATTATCGACAATTGAACAAGGTGACAATTAAGAACAAGTATCCGCTTCCAAGGATCGATGATTTGATGGACCAATTGGTTGGTGCGCGTGTTTTTAGCAAGATTGACTTGAGATCGGGATATCACTAGATTCGTGTGAATGAAGAGGATATTCAAAAGACAGCCTTTAGGACACGGTATAGCCATTACGAATATTTCGTGATGCCATTCAGGGTTTCTAATGCGCCGGGTGTGTTTATGGAATACATGAATCGTATTTTTCATGAACAGTTAGATCATTTTGTGGTTGTGTTCATCGACGATATTTTGATTTACTCTAAGTCTCAAGAGGAGCATGAAGAGCATTTGAGGATTGTGTTACAAATTTTAAAAGAGAAGCAATTGTATGCTAAGTTGTCGAAATGTGAATTTTGGTTGTCGGAAGTAAGTTTTCTTGGATATGTTATTTCCGGTAGTGGTATTAGTGTTGATCCATCCAAGATTGATGCACTGATGCAATGGGGAGCTCCTAGATCGGTTACAGAGATTCGAAGCTTTTTGGTCTTGGCGGGTTATTATCGGAGGTTTATTGAGGGATTTTCGAAGTTGGCACTTCTGTTAACGCAATTGACTTGTAAAGGAAAGGCTTTCATTTGGGATATTAATTATGAAAAGAGTTTCATTGAGATAAAAAGAAGGTTGACGACGGCGTCAATCTTGATTTTGTCGAATCCGACAAAACCATTTGTGGTTTATTTTGATGCTTCTTTGACAGGTTTAGGTGGTGTTTTGATGCAAGATGGAAAAGTTGTGGCTTATGCTTCAAGACAATTGAGAGTGCATGAAAGGAACTATCCTACACATGACTTGGAGCTAGCGGGCATGGTGTTTATTTTGAAAATTTGGAGGCATTATCTTTATGGTGCAAGATTTGAAGTTTTTAGTGATCACAAGAGTTTGAAATATTTATTTGATCAAAAAGAATTGAACATGAGACAAAGGAGGTGGTTAGAACTTTTGAAGGATTATGATTTTGGTTTGAATTGCCATCCGGGTAAGGCAAACGTGGTGATCGATGCTTTGAGTCGGAAGTTGTTACATATGTCCGCATTGATTATGAGAGAATGGGAACTTTTGGAGAATTTTAGAGACTTGAGTTTAGTTTGTGAAGTGACGCCGAGAAGTGTGAGACTTGGTATGCTACATGTTACGAATGATTTTCTTGCAACCGTATGTGAAAAGAAAAAGTTAGATTTGAAGTTCGTTGATTTAATGATGAATGAGAATAAGGATTTCAAGGTTGATAATTTTGGAGTCTTGAGATTCTGTGGTCGTATTTGTATTCCCGATGATGCGGAGTTGAAAAAGATGATATTGGAAGAAGGACACCGAAGTAACTTAAGTATTCATCCGGGAGAGAATAAAATGTATCAAGATTTGAAGAAAATCTTTTGGTGGTCCGGATTAAAGAGGGATGTAGCTCAATTTGTGTATGCATGCTTAACTTGTCAAAAGTCTAAGGTGGAACATCAAAAGCCTAGTGGATTGGTGCAACCGTTGGACATTCCGGAGTGAAAATGGGATAGTATATCGATGGATTTTGTTACGGGATTGCCGAATATGCAAAGAGGTCAGAATGCTATTTGGGTAATCATGGATAGACTTACTAAATCTGCTCACTTCATTCCAATTGATATTAGTTATCCTTTGGAGAAGTTAGCCGAGATTTATGTTCGTGTGGTTGTGAAGTTACATGGAGTTCTTAAGAGTATTGTATCGGATAGAGATCCTAGATTTACATTGAGGTTTTGGGAGAGTTTGCAAAAGGCTTTGGGTTCTAAGCTAAGATTGAGTCTGACTTATCATTCGCAAACGGATGGTCAAACGGAGAGGACAATTCTATTGTTGGAGGATTTATTGTGTGCTTGTGTGCTCGAGCAAGGTGGTGTTTGGGATAGTTATTTGGTGTTGATTGAGTCACCTACAATAACAGTTTTCATTCAAGTATAGGTATGGCACCATTTGATGCTTTGTATGATTGGAGATGTCGAACACCTTTGTGTTGGCATGAAACCGGTGAGAGGTCGATAGTTGGACCGGAGATGGTACAACAAACGACAGAGAAATTGAAGTTTATTCGGGAAAAGATGAAAGTTTCTCAAAGTAGGCAAAAGAGCTATCATGACAAGAGAAGGAAGGATCTTGAGTTTCAAGAAGGCGACCATTTGTATTTTAGAGTTACGCCGGTTACGGGTGTGGGTCGTGCTTTGAAGTCGAGGAAGTTGACTTCTCATTTTATTGGTCCGTATCAGATTACTGCACGAGTTGGTGTTGTGGCTTATTGTGTGGCGTTGCCTCCAAATCTTTTGAATTTGCATGATGTATTCCATATTTCGCTACTTCGGAAGTATGTTTCGGATCCATCACATGTTATTCCTATGGACGAGGTTTAAGCGAGAGATAACCTTACGGTTGAAGCTTTATCGATTAGGATTTTGGACCGTGAAGTTAAGAAGCTAAGAGGCAAGAATATTGCGCTTGTGAAAGTAGCGTGGGGAGGCGCTTCGGAAGGCAATATGACTTGGGAACTAGAGAGTGGGATGCGAGAGTCGTATCCGGAGTTGTTTGAATCAGGTAAGATTTTCGAGGACGAAAATTTCTAAAGTGGGGGTGAGTTGTAACGCCCCGATTCTGATTTCCCATTTTTGTTGAGTCTTTTGTTTTATTTGGATGATTATTATTCTATTTTTGGAATTGGTGTGTTAATATGTTATGTTTTCATATTGTGTTATTTTATCGTTTTGAGAGTTTTCGGGGAAATTAGGTTGGAGGGTATTTTAGATATTTCTTAATTAATGATAAGTTAGAAATTTTGTGAGAAAATGAATTATTATATATTTTTAGAGAAAAAGAAATAGAAAAGAATTGGAAATAGAAAGATATAAGAGGGAAAGAGGAGAGAAAAGAGAAAGAAAGGAGAAAAAGGGAGAGAAAGAAAGAGGAAGAAGAGAAAAGAGAAGAAAAAGAGGAAAAGCTTGGAATTCTTCAAAATAACTTCTAGGAATCGATTTAATCGGATAAGGGTGTGAAATATTATTATCTTATCAATGTGTATGATTATGTATGTGTTGTTTGGATTGTGGAGTTGTTTTTCTACATTTTCCATTTTAGGTCGAAATTGGTAGAATCGATAGAAACCGATGTTTTTACGGTTAGAATTCGAAATAATTATGTAGTTTAGTCGAGGAATGTTAGGTTGAGACTATTGGAACTTGTTTGATTGAAATTGGGTGAAATTGTGGCTTTTTGACATTTTTGGATTATGGAGGGTTTATGTAGTGAAGTATTCGCTAGGCGAATCACTGGCGAGTGAGGTAGTGAAGGGTTCGCTAGGCGAATCACTGGCTAGTGAGGCAGCGAAGTGATCGCGACTTTATATGTCTAATACAACCTAACTGCAAGTGCACAGTCTATCGCGTAGTAATAATAGATATCGATCCCACAGGGACTCGTAATCAAACTAGTGTTCTCGGGAGTTACTATGTTTAGCTAGGTAGAATATGTTTAAGGGAATAAGATTGTCACTAAAAGGGAACTAAGAATGCTACTTAGATTATAAATGATTGAATTGATATGCAATAATTGTGTTCTTCAGGGATTTGACAAGTTACCGGTGTATGAAATAATTTTCAAAGTTTATTTAAGCAGAAAATGGTGATTTGAAGACTCTCGCCTCACGATGGTTATTGACGCTATTCATAATTCTAAGGGCCAAACGTACACTTTCGTATCCCATTCGGGGTTTAAATTATTTTTTGGAAATCTCTAAGTTCTAATTCATTTTAAAGTGCTTTCGCTGTTATTAAAATGAATGACTAGTGTTTACTATCTGACCTTACCGCAGCTTTCGCTTGTTGGTTCGTATCTTAATTAATTTCCCACTTGAGTGGCAAAACTACTTTTAAATAAGTTCTCGCTTTCGCGACGAAGTTTATTCAGTAAATTAATTTTAAACACTCAGACCATAAATTACTTTTGAAAAGAAAGTTTTTCAACCAGTTGTTATCAAATCCCATTCGAATTATTACCACATATCGATTACTCAAGTTTAGCTAGACATGGATTTGGGAAAGATAAAACATAAATAAAAACAATAAGTAATAATTTGCATTATAATAAAACTGGAAATGCGATTGAAATGAGAAACCTGTAAATATTCCAATTGGCCTTTGGGCAGATCCTCCACAGATGTTGGCAGGATTCTGGTCTTTATGCCAATTTGATCGTACAGTAAAAGTAGAAATTAAAGAAGAATGAAAGGAATGCAGAAAAAGTAAAGAGAAACAAATAAGAATATTAAACTGGAAAGGTATGCTCTGGAAATAAATTTGGCAGCTGTCGCTTGCGCGAAAATAAGGTGCCGGCATGACAGAAGAGTCGCCACCTTTCGTTATTTATCCCTCAGAGCGGGAAAGGAAACGATCGGAAAAACCTGACGAATAAGGGTAAGACAAGGTCATCGCAACCGTTGTCTGGGTTCGGGAGTCGGTTACGCAAGGGGAAGGTATTAGCACCCCTCACGTCCGTCGTACTCGACGGGATCCTCGCTTGTGTGTTTACTTGGACGGGTTGGTTATAATCTATCTACCTATCAAGGCTGGCTGAAAAAGAAAAGAAAAATGACTCGGCAAAGCGTCGCACTTTATGCCTACGTATTCCCGTCTGGAACGAGAAATCAGAGTCAACGTAGTTCGGCTAACTACGGGGGAAGATTGGGAAGGTTGCTCGCTAGGACATCGCATCCTATGCCTACGTACTCTCATCTGGTATGAAAGATCAGAGCAAACGTAGTTCGGGAAACTACGGGAAAAATGGCTCAACTAGGAGGGAGACTATCAAGTCCTACTGTTATCATGCCATGGATTCATCCTATGGTTGAGGTTTGAATAGGGAACTCCTAGATATTGTCATGCATAGGTTTCAACCTAAAAGTCTATCATCAAATCCTCATCAGAGGAAATGAGAGTCCTAAGGGATCATGTCAATGATGCACAGAATACAGACAAAAACATCAGCTTTAACAGTAAAATGCATGCAATGCAAGTGAGGGAGGAAATGTGTGTGGGGCTTCGGCCTCCACAAGCTCATCTCAACCTCAAGCCAGTCATGAAATAATAGTAATCATACTGAAGAATAAACAACATGCTATCAAGCAATATACAGATGAAAGAAATGAAGTGCCATCAGGCAATCAAAACACACATGCTAGAAAAAGAATCATCTACTCTCTAATTCTAACCCTAATCACAGAATCTAAACAAATCTAAGCTAAGCTCTCAAGCAAAACTCTAAACAGGAGAAATCATTCCCAGCCTTCAAGCTTCAGAACAAGCTTACCAAAGACAGGGAGCTAAGCAATCAGACTCATAGTGTCTTCCTCAGGAAAGCACTAGGAGGTGTATACTCAGGAATCATACCCTATGTGGCTCAACCACTGTGATCAGTTTATATTCCTCCTCAGGAGAAATTAAACTCACAAGCAGGCTCCAACATCACTGGATATTTAGGAAATCCTATCTGAACTAGTGGAACTAAATGAATAGACTCATAGGACCTTCCTCAGGAAAGTACTAGGAGGCTTCCACTTAGGAGTTGTATCCCACGTGGCTCAACAACATGTGATCAGTTTACATTCCTCCTCAGGAGAAATTAAACTCACAAGTTGGCTCCAACATCATTGGATACTTAAGAAATCCTAGATCAACTAGTGGAACTAAGTGAACAGACTCATAGGACCTTCCTCAGGAAAGTACTAGGAGGCTTCCACTTAGGAATTGTATCCCATGTGGCTCAACAACATGTGATCAGTTTACATTCCTCCTCAGGAGAAATTAAACTCACAAGTTGGCTCCAACATCATTGGATACTTAAGAAAGCGGTGAGAAGGAAGGATGAAAGTTATTCATAGTGCCTTCCTCAGGAAAGTACCATGAACTTCCTTCAAACTTCAGGATCTCAAACCTCACAGACAGAGGACAAGACAAGCTCTGGGTCTCTGAATCTTGATCTACAAGCTTCTCTCCATGATGCTCTCCATCAATATCTTCAAGGCAACACAAGCCCCTCAGCAAATTCCTCAGAATGAACCCCACAGATGGACAGATAACCACAGGGTACACAAACTCAATAGGCAACCTCAGAAAATACCTAAAAAATACTAAACTAATGGGGAAAAATCTACCAATTATTCACAAGGGTCCTCAACACCTACTCATAACATCTACAAAGGTCTCTACCTAAAAATCAAGATAAAACTCAACCAAAGAAAGGGATTCATCACCTAAACACAACCTAAACCCTAATCAGGACACCCTAAATCAACCCTAATTAAACTAATCAAAATTCATTCTAAAAAATCTAGAAAAAATCCTATGGGGAACTATGACTCATCATCTAATTGCACAAAAAAGAATGGGTTAAAAACCCTAAAGGAAGGTTCTAAAATAAATCCTACAAAATCAAATACCAAATTAAACAATTAAAAAGCTATTTATTTGGAAAATCTATTAAAAATATTAAACCTAAAAATAAAATCTCAATTTTATTTTTATAATTTTCTATACATTTTCATCTACTCATAGGAAAAAAAAGAATTTAAAAATCATTATTTGTCTATTTTTAATGAATTTTTACAAAACAGAAAAATATTAAAAAGAAAATAAAAGACATTAAAATTAATTAATATGAATTAAGGGAGGGGGGGTGGATTAAGCAACACGCGCTAGTTAACATGATTGGGCTACAAAAAAAGGGGGGTGGGAATAGGATTCTGGGCCCAGAACGCCCTTTAATGAAACGACCGTGTTTCATATAATTTGAAATTTCCCTCTCTTTTCTCAGACATAACCACAGCCGCTAGATTGGGTGAATTAGTCAATCTTAGGACTTGATCCAACGGATATCCTTTCGTCTTCTCCAAACGAATTAGGGTTTGCAGAACCCTCCCTCATGCACTCACACCTTCGAGCCTCTCTAACTCTCTCCACACGCCACGGCCTGCCACGATTCCAAAACAAGAAATCACCTACTAAATGCCTAGATTACAATGGTACGACCAGCTTCTTCTAACTCTTCTTGAATAATCCAAACAGAATGCTTAAACACCTTGGTACCACCATGCTCGACTGATACCAACCTTCATCAAACCTCAGTTTAATGGCTTACAGATACTCTACAAGCTATCCTGGTCATTATACACCAATTCTTGATGATTGAAATGCCCTAAACTAATAGTTCTTGAAAATTAAAGTTTTATGCACCTGCCATGGAACCTCATGGAATGAGCTATAACTTCTAGGGTTAAGTCATCTACCCTAACACAATCATTCTACACCTATAATATGATCTATCTAAGCATAAATAAAGAGAAAGAGATGAGTTCACCAACCTGTCAAGAAGCTATGGTGAGTGATGCTATGGCTCGAACCAGGGCTTGCAAATCCTTCAGGATGATCCTTTGATGATGGATAGCCTTCTGTTTGCACAATTCTTGAAGAAGAAGACTTGTAATGGAAGAATTCTTGAGTTGCTTCAACTTGAAGCAAGAGCTTTAATGGCTATGTATCCTTCTCTCTCCTCTGACTTGGCTCAATTCTCACCAACCTTTCATCACTCTCTGATGCACACTTTATATAACAATTGATGGATGCTTCTAGATTCATCTAGAAGGGTGTGGAAGTTTCATGAAAGTTCCATGATATGCCATGTTGGATTTCTCATATACCATGCTCCATGCCTTGTAATTTTGACTTAAAATACCCTTACATGAGTTATTAAGAAGGAATGTGTGAAAAACAAGTGCATTCTTGGCTTGTGTAGGGTTTTCTAACATTGCCTTCTTTCTTAAGTAACAAATTTCCAAAGGAACCTCATTTTTTAAGCCTCAAATGAAAATTCTACTTAAACCAATCTTCTCAAAATGGTTTTTCCAATCAAAATGATATATTGGATGACCTATTTTGGATTTGTGGATCTTCCAAAACACTTTTCAATTTCAACTTTTCAAAGTTATAAGTCATTTTTAGTTCATTTTTGACCAATCATGGAATCTTGTGTTATGAGCTTTTTCAACAATTTGTGACCTTCTTTCTAGACTTAAAATCACATTTTGAGCAACTTTCATGTTTTGAGTTTTTCCATTTGAGGCTTGGAAATAGGAGTTTTAGGCATTGGCTAAAATGACCTATAACTGACAAAGGACCAAAATACCCCTGCATTGTTCAAACCATAACCTGAGTTCCACAAATCCAATCAAGGACTTCTACCACTCAAATTAAAGCTAAGAAGATCCTCTTCAACATTCATGTTGACCAAGAAACCATAGGAATCAACCTACTAGGGCAAAAGTTGTCTGCAAGTTGGGTGACTTTCAAGGACCCAGATTCACACACCTCTGCTGACCTGTAATTTGTCAAAACCATAACTTGAGCTTTGCAACTCCTATCAAGGACTTCCACCACTCAAATTAAATCTTAGAACAAGCTCTACAACATTCATGTTGTGGGGAAGATGAGATATCAATTACATCTAGAGCTAAAACTGCCTGGAAGATAGGGGTCAAATTAGGGTTTTTCACTGTCAATCCTTGGGAACCCTAACTCAAAACTTCTCAAACTCCTCAATCATGATGAGTTGGTCTAGGAATCACCTTTAAAACATCTCTATGCATCATTCCATGATCTCATGGCCCTTGGATTGGTCTCAACCTTCTCCAAATCTTCAGCTGGTTTAGGGTTGACCCAGTCAAAAACCCTAATTCTTCCATTCATGGTTGAATCTTATGAACTCTTGCATAATGACCTCTCTGGGCTTCATGATGGCTATCAAGACATCTCCTAGGCTTTCTCAAAACATCTAGTTCATTCTCAAAGTCTCAGAATCATCTGAGGAGCACCCACAACTTTCAAACTGTGAAGCACACAACCCTGGTTTCAAACCACTTCTCTGGGGATCTCTTGAACTCTCTGATGAAGGTATCAACTTTCAAACACTCAATGAGTAAATAATTGTTGGTCAAATTTTGGGGTGCAACAGCTGCCCCTATTCAAACGGCTTGAACCTGACTGGGTGAGAAGCGAACGGCTCTCAGCCAATCAAGGTGCGAGACGGTTGAATACCGGTAAACCCGAAAATTTGCCAACTGCACAAGCACATGGTACTCTGCGGGGAATAAATCTTCGAATACTGCAACACTAGCTGCTCAACAACTAGCTGGAGAAATACTGATCTGACATCGCCGCCGGAAACAAACATTATTCTGAGAGACACTCGACATCGCCGTCGTACCAACACCATCTCTGCTGGGGATTTAAAGAGTCTGACATTGCCGTCAAACAAACATACAACCTCGCCGTCGAACAAACATGATTTTAAACACATCTGACCTGGGGTTCACCCCTGGTAAATGGAACACAAAATACACTTGCATACCTGAAGCTACTCCACTGGGAATGAGAGACTTAACCGAGCACACTCTGATCTGGGGTTCACCCTCTGAACCATAACGAACATCGGAATATTGCTGCACACTGCCTGCCGGAGAACTTCAATACTAAAGATATATGAACCCCTGGCCCCTGGCCACTTCCAGCTTCAGCTAGAAAAGATCTTCAAGTACTTCTGAAGATAAGCATCCTTGACCTTCAAGGATGGCAACTCTGCAGGAGGTATCTTCGACTTCAGTCTAAAGAAATGATCCTTGGCCTTCAAGGATACATGGATCTACCTTCAGGCAACTCCGCCTCTGCTATAGAGCATCCGAGACTTCAGTCAGGGATATACTTCGGCCTTTAGTCCGAAAAATGAATCCTAGGTCATTCATGACCATGGGGGATAACCTTGCCTTCAGGCACCTTCGCTTCAGCTTGGGAAATCTGTGACTTCAGTCAGAGAAATGGTGTCCTGAGCCATTCATGACTCTACGGGGATTCAAACACTTTGCCTTCAGGCAAGACTCCGCTTCAGCTGGAGAAACATCTTTGACTTCAATCAGAAGAAACACTATTCACTTGATCGCAATCAATCATCTCCTCAGGACAACTGACTTGGTCCTCAGACTCACACGAATCACTCTGTTGTATCTACAACTCCGGCACCTTGTCGTCAGCTACCCGTTGAATCTTCAACACGGAAATCTGAACTCACAGGAACCTTCTGATATCGCCTTCGGGCGCTTACGAAATCCACCTTCAGATTAGACATCGTTGTTGGAGCAGACATATCACGCTGCTCTGGTCTTCAAGAATCATCTTGATCAAACAGATCCGTCGGGCATCTTCAAGAATCGTCCTGAACTGATAACCTTTCTGGAGACTTTATTCTGTTGAGAATTCCAGGAATCTTCCTGGGCAACTCTTGCTGGAGGCGCTACTGGGGAGCTCAAGTATCATACTAGGCAAACAACTCGGGAAGCTGCACTGAGGTCTTAAGAATCGTCTTAAGCAAATGGCCCTGCTGAGGGATTCGAGAATCATCTCGAACTGAAGACTTTGCTGGGGATCTCAAAAATCATCTTGAGCGAGCGACTGCGGGGATTACACCGGGGTTTTTTAGAATCATCTAAGAAAACAACCTTGCTGAGGAGAACATCAAGAATCGTCCTGAGCAACTGGTCTTTTGGGGATACACCTGTTCAACAAGGATGATGATGACCTAGGTCATGCTTATGATGCGTATGCTTCTGCACTATGCCCCACACAGTGGGAATGATATGTACTTATGCTAAATGCCATGCAATCATGCACAATGCTATGCAATCATGCACAATGATGCAATCATGCACAATGCTATGCGATCATGCACAATGCTATGCAATCATGCACACGATGCGATCCCATCAGCAAAATAAATGCCAAAGGGGGAAAAATCCTCCTGTCAAGGAGAAATAACTGCTCAGATAGAGGAATCGTCCTGCTGAGGAGAACGTGAACATGCCAATATCAATCAGGCCCTATTTGGGGAATCAATCTTCCGCGAACTGCTGCAGGAGAACAACTCCAGCTGACTGCTGCGGGGGAAGAAGCTCTACGAGAACTTGGATCCGCTGATATCAATCGCGAGGATGAACTGTGCGGCCGTCTCGGCTACTCTTCTGAGGATGACCACTCTGCGGGGAACCAACTTCAGCTGCCCCACACTCCACTGGGGAAAAACCAATCATGATCTGATCAACTTCCAAGGACTCGGCTCTCTTGGGCATCTGCAAACTCGGCTGAGGAAGGAGAAATCATTCTGCTTTGCGGGAGAGAATGCGACTCTGGGGAAATGCAGCATCGGCTGCTTAACGCTCTGCCGGGGAAAATTGGTTATGATCTGATCAACTTCCAAGGATTCTGCTTTTCTGCGGACTCAGCCGGGGAGAGAAATCATTCTACTTCACGGGAGAGTACGACTCTGGTGAGGAATTTCAATTTCGCCAGGGAAGAAAGAATCATCTGACTTCGGGGGAGAGTACAAATCTGCAGGGGAATACAACATCAGCTGTTCCAATACTCTACTGGGGAAGAGGGAATCATCCAACTTCAGGAGAGAACATGACTCTGGTGAGGAATCTCAATCCCACTGGAAACTTCAGTCTGGCATCATCAGTTACTGCATACTTCGGTATACGACTAGCTTCCTACGAAACCTGCACTTGTGACCCGGTGCGGGGGATAAACATCATGCTTCAGTGCTTGACTCAGCTGATGAGGTGACGTTCCTTCAGGATGCGTCTGCTTGGGGGAAGAGAACTACCTCTACCTGGGGAAGACATATCAATGCTCACTATTCTGATTCTGATTCTGCGGAGGAGAGACTACTGAACTCTGCTGAAGAAGGAGGGTTCATCCTGCTTCGGGGATACGCACGGCACATCTTCTGGCGAGATGCTATACCTGCAACAACGCAAACAAACAGACAAGATACCCTCCTCAAAGGGGCCTATCTAGGTTATTATCTCGTAACAATGTTTAGTTGGTTAATTGTTTCAACAATCAATGGGCTTAGGCCCGCAAGTTTATGTATGCGCATTTTATCAAAAAACACATCGGCGTTATCATTCGCAAACAAAACAGATAAATGCTAAACAGACAAGTAGAATTGCTGAATAATGTGCATTTTATTGATAATGAACCCTTGAATGGGCAAAAATGTTTTACAACAGAGGCAAGCTCCTGAAATGAGGAAGCCGCGCAAAAAGAAAACATAAATATACATCAGTATATACAAATGTCGGCAATCGAGGCGTAGACGAACACCATGAGTTGATCCCTCTAAGACCCACTCGACTTCGATACTTCTCCGATGCTTCAGCTTTGGAAGAGATTGATTCAGATAAACGGCCCTCAGGTCTTCCGAACCACTAAATAATGAAAGTCCATACGCGGAACGCAGTCATTTGCTTATTTAAATCCCTAACTTTTGCGTGAACCGCCCTTCACGGGTTTTCAGTTCACCGGGATACCCTTTTTTGCCGAAGCCGCCCAGTGTAGGTTTTCGACTTCGCGGGTGTACATTTTTCAATATATCCCTAATTTTTGCCCGAACCTTTTATTCTGTTTTTGGTTCGCCGGGATGCCCCTTTTTTGCCTGGACTCTCTTTTTTTTGTCCAGCGGGTCGCTTTCAAGCAAAGTATTTTTTAACTGCGTCCGCGTTCACCGGGGATGCAAAATCTTCACCATCCATCGTGGACAACAACAAAGCTCCTCCCGAGAAGACCTTGCTGACGACATACGGCCCTTCGTAATTCGGAGTCCACTTGCCCCGGTGATCGGAGTGTGGCGGAAGAATCTTCTTCAGGACGAGATCACCCGTCTGAAAGCTTCGAGGACGCACCTTCTTATCATAAGCTTTCTTCATTCGGCTTTGGTACAGGCGACCAAATGCAATCGATGCTAACCTCTTCTCGTCCATCAGGCTGAGCTGGTTCAGGCGATTCGTCACCCATTCTGCCTCATCAAGCTTCACATCAACCAAAACTCGCAAAGAGGGAATCTCCACTTCTAGCGGTAGGACAGCTTCCATACCGTACACCAAGGAGAAAGGAGTTGCCCCGGTCGACGTACGCACCGTCGTACGATAACCGTGCAAGGCAAACGGCAGCATCTCGTGCCAATCTTTATATGTCACAACCATCTTCTGAACAATCTTCTTGATGTTCTTATTGGCCGCTTCAACGGCGCCATTCATCTTCGGCCGATAAGGAGATGAGTTGTGGTGTTCGATCTTGAAGCTCTGGCACAGCTCCTTCATCATCTTGTTGTTCAAATTCGAACCATTATCAGTAATGATCCGCTCGGGAATTCCATAGCGACAGATGATGTCCCTCTTTATGAACTTAGCCACCACCTGCTTGGTCACATTAGCGTACGAGGCTGCCTCCACCCACTTGGTGAAGTAGTCGATAGCTACCAGAATGAAACGATGACCATTGGACGCGGTGGGCTCGATCTTGCCTATCATGTCAATGCCCCACATGGAGAACGGCCAAGGGGAGGACATGACATTCAATGGGCACGGCGGCACATGAACTTTATCAGCATAAATCTGGCATTTATGACATTTCTTCGCGAATCTGAAGCAATCCGACTCCATAGTCAACCAGTAATATCCTGCTCTCAGGATCTTTCTCGTCATGGCATGCCCGCCGGCGTGCGTACCAAATGTGCCCTCATGGACTTCTTCCATGAGCATACTTGCCTCTTTCTCATCTACACATCTGAGTAGCACGAGATCGTGGTTTCTCTTATACAGCACTCCATCAGGGTTGAGGTAAAAGTTTCCAGATAGCCTCCTCAGAGTCTTCTTATCCTGGGTTGACGCACCCGCAGGATACTCCTTGGTCATAAGGAAGGTCTGAATATCGTGGAACCATGGCTTGCCGTCAGTGGCATCCTCGATTGCGAACACATATGCTGGTCTGTCAAGACGCGAAAGAACAATGCTTGGAGCCTCATTCCAAAGATTGACCTTATACATTGAAGCCAACGTGGCCAAAGCATCAGCCATTTGATTTTCAGCCCGGGGTACATGATGAAGTTCTACTCGGTCGAAGAACGGAAGCAGCCTCCTGGCATAATTCATGTACGGCACTAGATTCGGTTGACGAGTTTCCCACTCCCCTTTAATCTGATTGATTACAAGCGCTGAGTCACCATATATGTCTAGATTCTTGATTCTCAAATCAATTGCCTCTTCTAGACCCATAATACACGCTTCATACTCGGCCTCGTTGTTGGTAACTGGAAACGTCAGTCTCGCAGTAAACGGGATGTGGGATCCGTGAGGAGTCGTAATGATAGCCCCGATACCACTTCCATAGGAATTAACCGCTCCGTCGAATATCAACTTCCACTGAGACTTCCTATCTGGCCCCTCGTCGGGCAATGGCTCCTCGCAATCCTTCGCTTTGAGAAACATAATGTCCTCGTCAGGGAACTCGAACTTCATCGGCTGATAGTCTTCGATCGGCTGTTCGGCAAGGTAATCAGACAATACGCTTCCCTTAATGGCTTTCTGAGAAACGTACTGAATATCATATTCTGTTAACACCATCTGCCATCTGGCAATCCTGCCCGAAAGAGCCTGCTTCTCGAAGACGTACTTGATCGGATCCATCTTCGAAATCAGCATAGTGGTGTGATTGAGCATATACTGTCGTAGACGTTTGGCGGCCCAAGCTAGTGCACAACACGTCTTCTCCAGCATCGAGTATCGAGATTCACACTCAGTGAACTTTTTACTCAAATAATAAATGGCATGCTCTTTTCTGCCCGTCTCGTCGTGCTGACCGAGAACACACCCCATGCTATTCTCCAGAACTGTCAAGTACATGATTAATGGCCGTCCAGCCACTGGGGGTATCAAGATTGGAGGTTCTTGAAGATACTGCTTTATCTTATCGAATGCCTTCTGGCAATCCTCATTCCAAGTAATCGCCTGATTTTTCTTTAACAACTTGAACATCGGTTCACAGGTGGCCGTGAGCTGAGAGATAAACCTTGCAATGTAGTTTATTCGGCCCAAGAAACCACGAACTTCCTTTTCTGTTTTCGGCGCTGGCATCTCTTGGATAGCTTTTATCTTTGCAGGATCTACTTCAATACCTCGTTCACTAACGATAAACCCCAATAACTTTCCGGACCGCACTCCGAAAGTGCACTTGTTAGGATTCAGCCTCAGCTTGAACTTCCTAAGCCTTTCAAACAGCTTCAGCAAATTGACCAGATGCTCCTCCTCCGTTTGGGACTTCGCAATCATGTCATCAACATAGACTTCAATCTCATGATGAATCATATCATGAAACAAAGTTACCATTGCTCGCTGGTAAGTGGCCCCTGCGTTCTTCAGACCGAAGGGCATTACCTTGTAGCAAAACGTGCCCCAGGGGGTAATAAACGTCGTTTTCTCCATATCCTCCGGCGCCATCTTAATCTGATTGTAACCGGAGAAGCCATCCATGAACGAAAACACGGAAAACTGGGCTGTATTGTCGACCAACACATCGATATGAGGCAACGGGAAATCATCCTTAGGGCTCGCCCTATTCAAATCCCGATAATCGACGCACATGCGTACCTTACCGTCCTTCTTCGGTACAGGCACTATGTTGGCGACCCACGGAGGGTAGGTGGTAACGGCTAGAAATCCTGCGTCCAACTGCTTCTGGACTTCTTCTTTGATTTTTACAGCCATGTCTGGTCTCGTCCTCCTGAGCTTCTGCTTGACTGGAGGGCAATCTTCTCGCAACGGCAAGCGATGAACCACGATATTTGTGTCAAGTCCGGGCATATCCTCATATGACCAAGCAAAGACGTCACTATACTCTCGCAGCATCTCGACCAGTCTATGCTTGACATCATTCTGCAGCGCAGCCCCAACTCTGACATTCCTGATAAGTTCCTCAGAACCCAGATTTATGATCTCAATCTCCTCCTCATGAGGCAGAATAACCTTCTCCTCTTGTCTCAACAAGCGGGCCAACTCTTCTGGAAGGTCTTCGTCTTCATCAATCTCATCTTCGGCTTGATAGATCGGGCAATCAAAGTCGTAGTGAGCCGTAGAGGGTCCAGAGTCGATGTCGTCTGTTACGTGGATCCTGCAATAACAAGGGTTAAGTTTAAAGCAGGAACATGCAGGTTAGCACGAGCCTCGTCGCCATTTTGCTGTTTTTCAAAACAAGCATAAAATATGAATAGCAGAGAACACAATATTTGATCACGAAGAAAACGCCTTTTATTTATTAACAAAATGCATATACATAATCCAACAAGGCCCTGACAGTAAAACCGCTATGCCCCGGGCAGGACATAGGGTTGTACAAAGATTGTAAAAAGCAAATCATTACTCTTCACTCGTCAGCTCGATAATCTCCTTGATGGTCCAGTTGTGAAGGCGCTCGCCTGGCTTGCTCGGTTGAATCCAGGCATCAAGATCACAATCACTGTCTCCGCTGTCCTCTGACGCTGCGTTGACACTTTCGAATATTACTCCTCCCTTGGTGAATGGGATCGGCCCTTTCCCACGAGATGAGCTACCAGAAGAAGTTGAAGCTTCAGCTTCCGGAGAATATCCCAATCCAAACTTATCCTGTTTGAATGGTATATCCAAGATATGCCCCCAGCCTGGGGTAGAACCAGCTTCGACAACAGCCCTAGCTTCCTTGAACGAAGAGAGGTTCACCTCTCGCTTCTCTGCAACTACGGGAGCTACCTCCTTCACCTTGACGGTCTCAAACGCCTGGCAAAGAGTCTCATGGATCTCGCCATCCATTTCGACATACTTGAAGGACGACAGGTGGCTTACCATGATGTCCTCCTCTCCACAAACTGTCACTATGCTGCCCCCAACAGCATACTTAAGCTTCTGATGTAGCGTTGACGTCACGGCACCAGCAGAATGAATCCATGGCCGACCTAAGAGGCAACTATAGGCGGGCATGATATCCATAATATAGAACACCGCATTAAACGTCTCTGGACCAACTTGAATTGGCAGGGTCAATTCTCCAAAGACGTGGCGTTTGGTTCCGTCAAAGGCCTTCACGACCAGATCACTGGGCGTGCACAGCAGTCCTCGGGTATCCAACTTCATCAGTGCTTTCTTCGGAAGCACATTTAGCGAGGAACCCGTATCTACTAGGACATGTGACATAATCGTGCCTCTGCACTCTATCGAGACGTGCAAGGCATTGTTGTGATCTCTTCCCTTGGGCGTCAGCTCCAGGTCTGTAAAACCCAGCCCATTACCAGCGTTGACATGAGCCACTACTTCCTCAAGTTGATTAACGGATATTTCCTGCGGCACGTATGCGGCATTCAATACTTTCAGCAACGCGTTGCGGTGTGCTTCAGAACACAGCAACAGGTTAAGAATCGAGATCTTCGACGGAGTCTGGTGAAGATGATCTACAATCTTGTAGTCACTTTTCCTGATCAGCCGCATGAACTCTTCAGCGTCTTTAACCAACAAGTCTTTCCCTGCCCCTGCGGGAACCTCCTCAACAGCTTTACCTTTGCCCTTGTCCATAGCGTCAGCCCAGACTACCTTCTCTGCTGCGACCTCTGCCGGCGCGAACACTCTACCACTTCTGGTGATACCACTGGCCTCAGCAAGATTCTGCGCAGTCGATCTGGACGGCTCAATCTCTACCTTCTGACCATTACAATACACTTCAGCGCCATAATGCCATGGGACGGCATTAGTGCTCTCAAACGGGATTGGTCCGGCCCTGGTGATGGTAATAGTAGGTGGACGAGGTGCAGAAATAGTGATGGGGTGGCGAGGAATGGTGATAGTGGCAACTTCGTCCGCCTGCTTCAGCACGACTTCTCCCGACGCATTCTCAACGCTTCGACTAAACTGCAAAATACCCTCGGTCATCAGACTCTGGATACCTTCACTCAACTGCTCACACCCATCAGGACGTGTAGCACATGCCATACAAAATTCCCCACATCCGGGAAAGAAACCTTTCTTCAGCAGCTTAGCTTTAACAAAGCTCAATGGCGTCTTCAAATCCCTGACATCAGTCAGCAGGTCTGAATTCTCTTCAGTAATGACGGCATTCACTCCGCCCCCCCTATGATGAGGCATCGGATTCTTGGTGACGTTGGGCACGCTGTCAGAAAAGTTTATTATCTTGGCGTCAATCATGTCCTGGACTTTGTGCTTAAAAGCTTTGCAATTTTCAATTGTATGGCCAGGTGCCCCAGAATGAAATTCACAAGTAGCATTAGCATCGTACCCCGGTGGTGGTGCCCCTGTCAAGGGAGCTAGCGTCCTTTTCTGAACCAGTTGGAGCTGAAGCAACGTCTGCAGAAGCTGTGCATATGACATAGGAGGAGTTTCCAAATGACGGTTTGCTAGGGGACCCCGATGCTGATATTTTTTATATCCCTGATTATTCTGTTGCTGAGGCTGCTGCTGCGGCTGCGGGGGAGCAACTGGGATGTTTATGCTAGCGATCTGAGATTGAGGGCCCTTGCCCTTTCTCCTAGCATTGGTGACAGCACTGGCATCGCCCTCCCGACGCTTGCCAGTATAAGGTTTCTTGCTGGCTCCTCCAGATGAGGATGATTCGCCTTGAATCTTGCCGATCTTTATACCATTTTCAACATGCTCGCCCAAAGTAATGAGGGCCGAGAAAGTTCCGGACATGCCACTAACTAGCTTCTCATAATAAACTCCGGGAAGAGTAGCCACGAACATCTGTACCAACTCACGCTCAACCATCGGCGGTTGAACCCGAGCAGCCAATTCACGCCACCGCTGGGCGTACTCTTTGAAGCTTTCATTGCTCCGCTGCGAGAGATTCTGAAGCTGCACTCGGTTGGGAGCCAAGTCGCTATTATACTGATAGTGGAGAACAAATGCTTCAGCGAGATCTTTCCACGTTCGCACAGCAGCGGGTTCCAAACCCATATACCATTCAAGCGATGGGCCAGAAAGACTATCCTGAAAGAAGTGCATCAGCAACTTCTCATCATCAGAGTAAGCGGACATCTTTCTGTAATAAGACCGGAGGTGAACACGGGGACAAGTAGTGCCTCTATACTTCTCAAAGATAGGCACCTTAAACTTGTGAGGTACTTTAAAGTCAGCAATCAACCCAAGTTTGGACATGTCAACGCCCAACGTATTCTGATTTTCTATATCTCTCATTTTATCTTCCAGCGCCTTGAACCTGAGTCTAGCTTCAGCAGTCAACTCAGCCTCTACACCTCTCTGAGAGAAAATGTCGTCCTGATGGTCCTCCAGCCACGGTTGAGGCACCACCATATTTCCTGCACCAACATTGCCGTTGACCGGCCCCACGGTAACATTGGCTCCCAAACCACCATTGACGGCGCCCGCCGCATTAAGTCCGAGATTAGTCATAAGATTGCCGTTAGCACTACCGTTGCCCCCGGCAGCAGGAACAACGTTCTGAGGAGTATCCACTTGAGGAGGAGTGGGTACGGCCCCGCCATGAAGTATTCCATTACTATCAACCCTGGAGATGAGAGGTTGAACCAAAGTACGCAGCTGATCTTGCCCGTTCGCAACTACTTGCATCAGCTCCATGAAACGATCCATCCTTTCACGAAGCTCCTGAACATCTGACTGTACTTGTTCCATGATTCTCGTTTGGTTGGCGCGAGTTGAGTAGCGGTGGATGAATCTTTGATCAATCCTGGAGATTGAAAGCAGCTCGGAACCTGAGTACCTGAAAAACCTGTCAAGATCAAAGGTTAGGAAAAGCAACAGAATGTATGTCATGCAAGAATGCTTCATGCAAATGCATGCGTGTGTCTGTGTGCTTGAGAGATTTCCCCGGTCCTGGCATCTGCTGATAATAATAAGGAGAAGAATCTAGGCCCAATCATGGAGACAGCAACCTCACAGACACACGCTAATGGAATGATTATGCAAGCTAATGCAAAATGCAGGCATGCAACAATATATCCAAGGCTGCTGTGGAGATTCAATGTCAACAGTCACTGCTGAGAAGGAAACCCCGGTGTAAACCCACTGATCTGATCTGTTGTGAATAACCATCTGGTAGGATCGAGATCAAGATTCTGCTCTGACAAGAACGAAGGCCTGATAATGAAAACCCTGGATGCAAGATCAAGGAATATCTGTTGGAGAAGTCTTCAGACCCCAAATCACAAATCTGCCCTCTCAAGAACAAATACACAGCTGCTGATGAGATCTTCAAACCTCACTCAAAACCTGCCCTATCAAGAACAAAATAACAACTGCTGACGAGATCCTCAGACCTCACTCAAAAATCTGCTCCATCCAGAACAAACCTCTGATAATAATACACTGATCAAAGCCTGCTCTATCAAGAACAGACAAATACCCGATGATAAGATCCTCTGATCAAACCCTTGTTCTATCAAGACCATATCTGCCACTGAGAACCCAACATAACTGATTCACTGTCAAGAAAACCAGGTAGTCTGAAGGTATAAGTTTCCTGCAATATCCCGACCCCACTCACAGGTATGGACCTAATCCACGGACAAAGGTACGGCATCCTATGCGGTCGTCAGCGTCACAAACATTCATGAGTGACAATACGATTCCCAGAAGGAGTGGCATCGTCAAGTCATGAAGAGGCCTCTCTTAGCTGACTTCCAAATGATCGGTCCCCAGAGTCGACAATCCTCACGTCTGGACTCCCCTCAGATCCTCAGGACCGGAAAGGAGCACCTCTGCAAGAATCTCGTCTGAGCGCAGATTTTCGTAGGGAACTGTGCCTGCTCAGCAGACAGGTTCGTCTACTACTTCTCCGCAACTATATCTAGGTGTGTACTCAAGCCCAGGTCCGGCTTTTCACTCACAGTAACATCCCTCTCCCACAGCAGCACAGATAATCATATCGAACTGGAAATAAAATGCGGGAAGTAAAAATGCGATAAATAAACGCAACCCAAACACACAAACGATAGGATTGACTCTCATGGGGAACCGGAGAACCAGAGATTCTGGGTTCGTCCCCAGCAGAGTCGCCAGCTGTCGCTTGCGCGAAAATAAGGTGCCGGCATGACAGAAGAGTCGCCACCTTTCGTTATTTATCCCTCAGAGCGGGAAAGGAAACGATCGGAAAAACCTGACGAATAAGGGTAAGACAAGGTCATCGCAACCGTTGTCTGGGTTCGGGAGTCGGTTACGCAAGGGGAAGGTATTAGCACCCCTCACGTCCGTCGTACTCGACGGGATCCTCGCTTGTGTGTTTACTTGGACGGGTTGGTTATAATCTATCTACCTATCAAGGCTGGCTGAAAAAGAAAAGAAAAATGACTCGGCAAAGCGTCGCACTTTATGCCTACGTATTCCCGTCTGGAACGAGAAATCAGAGTCAACGTAGTTCGGCTAACTACGGGGGAAGATTGGGAAGGTTGCTCGCTAGGACATCGCATCCTATGCCTACGTACTCTCATCTGGTATGAAAGATCAGAGCAAACGTAGTTCGGGAAACTACGGGAAAAATGGCTCAACTAGGAGGGAGACTATCAAGTCCTACTGTTATCATGCCATGGATTCATCCTATGGTTGAGGTTTGAATAGGGAACTCCTAGATATTGTCATGCATAGGTTTCAACCTAAAAGTCTATCATCAAATCCTCATCAGAGGAAATGAGAGTCCTAAGGGATCATGTCAATGATGCACAGAATACAGACAAAAACATCAGCTTTAACAGTAAAATGCATGCAATGCAAGTGAGGGAGGAAATGTGTGTGGGGCTTCGGCCTCCACAAGCTCATCTCAACCTCAAGCCAGTCATGAAATAATAGTAATCATACTGAAGAATAAACAACATGCTATCAAGCAATATACAGATGAAAGAAATGAAGTGCCATCAGGCAATCAAAACACACATGCTAGAAAAAGAATCATCTACTCTCTAATTCTAACCCTAATCACAGAATCTAAACAAATCTAAGCTAAGCTCTCAAGCAAAACTCTAAACAGGAGAAATCATTCCCAGCCTTCAAGCTTCAGAACAAGCTTACCAAAGACAGGGAGCTAAGCAATCAGACTCATAGTGTCTTCCTCAGGAAAGCACTAGGAGGTGTATACTCAGGAATCATACCCTATGTGGCTCAACCACTGTGATCAGTTTATATTCCTCCTCAGGAGAAATTAAACTCACAAGCAGGCTCCAACATCACTGGATATTTAGGAAATCCTATCTGAACTAGTGGAACTAAATGAATAGACTCATAGGACCTTCCTCAGGAAAGTACTAGGAGGCTTCCACTTAGGAGTTGTATCCCACGTGGCTCAACAACATGTGATCAGTTTACATTCCTCCTCAGGAGAAATTAAACTCACAAGTTGGCTCCAACATCATTGGATACTTAAGAAATCCTAGATCAACTAGTGGAACTAAGTGAACAGACTCATAGGACCTTCCTCAGGAAAGTACTAGGAGGCTTCCACTTAGGAATTGTATCCCATGTGGCTCAACAACATGTGATCAGTTTACATTCCTCCTCAGGAGAAATTAAACTCACAAGTTGGCTCCAACATCATTGGATACTTAAGAAAGCGGTGAGAAGGAAGGATGAAAGTTATTCATAGTGCCTTCCTCAGGAAAGTACCATGAACTTCCTTCAAACTTCAGGATCTCAAACCTCACAGACAGAGGACAAGACAAGCTCTGGGTCTCTGAATCTTGATCTACAAGCTTCTCTCCATGATGCTCTCCATCAATATCTTCAAGGCAACACAAGCCCCTCAGCAAATTCCTCAGAATGAACCCCACAGATGGACAGATAACCACAGGGTACACAAACTCAATAGGCAACCTCAGAAAATACCTAAAAAATACTAAACTAATGGGGAAAAATCTACCAATTATTCACAAGGGTCCTCAACACCTACTCATAACATCTACAAAGGTCTCTACCTAAAAATCAAGATAAAACTCAACCAAAGAAAGGGATTCATCACCTAAACACAACCTAAACCCTAATCAGGACACCCTAAATCAACCCTAATTAAACTAATCAAAATTCATTCTAAAAAATCTAGAAAAAATCCTATGGGGAACTATGACTCATCATCTAATTGCACAAAAAAGAATGGGTTAAAAACCCTAAAGGAAGGTTCTAAAATAAATCCTACAAAATCAAATACCAAATTAAACAATTAAAAAGCTATTTATTTGGAAAATCTATTAAAAATATTAAACCTAAAAATAAAATCTCAATTTTATTTTTATAATTTTCTATACATTTTCATCTACTCATAGGAAAAAAAAGAATTTAAAAATCATTATTTGTCTATTTTTAATGAATTTTTACAAAACAGAAAAATATTAAAAAGAAAATAAAAGACATTAAAATTAATTAATATGAATTAAGGGAGGGGGGGTGGATTAAGCAACACGCGCTAGTTAACATGATTGGGCTACAAAAAAAGGGGGGTGGGAATAGGATTCTGGGCCCAGAACGCCCTTTAATGAAACGACCGTGTTTCATATAATTTGAAATTTCCCTCTCTTTTCTCAGACATAACCACAGCCGCTAGATTGGGTGAATTAGTCAATCTTAGGACTTGATCCAACGGATATCCTTTCGTCTTCTCCAAACGAATTAGGGTTTGCAGAACCCTCCCTCATGCACTCACACCTTCGAGCCTCTCTAACTCTCTCCACACGCCACGGCCTGCCACGATTCCAAAACAAGAAATCACCTACTAAATGCCTAGATTACAATGGTACGACCAGCTTCTTCTAACTCTTCTTGAATAATCCAAACAGAATGCTTAAACACCTTGGTACCACCATGCTCGACTGATACCAACCTTCATCAAACCTCAGTTTAATTGCTTACAGATACTCTACAAGCTATCCTGGTCATTATACACCAATTCTTGATGATTGAAATGCCCTAAACTAATAGTTCTTGAAAATTAAAGTTTTATGCACCTGCCATGGAACCTCATGGAATGAGCTATAACTTCTAGGGTTAAGTCATCTACCCTAACACAATCATTCTACACCTATAATATGATCTATCTAAGCATAAATAAAGAGAAAGAGATGAGTTCACCAACCTGTCAAGAAGCTATGGTGAGTGATGCTATGGCTCGAACCAGGGCTTGCAAATCCTTCAGGATGATCCTTTGATGATGGATAGCCTTCTGTTTGCACAATTCTTGAAGAAGAAGACTTGTAATGGAAGAATTCTTGAGTTGCTTCAACTTGAAGCAAGAGCTTTAATGGCTATGTATCCTTCTCTCTCCTCTGACTTGGCTCAATTCTCACCAACCTTTCATCACTCTCTGATGCACACTTTATATAACAATTGATGGATGCTTCTAGATTCATCTAGAAGGGTGTGGAAGTTTCATGAAAGTTCCATGATATGCCATGTTGGATTTCTCATATACCATGCTCCATGCCTTGTAATTTTGACTTAAAATACCCTTACATGAGTTATTAAGAAGGAATGTGTGAAAAACAAGTGCATTCTTGGCTTGTGTAGGGTTTTCTAACATTGCCTTCTTTCTTAAGTAACAAATTTCCAAAGGAACCTCATTTTTTAAGCCTCAAATGAAAATTCTACTTAAACCAATCTTCTCAAAATGGTTTTTCCAATCAAAATGATATATTGGATGACCTATTTTGGATTTGTGGATCTTCCAAAACACTTTTCAATTTCAACTTTTCAAAGTTATAAGTCATTTTTAGTTCATTTTTGACCAATCATGGAATCTTGTGTTATGAGCTTTTTCAACAATTTGTGACCTTCTTTCTAGACTTAAAATCACATTTTGAGCAACTTTCATGTTTTGAGTTTTTCCATTTGAGGCTTGGAAATAGGAGTTTTAGGCATTGGCTAAAATGACCTATAACTGACAAAGGACCAAAATACCCCTGCCTTGTTCAAACCATAACCTGAGTTCCACAAATCCAATCAAGGACTTCTACCACTCAAATTAAAGCTAAGAAGATCCTCTTCAACATTCATGTTGACCAAGAAACCATAGGAATCAACCTACTAGGGCAAAAGTTGTCTGCAAGTTGGGTGACTTTCAAGGACCCAGATTCACACACCTCTGCTGACCTGTAATTTGTCAAAACCATAACTTGAGCTTTGCAACTCCTATCAAGGACTTCCACCACTCAAATTAAAGCTTAGAACAAGCTCTACAACATTCATGTTGTGGGGAAGATGAGATATCAATTACATCTAGAGCTAAAACTGCCTGGAAGATAGGGGTCAAATTAGGGTTTTTCACTGTCAATCCTTGGGAACCCTAACTCAAAACTTCTCAAACTCCTCAATCATGATGAGTTGGTCTAGGAATCACCTTTACAACATCTCTATGCATCATTCCATGATCTCATGGCCCTTGGATTGGTCTCAACCTTCTCCAAATCTTCAGCTGGTTTAGGGTTGACCCAGTCAAAAACCCTAATTCTTCCATTCATGGTTGAATCTTCTGAACTCTTGCATAATGACCTCTCTGGGCTTCATGATGGCTATCAAGACATCTCCTAGGCTTTCTCAAAACATCTAGTTCATTCTCAAAGTCTCAGAATCATCTGAGGAGCACCCACAACTTTCAAACTGTGAAGCACACAACCCTGGTTTCAAACCACTTCTCTGGGGATCTCTTGAACTCTCTGATGAAGGTATCAACTTTCAAACACTCAATGAGTAAATAATTGTTGGTCAAATTTTGGGGTGCAACAGCAGCACTTCGTTGTATGAATGCGGCCCTCTTTCTGAGGTCCCCTTCTTCCCCTTTTATAGAAGTGGAATTCTAACGGTTATCATTGAAGATGGTGGACTTTGAGGCAGATAAATCAGGGAGTAGTGGTCCACTCTTTGGGAATTGGAACTGCTTCTGTTACGTGAAATTGAAGTGGGGCGTTTTTGCCTGCATGACGGTCGTCACCCGTGTGACGCTCGTCATGGAGCTGTGACGGTCGTCACATCAGCAAAAACAGCCTTCTGCGCTTTTCATGATGTTTTCACTCTTTTTTCGTCCATATTTCATCTGAGATTGCTTCTTTTCTTCATGTTGCCTTGTTTAGACGTGATCGTTGAATACCTGCAAAACATCAGACAAATAACACGGAAATAACCCGAAATCGGATCGAAAACGGTTAAACTTCAGTTGAATTATGCATCAAAATATATATACGATTTCGTGTTATCAAACTCCCCTAAGCTTGAATCTTTGCTTGTCCTCAAGTAAAACATGAAAAGGTCGGCAAGCACGAGGCAGCTTCTTCGTTCGCAGAGTTGGGAAAAACCGGGATTCTTGGTAGGAACAAAACGAGTATCATGAGGACACTGGACTACAAGTCTTCGGAGGTCTCCTTTTTATGCAAATCGGTCCCAGTCATGCTACTGTAGCTTGGTGTCAAGGTTCTCGCGGCAAGTTCACCCTGTTTGTTCTAGCGCAATCACATTAAGCCCGTTGTCCGTACACTTTCATGGCAAGTCGACCTGTTAGTGAATATGATCTCATTTCTGTTTTTGATCTTCTTCATTGATCATAAGCTTATGTCATTGATTTTTCAATGAGTTTTCGTGCCGTTGGGCTAAATGCTCGGGTGAGGAGCACCTAACTTAGAAGGAAACGTGTCTTATGTTTTTGGACTATCTAGCTTTCTTTTCATGATTTTTCATCTTTTTGGAGATCATACACTTATTTGCATCGGTCGCTCGCTTAGAAGTGTTTTAGGATGGTGCTGACTGCTAGTATAAACTACTTGGGGTTGAGTTTGCGTAGACACTTGAGACTTTGGTACGCGTAGGTAGTGAAACCGACTCGCATAAACCGGAGATCTAAGGTGTCAGGACAGTACTTGTTTTGTTAGAACTGTCGTTTCCTCGGAGTTTCAAAACTTGGTTTGAACTCGGGTGCATTCTCGTGATGCTTTTGGTTTTGAGGAACGAACGAAAATTTTTGTTTACGTTGAATAATGTGGGGGTGTTTGCATAACGGAAAAAGTATATATAATAAACGAGCTTTATTTGCTAAAAATAGAAAATGTTTAAATAGAAATTACGAAATTCAAAGTACAGTGGAATGGAAATAACAGTGGAATGGAAATAAAGGCTCCGCTCCCACACTATCTCAATCAGTGTCCCCACTGATTTTGAAGCATGCGAGAGGGAGATACAACTGAAATGAAAGTACAAATAAACTGGAAATATAGTAAACAAATAAGGAAAGATGGATGACTAATCACGTCCGCTGCCTCGGTCACGTCCACGCTGGCGTCCTCTGGCTCTGGCAAGGGCTACTCGGTCCTCATAACTCATGGTTCCTGTGTGGTAGACGGTGTCCCGGAGTCCTTCGACCTGCAAAGTCAGATTCGCCAGGTTCTCAGTAATGGTAGCTTGGCCGGTTTGAAGTTGTTGCATTTGAGTCCGGTGCCAAGCTTCGAACTGGTCTGCTCACTGATTCTGCTGCTGCAGCATAGCGAGTATCTGGGCCTGCTGGTCGAGAGAGCGGCGGAGGTCCTCTTCTGTGTAGTCGGGCACTGGATGATGGCGGCGGCGGCGAGAGGATGTACCTTCGGGAGGAGGAGGTTGCGATGCCTCCGGTTGCTCGGACCTGTCCAACTCAGCTTGGATTTCATCGTCAGAACCTTGGGTGTGGTCCTGAGTAAGAACAGCGGTAGCAGGAGGGGCAGTGAGGTCAAATAACCAGTTGGTACGATCCTCTGGGTGTGTCCGGGTGCGGGATGGAAGGATGATGCTTCGGACGGTCTTGCCACGCACTACCGGATGGTACTTGCCGTTAGCTCTGGAGCGGATAAGGTGGGAGGCTCTGCAGTGGTCGGTGTCAAGGAACACCGAGGGGATGGAATGGAGGTGCTGGAGGAGGTCACCTAAGTTCAGCCCAAGTGAAATGGCAGTGACAATCCCGCCAAAGTAGAATGTCTTGGAGCCACGGTTGCAATTGGCCTGAATGTGAGCCAGCAGGAACGGAGCGGCATTGACAGGCTCGTTGTTGAAGACGCAATGGAGGAAGAAGAGCTCCTTCGAGTTCACCTTGTGGTTGATGTCCCTGGCGAAGATTGTGTTGCTCAATGCTCTGTGAAAGTACCGGATGGTTGGGTTATGGATATGTGTGGCGTGCAGAGAGTCCCAACCATCGGCATTGATGCCGGTCAACTGGTACCACAACGCGAAAGCTTTGTGCTGGAATTGATCGGTGATGCGGCGGTGAGCATTGTCGCCTCGAGGGAGTTGTAAGATTGTGGCGATCTGGTTCTGGTTCACCTGGTAGTTTGTGCCGAACATCCGGAAGCATGCGGCACCTGAGTGCTGGCTAAGGTCGCCGCTGGATGTGATGTAAGTAAACAAACTCAAGAACTCGAGAGTGAGTTGTTCGTATGTTGGCAGGGGATTGGTGCAGAGATTCCAGATGCCTGCTCTTTGAAGCATCCAGGTTACGCCTTCAAGGAGTCCGAGCTCCGTAAGTGACGGAATGTGTGGATAATGAGTCGGCTGGAGCGACCTTTGATGGAATGCGATGTAGTTTGCCCGCTGTCTGTCGCCTAAGTCACCTTCGCTGAAGACAATGTTACTGATATCCGGGGTTTCTGCATTTCTCGCCATTGTTGGAAGATTGAGAGGGTTCTGAAGATTGGGGTTTTTCTGCAAAGTGGGAAGAATTGACAGAAGTGTGGTTGGCAGTTGAGATTGGAGTTGAAATATATGGTGCAATGTGGGGAGAACGAAAATTTGTAGTGGGGTAGTAGTTCTGATGATTGGAAGTTGAAATGGGGGTAGTGGGAGAGAACACGCACCCTGTTATATCAGATAGCAGTTTTGGGTTCGTGACGGTCGTCACGTATGTGTAACGGTCGTCACCCGCGTGACGCTCGTCAGGGTCTTGTGACGGTCGTCACAGCAGCAAAATCTGCAGAACGCAGAATTTTGCTCTGAGGGCGTTCTTGCAGTGACTTTAAGGCCTAGTATTGATATGGAAATGTATTATAGCAGCCAACAAACAATGAGTAACATAAAAACAGAATAATTGAATAAAGACTATAATTGAAATAACATGAAATTGAAATGATTGTATGTAGTACATAAAGAAAACTAACAATGCGAAAAATTCCAAATGATTAAACAAAACTAAACTTAAACTAAACTAAACTGAATCTACTGCTAAAAACTAGTATCTAGTCTTTTCGTGTCTTCAACTCATCGAATTTCCGTGCGTAGTAGTCGAGTTGGTCGCAGACTAAATCCATGAAGCCTACCAGTTCGCTGTGTATGCCTGCGATGTCAGCTTTTACAGTAGTCAGAGCTGCATCAACGTTGTCCAATCGGAGTAGAACGGTATCTATTTTGTCGGTGGTCTCCTCAGGGATAGGCTCAGGATAGGTGTTGTAGTGCGGAGGAGTCATAGGGTCCCCTTCAGCTTCGGATACAGCATCCTCATAGTACATATAGTCGTGTGCCTCAGAGATGTGGTCACTGTCATACATATAGTTCTGTGGTGTTGACTGTGGTGAAGGAGGTCCCATAGGCTCATCCAATTCATAGAGCCAGTTGTCCTTGTTGTGGATACTTGTCATCAGATGATCAGGCAGTGTGAATAGCTGTACTGGTTTTTCGTTAATGAGGTACTCATACGGTCCAGGTCCCATAGTTCCTAAAATGCGCCTGTTAAAGCAGAATTGTATATTCATGGGTCGGATGGTGCCAAAACGAGTGCTTGCATTTAAGTGGAATCTAAGGCCAAGCTCGTGGGCAATCATTGTCACGAGGCCTCCTATAAGAATAGGTGTCTGTGGTTTCTGCGTGAGGCGTTTGAAAGATCTCATCATGAAAGGCACTGCATTTACTGTACGTCCTTGAGAAGCACAGAACATGATGAATAACTCCTCTTTAGATACTCTAGTAATATTTTCTTCTTTTCCAAACAAGGTGTGAGCTAGTATCTTATGGAAGTATCTGAAATCTGGGTTATGAATATCATCATTATACCTTCTGTCTGGTTCAGGGTGATAGTCGCCTGTAATTCTACCTCAGAATTGATCGAGTTGAAAATCAATATCGTCATCTTCTGCACTGATGAACACATGCGGTCCGCTAGGAAATCCTAGGAGGTTAGCTAGTGACATCCGGCTATGGGTTTGGTCCATTCCAAACATTCGGAAGGTAATCAGCTCTGTGTTGGATCCAAAACCATAGTTGGGTATGTATCTGAAAGAACTAAGGAATTCATAGGTAAGATCCTTATAGGTAGCAAAACGTGTTTTCAGAGAAGTGTTCTCCCAACCCAGTTGATTGAATAGGTATTGAATGCTATCTGTGATTCCTAGTTTATCCATGGTAGCCTTATCATAATACAGCGTTAAGGCGAATTCTCTTTCGGTTAGTGCTGGAAATCTTGCCTTTTGAGCTAGTCCTCGAAAGTGAACCTTTGTGAAGTCGTACTCGGCCATACTCGCAGGTAATTCGGAGAAAACAGAAGGAATGTTTTGAAGACTTTAAAAATCCTGAAAAGTTTAAAACAGGAGTTTGAAGTCAGGATTTTTAGAAACGAAAAGCGGTAGAAACAAAAGACAAAAGAGAAAAATAAAATAAAAATAAAAATATGAAAACAAACGAAAGTAGAAAGTAGTAGTAATTATAAGTTTAGAATTTTTGTTGGATTTTCAAAGTAAAATTTTAAAGAAAAATGAAATACAATAATGAGGGAAATTGGGTTGCCTCCCAGTAAGCGCTGTTTTTAACGTCTAAAGCCTGACGATAGCTTGGTGAGAAGCTATTCGGGTGTTTGAGCTGGAAGCTCAAGCAATGTTATACTGCTGACTTGAGGACTATTGTCGTTCTTATTATAATGTTTTAGACGTTGCCCGTTTACGATAAACGGCGTATTCATCTTATCGGTAATTTCAACAGTTCCACTCTGAAGTACTTTAGTCACTTCATAAGGTCCAGACCACCTAGATTTTAGTTTACCTGGGAAGAGTTTTAATCTTGAATTAAATAGCAATACGATGTCTCCCACACTGAATTGTTTCCTGACTGAACGTTTATCATGCCACTTTTTAGTTCGTTCTTTGTTGATACGGGCATTTTCGTAAGCGTCTAATCGAAGTTCTTCCAACTCGTGTAAGTTCAAGATTCGCTTTTCTCCTGCCTCGGTGTAGTTGAAATTGAGTGTCTTAATGGCCCAGAAGGCCTTATGCTCTAATTCTACAGGGAGATGGCAGGATTTACCGTAAACTAATTTGTAGGGCGTAGTACCTATTGGTGTCTTAAAAGCGGTCCTATAAGCCCATAAAGCTTTTTGTAGCTTTGACGACCAATCTTTCCTTGAGGTAGCGACAGTCTTTTCCAATATCTGTTTTATTTCTATGTTCAAGACCTCTACTTGTCCGCTAGTTTGCGGATGATAAGGTGTAGCTACTCGGTGTCGGACTCCATATTTAGAGAGAAGTTTATTGAATATTCGCGATATGAAGTGAGATCCGCCGTCACTAATGACGAGTCTGGGTACACTGAATCTAGGAAAGATTGTGTTTTTGAAGAGTTTGATTACTACTCGTGCGTCGTTTGTTGGAGCAGCAATGGCTTCTATCCATTTAGACACGTAGTCTACAGCGACGAGTATGTAGTTGTTACCAAAAGAAGGTGGGAATGGTCCCATGAAATCTATTCCCCAGACGTCGAAGATTTCTACCTCTAAGATTCCTTTCTGAGGCATTTCATCGCGTCGTGAGATGTTGCCAGTTCGTTGGCATCAATCGCACTTTTGCACAGCGATGTGAACGTCTTTCCAGAGGTTAGGCCAGAATAAGCCGGTTTGAAGAATCTTAGCGCACGTCTTGGATGTACTAGCATGACCACCGTATGGTGCTGAATGGCATTGGGAAATGATATTTTCTATTTCTTCCTCTGGGATACAGCGACGGTATATGTTGTCGGCCCCTCTCTTGAAGAGTAGAGGTTCATCCCAATAATAGTGTTTCAGATCGTGGAAGAATTTCTTCTTTTGCTGATAAGTGAGATCCAGTGGAAGCACGCCCGCAGCGAGATAATTAACGATGTCAGCATACCAAGGTAATGTGACTTGGGCATAGACGGCTTCTACGGCTTTTTCAAATTCTGGATCTTCCGAGATTGAGTTGAGTATGTCACTTTCTAATTTGGCTATCAGACGTTCGTACGGGAAATCGTCATTTATCGGTATTGGTTCATGTTTGATGCCTTCTATTCGGGATAAGTGATCTGCAACAACGTTCTCGGTTCCTTTCTTATCTTTGATTTCTAAGTCAAACTCTTGTAATAACAGGATCCATCTCAATAGTCTTGGTTTGGCATCCTTTTTGCTTATTAGGTACCTTATGGCAGCGTGGTCTGTGTATATGATAATTTTTGCTCCTACTAAGTAAGAACGGAATTTGTCAAGCGCAAATATAACTGCTAGAAGTTCCTTTTCTGTGGTAGCGTAGTTCATTTGGGCAGGATCTAAGGTTCTACTGGCATAGTAGATGGCATGGAGTTTCTTGTCCTTCCTTTGTCCTAGAACTGCGCCTACGACATAATCACTCGCATCGCACATGATTTCGAACGGTAGTCGCCAATCGGGTGGTTGCATGATTGGTGCGGTGATAATGGCTGATTTTAATGTTTCGAATGCTTTTAAACAGTCGTCGTCGAAGACGAACTCAGCATCTTTCATCAACAGGCCGGTCAGAGGTTTTGTGATTTTCGAAAAATCTTTTATAAATCTTCTGTAGAAACCGGCATGTCCTAGAAAACTCCGTATTTCTCGTACGGATTTTGGAGGTTGGAGATCTTTTATAATCTTTATTTTAGCTTTGTCTACCTCAATTCCTTTATCTGATATGACATGTCCTAGAACTATTCCTTGTCGAACCATAAAATGGCATTTTTCCCAATTTAGGACGAGGTTTACTTTTACACAACGTTCTAATACCATTTCTAAGTTTTGTAGGCATCCTTCGAAACTTTGTCCACATACCGAGAAATCGTCCATAAATACTTCCATGATGTTGTCTATGAAATCTGCAAATATTGCCATCATGCATCTTTGGAAGGTTGCTGGAGCATTACAGAGTCCGAACGGCATTCGGCGGTAAGCAAAAGTACCATAAGGACAGGTGAATGTAGTCTTTTCTTGGTCATCAGGATGGATGGGAATTTGGAAAAATCCTGAGTAACCATCTAGATAGCAGAAGTATGAATGTTTGGCTAATCTTTCCAACATTTGGTCTATGAAGGGTAACGGGAAGTGATCTTTGCGTGTAGCCTTGTTAAGCTTTCTATAATCAATGCACATCCTGCTTCCAGTCACGACTCTTTTTGTTATTGATTCGCCTTTTTCGTTTTTAACTACTGTGACTCCTCCTTTCTTCGGTACGACATGAACTGGGCTGACCCATTCACTATCGGAGATCGGATAGATGATTCCTGCATCTAGCAATTTCTTTACTTCATCTCTGACTACAGTGCTCAGGATGGGGTTCAGTCTCCTCTGATGCTCTCGAGAGGTTTTAGAGTCTTCCTCTATTGTAATTCGATGCATACAGATCGAAGGGCTTATACCTTTTAGATCACTTATGTTATAGCCTAACGCGGTGGGGTACTTCTTTAGGACTTCTAATAGCTTTTCGGTTTCTGGTTGTCCTAAGTCGGTGTTGACTATCACTGGTCTTTTTAGTTCATCGTCTAGAAATTCATATCTAAGGTTTTTGGGTAGTGTTTTAAGTTCTAAAGATGGGTTCTTCGGACCTGGCATATGGTTTGGAGTCAGTGCTAAGCTCTCGCTTAGGCTGTCGTCTTTATACGGTTTACGCCAATCGTCGTCTTCAGAAATATCGGGTATTTGAATCTTTATTATTTCTGAATACGTGGTCTCTTCATTTTCAAGTTCTCTTATGCATTCGTCAATTTCGTCTACTAAATAGTAGGTATCGTCTATGGCTGGTGCTTGTAAGAACTTGGTGAGAATGAACTCTATCTTTTCTTCTCCTACTTCGAATGTTAGCCTTCCTTTCTTCACGTATGTAATCGCTCCGGCTGTAGCTAGGAATGGTCTTCCTAGGATAATTGGGGTAACAGTGTCCTCCTTGATGTCCATGATTATGAAGTCGGTTGGAATGTAGAATTGTCCTATGCGTACTGGAACGTTTTCCAGTATTCCGACGGGGTATTTTACTGATCGGTCAGCTAATTGAACGGACATTTTGGTTGGTCTGAGGTCTCCCATATTCAGCTTTTTGCATATAGATAAAGGCATAACACTGATACTGGCTCCTAAATCGCATAGAGCTTTGTCTATCACGAACTTTCCAATGACGCAGGGTATGGAGAAACTACCTGGGTCTTTTAATTTAGGAGGCATGCGGTTTTGAATAATAGCGCTACACTCTGCAGTAAATGTAACTGTTTCGTTATCCTCGATCTTTCTCTTATTCGACAGGATTTCTTTGAGAAATTTAGCGTATGACGGCATTTGAGTTATCACTTCTGTAAAAGGAATAGTAATATTCAGCTGTTTAAGGAGCTCTACAAATTTCTTAAATTGTCCTGAAGTTTTGGAGTTTATTAATCTTTGAGGATAAGGGATAGGTGGTTTATATGGCGCTGGAGGTGCTTGAGTTTTTTCACTTGCGGTATCCTCCTTCTCGTTGTCTTCCTTCTTCTCTAACTCGGATTCCTTTTCTGCTTGTTCAGTTGGTTTTTGTTGCATGGCTGAGTTTTCGGTCCTCGGATCGATCGGTTTGTCCAATTCTTTTCCGCTTCTTAGTATTACAGCATTTGCTTGGCCCTTTGGATTCTGTTCGGGTTGTCCAGGAAATGTGCCAGCAGGTGCGGCAGCAGAGGCTTGCTGTTGAGCCACTTGTGATATCTGTGTTTCTAGCATTTTGTTGTGGGTGGCTAAAGCGTCTACTTTTCCGGTCAACTGTTTAATTTGCTCGCTAGTGTGTATGTTTTGATTCAGGAATTCTTTGTTTGTTTGAGCTTGAGTAGCTATGAATTTTTCCATCATCAACTCGAGGTTTGATTTCATAGGTGCAGTCTGAGCAGCTGGTTTTTGATATCCTGGTGGAGCAGTAGGCATTTGCAATGCGTTTTCGCTTTTGTAAGAAAAGTTTGGATGATTTCGCCAACCTGGGTTATAGGTATTTGCGTAGGGATTTCCTTGAGCATAATTTACCTGGTCTGGTGGGATTCCGGCTAGCAATGGGCATTCGGGTGCATTATGAGTGGTGCTTCCGCATAACTCGCAATTTGGAGTTACTGCAGCGACAGTTACAGTGGGGTTAACGGTCAGACTATCAATCTTCTGTGCTAGAGCATCTACTTTAGCGTTGAACTTTTCAAGACTGCTGATCTCGTACATCCCACCTTTCGCTGTGGTTTTCTCTGTTGGAGTGCGTTCACCTCCCCATTGGCAATGGTTTTGTGACATGTTTTCGATTAATTGATAGGCTTCATCGTATAGCTTATCCATAAGTGCACCGCCCGCGGCAGCGTCTATTGTCAATCTAGTATTGTATAGAAGCCCATTATAGAAAGTATGGATTGTCACCCAGTCTTCTAGACCGTGGTGATGACATGTTCTCATCATATCTTTGAATCGTTCCCATGCTTCGTAAAGAGATTCAATATCTTTCTGTCGAAATCCGTTGATTTGAGCTCTAAGCATGGCAGTTTTGCTTGGCGGAAAATATCTCGCTAAGAAGACGTTGGATGGTAAAGATTGTAACCATGTCCATGCTCTGTCTCTAAGAGAGAATGGGAAAAGGCGAAGTCTTATCGCGTCTGGAGTTACTCCATTTGCTTTCACTGTGTCTGCGTATTGTACAAACTTCGTTAGATGTTCGTTCGGATCCTCAGTTGCGTTTCCTGAGAATTGGTTTTGTTGTACAGCCGACAGCAATGAAGGTTTCAGCTCAAAATCATTTCGAGTAATAGCTGGGGCAACAATGCTACTTCTAGGCTCCATCTGAGAGGGTGTAGCGTATGCCTTCAGCGGTTTGTTTGGAGGTCCTTCAGCCATCGTTGGTTCTTCTTCTGATTTGGGAATGGGAGTGAGAGGTTCGGGAATGTTATGTTTGAGTTGTTTTAGTTGGTACTCAATGATTCGACTTCTTAAATGTAAGAAGCGCTCTAGTTTTGCGACTGAAGGTTTTACAATATCGCCTTGCGGGCGATTACTTGGCATACAATCGACAGAACTAGTAAAGGAAAAATGAAAATTGTTAACCTAGTCTATACGGCGTAACAGAAGGTTACACTATTGACTAAACGGGTCCCCGGCAACGGCGCCAAAAACTTGATCGCGACTTTCTATGTCTAATACAACCTAACTGCAAGTGCACAGTCTATCGCGTAGTAATAATAGATATCGATCCCACAGGGACTCGTAATCAAACTAGTGTTCTCGGGAGTTACTATGTTTAGCTAGGTAGAATATGTTTAAGGGAATAAGATTGTCACTAAAAGGGAATTAAGAATGCTACTTAGATTATAAATGATTGAATCGATATGCAATAATTGTGTTCTTCAGGGATTTGACAAGTTACCGGTGTATGAAATAATTTTCAAAGTTTATTTAAGCAGAAAATGGTGATTTGAAGACTCTCGCCTCACGATGGTTATTGACGCTAATCATAATTCTAAGGGCCAAACGTACACTTTCGTATCCCATTCGGGGTTAAAATTATTTTTTGGAAATCTCTAAGTTCTAATTCATTTTAAAGTGCTTTCGCTGTTATTAAAATGAATGAGTAGTGTTTACTATCTGACCTTACCGCAGCTTTCGCTTGTTGGTTCGTATCTTAATTAATTTCCCACTTTCGTGGAAAACTACTTTTAAATAAGTTCTCGCTTTCGCGACGAAGTTTATTCAGTAAATTAATTTTAAACACTCAGACCATAAATTACTTTTGAAAAGAAAGTTTTTCAACCCGTTGTTATCAAATCCCATTCGAATTATTACCACATATCGATTACTCAAGTTTAGCTAGACATGGATTTGAGAAAGATAAAACATAAATAAAAACAATAAATAATAATTTGCATTATAATAAAACTGGATATACGATTGAAATGAGAAACCTGTAAATATTCCAATTGGCCTTTGGGCAGATCCTCCACAGATGTTGGCAGGATTCTGGTCTTTATGCCAATTTGATCGTACAATAAAAGTAGAAATTACAGAAGAATGAAAAGAATGCAGAAAAAGTAAAGAGAAACAAATAAGAATATTAAACTGGAAAGGTATGCTCTGGAAATAAATTTGGCAGCACTTCGTTGTATGAATGCGGCCCTCTTTCTGAGGTCCCCTTCTTCCCCTTTTATAGAAGTGGAATTCTAACGGTTATCATTGAAGATGGTGGACTTTGAGGCAGATAAATCAGGGAGTAGTGGTCCACTCTTTGGGAATTGGAACTGCTTCTGTTACGTGAAATTGAAGTGGGGCATTTTTGCCTGCATGACGGTCTTCACAAGGTGTGACGGTCGTCACCCGTGTGACGCTCGTCATGGAGCTGTGACGGTCGTCACATCAGCAAAAACAGCCTTCTGCGTTTTTCATGATGTTTTCACTCTTTTTTCGTCCATATTTCATCTGAGATTGCTTCTTTTCTTCATGTTGCCTTGTTTAGACGTGATCATTGAATACCTGCAAAACATCAGACAAATAACACGGAAATAACCCGAAATCGGATCGAAAACGGTTAAACTTCAGTTGAATTATGCATCAAAATATATATACGATTTCGTGTTATCACGAAGGACTTGCCATTCTGCTCACGTAGCGAGGTGAAATTTGGATACCAAACTATTGATTAGTTTGAATCTTTAATTCATTTTGCAACCGAACTTTGATTTGTCCAAAGGAAGGGATAAAGATTGAAATTCCCACAAAGCAATGCAAATGCAAGCTTAGAGAGTTATAGGTTCGGGGGTCGGTTAAACTTAGGGAAGGTACTAGCATCCTAAGTTTCTGTAGTATCCTACAGGAACCTCTTGTTTTATGTTTGTTTATTGCTAAGTGTTTTATCTGCTTAAAGGTTAAAGACCTAGGGGTTTATTTCTAAATATACTCGATAAGATATCGCATCTTATGCCTACATATCCTTACGGGAGTGGAATCAGAGTATTTGTAGTTTCCCTAAAGGGTTAGAGGAGTTCTTTGACTGTGGTCAAAGTTCCTACGGGTTTAGGATAGTTGATTGATTGATTTTAGGAGAAGAGATGTGTCTTCATTTTAAGAGAGATTTAACCGCCACAAGGTGTAGGAAAATAGTCTTTGCATCGTCTTAAGAAAAGGGCTTAAGTACTCGGATTGTTTGACGAGTATGCCTTTATCTCTCTTAAGGCAAAGTCCCTACGGCTTGATTGTATTGTTGTGGGGTGGAGATTCTATCCCACTTAAGATGATTTGGCATCTTTTCTTTATTGTGTTTGAAGGTATTGTTTTGAATTGATTGTTTGTATTGTTGTAGTGTTGATTGAGTTTGTTTGTATTGTTTTTGAATTGATTGTTTGTATTGTTTTGTCTATGTTGTAAGATAAAGGTCCTTCCTATGGGGGAGGATCTAACTTAATTGATCAACTTGAATGGGGTCAAGGATCGTGGGGAGAATGATGCAAATGATGTGCACTACACACAACGTTGAATTGTGTGTAGGTTTTTCCTTTGGAAGGAATGCGATGCGTGAATATAAATTGATAATGTAAATTACTGTAAGATAAATTGCAAGGAAAGTAAACGATACACACGCATGAAAGCGCTAAAGTGTAGGTGAATTGTGTAAGTGAATGGAACGCGGGGAGACGTAAGCGTGCCCGATTGAATTTTATGCGAGAGATTGATTGAGTTGTAGGATTGATTTTATATGAAAAGGTTGAATTGATTTTATAGAGAGGAGTTTAGATGATAAATTAATTTTAAGAAAAGGTTATTTGATTATTTTTAGTGAGATTAATTTTAAAAGTTAAATTAAACTATTACTAGTTTTTATTTTACTTAAGGAGAAAAATGTTCAAATTGTAAAATATTTATTGAGTTAATTGGAATTTTAAATAAATGAGTTTTCATAAAAAGATTTAGTCATTTAATAAATAAAACAAGTTATATATATATTTTTGAAGAGTTTATTAAGATAAAATAGTTTCTTATTATAAAACAGGTTTTTAATTAGTTTTACCAAAAATATTTTAATATGTGAAAAGCCTTCTATATTTTATAATATGACTAATTATATTAAAAGGGTTATTAATTTAATGAAAATAGAAAATAAATTAAAGGTGAATAAAAAACAAATATGAATTAATTATTTTTTTTTATTTTAGGGGTTGCCTAATTAAATAAAATTATAAAAAGCTAGATTTAAATAATAGGTTTTATTAGTATTTAATAAAAACTGATTGTATAAATGGTTAGTTATAGGTTAGTTAAACAGATTAGTGATTATATTAATTAAAGGGTTAATTAATAGGTTAAAGGTTGATTAATATGTTAATTAAGGATTTACGGAGGGTTAAAAGGTTAAGAGGGTTTGTGTGGTGACGTGTAATGTGGTGTGTGTACATCAAGATCAACAGCTAATAAGCAACAACAAAACAAAAAAATGAAAGAAAACAAAAAAAAACGAGGAGCCCTAAATCTCACGGATCCCAAATCGCTCAAACCCCTCTCCCTCGATTCCTCCCTCTCCGTTCAATCTCAGACGTCTCTTCGTCGTTTCCACTATATAGAACCTGAAAACACAGAGAAAAAAGAAAACCATCACAAGTTCGGTAATGTTTATGTGGATCAAAGGTTTACCGAGAAGTTGTCGGCGACGGGATTCGAGATGGCGAGATGGCTTCGGAGGTTCGAAGCTTTGCGGCGGGGACGGTGGCTTCGAAGCTTTTGACGGCGGAAAGAAGATGTGTTTCCTCAACTGAAGAGATAAGTTCTCCTTCTGCTTAGCTTCCTAGGTTTACGAATTTAGGTTTTTTTCTTTACGGTAGTCCCCCCATCTCCTTCTATGTTGATCCTCTTATATAGCTTCCAATGTGAGGTGGCTGATGTGAGAATGGTTATGAGCTTTGAATGCTGAATGATTTGGTTTTTTGGACCTTCCGTTTCGGTACAAACTAAATCAAAAACTTTATTTTTCTGTTCCAATCCTTTAAGTATTTGTTAAATGAGAAAATCAAATCTTGATATCGTCAATTTGTTAGAGCTCAGCTGTCCAGGTTCAATGTTTGGGATTTGGATTGGGTATTTTCGGGTCTCCTTGTGGGAATATTCTTCCGGATTTGCTAATTTGGGTTTTGTGATTTTGGCAGGTGTGGGTAGCAAGGTTTTGGGCTGAGGGGGAATTAACGGCCCAGAAGAATAACTTGCATTCGATGTGTTGTAACGAGCATGACCTACGCTTGTGGTAAGCTGTAAACTCTTCTGACTTGCAGGGTATGTCGTTGATTACCTTTAGCTTCGATTCCAAAATGGTATTCTTCTACACATGTTGTTCTGATTTGATGGATACATGACCGTACTAGCTCCAATTGAGGAATTTTGTTTTCTCTAATGTCCAGGTGATCAGCGTGAGACAACCTGCTGCAGGAGTGTCCAGGACTTTCTTGCCATGAGCCAATAGCACTATGTCTCAACCTTGCGGTAATAGGGGCAAGAACAACTAATGTCCGAGAACACGCAGCAGCGTCTTAAGTTGGAAATTGTGAAAGCACGTCCGTGAGGTACTGTTTACTTTGAACAATCTTGCCGATTTTCTAGCGAAATGGACTTGTTTGTCTTAGTGGCAACCAATGTTTTCTAATAATGTTACTTGGGACTGTAGGATTTTAGCGTGAGAGTTTGGGTAATGCGACTGCTATGACCTGTCATGGTGGGAGTTTTGAGAAGCTTCGCTCAAGTTCACTCGAGCTCTTTGGTTCAGGGAGATAGTTTAGTGTAAGCGATTCTTTGATTGTCTTTGATATTCGTGACTAAATTCTCATTCCTTCTGCAGCATGGTTAACGACTCCATAATGATACTGATTACGTAATCAGGGCTTGCCGGGTTTGGGACGCAACGACTACATGGTTTGATTAGTTACGCGTCTATCGCCAACTTGACAGTTCCTTATCAAACAAGTGCGTATGGATTTCTTTCCATTTTGTTCACCAGGTCGTGCATTGAAGATCTCTACTTAATGAATGTTATTATAGACCATATCCTGATTGTTTGTTACTTGTGTTCAGTTATTGGAAAGGTTTGCAGTGTTGACTTTGTTGTCGTTGCTTCAGGTACAAAGTAGTTTAGCACGGGACCGCCACCAGGTCTCTTTCCAGGAATAAGCTGCTGCTGTGGCATATAAAGGAGGTGTAAACCCGGATGACTGAAGTAGTGGCTGGACATCAGACAAATCGCTTGAATCATGTTCTAACGTGAGCATTTTTTACGCTTTGAGAGTTGGTGCTAGGAACTTCACTTGGATTGCTTTGTTGCAGGAGTACCTGCCGTTGCATCATATTATTCTGGTAGCTAGCTTTCAATTTTTCTTCATAACTCAGGCTTTCTGAACTTGGAGGTTTGCGCACATTAAGTGTCTTTAATTGATGTGCAACAGTTGTAACATCTATGTTACTAAAACCCATGCTAGTTGTGGATCCAAGTGTTGAAGAGCTTGCAACAGGGGAATGGGCGTCGACACTTGATGGCACCCTAATATCATCTGCACTTGCAGTAGGTTTAGCATACCAGTTTCCACCAGACAAAACAAATGTTGAAGCACCAGGACATGTAATTTGGACCCAGGCTTATGGAAAAGTATCAGTTAAGACAGCAAACATTTCATTCTCAGTTGTCAAGAAGTTTGTCCGGTATCTCCAGCATCTCCAGCAATGGGTTCAGACCTGTTTCAGCAATATTCCTTTTTGTATGCCGAAATGCCCGCATGATTGAATCTATAACAAACTTCAATTGCTGACTTGACAAGCAGGTTAGTGCAGGAAAACAGTGAGTAACTATGGCACGGAGTAGAGAGAAGAACTTAAGCCGGTGCTCTGGGTAATCCTCGACATTTTGTAATCATTCTTAGTGTGCACGGAAAGACCTTCGAATTCCCCGAACCGGTATCATCAACTAGTGACAATTTCAGCACAAGGACACTTTGGGATTGCATTTGGCATGAGGGTTTGTATATTCTTGGTCATGCTCTAGTCCTGTGTTTATTCTAGTTTTGCCGTCTTTTAAGCATGAAACATGAACACAAAATTGATCAAATGTGTTGTTTTGTTCTTCTTGATGCAGGTTGTTCAAAAGCTGAGGCTGTTGTGGTGTCATTACGGAGTTATTAATGAGGATTGAAGGTTAGACTTGTAGTCGGCATGGTCGAATTACTATGAAACAAGTACTGCTATGAATTTGGTTAACTCGTGATAGCTTTAGATACGCCACTGTGAAAATGTATATAGAGCCAAATGAAGTTGAACATTAGTTTAAACAAAAGCATCCTTATTGAATGATTTAAGAAAGCTCCTGCTACCCGTTGATACGTTAATCTTGCTTCCCTTTTTGCAGGTTATTTAAGTGAAAGGATTTTGGGGTTGTTTGACAACTGGAGAATAAGGTGCATTCCCAACGGAGCTTCTCGATATTCTGTACCTCTATGGTGGCTCCTTTGTTTGCATAGAGATTTCAAGCTCTCCTTAGTGCCATTGCAGTTTCTGCCATTGTGAAGAAATTGACTCGGGTTGTGCGAGCAAAAGGGCGAACCTTGCAAAGTGGTTCTGGTTCACTAACTGGGGCATGGTATAACATGGTATTTCTTTAAACTGTTAACAAGACTACCCTTACCAACATCGAGCAGTCCAACCAGACCAACAGTGATCGACTTCTTGATCTCATAACTTCTTGGATAATTCTTCAGTAGTTTGAGAAGTGCCTCAGCTCCAAGACAATCACTCAATTGCAAAGTATTACTCGGTTTGACTTTTTAGAAGATTTTTGCCCTAGGTTTAATCGTTGGGAAGCTGTACAATGATATCAGAGATGAAATTCTGCATTCCATCTATTTAATGACACCTTCAAGAACCGGTGAAATTTACGGTCGAGGCGGGCTGAACTTCTGTTGTGGCATAGCACTTCTACCGTTGTAGTAATTGGTACATCTGGAGTCTTAATAATCATGAATTTGTCTCGTGATGACTGTGAACTTGTTTTGTAATTCCTGAACTCGTTTGTAATTTAAACTTGGAATGAGCTGTTAATTGATCTATTTAAATCCCACTGGTATTTTGACAGAGCTGGAACCCGAAGCATTGTTGTAGATTTTATCAATCCCATAACATGTTCTACTTAATAGCAGCAAAGTTGTCTTGTTTTGCTCATTAATATTTTGGATTGTGAATCCTGCCACCTTTATCTCCAAAATGTTTTCTGTCTCCCGTGGGTTTCTAAACACATTGATATCCAAGTTGGATCTACAAAGAGTAAGAACCAAAATACCGAAAAACCGGGGACTTGACACCATATCCCATAGCGCCACTTGATTAAATTGCAGATGCCGAGCCCAAATGAACGGTTTTCATGCCTTAAATCCAAATTCTTCTTCGCTTTCAATTGATGATTTTGATAGAGAGATAACTAACAACCTTGACTTATAAGATACCGGATCCTGATCGAGATGTAATCGGAAAGCGCATCCAAAGATATCTTCGGTGTAATGGTCCAATAATAACTCAAGAGTGAAAGTAATGTTAGTAATAAAATAGATAACATAATGATAATAAATATGGTAGAAGTAAATATAATATTAGTAATAATAGTCGCAAAAAAACATAAATATTAAAATAAAGTCAAATAATAGAAAAAAAATCGCAAAGAGAGGTGTTATCCTAAGGTCAAAAATTAGGGTGTGACAGATGCCCCTATTTAAGTTACTTCTATTCGGAGATATGGGGATTGAAATCTCCGTCTCGACGAGATAGGAGGGACTTAAATATAAACACTGCACGGATTTTTGGCCTTAAGAAACCACCGAATGCAAATGATATGCAATGATATGAAAATGCAAGACAAAGGATCCTGTGAGGGAAAGATATCACGGGCACGACGAAAAGGGAAGAACGGGGCTGACAACAGGTAATCCTTACGGGGGTAGGAAACAAGCGCCATTGGGGAATCTCCAGAAGTATAACAGTACCTCGTACACTAGGGATATGGTGATGGGAAAGAAGCTTGTAGTCGAAAGATATGCTTATCACCGTAATGGTGGTCGGTGACAATCCAGATGGATTTCTTGATCAAGTCTATAATTCAATTTTATCTTGTATTTTCTTTCTTTCCTCCTGTATTATTTTGTTCTCTTTCCCTCTTTTTCTTGTTTTTGTATATCTTTTTCTTCCGGAACTCAACTTGGAATAGTAAAACGTATAAATTCCTCAAGCGTCATGATAAGGGTACCACGAGCTGGTCTCAGTCTCTGCCTGAAATGTCAAAATTTTGTAGATGGTAGACTCACTGTAGTTTGTAAATGTAGATGTAAATGTCGTTGTAAATGTTGTTGTAGTTGTAGAACTTCCCCGAACGTCATGATATGGGAATCATGAGTTGGTCTCAGTCCCTGATGTAGAACTTCCCCGAGTGTCATGGTATGGGAACCACGAACTGGTCTCAGTCCCTTATGTAGAACTTCCCCGAGTGTCATGGTATGGGAACCATGAACTGGTCTCAGTCCCTTATGTAGAACTTTCCCGAGTGTCATGGTATGGGAACCACGAACTGGTCCCAGTCCCTTATGTAGAACTTCCCCGAGTGTCATGGTATGGGAACCACGAACTGGTCTCAGTCCCTTCCCGAAATGATGAAAATTCGTGAGAGCATCTTCACAGGGGGTTGTAAATTTTGTCGATTGTAGATGTAGTTGTAAACTGTAAATGTAGTTCGTTGTAGAACCCTGTAGATGTAGTTCGTTGTAGAACCCTGTAGATGTAGTTCGTTGTAGAACCCTGTAGATGTAATTGTAGTTGAGGTAATTGTAAATTGTAGATGTAGTCGTAAAGTTTCACCGGGGATCTTCAGAAGAGATGTGCGCCGGTTGAGTTGTAAAGTATGTCTTCTCAAATAAAGAGATACTATTGTCATAAGCTTATTCAACTTCTCCGGGGAGACGTCACTTGATGGAAATAAACTTGCGTGGTGAACTCACTGGGGAAATCAATCCTGAGGAATGTCCCTGTTGTAGTTGGAGAATATTATGTAAGCTCTCAAACAAAGAGAGATGCCTTGTAATGTCTTCGGTAAACTTCCCTGACGGGTTTATGAAGCGATGCCATTTGACAAATCAATGATGTTGGAGGACCCATTGAGGGCAAATAAACTGTCTTGTAAAAATGTCGTTTGTCGTTTTGAATAAGATCCTGATCAAAACGTGTTGCTCAAATAAAGAGATTGTTTATAATCCAGATGTAAATTGTTGAGAAGATCTTGTGATATTGTTGGAGAAAATCTATCTTCAATAGTTATCTTCATAAAACTCTTCCTGGGGAACCGAGTGCAAAATAAATGCACATTGAATCCGTGCTTAAGAGCTGGAGATGTCCATGATGTGATTGCCAAGGACCGAAGTTCAATTCAGGAAATAACTGAAGAGAAACTGTCAAGCGAGACTCATCCATTGAGGTACGAACTCAAACGGGATTGTACTAAAATAACCATCCTCCATGAGGGTTGAACTTCATGGGGAAAATGAAACATTGTGCTCTTTCTGCCTAGGGTAGGCGAATCTACGTAGAGGGATGAGACACACCCAGACACTTGGGGATAATTATAGCCAAAGCGATATAATAAAACAAATACAAAGAATGCGAAAAATGCACATGCCATGCCATCTACTTATATGCTATGCGTATGTTGACGAACTGGAGAAACGAAAATAGACGCCTCAAACGAAAGGGTGCTCAAGCAAAATCTCCATAGATCCTTTATCACCTGCGAAGGAAGTCTTTGAACAGAGGCAAACTTTGTGTCTGGATAAAATAACATCCTCTTGCTCTGGGGAAGCATGTAATATTGTTGTTTTTCCTCAGACGAAATACACGTCCGTGGTCATCCTCTTGTTACTCATATATTAAGCAAAGCATAAAGTTTCGAAAAGAGTTTAAGTCACTCTAGATTTTGCTATCAATACTACAGATTTGTGATAAATGAAAAACTTTTTTATTGAATGGTGGTCAGCAGGAAAGCGTGACCCCGATGGTACAGTGTTGGAAAACAGTATCGATTACATAAAGGGAATAATGACTTGCTTCTCTCAAACAAAATATTTCTTAACAGCATCCGTGTTAACAGGGCGAGTGATCTCTTCTCCGTCCATAGTTGTTAACATCAGAGCGCCTCCTGTCAAAACCTTTTTTACTACATATGGTCCATCATAATTCGGGGCCCATTTTCCTCTGACGTCAGTGAGGAAAGACTGAATCTTCTTAAGCACAAGGTCACCTTCTTTGAATGCACGGGGTCGAACTTTCTTGTCAAATGCCTTCTTCATCTTCTGCTGATACAACTGCCCATGGCACAGCGCAGCCATCCTCTTTTCTTCAATTAAGTTCAACTGATCATATCTGCTCTGACACCATTCAGCTTCTGATAACTTTGCCTCCACCAAAATTCTCATAGAAGGAATCTCAACTTCTATCGGGAGTACTGCTTCCATACCGTAGACAAGTGAAAATGGGGTTGCCCCAGTCGATGTGCGTACCATCGTACGATATCCATGCAAGGTGAAAGGGAGCATTTCGTGCCAATCTTTGTAGGTAACAACCATTTTCTGAATGATCTTCTTAATGTTTTTGTTGGCGGCTTCAACAGCCCAATTCATCTTTGGTCTGTAAGGAGAAGAATTGTGGTGCTCGATCTTGAACTCTTCACACAACTCTTTCATCATATTGTTATTCAGATTGGAACCGTTGTCTGTAATAATTCTGCTTGGCACACCATATCGGCAAATGAGCTGATTCTTGATAAATTTGACAACCACATGTCGGGTTACATTAGCATAGGAAGCCGCCTCGACCCACTTGGTAAAATAATCAATGGCTACTAAGACGAATCGGTGTCCATTAGACGCTTTCGGCTCTATCATTCCAATCATATCAATTCCCCACATAGAGAATGGCCACGGTGATGAGATAACATTCAACAAAATTGGAGGTACATGAATCTTATATGCGTAAATCTGACACTTGTGACACTTCCTAGCGAACTTGTAGCAATCTGATTCCATTGTGATCCAATAATAACCAGCCCTTAAAAGCTTCTTAGCCATAGCATGTCCGTTGGCATGAGTGCCAAAAGATCCTTCGTGAATTTCCGTCATCAACATATCCGCTTCTTGTTTGTCGACACATCTCAATAAGACCATGTCAAAATTCCGCTTGTACAACACATTGTTACTCAGAAGAAAATTTCCAGCTAACCTTCTCAAAGTTTTCTTGTCTTTGTTGGAAGCTTCCAAAGGATATTCTTGAGTTTTAAGGAACACTTCGATGTCGTGGTACCAAGGTTTGCCATCTTCAACTTCTTCGACAACAAAGATGTAGGCAGGTCTATCAAGACGTTTTACTTCAATCCGAGGACACTCGTTCCAAAAGTTCACCACAATCATGGAGGCCAAAGTTGCCAACACGTCTGCCATTCTATTCTCATCACGAGGAATATGATGAAATTCGACCCTATCAAAGAACGGTAACAGCCTTCTAGCATAATCTCTGTATGGGACCAAATTATCGTGTTGAGTTATCCATTCTCCAGTAATTTGATTGATTACCACTGCAGAATCACCGAACACATCTAAATTCTTAATTCTCAAATCGATTGCTTCTTCGAGACCCATAATGCATGCCTCATACTCGGCTTCATTATTAGTACACTGGAATGTTAATCTGGAGGTAAATGGGAAGTGGGCCCCTTGAGGAGTCACAATAACAGCACCTATCCCTTTTCCATGAGCGTTGACAGCTCCATCGAAAACTAAACCCCATTGAGAACCTGGCTCTGGCCCTTCACCATGTACGGGTTCTTCACAATCTTTCATTTTTAAAAACATAACATCCTCATCTGGAAAATCATCGTTTGAGGATTGATAATCCACAATGGGTTGGTGAGCCAGATGATCATCCAAAACACTTCCTCTAACAGCTTTTTGAGTATGATACTCGATATCATATTCAGACAACAACATCTTCCATCTAGCAATTCTCCCAGTCAAAGCAGGCTTCTCGAAAATATACTTGATAGGATCCATCTTTGAAACTAACCAAGTAGTGTGATTCAACATATACTGGCGCAAACGCTTGGCGGCCCACGCCAGAGCGCAACAAGTCTTCTCTAACATAGTGTACCTTGTTTCACAATCAGTAAACTTCTTGCTCAAGTAATAAGTGACATGATCTTGCTTTCCTGTTTCATCTCGCTGGCCAAGTACACAACCCATTGAATCTTCTAGAACAGTCAAATACATAGTCAAAGGTCGTCCTTCAACTGGCGGTATCAGGATAGGTGGTTCGAGCAAATACTCTTTGATACTATCAAAAGCCTTTTGGCAATCTTCAGTCCAAACGTACCCTTGTTCTTTCCTCAGGAGCTTGAAAATAGGTTTACATGTAGCGGTCATGTTGGATATAAACCTGGAGATGTAGTTCAAACGTCCTAAGAATCCTCTGACTTGCTTTTCGGTGGCGGGAGCTGGCATTTCCCGGATAGCTTTCACTTTGTCAGGGTCCACTTCAATCCCTCTTTGGCTGACAATAAAACCCAATAGCTTCCCTGATCGTACTCCGAATGTGCACTTGTTGGGGTTCAAACGAAGCTTGTACTTCCTCAAACGACCAAACAGCTTAGTCAGGTGTTTAACATGATCATCTTCGGTCTTCGACTTAGCTATCATATCATCCACATACACCTAGATCTCTTTGTGCATTATATCATGGAACAAAGTAGTCAAAACCCTCTGATATGTTGCCCCTGCATTCTTTAATCCAAACGGCATAACTTTGTAACAAAAGGTGCCCCAGGGCGTTATGAATGACGTCTTCTCTCTATCCTCGAGAGCCATTCTAATCTGGTTGTAACCTGAAAAACCATCCATGAAGGAGAAAACTTCATATCTTGCAGTACTGTCCACTAAGATGTCAATGTGAGGTAACAGAAAATCATCTTTCGGACTGGCTTTATTCAAATCCCTGTAGTCTACACACATGCGAACCTTACCATCCTTCTTTGGAACGGGTACAATGTTAGCTAACCATAGCGGGTACTCGGCAGTAACAAGGAAACTTGCATCAATCTGTTTCTGTACCTCTTCCTTAATCTTTAGAGCCATGTCAGGTCGAGTCCTTCTGAGCTTCTGTTTTACTGACGGGCATTCTGGCTTCAAAGGCAGGCGGTGTTCAACTATAGCTGTGTCCAATCCAGGCATATCCTGATATAACCAAGCAAACACATCAACAAACTCTCCAAGCAGATCAATCAGTTGTTTCTTCACATCGGGTTTGAGCAGAGCCCCAATTTTCACTTCTCTACGGGTTTCTTATGATCCCAAGTTGATTACTTCCACCGGCTCTTGATGAGGTTGGATAGCTTTCTCTTCCTTCTCAAGTAGTTTGGAAATTTCTTCTGGGATATCATCTTCTTCATCCTCAGCTTCATACACGGGAAACTCAAAATTCGGAGAAGGTAGCGGATCAATATTCCCAGGATGTAATTTATGTAGCAATCTGCGCAAGTGATGTGATTTCTGATAAGTTTTTTTTGTAAAGTGGAAAGTGTGTGTACGCGAGATGCTACTTATTATTTTCCAACATCGTGAATAAACGCAAATGTAAATGAAAGTAGTTTATTGATGATAGCAAAACCGAAAAGACACGCCCAACAAAGTCACCTTTGCCTTGGGCAGAGCAAAGGGAATTATTGAAAATAAGCCCTAACAAATGCAATTTCGCCTTGGGCAGAGCGAAATTTTTTTAAAACAAATGCTTTACTTAGATATATGAATGGCAGTAGGGGCTTCAACCGCACTCTAATTCTTGACTACAACGCCTGGGGTCACAAAGTCTGGGATGTCCTCATCTGGCTCTCCCTCGATGACGTCATAAACTCCAAAGGTATAGTCAAATTCATCCAAAACATAGCCTGGATCTTCCATATAAGGCTCATAGTCTTCGTAAGGAATGGAGGACCTTGCAGAACCGTCTGATATGTAGCCCTCAAGTTCGTCCTCTGACACAACATTAATCTGAGGATGATGGACGACTCCTCCTCTACGAAACACTTCATTGATCAGCGGGAACCCTTGACTTTTGTTAGTTTGTTGGGCAAAACTATTGGTGAAACCGAGGCCTTCCTTGTTTTTGTTCTATGGCAAAGACAACACCTTTCCCCACATTGTTTGGTGACCACTGTTCACTACTCGCTCTGCGTCTTTGAATGATGACATGGATGCTTGAGACTTCTGGGCGCCCTCACCCACAATAGACAGAGCTTGAAATTGTGTGCCAACCTCTTCCTCAGCCTCGACATATGAGAATGATGACAAGTGACTTACCACCAAAGCTCTTTCTCCATAAACCGTAACTATTTTCCCCTCAAAAACATATTTCAACTTCTGATGCAGGGTAGAAGTAACGGCTCCAGCTTCATGTATCCATGGCCTCCCTAGCAAACAGCTATAAGCGGCACGAATGTCCATGACCTGAAACGGGATCATAAAAGTCTGTAATCCAATAGTCATGGGCAAATCAACCTCGCCAATTACTGTTTTCCTTGACCCATCGAAGGCTTTGACAATAACGCGACTTGGCCTCATCGGTGGTCCTTGGTACGACAGCTTAGATAGAGTAGTTCTAGGCATTACATTTAGGGACGATCCAGTATCAACCAACACACTAGACAGAGAGTCATTTCCACAGTTCACAGAAATATGTAGAGCCATATTATGTTTCCTTCCTTCTTCTGGGAGATCGTCTTCATTGAAACCCAGGTTATCACTTGAAGTAATACTGCCAATGATGTTATCAAATTGTTCCATAGTCACATCCTGCTCGACATAGGCTTGTTCCAAAATCTTCTGAAGCGTTTCTCTATGAGCCTCAGAACTCATCAGCAATTGTAGCACAGAAATCTTCGATGGGGTTTGCAGAAGCTGATCTGCAACCTTATATTCACTTCTTTTGATTACTTTCAAACATTCATCGGAGTTGGATAAATTAGACCCACCAGATTGCCCCACAGTTGGGTCTTTTGAGCCTGATGGTTCGGACAAAGCTTCTGTTTCCTTCGGTGGCACAGTCGGGTAGACTCGACCACTTCTTGTCACTCTACTGACATCTGCAATATTAACTATTGAGGGTATAATGGGTAAAGGCACTTCTTTCCCATCCTCCACCATAGTAGCATTGTACCTGTAAGGGATAGCCTTACTAGAGGTATAAGGGACAGGTCCAGGCACATTGATTACCAAAGGAGTAACAGTTGGCTTCTTGCTATTGTAAACAATCTCTATACGTTCCACTTCCTTAAAGTGGGGTACTATGACATAAACTTCTTCAGCCTCTTCATTTGAAACTTCTTGACCATCACTTTCCAAACAATCTTCAATCATATTGACAAAGGGAGAACCATGTGGTGGTAATGGATTCTTCTGTACATTAGGGTCGGAATCCCTAAAAGACAAGATTCCATTTTTAATGAGCCTCTGGACATCCATCTTCAAACCGAAACAACTCTCGATATCATGTCCTGGAGCACCCTGATGGTAAGGACAAAACTTGTCAGCTCTATAAGAGGGAGGAGGATTCGCGGGGGCCAAAGGTGGAGCTCTTGTCTGAATGTGACCCTTTTTAATCAAAGCGGGGAATAAGTCAGCATATGTCATTGGGATTGGATCAAAATTTATTTTCCTATACACACGACCTTGATTGCTGGATGGCCAATTCTGCCGAGGGTACTGTGTGAAGGTGAGAAAATTACTTAGAAGGGGGGGGGGGTTGAATAAGTAAGACTAAAAATCAAAGATTAGAACACAGATATTTTTATCCTGGTTCGTTGAAAACAACTAGTCCAGTCCACCCTCTCAAGAGTGATTTGCCTTTCTCTGTCAAGGACTTAATCCACTATTTTAATCAAACAGATTACAAATAGCAACACCTAAGAACAACCGTTCTTAGTCTTCTCAAGAGCAACTGATCCCAACTGGATCCTCTTAAGGAAAACTTTTTACAAACAAAGTAAAACTTTTACAAGAGTAAGAATGCTTCTAATAAGCTGTTATCACAACAGTGATATTTCTCTTAAGTTAAGAATAAAGATAAAGCAAAGTAATATGATAAAGAGCTTTGAAAGGTTTGCTTTGAGTAGAGATTTTGCTAGAGATTCGATACTGAAGAAGATGGAGTGGACTTCTTTATATAGGCACTAAGATCCAAGAAGTCTTGTTACGTTGAAGGCTGTGCAGAAAAGCCTAGAGCCTTTTGTCTTCACATTGGAGGCTGTGCTGAAACAGGCCTGATGCTTTTTGTCTTCACTTGCAGAATACTTTCCTCAGAATGGAATGCACAGATAAAACCTTTTTGCCTGTGTCCTTGTGTCTAGCACAAAATAGGAAAGAGCTGTTGAGAAACACCAACGTACATATTTAAATCTTCTTCAAAGTAAGTTCAGCTTTTAACATAAGAATCTGAATCTTCAGAGTCTTCTGATCACGGATCATCTGGATCTTCAGAGTCTTGAAAGTTCTTCAGATTGAGCTGAATCAGAGTATGTGCAGCTTGTGTGCTTGAGCGTGTAAATCCTTCAGAGCAGAGTCTTCTATGCTTTAGAGGCTCCTTCTTCAGAATCTTCAAGAGACAGTAGTCAGATTCTTCTGGGAGCAATGTTCAGATCTTTACTTAAGATGCTCTTGAACTTATGAAGCCTTTCATACGAACAATGTTCAGATGCAATTTTGCTTTCTTAAGATAATTTTCTTTTAGTGCCTGTAGCAAACAATCTAGAACACGTTTAGAGTATATGATTCTTGAACACAAAATTTATAAGTGTTATCATCAAAACATAGAGATATAACTAAGACACAATCTGTGCTCTTACAATCTCCCCCTTTTTGATGATGACAAAACATGAGAAAATTTTGTTCAATAAAGAGTAAGAATTAGAAACTCCCCCTGAGATAAACAATCTCCCCCTGAAATAAATACTACAATAGAATAGAATACTTCCCTTTCTGATTGAGTATATTTCAGAATCAGAGCCTGATGAATGAGTTCAGAGTCAAATCTTGATGCCAGTTGATTGAATAAATGAATCAGAGTAAGATATCAGAGTTGATTGAATACTCAGATTTTCTTTAGAAAATCAGGTTCTGGTTGACACAGTCTCAGGGTAACTTCAATGAATTTTGTCAGATATAACAGTATAATCTGAAATACTTAAATTCAAATAAGTTAATAACATGTCTGAATTTTAGTTTTGGTAAATGCTTATAGGTTGAACACTCAGTTTCTCTTTTTCTCCCCCTTTTTGTCATAATCAAAAAGATGTTCAAAGACAGAAAGAAAATAAAAGAGAAGAAGCAGATAGGAGCAAACCATGTTATCATGCAATTAAAATAAAACAAACCAAAGTTCACAGACAAACAGGCAGAGGCCAAAAACACATAACACAATAAAAGTAACCAATCATCAAAAACTCAGTTCATGTGCAAAACAACAAATAAAACTAGGTCTGGCGAGAGGCAATGAGGGTCAGAAGCTCTGTCATCTTGGCAGCTGACTCTTCTTGCTTAGACATCCAGGTCTTGATTTCATCAGTTGTTTTCTCTTGCTTGATCATCCAGTCCTTTATATCCTTCACATCATTCACAAGTTCTGAAACCACAGATGAAGACGGAGCAGATGCATTAGCAGCAGGATTCCCTTCAGTTTGGTTTTCAACAGAAGCTTGTTCAACCATTTCAAAATCAGGAACAACTGGAGGAGCAGCTTCCAATAGTAACACAGGAGGAGGAGGAGGCATGTTCATCAGTGTCACCTTTAATAACTCAGCAAATTTTGTCTTAGCAAGCTTAGAGCATTTTGCTCTAACTTTTAGGGCAGCTTTGTTAAACATCCAGATGAAGCGCTTCCAAGCAGTATTCGAAACATTTGGGTCCAAACTAGACATGCATACAGCCTTAACACGATCATATTCAGAATCTAACTCCTTTTTGAAAATATCAAACATGGCATTAACACAAGATCCTAAATCTGACTGTTCATTCTGACCAGAGGAAAAAGGATTAGGGGTGTTAGCAGGTGTAGGTTCAGATGGTTGTGGTTGAGGTGTGGGTGGTTGAGATGTGTGGATGACAGATTGAGGGAGTTCAGCTGAATGAGGAATAGTTTGATTCTCAGATGGATTAGTTTCAGGTGGTTGTGGAATGGTTTGGTTTTCAGCTGTTTGAGTGTCAGAGGGTTGAGCTTCAGATGGTTGTTGAGATGGAGAGTTTGGTGGGGTATGAAACAAAGCAATGTTAAGATGTTTCTTCATAACACTCTCAGAGCGAGCTTGTTTGAGTGATTCTGAAACATAGTCAGATGAATCAGATGAATCAGAGGATTCATCTGAGTGAACAGATGTAGAAGAAATTTCAATTGTTTGGTTTAGGGGTGGAATATCAAGAATATTTTCAGACAGATTTGGATCTTCTGAGGGAATTGCTTGTTCAGAGTGTTCAGTTTGAACAGTCTCTGGTTGATTTTGTTCTGAAATAATTGTTTGTGGTTGGGGAGTCTCTAAGTGGGGATTCTCTAGTTGCGACAAAGTTGGTTGTGGAGTTACTGTTGGAGAATTTTCTGGTTGAGTTGGTTCTGGTGGAGTTATTGTTGGAGAGTTTTCTGAAAAAATAGGTTCTGGTGGTGGAATTGTTGTTTGAATAGTTTGATGTTGTGGATCAGATGGGATTGGTGCTGGAGATGATTGTAAATTTACTGGTTCAGAGGATAGTGGTTCGAATGAGATATTGACAGACTTTCTAGATTTTGAAGTTCTTGGTATGAGGCTTGGAGAAAGTTGTGGTGAAGATAGTGGTGAATGAACAGTAGGAGTAGGATCAGAGGCTAATACCTGTTGAATGGTGTCTCTGATTTCTTCCAGAGTAGCTTCTCTTGGACTGCTTCTGGCCTTCTTTCCTTCTTTCCTCTTCTTTCTTGACGCTTCAGGAGCTTTTCTCTTCTTCTGAACAGATTCTTCGTCAGCCTTCCTCTTACTGCGCCTTTCCTTCATCTGATTAGGCAATTCTTCTCCAGGCTTTTGAACTAGATTGGCAGGTAAAGGGATTCCTTCCTTTAGGCATTCAGTAATGTACAGCCAGACAAATTCCTTAGGTTCATCTGCACTGAACAGTGGAAAATCTTCCACAGGAACTCTTCTACCTTGAATCTCGTCAGAGTTGATCTTCCTGAGTTGTCCTTTCAATTCTGAGATGATTTTCATCCTCTTCAGATTGAGTCCATTAATTTCAGAGCCAATGATGTGAGTCAGATCTTCTGTAATCTTCGCATCAGTCAGATGTTGAACCAGCTTGTTCTCAACAAGTATATCAGAAATCAACCTTCCCAGGGGTATCCACGTCCTTACTTTACCAGCTTTCGCCCTTACTTCCTCTCTGGTTTCTTTGACATGAGTTAATAAATGACTGAAGATGAGATACGGTAGATCCACTTTGACATTTTTACTAATGCAGTACATAAAATACAAGTGTTCAGAACTCACATAATCTGGAGAGTTTGAAGGTTTTCTGTGGAAAAACGTACTCATAAAGAGTTTCGCCCAGATCCTATAAATGGGTTTTAAATCTTTAACCTTACTGGACGGCAAACCAGCAATAGTAACTTCTTCATAAACCCTAGCCATATCGATGCGAGAAGAAGCAAGATTTGAAACACCATCAGACTCAGTATAGCTAAACAGTTGTCTGATCAGGTTTTCAGTGATGACTATCTCCACTCCAAGAACCGAAGAATGTATAAACTTGGGACCAGCGCTTGCATGTATCCAAAATTCCTTAACCAGTGTTGGAAAAACAGGACCCATCAGCCTTTCAAAATATTTTTCCCACCCTTGAGCTTTGATGGCAGAAATGAGATCAAACCCATTTTCCTTTAAAGAGTCGAGGTCAATGAAGCTTTCACAGAGCACCTCTAGATCAGCCACTAGAGTGAATAAGGTTCGTTCAGGTTCTTTGTACATGATGGTCTTGTTAGGTTTTGCAGCAGTGTTTGAAGTTGACGCCATTGAAGAAGAAGAATACCTTGGTTTCGGTTTAGGGTTTTGGAAGAGATTGAAAAGAAAGCAGAAACGCATGAATGAAGTGAATGTGGAAAGTGTGATAGAAGTGTGATAGGTGATATATATAGGAAACCAAAAAAAATCAAGCATAGGGCACACAAAAGACACTTACGCACGTTTGGACAGCATTAAATGAAAAGTAATCATTTCACATTAAATTATGACAGCTGGGGGGAAAAACAAGAAAAGTGAGATTTTCAAAGCATTACCTCAAACGTCAAATCAGTTAAGCACTCAATCTTTTCAGAAATTGAATGCCACGTGTTTGCTTTGTTGGCTCATCTGATTTCTCTCAAGAAATGAAACGTTTCCAACTTTCAGATCTTCTGAGCTTGTTAGTTCAGAGTTTTGCCCAAAACGAAATCATCAAATAAATATAAATGAATAAATAGACAGATGAAATACTTCAGATTATTAAACATTTTGCATCTGAGAGGTTGCCTCTGAGAAATATTACTCTGGACATAAATCCATACAAATATTTTTCAGAATGAACTTAAATCTATCTTCAGCAAGGGGTTTTGTGAAAATGTCAGCCCATTGATGATCTGTATCAACAAAAGCTAGATTAATTACACCCTTCTGAACATAGTCTCTGATGAAGTGATGTTTAATTTCTATATGTTTTGCCTTAGAATGCAAGATTGGATTTTTTGACAAACATATAGCAGAAGTATTATCACAGAAGATAGAAAGGTTACTCTCATAGATTTGATAATCTTCTAATTGACTCTTCATCCAGAGCATCTGAGTACAACATCCAGCAGCAGCAATGTATTCTGCCTCTGTAGTTGATAGTGCAATGGTAGGTTGCTTCTTGCTGTACCATGAGATCAGATGACTTCCAAGAAACTGACAGCTTCCAGAAGTGCTTTTACGTTCAACTCTGTCTCCAGCATAGTCAGCATCACAGAATCCAACTAATGAAAATTCATCAGATCTTCTGTAACACAGACCCATGTTAGCAGTACCTTTCAGATACCTCAGAATCCTCTTAACAGCTGTTAAGTGTGATTCTCTAGGATCTGATTGGAATCTAGCACATAAGCAGACACTAAACAGAATATCTGGTCTAGAAGCAGTCAAGTATAGAAGAGATCCTATCATACCTCTGTAGAGTTTTTGATCTACCTTCTTACTTACCTCTTCCTTACCTAGAGTGCTTGTAGGATGCATTGGAGTCTTTGCCATTTTGCTATCAACCATGTTGAACTTCTTCAGAAGCTCTTTAACATATTTGGTTTGATGTATGTAGGTGCATTCTGGAGTCTGATTGACTTGGATTCCCAAAAAGAATCTCAATTCTCCCATCATGCTCATTTCAAATTCTTCCTGCATACATTTAGCAAACTCCTTTCCAAGCGTAATATTTGTTGATCCAAAAATAATGTCATCTACATAAATCTGACAAATCAACAGATCTTTTTTAACAGATTTACAGAATAAAGTTGTATCCACTTTTCCTCTGATAAACTTTTTCTTCAGAAGGAAGTTGCTCAACCTCTCATACCAAGCTCTGGGAGCTTGTTTTAATCCATAAAGGGATTTCTTTAATTTGAAAACATGATCTGGAAAGTTTTCACTTTCAAAACCAGGAGGTTGGTGGACATATACTTCTTCTTCTATAATACCATTAAGAAAAGCACTTTTAACATCCATCTGATACAGAGTGATGTTATTCTGTGCAGCAAATGAAATAAGAAGACGAATAGATTCTAACCTTGCCACTGGAGCATATGTCTCAGTGTAATCAATACCTTCTTGTTGACTATATCCTTGAGCAACCAGCCTTGCCTTATTCCTTTCTACTTCTCCCTTTTCATTCAGCTTATTCCTGAAGACCCATTTTGTTCCAATGACATTGAATCCTTTAGGTCTAGGAACCAGATCCCAAACTTCATTTCTGGCGAATTGATTTAGCTCTTCTTGCATAGCTATAATCCATTCATTATCTTCCAGAGCCTCATCTACAGATGTTGGTTCTATCATTGACACTAAGCCAAATAAGGAAGATTCAGAAGTTCTGAGAAATGATCTTGTCCTTATGGGATCATATTTCTTTCCAATTATCACATCTTCTGGATGAGAAGCTTTGATTCTGGAAGAAGATCCTCTGACGGTTGGTCTTTCAGAAATATGCAAGTTGTTTAGTTGGGAAGTCAAAGGTGTAGCATCTGGAGTTGCGTCAGATTCTTTGTTCTTTGCCTTTTCTGCCTCTGAGCCTTCAGAGTCTGTGAGAATCACTTCTCTATCTGCAGAACTTTCAAACTGCTTTGGCTTTTCAGAGCCAAGCTTATCATCAAATCTGACATGAATAGATTCTTCCACAATCTGTGTTTCAGTATTGAATACTCTGTAGCCTTTAGAGCGTTCAGAATAACCAAGCATGAAACACTTCTGTGCTTTGGAATCAAACTTGTTCAGATTATCTTTAGTATTAAGCATATAACAAATACATCCAAAAGGATGAAAATAAGCAATGTTAGGCTTTCTGTTTCTCCACAATTCATAGGGAATCTTTTTCAGAAGAGGTCTTACAGACACTCTGTTCTGAATATAACAAGCTGTGTTAATTGCTTCTGCCCAGAAATATTTTGCCAGATTTGTCTCGTTGATCATGGTTCTGGCCATTTCTTGCAATGTTCTATTTTTCCTCTCTACAACTCCATTTTGTTGTGGAGTTCTAGGGCAGGAGAAATCATGTGCAATGCCTTTTTCAGAAAAGTATTTTTCAAAATGTTTATTTTCAAATTCTCCACCATGATCACTTCTGACTTTAATAATTTTACAATCTTTTTCAGTCTGGACTTGATTGCAGAAGTCAAAGAACACAGAATGAGACTCGTCCTTGTGTTTTAGAAACTTTACCCATGTCCATCTGCTGTAGTCATCTACAATGACTAACCCATACTTCTTGCCTCTGATGGATGCAGTTTTCACTGGTCCAAACAGATCAATGTGAAGTAATTCCAATGGTCTGGAGGTAGAAACAACATTTTTTGATTTAAAATGAGATTTTGAAAATTTACCTCTTTGACATGCTTCACACAGAGCATCTGAGTTGAACTTCAACTTAGGAAGTCCTCTGACCAGATTGAGTTTATTAATTTGAGATATACGTCTCATATTAATATGTCCCAATCTTCTATGCCAGACCCATTGCTCATCATTCACAGATAAGAGGCATTTTACATTTGAACTTTAAGTTCTGAAAGGTTAATTTTATAAATGTTGTGTTTCCTCTTTCCATTGAATAGGATAGAACCATCCTTTTGACATACAGCTTTGCAACATTTTTTATTAAAGATGATATCATAACCATTGTCACTTAATTGACTTATGGACAATAGATTATGTTTCAATCCTTCAACTAACAGAACATTAGAAATAGAGGGTAGGTTGCCATTACCTATAGTTCCAGAGCCAATGATCTTGCCCTTCTGGTTCCCTCCAAATTTCACGTCCCCTCCAGATCTAAGTTCCAGACTTTGGAACATAGACCTTTCTCCCGTCATGTGTCGTGAGCATCCAGAGTCCAGGTACCATGATTGGTGTCCTGACTTTGCTGCTAAGGACATCTGCAACAGGGATTATTTTGTCTTTAGGTACCCAAATCTTCTTGGGTCCTTTAGGGTTAGTTGCCTTGTAGGTTTGTCTAAACTTTTGTTTTTCAACATAGTTTTTGTTTAGACTTGCCTTAGATCTAAACACATGAGTATTCTTTTCAGAGCTCGTGTGTTTAATATCATTTAAATGACCAAATTTAAATTTAGAGTATAAAGGAGTTATCTTAATGATCAGATCATCTACAGGTATTGGTCTTACATCTTTTTCAAGAGAAGAAGATTGAAATCCAATTCCCTTTCTTTTATTCCTACTAACTCCATAGATCATAGAAGCCATCTTGCTTCTGTCTATGCTTTTAGTGAGGAACCTCTGAAAACTAGAGTCATATTTTTCCAAAATATTTTCAGATGACTTAGCTTCAAAGTCAGATTCTTGTTGAACAATTTCCAAATCATTTTTTATTTTTAAATTTATTTCTCTCTGCTCAACAAGTTCTGTTTTCAGATTATCAATCTCAGATTCAAGATTGCTTTTCAGCTTCTTGTTCTTGAGTTTGATATTATTGTAGCTTTTCAAAACTTCAGATAACACCTTTATAAGTTCATCTTTGGTAAGTTTGGACATTACCTCTTCAGCATCAGAGTCGGAGTCTGACTCAGATTCAGATGATAATTCTTCATTCTGATCTTCTATTCCAGCCATTAATGCCATGTTGGCACACTCTTCTTCTGCTTCAGATTCAGATTCAGATTCATCTGAATCATCCCAAGTTGCCATAAGAACCTTTTTCTTTTTATCAAACTTTCTCTTGGGTTTCTCCTTGAGAAGTTTGGGGCAGTCATTTTTGTAGTACCCAGGTTCCTTGCATTCATAGCATGTGACCTCTTTCTTTCCAGATCTTCTGTGTCCAAAAGATTCCTTCCTGTGGTCAGCTTTCCTGAAGTTGTTAAACTTCCTTCCCTTGTGCTTCCAGAGCTTGTTGATTCTTCTGGAGAGCATGGACAGTTCATCTTCTTCTTCAGAAGACGATTCTTCAGAACTTTCTTCTTTTACCTGCAAAGCTTTAACAGGTTTGTTAGATTTTAAAGCTATGGATTTACCTTTATCTTTCTTCTGGGGCTCATCTTCCTCCAGCTCTATTTCATGACTTCTCAAAGAACTGATAAGTTCTTCTAAGGAGATCTTATTCAGATCTTTTGCCATCTTCAATGCAGTCACCATTGGTCTCCATCTGGTGGGAAGACTTCTGATGATCTTCTTGACATGATCTGACGTTGAGTAGCCCTTATCCAGAACTTTCAGACCAGCAGTAAGAATCTGAAATCTAGAAAACATAGTTTCAACATTTTCAGACTCTTCCATTTTGAATGCCTCATACTTCTGTATGAGCGCCAGCGCCTTGGTCTCTTTAACCTGAGAATTTCCCTCATGAGTCATTTTGAGTGACTCAAACATGTCATGAGCAGTATCTCTGTTTGTAATCTTCTCATACTCAGTATGAGAGATTGCATTAAGCAATATAGTTCTGGCTTTGTGGTGATTCTTGAAATCTCTTTTCTGTACTTCAGTCATTGACTTTCTATCAATCTTTTAGCCATCCTCATCAGTAGGATGTTTATATCCATCAATGACCATATCCCAAAGATCAGCATCATACCCGAGGAAAAAACTTTCTATTCTATCTTTCCAATAGTCAAATTTTTCCCCATCAAACATGGGTGGCTTGGTACTGATCCTATCTCCTTCATATTTGTTGTTGCAAGTAGATGTTTCCATAATGGCAACAACACAAATATCAAAGTATCTTTCTCACTGGATCTTTAACTGACACGGTTAAGTGGAGCACACGCAGAACCGGAGCTCTGATGCCAACTGAAGGTGAGAAAATTACTTAGAAGGGGGGGGGTTGAATAAGTAAGACTAAAAATCAAAGATTAGAACACAGATATTTTTATCCTGGTTCGTTGAAAACAACTAGTCCAGTCCACCCTCTCAAGAGTGATTTGCCTTTCTCTGTCAAGGACTTAATCCACTATTTTAATCAAACAGATTACAAATAGCAACACCTAAGAACAACCGTTCTTAGTCTTCTCAAGAGCAACTGATCCCAACTGGATCCTCTTAAGGAAAACTTTTTACAAACAAAGTAAAACTTTTACAAGAGTAAGAATGCTTCTAATAAGCTGTTATCACAACAATGATATTTCTCTTAAGTTAAGAATAAAGATAAAGCAAAGTAATATGATAAAGAGCTTTGAAAGGTTTGCTTTGAGTAGAGATTTTGCTAGAGATTCGATACTGAAGAAGATGGAGTGGACTTCTTTATATAGGCACTAAGATCCAAGAAGTCTTGTTACGTTGAAGGCTGTGCAGAAAAGCCTAGAGCCTTTTGTCTTCACATTGGAGGCTGTGCTGAAACAGGCCTGATGCTTTTTGTCTTCACTTGCAGAATACTTTCCTCAGAATGGAATGCACAGATAAAACCTTTTTGTCTGTGTCCTTGTGTCTAGCACAAAATAGGAAAGAGCTGTTGAGAAACACCAACGTACATATTTAAATCTTCTTCAAAGTAAGTTCAGCTTTTAACATAAGAATCTGAATCTTTAGAGTCTTCTGATCACGGATCATCTGGATCTTCAGAGTCTTGAAAGTTCTTCAGATTGAGCTGAATCAGAGTATGTGCAGCTTGTGTGCTTGAGCGTGTAAATCCTTCAGAGCAGAGTCTTCTATGCTTTAGAGGCTCCTTCTTCAGAATCTTCAAGAGACAGTAGTCAGATTCTTCTGGGAGCAATGTTCAGATCTTTACTTAAGATGCTCTTGAACTTATGAAGCCTTTCATACGAACAATGTTCAGATGCAATTTTGCTTTCTTAAGATAATTTTCTTTTAGTGCCTGTAGCAAACAATCTAGAACACGTTTAGAGTATATGATTCTTGAATACAAAATTTATAAGTGTTATCATCAAAACATAGAGATATAACTAAGACACAATCTGTGCTCTTACACTGTGGACTTTGCTGAGGTTGTGATTGTTGAGCAACGGGAGACTGAGGTTACTGATAGGGTTGCGGGGACTGTAGCTGATAAGCCGGAGCATTAAACACTGGTGATACCGCTGCAACTTGGTGTGGTGGTATGTACCTCTTTCTGAATTGTCCCTTTTGAATGGCATTTACACCTTGCTCCTTTTTCTTCACAAAACCGCTCCCATACCTTTTAGGAGCACTCTCTTCTTTGGTCAATCTTCCTTCGCGAACACCTTCTTCTAAGCGCATTCCCATATTGACCATTTCAGTAAAGTCACTGGGTGCACTGGCTACCATCTTCTTATAAAAGAAAGGACCAAGAGTCTTTAGAAAAATCTTAGTCATCTCTTTTTCTTCTAATGGTGGTGTGACTTGCGCGGCCAGCTCACGCCAACGTTGAGCATATTCTTTGAAACTCTCTTTATCTTTCTGTGACATTGCTCTCAACTGATCTCGGTCGGGCGCCATGTCCACATTGTACTTATACGGCTTGACAAAGGCTCCTCCAAGATCATTGAAAGTTCAAATTTTCGTATTATCCAACCCCATATACCACTTGAGTGCAGCGCCCATCAGACTGTCTTGAAAGTAGTGAATGAGTAGTTGATCATTATCTGTTTGGGCGGACATCTTTCTGGCGTACATAATAAGGTGACTCTGAGGACAAGTGTTCCCCTTGTACTTTTCAAAATCAGGGACCTTAAACTTCGGTGGGACCTTAACATTTGGAACCAAGCATAGCTCAGAAGCACTCTTACCGAACAAATCCTTCCCACGAAGGGCTCTCAACTCCTTTTGTATTTCAGAAAACTGGTCTTGAAATCCGTCTATCCTCTCTTCTAAACCCACAGTTTCGGTCGGCGACCCATGTAAAATTGGTTCATCCAGAATATATGGAACAACATTCACGTGCGGAGATGCGGTAGTCATCACAGCAGAAACTACAGGAGCAGCTTGAATAGTGGTCACAACAGGGATCTCAGACACAGGCGGACGGTAACCGGCCGAAAAGAAATTAGGGGACAATCCCCACGGGAAACCTTGAGGCATACTGTAGGATACTTCATCAACAGAAGACACCACTGGGATTGGCGTTGGCGTCACTTCGGATATGACAGTCCTTGGAACTTCTTGGTTGTTGATAGAGATTTGACTAGACAAAGCTTCCACTAGACCATTCAACTTCTCCAAACTTTCTTTCATACTTGCAACTTCATCACGGAGCACTTTGTTCTCTTGCTCTAGTTGATCCATCTTCTGGCGTTGACTAGCTCGAGTGTTGTATCGGTGATTCAGCTTGTTCTGCGGAGATGAAGCAAGAGTGAGACCCTGGAATGCAAACGATGCTATGCTTATACAAAATGCAAATGAGTGTGAAACTTTCAAGAAACTCAAATTATTCCGGTATTGTAACCTTGGAGAAAACTTATTTTATTTTGATGATCGAAGCATTACAAAACGGAGTACTCTTTTAAGAGTTTATTACATTGAATCAAAAGCAAAAGAGAAACTCGGAGATCTACTCCTTATGCTCCTTCTATGCACGAAGTTCTCTTTCTAGCTGACCGATGCGTTCCTGCAACTCGGTCTTCTCTCTGATGAGTCGGTCGACACATTCCTTCCAAACCACAGTATCTGGGGGAAGATCATCACTGGTGACAGCACTTGAAGAGGTGTGAGGGGAAAATAAATCCTCTCGCGCCTTTCTTTTCCTTGCAAGTTCTACTTCTGGCAGCCTCTGGGACTTCTCTTTCTCTACCTTGAGTATAAAAAACTTGTTCCTCCAAGCGGCTTTCAGTTTTCGAGCTTCATCCAAAGCAGCCTTTAATTGATCCACTTCACTCACATCAAACCAATCTGGATCGTGAAAGGCCAATACCATAGGTTCATGGAAAGGGAACGACATCTTGAGGTCGAGAGCTCTTGCTCGCACCCAATGTAGGTATTCTTCAGAGACAGCACAATTGGGGTATCCTAAAGCAGCTTTTCCTTCCTTATTGATGTACTCCCATGAGTAAATTATGACGGTCTTCAAGTTTGGGTCTTCTCCTTCTTTGAGAAAGATTCCTTCTAACAGAGTCTGGTCGGGTACTTCAATCATGGGATGCCCGAATTGGAGACGGGCCAGCGCAGGGTTGTAACTTATGCATCCTTCTCTCGCAATGAGTGGTATGTTAGTAAATCCTCCGATGATATGGATCATACATATACCTCCATAGGTAGGGTCGTACCGCACAATGTCAGAGTGAGTAAGGGCCATAACTATCTCAGACCAACGGGGCGATTCCTCCTATTCCCAAATAGACGGGTGTCGAGTTAAGCGAGCAATGAACCAGGAATACAACAGAGCGGTACAATAAACGATGTGTCCTCCTCCTACAGCATTCTTCGAGTGGATTGAAAAGTACGTGTCAGCGAGCAAGGTGGGAACGGGATTCTTGAGTATGAACAATTTAATTGCATCCATGTCAACAAAATCATCGATCTTTGGGAACCAGAAAATCCCATAAACCAACAGAGCAAAGGTGGCTTCCATGATAAGGATTTCCTTTCTTTCAGCATGGTAGCGAACCTTTTCAATCAAAAAGTCAGTAGGGAATCCAAGGACTCCTTCCTTGGTGGTTAGGTGCGCTTGCACATCTGCCAAACTGAGATGAGTGGCATTGGCAATTTCTTGATGACTGTAACAGCCCAAATTTCATTAAATAATTAATTGTGTTAATTAATTGATTTATTTGGATTATTCTAATTATTTGAATAATTAGATGTTTGTTTAATGGATTGATAGATGTTTTGAGAAAGTAAATATAATGGAAAGAAAATGATAGAGAGAAAAGAAAAGAAAAGAAAAGAAATAAAAGGATATAAAAAGGGGATTGGAGAGAAAGAGAAAGATAGAAAGAAAGAAAGAAAAGAGAAAGAAAGAAGAAGAGGAGAAATGAAGAGGAAAAAGGGAAAACTTGGAGGATCATCAAGAACCAACATCAAAGCTCCGATTAATCGAGGTAAGGGTGAGAAACATTGCTATTTAATCATTGTATGCTATTATGTATGTTGGGTTTGGGTTTGTGGATGTTTTTCATCACTTTCTATTTAGGGCAAAATGTTGGATAATCGGTAGATTGAGGATTTAATCGGTTGAAACTGAGCAATAATACCGTAGAGTAGTCGGGTAACATGTATTGATGTTGTTTGTACTGATTTGGATGTGTAAGAGAGGGTTGATGATGGATTTGTGGAGGAGGAACAGAATAGGGTTCTGTTCTGCGCAGGTTCGCTGGCTCTCGCCAGGCGAGCGAAGGCGAAGCTTCGCCAGGCGAAGCCTAGCGAATGTTGGCGAATAATTATAATTAAATCCCAGTGGACTTCGCTGGCGAGTTCGCCAAGCGAAGGTGGATAGCGAAGGTTCGCCCAGCGAAGGTGCTGGCGAATGGTGGCGAATGAAGTCAGTAGCTACTGACTTGGGCTCGCTGGGAAGTCTCGCCAGGCGAAGCCTAGCGAGTGTTCGCTGAGAGAGTTCGCCAGGCGAAGGCCAGGCGAAGGTTCGCTGCGAGGGTTCGCCAGGCGAATGAAGGCGAATGTGGCAGTATATTTTCTTTGTTGTGTTATCCAATGGTGATTGTTTGGTTGATTCCCATAGGTTAATACTTCTATGTTATGAATAAGTATGTGAACTCTTATGATAACATGTGCTGTGGGTAGCCTTCGGGCGTGAATCCTAGAGTTGTGATATGAATGATTAATTGTAATTGGTTAAAATACATGAGAACATAATGATGATTATGTGTGTATTAATTGATGAGTTTGTGAATGTTTGATTGTTGGGTACAATTATGTAATAAGTTGCAGGAGAATATTGTGGAAATATGTGTGCATAACTTATAATTGTAGGATTGGTATTGTGATGTGTACACCTTGTATGAGATGGCATGAGATAAAGAATAAACATACTATGAAAAATGTGTTGTGGATGCATATTGTTTATATGCGATTGTATGTTAAAAATACATGAAGAATGCATGAGAGCACAATGATGGATATGCGTGCAGTGCTTGCTAAATATGATGTTGTATTGAATTGTGAATATTTGTGGATAATGCATGGGAACATATCGCGGATATGTGTGCATTGTTAATAATTGTATGAGATGCATGGGAACATATCGTGGATATGTGTGCATCGTTAATAATTGTGAGAAATGCATGGGAACATATCGTGGATATGTGTGCATTGTGTGATAGTATTAAATTATGAATACGTTGATGATTATTATGATATGTTGTGTGTGCAATCATGATATAATTCACGAAGGGGTGAATTATTCGAATACATGGGAATATAATGATGAATGTATGTGTATTGTCTAATGAATTGTGAGTGCATATTTGTATGCGATTGTTGTGTAAATGCATGGGAACATATGTGATATGTGTGCATTGTTGTTGAATATGATGATGATGATGGGAGAAATGAATACATTGATAAATGTTTGATATATGTTGTATGTGCAATCATAATGAAATTCTCGAAGGGGTGAATTATTCGAATGCATGGGATTAAGACGCGGGAACGGTCTTAAGTGCATTTATTGTGATTGGTTGATTGTACATGCATCATTCAGTCAAGAGGCAATGTCTGTTAGTTTCGTGGAAACTAGTGGCTTGTCCCAAACCTAGAAGGGTGGGTTTGAAGCCTAGGGGACGGGCTTGGTTGTTATCGGTCTAGAAGGGTGGACCCGGTTTAAAGTAAAAACCGAAAAATGATAACGAGTTATCGGTCTAGAAGGGTGGACCCGGTTTAGAGTGAAAACCGAAAAAAGATAACGTGAGTCGGTACCGCATAGCATTGAGTTGCATTGGATATGTTGAGTCACATTGCATAATATTGTTGTTGTATAAATGTGCTTGTGAATGATTGTGAAATTAAGCATGAAGGGATGTGCTTGTGGATGTTCATAATGTTGATATATGTGAACGTGATATGATTATGATTATGAGAATGAAGTGTGGTGAGAAATGTGAATATGTGTTATAGGATACCTATATATACATGATTTTATGCTTTGATTATTATGGTAATATTTCTCACCCTTCTGCTGTTTTATAATGCTCTATGAGGCATTGCAGATTAGGTTGCTGGAGGCCTTTATGAAGTTCTGCTTGTAGTTCGAGGTCGCTACGTGTGTAGCGGTTTAGTAATTAATTGTGGGTCGAGTCATGCTCTGGTAGTGTAACACGGGGATCGATTGCTTATGTTTTAGGATTACATTATGTAACCTAAGTTATGTTTTCATATTTGGAGTAATTGGGATAATGAGATGTTGGCCTTAGTGCCCAGAGATGTTGATTTTATATGATGAAAGTAAATGTTTCTTTTAAAGGATTTTCATTAATGAATCCGCTGCTGCATGCAAACTGAAATTTTGTAAAGCATGATTATTTATTGAAATATTAATGAGCATGACAGATTGTTTTGATGTGGTGCAAGTTTTGTGTGACGCCCTTTTTATTTGGATGCATGTTAATTTTACTCTGATTATGCATATACTTTCCGTGGGGTTTAGAAGGGTGTTACAATGACTGGGTGTGTCTTCCTGGCCAGTGAATACGGGACGGGCCGTTACGGGCATCCTCAGGAAATCAGAATACTCTCCCAGTGTTAGCATCAACTGGTAATCCGGAAAAGTGAAACAATGGTACAGCGGATCATAAAATTGAACAAGGGTCTCCAACAGCCCCTCTTTCATCTTGAGTTTGAGAAAACGGAAGACTTCCCCATATTCTACTGCGAAGGCGTAACGATTCTCGATTAGATCTGCTAGCTCTCTCAAGATTTCAATGTTAGGGCTCTGAAAAGTGTACTCCAATGCTTCTCTTTTGAAATCCATGGTTACAATACCTGAGAAATAAAATTGAGTTTCTTGAAATGAATAAATAAAGAATGTAATGCAAGATGAGTAGGACTTCATGGGATCCCCAACTATTTATAAGCATTGTAATAAAAGAAAACGTTTTTTTATTAATTTCGAAACGGAATACAAATAATTGCTTTTAAAAGTCCCAAATAAAAGCTAAATAAAAGCTAGTAAAGACACTAAAGAGGTTTCGACTTCTGCAGCTTGAGCTGCTCTTCTAATTGCGTCTTCTCACGGATAAGGTTGTCCATAATTAGTTTCCAAATAGTGCATTGTGGGTCGGAGAAAAATAAATCCTCCATGACTTTCCTCTTCTTGCAGGGGAGTAGCTATTCATCCTTCAATTGTAGCTGTTTCTGAAGTTCATCCCTTTCCTTTTGAAGTTCAGCCTTCTGCCTCTGACAGTCATCATTTTCTTCCACTGCTACATGGTACTTGTTCTTCCAGGATTCCAGCTCATGTTGAGATTTCCTTAAGGACACCTCTAACTTCTCGGCTTCAGACATAAAGACATAAGTGGGCTCTCTCCTTGGAGCTATGGGATCTTGACGGGAATAGGGCATCTTCAGCTTGATTGCCCTTTCTCTGACCCACCGAAGGTAGGGCTCTAAAGACACACAATTAAGCTTCCCAAGGCTTTCTTTCTCTTTCTTATGCAAGTGGTTCCATGCAACTAAAACCTTGTCTAGGATTTCCTGGTCTTCCCTAAAGAAAATATTCTCTACTTGGACACTCTTAGGCGGCTCCTTCAATGGAAATCCCAATTGTCGACGAGCTAAGACTGGATTGTAACTGATCCCTCCATTAAAACTGAGTAATGCTACATTAGCAAAGTCACCACAACCATCAATAATTAAGGTTCCATCATATGCTCGGTTGTACCAAATAATGTCTGAGTGGGTCAATGCCATAACTCTTGGAGACCAAAGCCCTCTATCAAGACTTAAAAAGGAAGTAGACCTCGGCAAGTGCGAAATAAACCACTTGTAGAGTAGGGGCACACAACAGGTAATCATTCCTCCACCATAGAAGTTTCGGAGATGTATAGAATGGTAAGTGTTACCCAATAATGTTGGTACTGGATTGTTCTTCAAAAAGATCTTAATTGCGTTGAGGTCGACGAACCCTTCAAAACTTGGGAACAAAAATACTCCATAAATAAGTAAGGCAAAGATTGCCTCGAATGAAGTCTTGTTCGTGTAATCGGCATAAAACATTGCTTTACTGATTAAGAACTTTGTAGTCAAACCAAAAATACCGCCTTTACTAATCAGATTTCCCTTGACATCGGATACCTTTAGATGAAGGGCCTTAGCAATTTCTCTTTCATCGGGGTCCTTCTCCAAGAAAGGGAAAGGAGACTCTTCTAAGATAGGTAGACCAACCAAAAAGGAGTATTCTTCCAATGTAGGTAGTAGTTGGAAGTCCGAAAACGTAAAACAGTGGTATAGTGGATCACAGAATTGCAATAAAGTGGACAGGAGTCCTTCGTCTACTTGGCGACTCAATAAGGATATCAGCTTCCCATATTTTCTCTTGAATTTCTCTTGGTCTTCAATCAAGGTCACCAACTTCTTTAGGTCATCCAACTTGGGACTTTTAAAAGTGTATTTCAGAGTGTGTCTTCTATTGGGATCCATAATACCCTACAATGTTCATAAACAAAGGTAAATCCCATGAAGTCCAATGCGGTATGATGCTTTATGAATGCAACAAACACAAGTAGGCACATAGAAACATAAGGACAAAAAAACAAAGGGGACCCTAGGTTTGCAACGAGCATGGAGCAAAGAGTATACCCATTCCAAAGGATTTGGACTAAAGGTTGATTGTACCTGCAGAACAAGGTTCTAATAAGGTTCCCAAAGTCATTAGCCCATCTTTCGGATATTATCAACTTCCTAAGTACTCGAGGGTTAATAATATTCTCAAGAGAACTTCTTTTGAGTGTAGCATCGCGTAGCACTATTTCTGGGGTACCCCCTCATAGCCTCGCACTACGTCCTAATAAAGGCCAAAGTGGGGTTAAGGTGACTACGGTCCTCAATATCATAGGCTCCAACATCGAATATAATGCATGTTTTCACGATTAAGGACTCGTTCAACAATACATCTTTCGAGAGGGCCTCAATTGAGCGTGATTTTCAAGTCAGCTTGGTCGGGATTCTACCCCCTATAAGCCTCTTTGAACATATCACTATCCTATCTTAATTTCACTCAAGTCCGGGTGTAGGACTTTGTCTCACCACTCAAGAGTATCAACCCAAAGGCAATAAACAAACAAGTAAGCAAGTAAACAAGTAAGCAAATATATAAAGCAATAAAGAAATACAACAAGGTAGGGAGACCCACTGAGAGTCCCCAGTGAAGTCTCCATTTCTGTCGCGGTGAAATTTGGATACCAAACTATTGATTAGTTTGAATCTTTAATTCATTTTGCAACCGAACTTTGATTTGTCCAAAGGAAGGGATAAAGGTCGAAATTCCCACAAAGCAATGCAAATGCAAGCTTAGAGAGTTATAGGTTCGGGGGTCGGTTAAACTTAGGGAAGGTACTAGCATCCTAAGTTTCTGTAGTATCCTACAGGAACCTCTTGTTTTATGTTTGTTTATTACTAAGTGTTTTATCTGCTTAAAGGTTAAAGACCTAGGGGTTTATTTCTAAATATACTCGATAAGATATCGCATCTTATGCCTACATATCCTTACGGGAGTGGAATCAGAGTATTTGTAGTTCCCCTAAAGGGTTAGAGGAGTTCTTTGACTGTGGTCAAAGTTCCTACGGGTTTAGGGTAGTTGATTGATTGATTTTAGGAGAAGAGATGTGTCTTCATTTTAAGAGAGATTTAACCGCCACAAGGTGTAGGAAAATAGTCTTTGCATCGTCTTAAGAAAATGGCTTAAGTACTCGGATTGTTTGACGAGTATGCCTTTATCTCTCTTAAGGCAAAGTCCCTACGGCTTGATTGTATTGTTGTGGGGTGGAGATTCTATCCCACTTAAGATGATTTGGCATCTTTTCTCTATTGTGTTTGAAGGTATTGTTTTGAATTGATTGTTTGTATTGTTGTAGTGTTGATTGAGTTTGTTTGTATTGTTTTTGAATTGATTGTTTGTATTGTTTTGTCTATGTTGTAAGATAAAGGTCCTTCCTATGGGGGAGGATCTAACTTAATTGATCAACTTGAATGGGGTCAAGGATCGTGGGGAGAATGATGCAAATGATGTGCACTACACACAACGTTGAATTGTGTGTAGGTTTTTCCTTTGGACGGAATGCGATGCGTGAATATAAATTGATAATGTAAATTACTGTAAGATAAATTGCAAGGAAAGTAAACCATACACACGCATGAAAGCACTAAAGTGTAGGTGAATTGTGTAAGTGAATGGGACGCGGGGAGACGTAAGCGTGCCCGATTGAATTTTATGCGAGAGATTGATTGAGTTGTAGGATTGATTTTATATGAAAAGGTTGAATTGATTTTATAGAGAGGAGTTTAGATGATAAATTAATTTTAAGAAAAGGTTATTTGATTATTTTTAGTGAGATTAATTTTAAAAGTTAAATTAAATTATTACTAGTTTTTATTTTACTTAAGGAGAAAAATGTTCAAATTCTAAAATATTTATTGAGTTAATTGGAATTTTAAATAAATGAGTTTTCATAAAAAGATTTAGTCATTTAATAAATAAAACAAGTTATATATATATTTTTGAAGAGTTTATTAAGATAAAATAGTTTCTTATCATAAAACAGGTTTTTAATTAGTTTTACCAAAAATATTTTAATATGTGAAAAGCCTTCTATATTTTATAATATGACTAATTATATTAAAAGGGTTATTAATTTAATGAAAATTGAAAATAAATTAAAGGTGAATAAAAAACAAATATGAATTAATTATTATTTTTTATTTTAGGGGTTGCCTAATTAAATAAAATTATAAAAAGCTAGATTTAAATAATAGGTTTTATTAGTATTTAATAAAAACTGATTGTATAAATGGTTAGTTATAGGTTAGTTAAACAGATTAGTGATTATATTAATTAAAGGGTTAATTAATAGGTTAAAGGTTGATTAATATGTTAATTAAGGATTTACGGAGGGTTAAAAGGTTAAGAAGGTTTGTGTGGTGACGTGTAATGTGGTGTGTGTACATCAGGATCAACAGCTAATAAGCAACAATAAAACAAAAAAATGAAAGAAAACAAAAAAAAACAAGGAGCCCTAAATCTCACGGATCCCAAATCGCTCAAACCCCTCTCCCTCGATTCCTCCCTCTCCGTTCAATCTCAGACATCTCTTCGTCGTTTCCACTATATAGAACCTGAAAACACAGAGAAAAAAGAAAACCATCACAAGTTCGGTAATGTTTATGTGGATCAAAGGTTTACCGAGAAGTTGTCGGCGACGGGATTCGAGATGGCGAGATGGCTTCGGAGGTTCGAAGCTTTGCGGCGGGGACGGTGGCTTCGAAGCTTTTGACGGCGGAAAGAAGATGTGTTTCCTCAACTGAAGAGATAAGTTCTCCTTTTGCTTAGCTTCCTAGGTTTACGAATTTAGGTTTTTTTCTTTACGGTAGTCCCCCCATCTCCTTCTATGTTGATCCTCTTATATAGCTTCCAATGTGAGGTGGCTGATGTGAGAATGGTTATGAGCTTTGAATGCTGAATGATTTGGTTTTTTGGACCTTCCGTTTCGGTACAAAATAAATCAAAAACTTTCTTTTTCTGTTCCAATCCTTTAAGTATCTGTTAAATGAGAAAATCAAATCTTGATATCGTCAATTTGTTAGAGCTCAGCTGTCCAGGTTCAATGTTTGGGATTTGGATTGGGTATTTTCGAGTCTCCTTGTGGGAATATTCTTTCGGATTTGCTAATTTGGGTTTTATGATTTTGGCAGGTGTGGGTAGCAAGGTTTTGGGCTGAGGGGGAATTAACGACCCAGAAGAATAACTTGCATTCGATGCGTTGTAACGAGCATGACCTACGCTTGTGGTAAGCTGTAAACTCTTCTGACTTGCAGGGTATGTCGTTGATTACCTTCAGCTTCGATTCCAAAATGGTATTCTTCTACACATGTTGTTCTGATTTGATGGATACATGACCGTACTAGCTCCAATTGAGGAATTTTGTTTTCTCTAATGTCCAGGTGATCAGCGTGAGACAACCTGCTGCAGGAGTGTCCAGGACTTTCTTGCCATGAGCCAATAGCACTATGTCTCAACCTTGCGGTAATAGGGGCAAGAACAACTAATGTCCGGGAACACGCAGCAGCGTCTTAAGTTGGAAATTGTGAAAGCACGTCCGTGAGGTACTGTTTGCTTTGAACAATCTTGCCGATTTTCTAGCGAAATGGACTTGTTTGTCTTAGTGGCAACCAATGTTTTCTAATAATGTTACTTGGGACTGTAGGATTTTAGCGTGAGAGTTTAGGTAATGCGACTGCTATGACCTGTCATGGTGGGAGTTTTGAGAAGCTTCGCTCAAGTTCACTCGAGCTCTTTGGTTCAGGGAGATAGTTTAGTGTAAGCGATTCTTTGATTGTATTTGATATTCGTGACTAAATTCTCATTCCTTCTGCAGCGTGGTTAACGACTCTATAATGATACTGATTACGTAATCAGGGCTTGCCGGGTTTGGGACGCAACGACTATATGGTTTGATTAGTTACGCGTCTATCGCCAACTTGACAGTTCCTTCTCAAACAAGTGCGTATGGCTTTCTTTCCATTTTGTTCACCAGGTCGTGCATTGAAGATCTCTACTTAATGAATGTTATTATAGACCATATCCTGATTGTTTGTTACTTGTGTTCAGTTTTTGGAAAGGTTGGCGGTGTTGACTTTGTTGTCGTTGCTTCAGGTACAAAGTAGTTTAGCACGGGACCGCCACCAGGTCTCATTCCAGGAATAAGTTGCTGATATGGCATATAAAGGAGGTGTAAACCCGGATGACTGAAGTAGTGGCTGGACATCAGACAAGTCGCTTGAATCATGTTCTAACGTGAGCATTGTTTACGCTTTGAGAGTTGGTGCTAGGAACTTCACTTGGATTGCTTTGTTGCAGGAGTACCTGCCGTTGCATCATATTATTCTGGTAGCTAGCTTTCAATTTTTCTTCATAACTCAGGATTTCTGAACTTGGAGGATTGCGCACATTAAGTGTCTTTAATTGATGTGCAACAGTTGCAACATCTATGTTACTAAAACCCATGCTAGTTGTGGATCCAAGTGTTGAAGAGCTTGCAACAGGGGAATGGGCATCGACACTTGATGGCACCCTAATATCATCTGCACTTGCAGTAGGTTTAGCAGACCAGTTTCCACCAGAAAAAACAAATGTTGAAGCACCAGGACATGTAATTTGGACCCAGGCTTATAGAAAAGTATCAGTTAAGACAGCAAACATTTCATTCTCAGTTGTCAAGAAGTTTGTCTGGTATCTCCAGCATCTCCAGCAACGGGTTCAGACCTGTTTCAGCAATATTCCTTTCTGTATGCCGAAATGCCCGCATGATTGAATCTATAACAAACTTCAATTGCTGACTTGACAAGCAGGTTAGTGCAGGAAAACAGTGAGTAACTATGGCACGGAGTAGAGAGAAGAACTTAAGTCGGTGCTCTGGGTAATCCTCGACATTTTGTAATCATCCTTAGTGTGCACGGAAAGACCTTCGCATTCCCCAAACCGGTATCATCAACTAGTGACAGTTTCAGCACAAGGACGCTTTGGGATTGCATTTGGCATAAGGGTTTGTATATTCTTGGTCATGCTCTAGTCCTGTGTTTATTCTAGTTTTGCCGTCTTTTAAGCATGAAACATGAACACAAAATTGATCAAATGTGTTGTTTTGTTCTTCTTGATGCAGGTTGTTCAAGAGTTGAGGCTGTTGTGGTGTCATTACGGAGTTATTAATGAGGATTGAAGGTTATGCTTGTAGCCGGCATGGTCGAATTACTATGAAACAAGTACTGCTATGAATTTGGTTAACTCGTGATAGCTTTAGATACGCCACTGTGAAAATGTATATAGAGCCAGATGAAGTTAAACATTAGTTTAAACAAAAGCATCCTTATTGAATGATTTAAGAAAGCTCCTGCTACCCATTGATACGTTAATCTTGCTTCCCTTTTTGCAGGTTATTTAAGTGAAAGGATTTTGGGGTTGTTTGACAACTGGAGAATAAGGTGCATTCCCAACGGAGCTTCTCGATATTCTGTACCTCTATGGTGGCTCCTTTGTTTGCATAGAGATTTCAAGCTCTCCTTAGTGCCATTGCAATTTCTGCCACTGTGAAGAAATTGACTCGGGTTGTGCGAGCAAAAGGGCGAACCTTACAAAGTGGTTCTGGTTCACTAACTGGGGCATGGTATAACATGGTATTTCTTTAAACTGTTAACAAGACTACCCTTACCAACATCGAGCAGTCCAACCAGACCAACAGTGATCGACTTCTTGATCTCATAACTTCTTGGATAATTCTTCAGTAGTTTGAGAAGTGCCTCACCTCCAAGACAATCACTCAATTGCAAAGTATTACTCGGTTTGACTTTTTAGAAGATTTCCGCCCTAGGTTTGATCGTTGGGAAGCTGTACAATGATATCAGAGATGAAATTCTGCATTCCATCTATTTAATGACACCTTCAAGAACCGGTGAAATTTACGGTCGAGGCGGGCTGAACTTCTGTTGTGGCATAGCACTTCTACCGTTGTAGTAATTGGTACATCTGGAGTCTTAATAATCATGAATGTGTCTCGTGATGACTATGAACTTGTTTTGTAATTCCTGAACTCGTTTGTAATTTGAACTTGGAATGAGCTGTTAATTGATCTATTTAAATTCCACTGGTATTTTGACAAAGCTGGAACCCGAAGCATTATTGTAGATTTTACCAATCCCATAACATGTTCTACTTAATAGCAGCAGAGTTGTCTTGTTTTCCTCATTAATATTTTGGATTGTGAATCCTGCCACCTTTATCTCCAAAATGTTTTCTGTCTCCCGTGGGTTTGTAAACACATTGATATCCAAGTTGGATCTACAAAGAGTAAGAACCAAAATACCGAAAAACCGGGGACTTGACACCATATCCCATAGCGCCACTTGATTAAATTGCAGATGCCGAGCCCAAATGAACGGTTTTCATGCCTTAAATCCAAATTCTTCTTCGCTTTCAATTGATGATTTTGATAGAGAGATAATTAACAACCTTGACTTATAAGATACCAAATCCTGATTGAGATGTAATCGGAAAACGCATCCAAAGATATCTTCGGTGTAATGGTCCAATAATAACTCAAGAGTGAAAGTAATGTTAGTAATAAAATAGATAACATAATAATAATAAATATGATAGAAGTAAATATAATATTAGTAATAATAGTCACAAAAAAACATAAATATTAAAATAAAGTCAAATAATAGAGAAAAAAAATCGCAAAGAGAGGTGTTATCCTAAGGTCAAAAATTAGGGTGTGACAAATATGTATGCATTTCAAGAGTGTCTTGAGTCATTTTGCATGTGAAGCATAATCATGTGCATTCTTTTGTTGTGGGATTCTAATGAGAATTCGTTGTAACATCGTGTGCCTATGTGAGGTGTGAGCGATGATTACAAACGATTGTGTGCCTATGTGAGGTGTGAGCAATCAGATTGTGTGCCTATGTGAGGTGTGAGCAATCCATAAACATTGTGTGTCTATGTGAGGTGTGAGCAATGGGTGATCATCGTGTGCCTATGAGAGGTGTGAGCGATGGTTCTAGTAAGTTCCTGAGTGAACTTGTGATGATTGAGTCGGTACCGTATTGCATTTGCATAGAGTCATGAGTCGGTCTCTATGATTTGCATTTATCATCTTTATAATGGTGCATTGGTGAATGAACATAAATGTGTATGTTTATGTGGAATGATATATATATATATATATATATATATATATATATATATATATATATATATATATATATATATATATATATATATATATATATATATATATATATATATATATATATATATATATATATATATATATATATATATACACACACACATACATTGTGATGTATATGAGTGAGTTGTGATGAATTGTGGTGAGAGTGTAGAATATGTGTATTCTTATGTTGAGATATATAATTATATGCATTGTTATTATGATAATATTTCTCACCCTTCTGCTGTTTTATGATGCTCTATGAGGCATTGCAGAGTTGGTTTGCTAGAGGTCTTTTTGTGAAGCGTGTCTTCATTCTTTTGGTCGGTCGACTCTGATATGTAGCACCGGGTAGTTAGGATGTTTATGATTCTTTTGTGATACATTTGTATATGTATCTTGTTGATGAATGTTTATGTAAACATGACTTTATTGTTGAATCTTACTGGATGATATATATATATATATATATATATATATATATATATATATATATATATATATATATATATATATATATATATATATATATATATATATATATATATATATATATATATATATATATATATATATATATATATATATATATATATATATATATATATATATATATATATATATGTATGTTTGATGTTATTCAATTTTTAGATTTTCCACTTTTATTCTAAATATTGAGATGTGGGTGTAAGGACTAAGTTCCTCTGTTGCATAGTTACCCCACTGTTGCATATCTTTTATTGAGCAGGTGTTGAATGTTTTAATTTCATGCGTAATGTGACGCGCCTCTTTTATACCATGTTTATAATTATACTCTGATGAAATTTTAATATGTGACTAATTGTTTATGTGATTATTTGGGGGTATAGAAAGTGGGTGTTACAGTCCCAATAAAACCCTCCTCCACAATTGAACACACAACGACCAGACACACCACAACAACCTCGTCGTAGACCTCGTCGCAACGCGCATCCTCCTTAGTGTGGCACCGGTGGTCGCTTGGATATAGCCGGTCATTAGCTTATTTTTAATTGTAATTGTCATTATATTGTAAATTAATATATTTTAATATTTTTTACATGTCTATATTATTTTAAGGTTATTTAAATTTCAATTCATTATGAAAAACAAACAACATAATTTAATGACAAATATTTATTAATAGGTAGTTAAAATATTTATTAAAATATTTATACATTTAATAAAAAACTTAATATTATTACCATTTAAATATGTATTTAAATATTTGATTTAAATTATATTGTTATTCTTTAAATAATTTATTAAAACACTTACATAAATTAAAACACTGATTAAAAATATATTTAATATATTTTATAGAAAATATTAATAAGAAAATAATTTAAATTAGAAATTAGAAAATAATATAAATTAAAACTAAAAAAAGAAAAAGAAAAAAATGAAACCCTAGAATCATCTTGGTCTGAGTCGCCAATCTGCATTGCGACTACCCTACCTGCATAACCTTGTCGCCATTTGCTCTGGCGATTTTCTTGAAGAGTGGCCTCTGTCGCCATTTGATCCGGCGACACGAGGTTGATTTGTTGGCCATTTTCGATATTTTTTTGAATATTTGGTTTTTGTGGTAAATTAAACCTAATAGTTGGTTATTGTAAGAAAAAATTCACGATACTTATCATATCATTATTGTTACAACTTATGAGAATGTTTAGGAGAGTTTATAGAAACAACTTATATAAGTTGTTTTTACTAATTATTGATAGGACCTAGCGTACATAGTGCTACAACCAATTGGAGAAGATGAATTATGAAAAGCTTTGATGATGTTGAAACAATATGAAGAATAGAGAGTGTATTCAATGGCTTGATTTACAATGTGCAGCGACTAAACTAACTGCATAGTACAATGTATTTATAACAGAAAACTAACTAATAACAACCTCTCTAACTAACTAACTGAATTACATAACCAATACACCTCCTTAATTCAATTAGTTTGGTGCTTCAATCATGCCCAGCTTCATCTACAAGTCATCAAATATGCTTGTCTTCAATGGTTTTGTAAGCAAGTCAGCTAACTGCTCATCTGTCGTGCAGTACTTTACCTCCAATATTCCATTATTCACTTGTTCTCTTAAGAAATGAAACTTGGTTTCAATGTGTTTACTTCTACCATTTGCCACAGGGTGTTTTGCCAAATCTATAGCTGATATGCTGTCAATCCTGAGCTCCATTCTTTCACACCTTATCAGTTTCAATTCCAACAGCAACATGTTTATCCACTGAGCTTGACACGTTGCATGGAGGCTACAATATACTCAATTTCACATGAGGATAGACCCACCACTGGTTCCTTTTTTGAGCTCCATACAAAGACTGTCTTTCCAATCATGAACACATATACTGCTGTGTTTTTCCTGTCATCTTTATCACCACTCCAATCTGAATAGCCTATTAACTCACCATCTTGATCTTTACAATATTGAATCCCATATCTGTGTGTACCCTTCACATATCTCAGAAATCTCTTGGCTGCAATTAAGTGAGATGTGGTTGGTTTCACCATATATCTACTAATTAATCCCACACCATAAGTAATATTAGGTCTTGTATGGCATAAGTATCTCAAGGAGCCAACAAGCTACTTGAACAGAGTAGGATCACTTCCTTTTCATCATTTGCCAAGGATAACTTTGCTCCTGTATCAACAGGTGTTGAGGCTGGCTTGTAGTTCATCATGTGAAACCTCTTCAGCACATCTTGGGCATATTTTCTTTGATGCACAACCATTCCTTATTCATTCCTTTCAAACTCAATTCCTAGGAAATATGTGAGTATGCCTAGATCAGACATTTCAAATACTTTCATCATGTTTTCCTTAAACTCCTTCATCTCATCTTCATTGTTTCTAGTGACTATCATGTCATCTACATATAGACGCACAATGAGCTTACTTGTGGTATTTCTGCTGAAAATTCCATGTTCATTTACACATTTCATAAACCCTTGCTGAACAAGGAAGTTGTCTATTCTTTTGTTCCAAGCCCTTGGTGTAACGCCCTGATTCTGATTTCCCATTTTTGTTGAGTTTTTTATTTTATTTGGGCGATTATTATTTTATTTGTGGAATTGGTGTGTTAATATGTTATGTTTGCATATTGTGTTATTTTTTCGTTTTTGAGAGTTTTCAAGGAAATTAGTTTGGAGGGTATTTTAGATATTTCTTAATTAATGATAAGTTAAAAATTTTGTGAGAAAATGAATTAGTAGACATTTTGTGAGAAAAGTAATAGAAAGAATTGGAAATAGAAAGAGATAAGAGGGAAAGAGGAGAGAAAAAGAGAAAGAAAGAAAAAAGGGAGAGAAAGAAAGAGGAAGAAGAGAAAAGGGAAGAAAAAGAGGAAAAGCTTGTAGATCTTCAAAATAACTTCTAGGAATCGATTTAATCGGGTAAGGGTGTGAAATCTTATTATCTTATCAATGTGTATGATTATGTATGTGTTTGGTTGGATTGTTTGGTTGTTTTTCTACATTTTCCATTTTAGGTCGAAATTGGTAGAATCAATAGAAACCGGTGTTTTTACGGTTAGAATTCGAAATAAATTATGTAGTTTAGTCGAGGAAAGTTAGACCGAGACTATTGGAACTTGTTTGAATTAAATCGGGTGATTTTGAGACTTTCTGACATTTTTGGATGATTGAGGGTTTGTGTAGCGAAGTATTCGCTAAGCGAATATCTGGCGAGTGAGGTAGCAAAGGGTTCGCTAAGCGAGCTACCAGCGAACACTCCCAGAATTGGACAGAACCAAAAAGACCCAAAATCGCTGGAGCGAGTGGTGTAGCGAAGGTGAGCATACTAGCGAGCATGACAGAACAACATTTTATTTTTTGTTCCATCCAACATCGATCCTTCGACTCGGATGTGATTAATCTTATTCCAAACGTGTAGCTTGTGTGCTATTGTATGATATGTTGTGGGTAGTCGTATGGCGTGAATCCTAGATTGTAGAATTTATTGTGAATTGTGGCTTTTTGGCAAATGAATGCATTTCTTAAATTAAATGTGAATGCATGATAATTGTGATAGAGTTCATTACCGTTTGGCGTAATTGAATGTGAATGTATATGGATTGTATGTGATAGAATGAGATGATGCATGAATATATAATGTAAATATGTATGCATTTCAAGAGTGTCTTGAGACATTTTGCATGTGAAGCATTATGATGTG